>CAWUFW010000861.1:0-694374 GCA_963921515.1 Calotriton arnoldi
AACTGGAAAAGTTACCATTCACAGTGGCAGAAAAACCAGCTACAGGATGGCTTATTCATGGCAAAATCACACTACCTGTGACTACTTTTCAGTTTCAGTATTGCCTCAAACAAATGCAAGCAGGCAAATATGAAAGGTTGGGTAAGGAATACATTAAGACATCTTGGGATTTACCGTATACATATAGATGTTGGAGTGGGGATCGTGAAGTGTTCTTGAGCGGTACGAACTTATGTCAGGACATTTCCTTACACGGGGCTTGTAATGGTTCTGTGGCAAATTTGTCTTGCCATCAGCAGGGTACACCAGCTGCTGTGATTAATCCAACGTTTGGACAACTTTCTAATGGGAGTTACCTCATGTTGAATGATCAATGTTGCTGCGGCATGTTGCCAGGCATCCCATATCTAATAATAATAATAATACAAACACTTGTAAAGCGCGACAGCTACCTCAAACAGAGGTGTCCCGGCGCTAAGCGGAAAATAGTACAGCACTGGACCGCTCAAGGGCCAAGTCATAGGCCCTCAGTCTTCCTTAAAAAGCCAAGTTTTCACCATTTTCCTGAAAAGGGGCTCCGAATCAATAGTGCGGAGATTGCTCGGCAGAGAGTTCCACAGTTTAGCAGCCCCGAGCGTAAAGGATCTACCACCCATACGTGCCTTTTAAAACGAGGAATACATAGTAGATTTTGGGAATTGGATCTCAAGGTTCTGGATTGTTGGTAACCACGCAATCTGTGTTTCAAGTAGATAGGGCAGTTACCATGCATAGCACGGAACGCCAAAGTCAAAGCCTTGAATTTGACTCTTTTCCTCACTGGGAGCCAGTGTAATGCTTTTAAATGCGGAGAGACATGCTCGCGAAACGGCACTCGCCTAATTAGTCTCGCAGCCGCATTTTGCACTATCTGCAGGCGTTTGATCAGATACTCTGGCTGACCCAGATAGAGGCCATTTGCATAGTCTAGCCTGGAAGTTACCACAGCATGTACTATGTTTTTCCGACACTCCTCTGGAAGCAGATAAAAATTTCTTCAGATTCCTCAGTTGGCAAAAACAGGTGGCCGTCACCTGACGAATCTGAGCCGAGAAGGAGAGGTCAGACTCCCACTTAACACCTAGATTTTTTATACAATCTGCCGGTGAGGGAGGTGGACCCATTTCGGTAGGCCACCAGAGCTCCGAGCTGGGGGTGGCTCTTTCCCGAAAAACAACACCTCAGTCTTTCCCGCATTCAGCCTGAGTTTGTTGTTATTCATCCACCACGCTATGTCTCTCAGGCAGCCCTTGAAACTCTCAAAGGCAGCCACGGTCTGCTCTTTGAAAGAGAAAACCAATTGTGTATCGTCTGCGTAGGAGATCGCTCTTATCCCCCAATTGGCTATCAGGGTAAACAGAGGAGCCAGGTACACATTGAACAAAAGAGGGCTGAGTGCTGACCCCTGAGGGACTCCACACCAGAGCTGTTTTGGCTTGGATAAAAAAGGTTGAAGCGCAACCCTCTGAGTGCGATTCTCCAAATAGGATTTCAACCAGGCCAGGGCCGAACCTCCAATACCACTATCCAACAGTCTCTCTAACAGCAAGGTGTGGTCAACGGTGTCGAAAGCGGCCGACAGATCCAGGAGCACCAGCATCGCAGAGGCCCCTGAATCTGCAACGGTCAACTCCAGGGTCACTTGCTGTATGCAAGTATTGTTTGCCCCAATAGACACAGTCAGGGAGTCGCTTCTATGGCCTTCGCTGAACGTCTCTTTTATAAGATTTGATACTTTGAGCAGAATGAAAGCCATGCTTTTACAACAAACAGTGCCTTTGACCTCGGCCAAAGAAACCTATGATCGACAAATTGCAAGGACTTCGGCTGAGATACAAACTTTAATACGTACAAACTGCCCTATACATTTCGTGGAAATGATAGGATGTATCTTTAACATGTCTGATACAACAGGAATCGTACATGTATTTAAGAGCATCTGCTCCGGTCTGTTAGCACCTTTCCAGGCAATACTGGAATCATCCCGAACTTTGCACATTCGGTGTTTGGTGGCATACCATTAATTCTAGCACTTGTTGCCGGAATTCTATTTCTCTTCCTGCTATTACGCTATGGCCAGCCTATTCGCAGACATCACTCCGAGCGAAATGGAGAAAGCTCTCCTTGAACGAAAGTGCAGTGAGCAAATAGTACAGCTTTTGGGCATAACTCGTCTACGGGACCTTAATACCACGTGGTTCCGGTCATTCAGACCAATCTGGCAAGATTGCATCTTACCTGTTCTACGATGCCTGCTATGCGGTGTAGAATGCGTGTTGGACACCTGTCTAACATATCCATCGGATACGCCAACGGATATCGATACTCTGCTGGACCCGATAACGGCCCATGCTCTGTGTTGTCCCCAGAGGCTGCCAATTCTGATGTCAGCATTCATTGAGATCTCACAGACGCTTCCGGCTGCTGCTGAGGTACGAGAAAGATCTACAGGCACACAGGTAACAACGGACGCGAACATTGCTGCGGCGACCTATGCTGAAAGCGATGCTTCACATCTCTGTGCAATTAATCTACTACACGAGGTGTTCCAACTAACACCAACTTCGGTGGATGATGTTTTGTCTACAGAAATAGATGATCTCATGTTTACACCAGACCCGTAAACTGACTCTGATTCAGTCCACAGTATTCCAGAGATACAGTGACAATTTGGCCATCATTCTACAAAAACTTGAAACTCTTACCAAAATTGATTTTTTTTTTCTCCATTTTTCGAACTAAAATGGCACTTCAATCTGCTTAAAGTAGAACTAGCCTTATAGTACAGACTTAGCGGAACTTCCACGGACACTTTGTCATCTTGTTTGTCTAAAAAGTTTGTTAATTTTTTCATGATATGAAATAACTTTGGTTTTTCTATCAAATGTAAATATTACTGCTAAATTTCATTCATATTGTATTTTATTTTATCTATATGCCTGAAATGAAAAGCAATGCTTCATATGTACAGTACCTTTTGCATTCTAAAAAGTTTTTTTTAACAGCCTTTTAAATGGTTTTATGAAATGTTTTAGAAATACGCGGTACTCGATTTAATGTTTAGCATTTTAATGTTTAGCATTTTAGTATTATCGTACACACGAAAGTGGAGTGGGTGTTGTATTCCTCTTCGGGTGTCCATACACGGGCTTTCCTGTATCATGTCCTTATATAGGCACAATTCGAACTGCCCTTATATAGGCATAAAATCCCAGTCCTTATTTAGGCAGTAAACCATGCACTCCAAATACAGGCATGGTCTCCGACATCCGTCCACCCTAACGTCACAACGAGTTCTTGAAGAACAGACCCTTAGGCTTCGGGAGTTTCCCTAGCACAGGACTATTGATTTCTTCAAGGACTCATTTATTATGCATGAACCATTATACCTTAGGGGTTCAATCATGACGTCTTCCGCTGTCCGATTCACGTCAATGCTAACATTCTGAGGTACCTCTCAGGTATAAATATACCTTCCCTAGCCCTTGTAAACTAGAGGAGACCTCGACTTCAGAGGAGCCCGTTTCCCGGCCTGACGCACTGAGAAGACGCTGTCATCCCTGCACGCAGAGAGTCCAGCTTCCAGTGATCTGACTTCCCTTGCGGGGTGTTGGAGTTCGAGTCTGGCAAGAGATTCCCACCTCTCTCATTCTTAAGGTGTGGAGCTGACTAGAACCTAGAGGGACTCTTGGCATACTTGGCATACTAGGCATACTAGGCGTAACATACTCTTAGTATACCGTAGTAAGGAATACTTCACCTACTTCATACCTCTCCCTACACCCAGGTTAGGTTAGGTACATTGGGGTAGAACTAGTTTAGAAACGCATCGTACGAGTACTCGCATTTTTAGTCTGTGTTATTTATGTAACTGAATATCTACTAAAGATAATGCTATCGCAGTACTATTTATTTCTATTGCTTACGCTGTACATTATTTATCTTGCATACTGTCTTGTGATCATAACAGCACATATAACTTACACAAGAAACAAGACTGTTCAATAAATCTTTTATTGAAACGCCTGTCTATTCTTTCTGTGTAACTTTGAGGAAAACTAAGCATGCACAATTGAGCTGAGTGAAACGGTTATCTATTGTTTCCACGACTCTGGGACACATTCTGATTCTAAAGGGAAACAAAGTTGTCATGTTTTGCGGCTGCCAGAAACTACTCCCTTCTTGCTATCCAAGGAGTTTCTAGTAGCCTCTGAGCTAGCTGGCACAAGTAATTAAGTTTAATATACTCGATAGGGACATACTGACCTTAGTCCTATGTCAAACCTATAGGGGATATTATTCCAATGCGCAGAGCCTATTAGGGAAATAGGAGCTACACTACAAAATGAAATACCAGCATTTGTAAAGCGCACACCTACCTCCGGAGAGGTGTCCCGGCGCTGGGGGCCACCAGGAAGATTAAGCGAGCTATTGCCCAGAGTCGCATGGTACTGGGCTAACCTGCCGTTGGCGCCGGGGATCGAACCGTGAACCCCGTGGTACGGAGTCAGGCACCCTGGCCGCTGCGCCACACCTCTTCCACTTACAATCTGATTGTATCAGAACACACTTGTTCTCATTTGTTTCAACCTAACCCAATCTATATCTTTCATTACCTCATAATAATTTCTCTTCCTGTCTTCCATTTCTATTTCTTCTCTTTCTTTTCTTTGCTCTTCGTTTTGTTTCTAGTGTTTTCCCTTGAATTTGCAGCATTTATATATTAGAAACAGCATTAGTATTATAGTAGCAGTAGCAGTAATAGGTATTAGTATCTTACCTAACAAGCTGTTACAAAATGTTAAAAACCAGTCTCCCATAGAAGAGAAACCCTTACCAAGCTTCTCCCAAGCACCATCAACCTTCAGTTCAGTTAAATCGTCCCTTAAATGTGTAATATTAGCTATATATCCCTCTAGATTCTTACTTTTGTCAGGGATATATGTACAGCATTGTTGAATTTTCAACATGCTACAGACTCCGCCCTCTTTTGCCAATAATACGTCCAGAGCAAGTCTATTTTGCAAAACCATATATCTCATAGCCACCATTTCAGTGTCAATCCTCAAAAATCCACCAGCAGTATCTGTTGATAAACGATCAACCACCGTGGACAGTTTTCTAATTTTGTGCGAATTTAAAATTACTCCAACTGAAGGTATCAATGCTCCAAAAATATCACCCACAATCTCAGCAGCACTAATTCCCCTTTTGCTACGTATTAATCAACTCTTACTCCTTTCATTGGTTCCATGATTCTTGTCAACATGATAAACTTTAGAGAAGACAATACCCATATAACAACACACATACCAACGTGCTGGTAACCTATAATAGGCATTCTTACCACACACATAATAAATTCCAGGACAAACAGGATCCGTACCACCCTTCAAACCCCAACCTCCTGTAATTAGGAAGGTATGATAACATTTACTAGAACCAATGAAAGCTTCCATTTATGATGCCAATCCAGGGTCATTGCAGCATATGTCTCGCCTTCTTTGTAATCTCCCTCTCTATGAGCCCAAGGAGGAATATGACTCTTTTCCTCAGCAGCTTTCCTCTGAAAATTTTCTCTTCTATCTTCTACGACATTAATGAATTCAATTTCCTCACTCCATAAACTATAAGTTGTTATTTCTATGGGTATATACAGTATCTATTGTCTTAATAGTATGAAAAAACTCTCCCATATACTCTGCATTCTTCACGCTACTTACTACATCCATATTCTTTCGAGTAGGAAGTTCAGAAAATACTAAATCTAAGTTACAATAAAAATATTGTATCTGGCCCTTTTCATAGAACAAACTTGTTAGTACACTCCACGAAATACAATATGTTAAGGGAAGGTGGTGATAAGTCACCCCTTCTGACACAGAGGATGGTAATTGCATGCACACATAACAATCTCTAGCATCCATAGTATTTACCTACTCATAAAGAAGCTTAGTAAAAACATTTAACGAAAAATCATTAATAGAATTATCTTGATGTAAGTCATTCCCAGTTACTCTCTTAATGTTAGTATGTGGGTCTTCTTTAAGAGTTTCTCCCATATTAGTTTTTATATTCACTAAATCATAAGTAGTATTACTCTTAGTAGGAAACATAAAGTAAGGCACAACAACTATTAGTATTAACCAAACAATCATTATTAGTAAAACACATAGACAACAAACATTAATACACTTACACTTAGTTAATCCCTGATTCTGATTACCAGTCTCCTGAATCCTAGCCATTTTAAGCTAAGAACATAGAAAAGTAAAAAAATAATAATAATAATAATTTTGACTTGATAAAACTGTGTATCCAAACACTTTCAAGCCTTAAGTCTCCACAGCTTCTTTTCTCTCTGAAACATCTCAGACCTTCTCCAATCCCCTCTTTTTAATTTTTTTTTTATTTAAGTCTTCTTAGCACAGTTCACAGTTTCAGTTTTCAATTTCAGTTTCTTTTCTGTATTTCCCCCAAAAAATTAAATCTTCTGCACCCATGTTTTTTTAACACAGTTCATTTAGGGTGGCTCATAGCAATTTCTGTGATTTGGCTCAATTTCTTCTCCACTATTGTCTTCTTGATCAACTGTTTCAACAACCAAGTATGTCCATTCAGGTGCTGTGTATTTCTTGTTTGGTATTCTTGCTCTTTTGTTCTCCGAACTCTTCTTTTTCTTCTGTATCACTTTGTTCAGATATTTCGACTATTGTATTTGGAACACTCTCATTCAAAGTGTATTTCAGTCTTTTCACTCCTCTTGGCCATACATCTCCTTTTCTTTGTCTTCTTTTGAATTTCTTCAGTTTTGTTTGGTTCAGGACTTGTTTCAATATTTCTTTTAATTGATTCCTTTTTCTCCTCTTCACTGTTTTGTTCTGGAATCAATCCCTTCACTGTATCGACTTTGGCAGTCTCACGAGACACAGTAGCTGGTACCCACTTTATTCCACTTTCAGTCTGTTCAGGTTCTTTTTGATCACTTTCTTTATCACCTTCAACTGATTCTTTACTTTTAAGTGGACTTGGGACTCTTCGTGTATGACTAGCATGAATCCAATTCGCAAAGCCACCACACTTTACTGCTGTCGTTATTTCCAGTATCACTTGATATGGCCCATGACAACGAGGCTCCAAACACGACTTTCTCACGTGCTTCTCGACAAGAACCCACTCTCCAGGGTTCAGGCCGTGTGCCTGTTCTTGCTGTGTTGTGGTTGCAACTTCTCCAACCTGTTGAGACACAGAACGCACCTCATCAGCCAATAATTGAGTACCAAATCATCAGTTATATTCATTAGTCGATTCGCTGGAACTACTGGCTGTCTCATGGCTCTGCCCATGATGATCCCATGCGGAGACAATCCAGTTTTTCTATCTGGAATACTTCTCAGACTCATCAGAACTAAGGGTAATGCATCTGGCCATTTCAGTGTAGTGGGCGCACACACCTTCGCAAGTCTTGATTTAATTGTTTCATTGACCTGCTCAACTACACCTGATGCTTCTGGTCAATAGGCACAATGCAATTTTTGTTCAATTTGTAATGCTGAACAAATCATCGGAATTATTTCATTGTTGAAATGCGTCCCCCTATCAGATTCTAAAGGGACTGGAAATCCAAATCTTCGGATGATCTCTCTAAGAAGCAATTTAGCAACTGTTAGACTATCATTGCGTCTTGTTGGTTAGGCTTCCACCCACCGAGAAAACAAACAGACAATCACCAGAACATATTTTAGTCCATTACTTCTTGGAAGTTCTATGAAATCAGCTTGTTATCATGTAAAAGGACCTGCTGCTTTTCCAATTCGGCCCCAACTAACAACTGTCTTTCTCCCTGCATTTTGCTGCTGACAAGTCACACACCTCTGGCAAAGACGTTCTGCAATGACCCTGAACTTAGGGTTGAACCAGGATTCTTTAAACATTCTAATCATAGCATCTCTACCAATGTGCGTAGGACCATGATAAAATCTCGCCATTTGGGACAACAGACTATCTGGCATTATTGGTCTTCCATCAGGATAAATCCACACATCATCATCTTCTCTACGTGAACAACCTGCCTTGATCCAAATCTCTCTTTTTCTGCACTTGCTTCCTCTTGTACCTGTCTAATTTCTTCCCATGTTTCAACAGATGAGAACATCAGATTGCATTCTTTTTCATCAGATTTCTGTATCTTTTTATTTATTGAAGCCGAATTTAGCGCACAAAAACGCGCAACTTCGTCAGCATACTTGTTTCTAACCGTGATATAATCACTGCCAGATCTGTGTGCTGAACATTTCACAACCCCAATTTCTTTGGGCAATTGTAGTGCCAACAGTAGTTCTTTTACATAGTCTCCATTTCGAATTGGTGAACCTGATGAGGTAAAGAAACCACATTGAGACCACAATTGTCCAAAGTCGTGGACAACTCCGAAGCCATACTGGCTATCAGTAAATATGGTTACTCTCCAGTTCTCTCCAAAATAGCATGTTTTTGCAGAGCCACTAGCTCCTAAATTTGGGCAGATTTTATTCCTTTCAAACATGAAGCTTCAATGACATTAGCCACTGTACAAACTGCATAGGAAGCTCACAAGGTACCCATTTCATCTCTCAAGCAAGATCCATCCACAAACATCACACAATCTGATTCAGATAACGGAGTATCTTTTATATCAGGTCTTGGTTTTGTACACAATTCAGTCACATCCAGACGATCATGATCTGCTTCATCCACCACCATTTCACAATCTGGATTTGGCAACAAAGTAGCTGGATTCAGATTCGTACATCTTGTCACTGTTACATTCTCAGCTCCCAGTATCACTTGTTCATATTTTGTCAACCGGCTACTCTTAAGATGCTGTGTTCGAGTTTGTGTCAACAAAATCTCAACAGAATGCGGTATATACACCCTCAATGGATGTCCCATCACAATTGCTTCACTCTGTTCCAAACTCACACAAGTAGCAGCAACTTCTTTCAAACAACCTGGTAAAGCTGCAGCTACACGATCAGGTGTTGCTGAAAAATGTGCCACAGGACGACGTGCTGTGTTAGAACTGAAAGTGCACAACCATCTCTCTCATAACAGAACAATGCAAAATCCTTATTGAAATCTGGCATTCCTAATGCTGGTGCACGACAAAGGCTGTCTCGCAACTCAACAAATGCCCTCATGCTTTCCTCATCCAATTGAATCAGATCTGACACATCTTTGTGAGTCAGTTTCTGTAATGGCTTAGCTGTCAATGAAAATCCATGTATCCACTGACTGCAGTATCCAACCATACCCAAAAACATTCAAATTTCTTTCTGTGTCTTGGGAGGTTTCATGTGCAAGATCGCATTTATTCGATCTTGTGACACTTTCCTGACTCCTTTTTCAATTTTTTGCCCCAAATAAAGAACTTCTTTTTGGCAAAATTGCAATTTTGCTGGTGACACTTTATGCCCACCTACTGCCAAATGGTTCAGTAGAGCAAATAGTATCTGTCACACAAGCTTCTCTTGTCTTTGATTGAACAAGCAGATCATCTATGTACTGGACTAGCAATGAGTTATTAGGCATTACCAATGAATCTAAGCACCTCTTCAAAATCTGATTGAAGATTGAGGGGCTTTCAGTATACCCTTGAGGGACTCGGCACCATGCCAAGACACGGTATCCGAACCGGAACACAAACAAATATTGGATATCCGGATGCAAGGGTATCGAGAAAAATGCTTGACACAAATCGATCACTGTGAACCACTCTGCGTCACATGGAATTTGATAAAGAATTACAGCTGGGTTTGGCACTATTGGGCAACAAGGTACTACTATCTGATTGATTTTACTTAAATCTTGGACATTCCGATATTTCCCGCTCGGTTTTTTAATTCCCATAATAGGCGAATTACGAGGACTGCTTAGTATTTCTTTTAAAATACCTTGTTCAATCATCATTTCAATCTCAGGCGTTACTCCCACAATTGTTTCAGGACTCATTTTGTAAGATGGTGTTTTTGGAAATTCTGCACCTTGTTTGACTGTAATTTGAATATGATCAACTCCTCTCATCAATCCAATGTCTATCCCTGAAAAATCCTACACATCAGTTAACACAGTTTCTCTCAATTCAACAGGCAACTCCTTCACTGTAAATAAAGGATACAAATCATTCACCTCTGTCCCTTGTATTGCCATTTTAAAAACGACATCCTCATCCTTTGTATGGAATGCTATTCCATCTGGTGTACAGTAGATGGTGCAATTCATTTTGCACAACAAGTCTCTACCCAGAAGGTTTACTGGACTTGTATCACACACCACAAATCGATGGAAATCTCCTATTTGCACTTTCATTGGTTTTGTTACTGGAGTTTTGATCAATTGATTTGAAACGCCTACAACTTGAATATTATCTTCCGAGTGGGGTAGGTTAGGAATTTCCACAGTTCTCTCAGTGGAACGGGTAGCGCCAGAGTCTACAAGGAATGTAATCACATTATCTTCTACTTCTGCATCCACAAAAGGACCGCACTGATGTACCTCTAGGGTAGCGCCAAGCACGCACTCCTTCTTCCCACCTCGGGCACCGTCTTTGAGATGTATCTGAATCACTACCTTGGGACTGTAACCAATATTGTGAAGCCACTTGTACATTTTGCTTTGCTGATTTAATCTTGTGAAAACCCAAACCACTGTATCTCTGTTCTTCACCACTCCTATTCTGATTTGGCATAGGAGCTTGAGGTAGTTGAGGTATTTGTAAACCTTGTCCTCTCCCATCTGGTATTAAATTCTGATTTTGCATCTGATTTAACCCATTCTGATTCATATCATTAACACTTGTACCACCACCTGTATTTGTCAATAAACTCCTTCACTCGCGTTTCCAATGTCCAAATTTCCCGCAGACATGACACGGATATTTCTTCTTCATATCCTTTTTATTATTTCTACCTCTTGCTCCACCACCCTTTGTAGCCGTAGCATTCTGAGTATCTTGAACAACCTGATCTTTGCCCTGAAAACCCGATTGAGAAAAATCCACACATTCACCTTTCTGTGCTGCTTTAATCTGAGCCCACATTAGTTTCTCTTTCAACTTTTTATGTCTTGTTTCAAAATCATCACTACAGTATTTCGCATAACGTAATATCTCATCGATAGACTTATTTTGCCAACATATTAAATGCTGTTGAATTATCATACTAATCTCTGCTCTCAATCCAAACACAAATCTATATACAAGATGACCTATGTCCTTGTCAGTAATATTCTCAATGCCACTATACTGTTTAAACACTTGAAGAAGCCTTTCATAGTAAGCATGCACTGTTTCTTTAGTTTCTTGTGTAGTTCTATCTATTTTAACCCAATCTGTCTCTTTTGGCGAAATCTTCCCCTTCAAATAGGTAATGACCTGATTATACTTTTTCATCACTTCATCAGATAGTGCTCCAGTTTTTGCTTCTCTTGGGTATTCTTCTTTTGGCCAATCTACTGCAACTTTACACTCAATCCACAAATCAGCTGGGACCACAATATCAAACAAACCATCTAAGTCTTTCCACAAAACTTTTGAAACTTTCACAAATCTCTCTACTTGTTTGTGCCATTCTACTGGTTTTTCTCTCAGTCTGGGAAATTCATTCGTAAAAGACAATATATCCTGTCTTGACCACGGGACATGAACATATCCACCTCCAGGTACCTCTCTCATGGGATATATCATTTCAGCCGCTTCTGTACCTGTTTCTCTCAGTGGAAACATTGATAAAGCACCTGTATTTACAGCTGTTTCTTCCTTCTTTTTTAGCCCATCTTCCTTTCCAACGATCTAATTCACCCCATCGTCTCAATGTGTTAATTAACTCCTTAATCTGCAATCGCTTCCCTGAAGCATTCAAACTCTCCAGATCTTTGTCACTGAAATCCAATCTGTGTGTTTTTTGTAAGGCCTTTGACTTTCTATATCCACTCCATACGTCTGTGCAACTTCAGCAAATTTCTCATGAAGATTTCTCGCTCTCATTGTGATATTTTTACACAAGAATAACAACTCTTCTTCCTGATACCTACTCAATCTCTCTGGACTAATCGTACCCAATATCATTTCTTCCAAATCCGCTTTTAATCTACCTACATCCATGTTCACTTTATTAGATGTCATCCCTCTAATCCACTCATCCAATTCCTCCGGTGAAGGCCCTAAAGACCCTCCTGATGTAGGTGTCACTGTCATTCCCTTCGTATTCTGTAACAATGTCCTTGGATCAATCTGTACACCACGTTTTGGAGTTTCTACTGATCTTTCAGAAATATCAATCAAAGATTCTGATTCACTCGCACCATTACTAGTCCTGTCATTTAGAACTGTAGGAACTGTTAGAGCATGCACCTGTGAAACATTTTGTTCATTATTATATAATGGAACTATAGGACCAATAGTCACTGGAACTGACAAAGCAGCAAAATTCAAACTCAATTGATTTATTCTTTTGGTTAAATCTTCTTTTGCCTGACTTACTACACTTGCATTTTTCCTTTGGGAATCTTCTATCTGAATCAATGGAGCACTTGGTGATGGTCTCTCTTGTTCTTCCTGATACGGTGGAGGTCTATTCATTAATAACTCATCCAACAACTCATAATTTACCTCATTTGGATCTGATTCTGTCTCTGGAATATTCTTTTTCTTTTCTTTACATTTTCCTCCTTCATTATTCTCCACTAGTACAACTGGATACATTCCTTCGCCCATTGCCACTACAGCTCTCCTCCATTTTTTCATCTGTGCATCCCATTTTGCCTCTGAGTATCTACTCACAGTGTTTCTGTATCTATTATCAGTTCTATCCTTATCTCTTTTGTATGCCTCATGTTCCCGCTTCAATCGCTTCATACTGCATAGGTCTCAGACTTGGTTTCAACTCATTCATTTGATATATAAAATTCTCTAAAATCCTAGTGTTGAAAGTACCATACTCTGGAAATGCCATATTCCCATCTCTCTCTGTATACTTTACCCAATTTTCAAACCATGTACATGTATGATAACCCCTTTCTAACGACATAAAAGAAGCAGGCGTACCCTCAGGGGCTACAGGAATTCCCTCTCTAATGGGTATAGGTTCATCTTTTCTAAACAAGGTTTTCAACAATTTGAATAACTTAATTTTTGTTTTGATTGATGGCTAAAAACTAAATTCAAGAACTCCTTCCTCATTTCTATCAAATCCAATTAGTTCTCGCTGTCCAATACCAGCGCGACTCACACCAATCAACCAATTACAATGTATTTCTCTTTATGACAATTCACACCAGCTAACCAATAGCAGTGCGGTTCTCTGTGATGACTCACGCTAACTATCCAATTGCAGCGCAGCTTTCTGTGATGTCAGTATAACTCCTGGCACTGACCTTCCCTTTACAAAAATTATCGGCAACTATTTACAAACTTTTTAGACAAACAAAGTTAGAACAGATAGACAGTCCAGCTTGTCTGCTCCACTAAAAGAAGATAGATACAAACTCTTCAAGAATACTCTCGCTACTAGTAAAATCTCCGACCAGCGCGATTCTACTCTCATTCAAGTGAAGACTTTCAGGACTTCTCCAGATGCGCTTTCTAAAGGTACCCAAATAAGTCTCTACTATACTATCTCCAAAGTTCCCTGCGCAATACTGACAATAAGGCTATTGCTCAATACTTGCATCAACAGCAGACAACGCAATACTACTTAGTGTATGCCACACTAAGACAAGCCCTGGGCTAATCCCGGGATCTTAGGCCTCTTCGGACCTGCTAACAAATTCCTTTAAGGTCAAAACCGGTACGACCACTACATGTAATAAAAAGTACGAAAGATTAATAACAAATAATAATTCTCATCTTAATCAATTGCCAATATAATCAATCTACACTAACCATCCTATTCCTGATACCAAAAACTGATAGCGCGTGGCACAGCGGAAAGGGGTTTTTGGCTAACTAAGGCAGAGTGTGTAATATTTATACCACGCGCTGAAACAGTCATACAAATCTCTATTTTATAAGACTGAATTTTGGCTCATATTAACATCAGATCCTCCGACGGATCGGAGAGTTGACAGGGTTTGGCAAAAGATTTAGAGGAATATCCCCTCATGAGGACCTAGAACAAAGGGAATATTTATACAAACCACACTATATACAATATTATATATATATATATATATGTCTCATTAACAATAATCAATAACAACAGACTCAGTTTCTCTATTACTTTGCTTTTATCTGTTTTCTTTGAAAGCATATGCAATGGTCAAAGAAAGGTACAGTATCGAACTAGAACCTTCACACAAGAGAACACAAATTCAATAATTCACAATAACATCTCAAGGAGCATGAGTTGAGTGGATAGTGTAAGAGACAAAAGAGCATTTTTAATAAGATCAATGCAAATACAGAATTTTATACGAACCTAAGAAAACTATAGCACAGCGTGCTAATACCTGGAAATGCTAACCCTCCGGCCGGAAGGGAAAGCTAGGGCAATCCTCACAAAAGTATGAGGAGCAAAGTTAAGGAGTCAGGTTACAGACCGCATCAGCTAAAGGATCTCAAAGAAACAGCTCACACAAACGCCACGCCTCTCGGCTAAAGTCGTCTTGTTCTAAAAAACATGGTTTGTATCACTAAAAGTTATACCCTAAAGTTAAAAAGTCCATCCCTACTCTTGTATCGTAATCCGGGAAAGTCTCTCTCCTTATTGGTCTAGAAGCATAGGGTGTTAAGTCACACCACTTCCGTCGCTCTTCTCTTTCAAAAGTTCTTTGTTTAGATTCACGCTGTCATCATTGTCCTTCAGCAAAGGAAATCAAAATCTTCTCCTTCCTCGACACACGCGCATTCGAACAAAAGTTGTAACATTTTACTAGCACAGTTATCTATAAATCTAAATATTTCCTCGGATAGTAGGGAGTTCCACTGATACTCCGAACACGTAGCAGTCATCGACAAGAAAGAACACAATAGTCATTTATGAAGAATAAAACACATTTTTCTGCATTTCTACGTTTTAAAGCAAAATTAACCCTAATGATGGCTTTGAGGCCTTCTTTGTAAAGCGTGCAGTTTTCTCTAGGAGAAATAAGCAGATTATTTGCTCAAAATAAAAGCACCATTTCATAATTCATTTCAATTTTTCATTAGTCTAATATAAACGCAATCATTTTAAACTATTATTCTATGTAATTAATATTGCTTTATTAACCCCTTCGCTGCTTCTGTCGGCCAACGGCCGTCGCGAGCACTACCTCCGTAGTGCTGTGCACGTCCGTTGGCCGACGCGGCCCCGCCCGCTCCGCTAAACCGCCGCACCGCGGCGGAATTGCCGCTGCGGTTAAGTGGTTAAACGATAAACGCGTTTTCATTCCACATTTGCTCATGAAAATAATATTTGCTCCTTCTTTGCTGTCCTTTCGTGCAGGAATCATTTGTAGCCTACTTAAACCCATTGTCATTTCCCCTCACCTTTCTTATTTTCTTTTCCAAAACTAAAGGTTAATAATACTTTTTCGGTTAATTTCAAAACTTTGTTAATGATTTTCACACAATGGAAGGTTTAATCCGAGCAGGTTTTATTTTCGGAAAACCCTGCTCCATCACATGTTTCCTTGTTATTTTTTTGTACTTCTTTGTCTCCAGTCTGATGGTATTCTGCATGCCTGGAGACACTGGTACTGGTGAGCTTAGCAGCCACATGACCAGGGCTGCTAGTCGTGATGACTTTGTTGTTGAAGCAGCTTGTTTTGAAGATGGTGCGTGCCAGTGGGTTACCATCATTGGTGGGTAGGGACCATAATTTTGCTCTTTTCTTCACGTCCTTCAAAAATCGTGTTGAGGCATGTAAGGCAGTGTGGAGTCTGAGAGGCCGTGGAACAGGGTTGCCATCTTGATGGAAGAGTATGAGGGTCTGAACAGCATGCCTCAAGTTGCTTTCTGTGAGGAACGGTTTCATTTTCTTTAGTGAGAGGAGTTGTAGCAAGCCATTTTTGGTTTCCTTTTGTGTGTATTTCATGAGAGTGAGGTTGATGTCCAGGGTGAGTCCAAGTAGCTTGGTTTTTAACACTGGAGTTTGAATTTATCCAGATTAATGATATTGAGCCATGTTTGTAGTAGTTGTTGCTTGTTGGACCATAGAGAGATGGTGGAATTGAGCTTTATACTTAAAAAAGGCTATTTCCACGTGTAATCTGAACTTAAACATGCAAATACTTTGACAATTGAACCCTTGCTCTGTACTTGCTTAGTGCCTAGCCCAACCTGGATAGCCAACTGAGCAGCCATATTTAACAATAATAAACTGTCACCTAAGTTAGTATGGCTATGTTGCTGGTTTGTGTTCTAAGTTGTTGCTATGGCCCTGCACTCGTTCCCAGTGGTTCATTATTTCCAACTCTTATTCAGACTTGTCAGTCTGCCTGGATTTTGAGGCAGAGAGAGCTGCAAGTGATTAACAAAGTTCTTTAAATTGTTAGAAAATGACAAACTGTGCAGGGATTTAAGAAATATGTTCTGCATAGTTGGATTGTGACTAGTTAGAATCCTGGTAATATTCCAATAATCCTGCTGCCCTGTTTGAGAAACCTATAATATTGAACAAATTTTAAGAGGACGTGTAAAATTCTTAATATTATACATTTTATCAAGTGTATTTGAATTCATGGAGAGCAGGTGATGTATCCCAACTTGCTTTTAATAAACCACTCCTAAGTTTCCTGTTGTGTCTAACTCACTGGTCGAAAACTGGCCATACCCACTCCCTTCTCCTTTTGTGAGGCCACTTGCTAAAACTGTGAGAATTTTCCGAATAGACTTTCTAAATTCTGCTACATTGAATACTAACCCCAACTCTTAATATTTGCACGCACAGGAATGGTTGTACAGGTCACGGCCTCAGTAACATTAGAAAAACAACTAGATCTGTATTTTATCCTTTGGCATAGACAAGATCCAGGTGAAAGACTAGGGGCCTGATTGAGATTTTGGCAGACATGACTCCTATCCCATTAGTGCATTATATCTTATTTATTTAATTTATTTATGCAATTTATAAAGCGCACAAATACCCTTGGGTGTCTCGGCGCTGCGGACGGCAAAGACAAACCTGGAGCTGATAACTATTGGTTAAAAAGCCATGTTTTTACCAATTTCCTAAAGGCAAGCAAGGTAGGGCTAGCCTTGATATGAAGGGGGAACAGTGTTCCACAGTTTGGCGGTGGCGACTGTAAATCGTCTATCACCCCATGAGACTTTTTTTGTTCGTGGGACCCTCAAAAGGTTGGCTGTTGATGAGCGCAGGGATCTTTTGGGCGTGTAGGCACGAAGAGCTTCCTTCAAGAACTTAGGTCCAGTGTTGCGCATAGCCTTGAAAGCGATGCAGAGCGCTTTAAATTTGATTCAGCTTCTTATACGTAGCCAGTGGAACTGTCGCAACACCTTTGAGATCGATTTGTACTTGGGGGTGCCTGATAGAATCCTGGCGGCTGAGTTCTGCACCAGCTGTAATTTGTTAAGGACCTTATTTTGTGCATTCATAAGGAGACGGTTGCAATAGTCAATTTTTGACATTACTAGAGTACTAATGAGGGTTTTTCCAGCACTGAGTGGAAGGAATGGTAAAAGTTTTTTTTATCATCCTTAGAGTGTAAAAGGATGATGAGACAACAGTATTGGCATGGAATGCGAAGGACAGCTTGTCATCGAACATGACACTTAGATTTCTGACCTTTGAGACAGGGGACGGAGGTGGTCCCAATTTGGCTGACCTCCAGGTGGGGGACCAGCCCGGGGAGAGATTGCCAAAAATCATCACCTCAGTTTTGTCCGAGTTTAATTTTAGGCAGTTATTAGCCATCCAAGTGCTGATGGCTACCATTCCATCCTGAAAATTAGCCGCAACTGCCCCTCCATCATTATGTACTGCAAGCACCAATTGTGTGTCATCGGCGTAAGATGTAAGACCCATCCCATGTGCTTTGATAACTCTGGCCAGGTCCGACACATAGATGTTAAATAAGGTCGGACTCAGAGATGATCCTTGTGGCACACCACACGGGAGGGCAAATGATGGAGAGTTGAAAGTGCCTAGACTCACTAGTTGGGTGCGGTTGGAAAGGAAGGAGGCTAAGAGGGCTTTAGCCCTATGTCTGATACCGATGGTTGAGACACGATCGATCAAGGTAGCGTGATCGACCGTGTCAAATGCTGCTGATAAATCCAGCAGCACCAGGACAGCAGCACCACCTTGGTCTAGTATCGTCCTGATTTCATCTGATGCTTTAATGAGGGCTGTCTCGGTACCGTGGCCTTTCCTAAAGCCAAATTGTGTGTCGTCCAGTAAGTTATTGTCTTCAATATATTGAGCCAACTGTGAGTTCATGATTTTTTCGAAGATTTTTGCTGAAAATGGAAGGCTTGTGATAGGCCTATAGTTTTTTGTTTCTGCAGGGTCGAGATTATGCTTCTTCAGCAGAGGCTTGATAATGGCCTTTTACCATATGGACGGATAGTTGCCTGTACGGAACATTGCATTGCAGATATTTGCTAAGTTGGAAGCTATTAGGTCAGGGATCAGTTTCAAAACTGAAGGTGGACAGGGGTCAGTGGAGGATCCCGATTTAATGACGGAAATTAGATCCATGATCTGTTGCGGTGAGACTTGACTGAATTCCGAGAAAAGGGGGGAGCTTTCTTCCTTGTCAGGAGCCACAATCTGGTGGTCTGCCTTAGGTTGGGCTGCGAAGTTGACATATATTTGGCTAACCTTTTCATGAAAAAAACTGGCTAGTGAGTTACAGAGGGTTTGCGAGGGGGCTATAGGGAAATTCGTCGCCAGCCCTGATAGCTTGGCTACTACCTGATACAGTTGTTTAGTAGAATCTTGAGCGGATTCTATCTGTCTAAGGTAGTACTTACTTTTCTCCAGGATAATGAGGTGTTTATATTTAGTTATTGCTTCCTTGTAACGAGTTTTTTCATTGTTGTTATAGTCTCTACGCCAGCGCCTCTCAAGGTTTCTACATCGTTGTTTTTCGAGTCTGAGAGCCTCTGAAAACCAAGGGGCATGTCTATTTTTAGAGGCTTTTTTGAGTGGTACTAAAGAGTTGAAGGCATTATGGAGCCATTCTGAATAGTTAATGAGGCAAGTTCAGGGTCTGGTGTAAAGTCATGTTGAGTGGAGAGCAGATATGTTTTGAGAAGATGCTGATCAATGCTACTCCAAGCTTTGAACGATGTAGATGGAAATAACCTAGTATGCGGAGTGTTATTCCTCTTTATTTGAATATCAAACAAAACTGCACAGTGGTCAGTCCAGACTAGGGGCAGGACGTTCTTTAGGGAGATTTGCTGGTTGCTAGAGAACAGACCATCTAGAGTATGACCAGCTGAATGTGTGGGGCTTGTCACCAACTGGGTAAGGCCCACTGCCTCTAATTCTACGATGAGGGATGATGTATCCTTATCATCGTGGGTCTCTAAATGAAAATTAAAGTCTCCCAAGATAGTGAGGTTGGATTCTCCTGCTAAGGGTTCAAGAAGGCTGCCCAAGGCAGAAATAAATTCAGCCCGCGAGCCCGGTGGGCGATAGAGAAGGATTCCCTTAAAGGGTTGTGAATGGCTGAGCATGATCGAGAAAGTAAAGGCTTCACAGACCAAGGAGGGAATTATCTCCGTCCTGACTAAGTATTTATCACGGTAAATGATCGCCAGTCCTCCTCCTTTTTGATAGATCTATCGTGTCTGTAAGCATAGTAACCGTCGGGGTTGCGGTGCAAAAATCGGGTCCAGACGATGGACCCCCAGGTTTCTGTTATAAATAGTATGTCAAGATCATGGTCCTTTAAGAAGTCGGATATTTCATATTTATGTTTGGAGAGGGAACGTGAATTTATAAGGGCTAAGTGAATATATTCCTGATTTGTTTGCAGAAGATGCAACAGTGACGGAACTGAATTGGTGTGGATTTCCAATTTAAACGAACAATTGGAGCAACTGAGAGAGGAGTGGGTGGCTAATGAGTCTGTCTAGGTGGGGACAGGTGTGTGTGTTAGTAGCAAAACGGATATCTTTCAGTTGTTTACTGGAGTATTTTAACATCTTACCAGGCAATGCTGATGAGGGAGAGCCAGGGAGCGTGGCCCTGGGCCCGGTCCAGGCGCAGACGGGCTTGCCTTTGCCACTTGTAATGCACCAGACAGGATATCCTTCAAGTTTTGATGGATTGACCCGCCCACCGAACTCTAAATCAGGCCCTTAGTCATCAATTACCAGACATTCCGTTTCGAAGTGATCCACGTTCAAGAACCAGGTGATAAATGTGCAGACCAAAGTCTGTTGCAACTTTGTTATTCAAGATTTTTTTTGTTTCTTATAAAAAAAACACCAATTGTGTTCCTCAATAAGAGATGAATGGGAGAGTCTCCAAACATTGGGGATCAAACTAATAGTCCTGCGCCATGGTTGCCTTTCAAGCGCTATGAATTATTAAAAACACAAGCCGCGTGCTCAATAGTAGGCAGTTTCCTGCTGCTGTAAATTAGCTCATGATGATATCCTGATTTGCTTGGTGCCTGATGAGTAACCATTATATTTTTCATGCCCATTAACAGCCCCTGAGTGTTGGTTGGCAGTAAACTTAAGCTAGTGGGCTGTGGGCACAATCATCCGCCTCACATCATGGTGCGCACAAGCTCGTAGTCTGGAGCAGTGTGAAATATGGAAGCACAGTTGGTCACTCGTGTTCAAGAAACCTTAGCTGGCGCGGTCCTGGTGGAGAATGAAAAATTTCCTAGCTATCGTAACGGAAAGTTTCAATTCTATTAAGGACTCGGAGGCGAGGATTATGCTATTCTTTCTCCACTTTATTGAATAGCAGCCATTCAACGTTAAGTAAAACAAACTACTATTCCCATGAAACATCGGGAATAAACACAAACAAAATGATAGTGTCCATGGGTAGAGAGTCCCCTCTTCCTCTGCACCAATCACAGGGCTCCGAGGTGATGATAGTCCTCTGTTACTGTCCATTCCCCCTCTATCGTCGCTGAAGGTCAGCCAGCCAGGAGGCATTACGAATCTTGTTTACCAGACTCGCCTGTAAAAGTAAGGTAGAGTGTAAGCGACAGCAGTGGCTAAGGTTTAGCCTGTAGGGGAAACAGCACAGAGCATTCGTATACGAAACATTAGCATTATTGCAGACAAGGTAGTGAAACAACTTACTTACCCCAGTACGAGGGTGGGAAGGTACTAAAGAGAACCTTGTACCCTGGGTGGGATAATCCTCGCCTCTGAGTCCTTAATAGAATTGAAACTTTCCGTTACGATAGCTAGGACATTTTTCATTGTATGTCAGGACCGGAGGCAAGGATTATGCTCGTTTAAAGGTTGCTCACCACCAAGTGAGCCATGTCAATAACCGGCTTGAAGTAAAACCGTTTAAAGATCGAGTCGGAAGACCAGTCTGCTGCATTCAGAATGTCTTCCAGACGTGCTCCCAGGGTAAAAGCTTTAGAGGCCACAGCCCCTCTGGTAGATTGGGCGCCGAAGGTCAATGCGAGCTTCCTGCATTGCCCACCTTACCCAACGGGCAATAGTGGGGGAAGAAACCGCCTTATGTGGTTTCCTGAGCGCAATAAGTAATTGTCGCTCTCCTGGAAGACGGAACTCCTCCGACATTTCCTCGTACGCCTTAAGGCAAGATACCACGCATAACTCCCGTGGGGGAGAATATCCTGCCCAAAATGTCTAGGGCTCTGACATCGGAAACCCGTCTGCAGGATATAAGGCAAAGGAGCATGGCCAATTTCGCCGAAAGCTCTTTCCTAGAGAGGTATCTGTTCGGCTGCCAGGACAGAAACAAATTCAAAACCTGGTTAACATCCCAGAGCTGTGAATAACAAGGCTCGGGGGGAAGGGAGAGGCGAATGCCTCGAAGAAGGCGGCAAACCAGGGGATGTTCACCTACAGGAGATCCATCCACCATGGCATGACCCACTGAAATGGCAGAACAAAAGGTATTAATGGTTCTATAAGCCAGGCCGTCCTCCGCCAGGGCGGCTAAAAAATTCAGAATGGAGGTCACATCTGCTGCCACGGGATTGAGACTCCGTCGCAAACACCAACGATACCACCGTCGCCAGGTATAACGGTACCGCTTGACGGTACTATCGGCCCAGGCCTTGGACATGAATTTCTCAGCCGCTCCCGAAAGGCCTGGGACCGCCCATCGTCCCCTGTAATCCGCCACACCATCAGGGCTAGGGAGCCTTGTGCGATTAGCGGATGAGGAGCTTTGTCTGGACTGAGAATGAGAGTTGGAAAAGGGAGAGGGATTGGAGAATCCCAAGAAAGTTCCAGAAGAACCGGAAACCAAACTTTAGACCTCCAAATTGGCGATATCAGCACCACGTCCGCTCTCTGACGTCGAACTTGGGCCGAGACCCTCGTTAGCATGGCGAAGGAGGCAAAGGCATAGCCTGCTTCGCCCCGCCAGTCCTGAAGGAACGCGTCCGTCCGCACTGCCAGGGGATCCGGTCTCCAGCTGAAGAACCGGGGAAGCTGGTGGTCCAGGCGGGAAGCAAATAGATCCACCGAAAACGGACCCCAGATGCTCTGGAGGTCCGCAAAGACTCCTGGATGCAGTTTCCAAAGACTCACGTCGTGAAAGTGGCGAGAGTGGAAGTCTGCTACTTGGTTGTCCTGGCCTGGAAGATACTCCGCCGTAACGGAAATATGATGATCCAGGCAGTATTGCCAGAAGTTCGCTGCCAGGTCCGAGAGCGCTCGCGATCGCGTGCCCCCTAGATGGTTGATGTATCGGACCGCCGATATGTTGTCCATCTTGAGGAGGACACAGGACCGGATTGAATCCTTGGTCCTACATTGGATCGCAAATGATCCCGCCAAAAGCTCCAGACAGTTGATGTGCAACTGCTGTTCCTGTTGAGACCAAACACCTCCCGTAGTGAAGTCGCCACACCTCGCGCCCCAGCCGGATCTGCTGGCGTATGATTCGATAACGATATCTGGTGCGGAACCGAAGATCGCACGCCCATTCCAGGCCTCCATATTGGTGAGCCACCACTGGAGTTCCTCTCTGGCATCCGCCGAGAGGGTCACCTTCTGTGAGTACGAGAGCCCTCTGTGTAGATGGTGTGCCTTGAGGCGCTGGAGGGCTCTGTAATGGAGCGGGCCCGGGAAGATATCCTGGATCGAGGGCGAGAGGAGACCCACAATACGGGCTAGTTGTCTGAGGGAGAGTTGGGACTGAGAGAGAACTCTCCTGATCTCGTGACGAATTTTCGCCATCTTGCGAGACGGAAGACTGAGAGTAGATTCTACGGAGTCGATCGAGAAACCGAGAAAAACGACCCTCTGGGCCAGGACGAGAGTGGATTTTGCCTCGTTGATCACGAAGCCCAGGTTCTGAAGAAGGTTGACCGCCGACTGAAGCTGATGAGCTAGAGTGATGGGGCACTGAGCCATCAGAAGAATGTCGTCCAGGTATACGATGAGTCTCATACCGGACGCTCTCAGACGCTCTATCACTGGCCGGAGAACCTTGGTGAAACACCAAGGGGCGGAGGAAAGGCCGAATGGGAGAGTGGTGAAATCGTACACCTTGTTCCGCCAAAGAAACTGCAAGAACCTCCTGTGCAGAGGGAAAATGGGGATCGTAAGATAGGCGTCCTTGAGGCCGAGGCGCGCAATCCAGTCGTTGGGTCTGAGAAGATCGCGAAGGAGATGGATTACTTCCATCTTGAAGTGGCGGTATACCAGCCACTCGTTGAACTTGCGCAAGTTGATGACGGGCCGTTGGCCGCCGTCCGTCTTGTCCACCAGGAAGAGGTTGCTGATGAAACCTCTGGAGTGGGGTAGGGTCTCCACGATCACCCCTTTGTCCAGAAGAGAGTGGACCTCTGTGTCGACCAACGCAGCATCCGCCGACGAAAAGGAGAGAGGGCGTGGAGGGACAGGTTGTAAAGGTTCCCCGTGAAACTCGATGTGAAACCCCTGGATGGTTTGTAGAACCCAGGCGTCCCCGGTGATGGAAGTCCAGGCCTGGAAAAAATGCGCCAGACGGCCCCCCACTTTTATAAGGGAAGAAGGGAGAACACTCACCGGAAGAGCTGGAGGCGCCACCGCCTCTGCCACCTCTGTTCTTGCCCCGACGTCCTCTCGTTGGATAGAAGTTGCCGAATCTGGCCTGATCCTGGTACTGTCCATGATTGGAGCCCTGTCCGCTGTGCTGGTTAGGACGGCCGGACGAGCGGCCCCTGCCTCGTCCGGCCCCTCGGAAAACCCGAGGGTGAAACACCCGTCTGATGGAGGACTGTGCCTTGTCTAAATACGTAAAGGTGTTTACAAACCTCCCTAATTCTTTGATAAAGGGCTCTCCGAAGAGGCCGCCCTGTGCAACGGCGCCCGCCTCAGAATCGGCCAGGTCCCCAAGTTTGGGGTCTACTTTAATCAATAAGGACCTGCGTCGTTCTATGGAGATAGCGCAGTTGGCATTCCCTAAGAATACCACTACGCGCTGGGCCCAGGAGGAGAGTTGCTCAGGGGAAATCAGGGACCCTGACAGTTTAGCTTCCTCCGCCATGTCGAGGATTTTGGTTATTGGTCCTAGGGTGTCTAGGAGCTTGTCTTGGCAAGCCCGCCAAGACCTGTCAATACCCTTCTTCGGGTCCTTGACGAACTTTTGAAGGAACGTGGCCATGCGGGGGTCGATTTCGGGGGTGGCAGCTACTTTCCCCTCCAGAGAGGGCCGGGGGCACTCCGCCCTGAGACAGTTGCGGGCTGTGGCCTCTAACGGCCGGCGGATCCTGCTGGTGATGTATTGGGCGACCTTGTCTGAAGGCGCCCAGTCAGAAGACCTAGGATGAAGGACGTCATCCGGGTCCAACATGTCAGCACAGATGTTTTGTATGTCTGAATTAGGCTCCAGTCGGGAGGGGCCGGCGTCGTCATTATCCCCTTCACTACTATCCCCTGGAGCAGTGGATGCCACTGGTGGGGGGTTCTTTGCCAGGAAAGCCTGCTTAAGGCGATCAAAAGCATCCATATCCACCCCCGAGTCCCTGGGACGTTTGGCAGGGGGAGACTGGGGATCAGCGGGGGTTCCGCTGGGTGGGGGCGAGGTGGTTTGAAAGGCCTGAGAGGCTTTGGCTAGCGTATCGCAAGCCTGCTCAATTCGGCGGGACAGGCGGTCTTCCAGAGGCATCATGACCTGCTCCACTGCCTTCTGAATGGACGCGTCTACCGCGTCATATAAGTCCTCATCCCACTGAAGAGCAGTAAGGGGGTCCTCCTCCCACGTGTCGTCCTGATAGGCATCCTCCTGGAAGGACTCCATTAGGCCAGGAGAGGAAAGTGCTGCACAGGTAAGTGGTTAAGTATGGCAGAGGGTGCACCTCAGGATAAGGGGAGGCTGGGTGGCAGCTACACTTTATGCGGGCAGTGCTCGCGTTTAACTGGGGAAACCCCTGGGACCCAACAGCCCTGGTGCAGCTTAATAAACGGGCAGCCTGCCGGTAAAGGTCCCAGCAGGTTAGCACCTGCGATGCTGACTCTGCGCAAGAGCGTTGAAAGACCTAAAGTACAGACCACCAGGCGGGAAACCGCCGAGATCGCTGCCTAATGGCAGGTACGGACCCACAACAGCGCGGGCGTTCTGCAGGGGGCGTGCGCGATATGCAAGCTGCCTAACGGCAGTATGGTCAAACCCCAAGGGTGTACCCGGCAGGCAGGGCTCTCCCACGGCGATGCGGCTCAACTGGGAAAAATGCGCGGAATGTCGAGACGCACGCTGCGGGCAAGAGACGCACACAGGCGCCCTCTAGCGGCGGGAGGTGAGCACCGCGAGCCCGCACCACAGAACACGGCCGCTAGGGAGCTCGAACACTCCCAAGGCCGGGCGAGAGTCAGCCGAGTAGCGGCTGACTGGCGGGCAGAAAAACGTGAAAGGATTAATAAAACGCGCCACAACAATGAAAACGGTCAAGTCGGACGGGCGCGCGTCGGCAATGAATGCGCGCGCGACCGGTACCGAGCGTTTTGTGTGGCAATCAAATACAATGAAATACCAGAGAAAACTCCACCAAAACACAAGGAATGTGCTATTGAGTCAGACAACAATAATCAATGAAAATCATACAATCCGACAACGATAATCAATGAAAACCATACAATCCGTCATAACACTGAGAGAAAAGGGAAAATCGAACTTATCTGGCTGCAAGCAGCGAAGAAAGAGGGGGAATGGACAGTAACAGAGGACTATCATCACCTCCGAGCCCTGTGATTGGTGCAGAGGAAGAGGGGACTCTCTACCCATGGACACTATCATTTTGTTTGTGTTTATTCCCGATGTTTCATGGGAATAGTAGTTTGTTTTACTTAACTTTCAATGGCTGCTATTCAATAAAGTGGAGAAAGAATAGCATAATCCTCGCCTCCGGTCCTGACATAAAATTGACTTATGCTTTTTTGGAGAGTTTATTCGCACTGGAAACTGCGCGAAGCATGTCTGATGTCATGTCACTGCCGATGATTAACTGCTTAACAAATTGCTGAAGTATATGCTGTGCTTTCTTTAGGGATGGCCCTGGTTTGGCGATCTGGGTGGGGTGAAGCAGCGTAAACAAGACATATCTATGATGCATGTACATGGCTCCTGTTCAGGGAGAGTGTCTTAACAGGAGTTTCACCAAACGTGTGTGGACAGAAAAGTTTAGTTGGCCTTAAGGGATTGCCTGCAATGTGTAAAAGAGTAAGCAGGTACCGCAGCAATGTTATTACCGTTTACATTTATAGGGAACTTTGCTGAGTACATTGCAGGCACCTTTTCCTCTTTGTAGTGGAGGAATACATTAATTTAGTAGTAGATTTAGTATTTGATTATGCTCAAGATGCTTAAAGAGTTATTTGTTTATGATATGACAACCAGGACTATAACTATACATTTTGAGGGCACACGTCGTGGTAGGATATTCTGCCCTTTTTATGTGGTCACCCCGGATTTTTTGCCTTTTTCCTGGACCATATATCATTGGTGGCATTAGACCTCTCTATACTGTAATCCTGCCAACCAGTGGTAATGTGCATATGTCCCCCATTTAACAATCACTAAATTGGCACATTCCTAAATAGTATTGTAACTTACAAATAAGGACCTAATATATGATGCCAAATGTGCCTAGGGCTTGTAGATTAAATGTCACCAGTAGGGGCACTCTCTCTATTAGGGCTCTGGAGCTGCACCGCTCTGAAATTTCTTCATGTTTACTGCAAAAAAAATTAAATAGATCGATTTATTTAGATATATTGTCATATCGTTAAACAAATCAATGTATTTAAGTCTAGGCTGCCTGTCCATCCTGTCTGGCCTGCCTCGCCCTGAACAATGTGCAGGAAGCTAGGCAATACATTAACTTTCTGTGATGGGACACGTGACGCAGGGATTACCTTTCTAAAGCCCTTCTGTGCCATGATAGTCTATGATGGTATCCACTGTAGGCCAGTGACGCTGTTAGCGTCATGGTTTCGGGCGTTGGAGGCTGCATCCCTGCCAGAGGCCAGACGTCCGTCATTCCCAGGTTCTGATCCCACCCTTTCCCATTCATCGTGGGGTAGGACTGGATGCGAGTGAGGTACGTGAGATTTGGCGCCTTGTATGTTACGTTATGTTAAAATTTCTTGTAAAGCGCGTGTACACCGATTGGTTTCTTAGCGCTGATTCTAGGATATGTCTGGTCCCTGTTGGTTTATCCTGTGCTTGAGTTTCAGTCATAAGCTTGGGTGAATAACCATGTCTTAAGGAGCCTTCTAAATCTCATAAGGTCCGTGCAAGCTCTGATGTCAGATGGAAGGGAGTTCCAGAATCTGGGTGCCAACACTGCGAACCTACATCCGCCTTGTCGCTTGCGTTTGTAGGAGGGTATGACCAAAACATTCATGTGAGATGAATGTAGGTTACGGGTGGGTATATGCCTTTGAATAAGGCTAGAGATTAATTTTGGACTTGCGCCGTGCAACAACTTAAAGATAAGGCAGCCAACTTTGAATGCGGATCGTTGTGGAATGGGAAGCCAGTGTAGCTTCCTGATGAGAGGGGAGGCGTGGTGCCACCTGGGCTGCTGGAAGATCAGTCTAGCCGCCTGGTTCTGCACCAATTGCAGTCTTTTACTAAGATATAGTGGTATGCCAAAATATAAAGAGTTGGGTAACGGTAGGTGTTAGTTATACTGCTTAACTTGTATAAGGCATTTTGTGCTGAGACACTTGGTCACGCTGACCTCCCCCACTGTGACACCCCAGCAAGTGTCTGTAGGTCGCTGGCCCCTTCAGAAGCTAGTTAAGTACAAAGGGGGAAATGTGTACTGGTAATGTCCGGATTTGTGGAATACTGGAAAAATTACAAAAACATTAAATCCTCTGAGTATGCATGCCTAAAATATGGCGTGCATACTTGCTGCTTACGAAGGTCTTTTTTTATTTAGATTGATCGGAGCTATGGTTCTAGAATGTTTTATCCCCACTCAGGACATGTTTGCATTTTAAAAACAGCTACACGCTGTAGCATGCTTGATGTTTGTCGTTGCGTTATTCGGGGGATCTGGCCCTGCCATATAACGTTAAAATCGGCCCTATTTTCATGCTCTTAATATTAATGCCAAAAACACGAATTGATTTCCAAACATTGAATCTTAAAAATGCTAAGGTAATGCATATCCACGATTTAGTTACTCGTTCATTCCCCAGGAGTGTTAACGATTTCCATTATGTTGTGTTTGTGTTTCTTATTACTCTTGTACCGTGCATACTTTGAGTCGTGCCATGTGTTTGAGGGACCACGACTGAGAGTTCTTGCACTGAGGCTGAAAGCAGTGCAAGCTTTTCACAGTGCCCGTCAGTTGGTTGGCATCTCTGCAGAGCACACAGACCAATGGTCACGTATTCCAGTTGCAATTGAAATTCTGTTTAAATATGTGTGAAGGGGAGTACATACACAGTTGTCAAAATATTTACAAGGCATATGCACACCTGCCAACTTAAAAAACAATCTCACAGTGTGAGGAGGGGGTTGGGCCTCGTTCCGAGAAGTACCTACGAGGCACTTTTGAACCCTACCCGCCCCCAGATCCCCTCACCCCAAAAAATAAAAAGTTTGCTGAGGCTGGTGCCGATGTCTTGGTGTGTTTTCACACCCTTTATTGGACGTGGGCAGTTCAATGCCTCTCGAAAACGAGCTGGAAAACCACTGTTTACAGTGGTTTTCTGCTCGTTTTCCCTGCCACAGTGTGATATCGGCTCCTCACTGGGTGACCGTGTGATGGGAGCCGATATCTTGTGTCAGACTGTGGCACTGTGTGAGTTGGCAGGTATGCATATGTAAAAGCAGATAAAGTGCTTGCGTGTGAGTGAGTGCACCGTATGTTTGAGGGTAGTGAAGTGAGAGAGAGGCAAGCAATTGCTTTCAGAGAGAGTGAAGAGAAGGTGCTGAAGAGGAAAGAGATGAGGTTGAAGATAGGCAGATTGACAAGATGTGGAGAAAGAAAAAGGGCATACATGCCTATCATAAAGTGCATATAATTGAAGACCAATGCGCCTTCCACAGGCCTCTATAATATTTAATGGACAGTATCGCAACTTCAGAATTGAGCATTTTCAATATTAATTATTTACGACAAATCATTGTTGTTACTCGTTTAGCGTAAACATCTAACAACTATTGACAAAACCAATAGACCTGGCAGATTTTAGCTAAATGTCAGTTGTGTTATATATCTGGATGCAATAACACATCAGAGAGAAACCATAATATCGGTCAGAGGGGCACATTATGTCATTCACAGTAATTTATTTTATATGTTCACTTTTTGAGACCCCGCCCCCCTCTTTTTTCATCCCACTTAAAGACCTGTCTGCACATATTTCTATGACTGATTGCAGCCAGCAACTGTGGGTGCTTTCCGAAGCTTGTTTAGGCCATTTTCTTCCAAAGTCGATGCTGCACGTGTTGCAAGATATTGGGGGAAGCGCACACGCTAAAGAGCCTGACGTTGTCGCATTGTACAATTTGCATACTACAGTAACTGTTGAACATGTTAATGCAGTAAGATATGGGGCAGTTTTTTATGTGTTGAAATATTTCAAGACTACACGTTCACAATTGCTTTATAAACCCTCTTGCTTTCTCACTAAATTCTTTATTAAAATATGCTTTAAAATGCACCATTTGCCAGTCTTTTAAAAAATTCTCTCGGGAGGAGGACTCTTCACCCCGAGCCCCACGTTTGTCGATTGTGCTTGCTTACAACATAGATGTCATACAAAACTTTTACGCCCTACCACTTTCAAATGTCACCAGCCACCACTGGTCACCAGTGCGACTGCAGCAACTATTATGCCATCCACTACAGTCAATCAATCAATCTGTTTTCTTATGTGCAGCTTATCACCCCGCGGGGGTATGCAGGCGCAGTGACAGTTTAAAGCATGACTTCAGTACTAACATTGTAGCCTGATTGTGGCAGTTAAAATAGAGCACTTCAACCTGTCAAAATAAACCCATTTGATAGATCAAAATCTCCCTTTTAGATATTAATAATTCAACCCTATGTTGGCTGTGGAGCCCAGAAGGCAGGGTGCATGTATCTGCCAGGCTGCGACATGGGCATATGTGCATACGTTCACAAAGCACTAAGCACTACTGCCTTGAAAGCCAAGTCTGGTGGGAAGGACACTTCACCTGCTCGGTTCTAAAACACTTTTTGGTCTGAGCCCACTGCACAAACCCTCCATATTGTGCAGATAGTGGGAATCTGCAGTTAGAAGTATCCCTCCGAAGAACAAGTTAGTTATTTATTTATTTTATTTATAAAGTGCCTGTATCACCCCCTAAGGGGTATCTCCGCGCTGTGGGAAGCATAGTAGCCCGTACAGACCAGACAGAATTGGTTCAGAAAAGCTCAGTTTTAAGAGGTTTCCTGAAAGGAAGATGCTCTGAGCATTTCCGATGGTGGATCAGGAGTTGATTCCAATATTAGGGGGATACATAGAAGAAGGCTTTACCACCCCTACAGACTTTTCTAAAATGGGGAATCACAAGCAGGGATTTCTCTCCTGATTGTAAAGATCTATTTGGCAGGTAGGGGATGAGTTTTTCAGTTAATAAGCCGGGTTCTCTACCATTCAGAGCTTTATGTACAATACAGCAGATCTTGAACTTGACTCTCTTGCGTATCGGCAGCGAATGTAGTTGTCGCAAGAGAGGGAGAGAGGCCGTTCTGGCTGGTAAGTTCTTAACAAGTCGGGCAGCAGACACGCGTCCAGGTACAATAACATGTAGCAGAATAACATTTTAATGCGTAGTTTGGCAGAAGCGCACAGCACAGCTATGTCCATTATACATGCGTGCAGATCGACAACCAGTAGTTAAGAGGGTGCAGTGTGGAACGATGCCCCACTAACCTACAGACCTTCAGTTATTTACATGAGAGGAGAGAAATGTGTTACACACCCTGTTTGCAGTTATGTTCTGTTGCAAGCTGTTATCAAAAAACGAGAAAACAAATTTTTGTTCTCACGGATATATATTGATATATACGACCGCTCTGTCTGTTTATTGCTGTAAAGCATATAAGTAAAATCGGAAGAGGGGCAAGGAATTCTTACACAGTTTTGTAATACCTGAGCGGTTGTGTACTATATATAAAATGTGAAAAGCAATAAACAAATTTAAACAAAAAAACAAGTCGGACAGCAGTATTCTGTACCACCTGGAGTCTATTTAATGAAGAATTGCTTGCCGCAATCAGGAGGGCATTACAATAGTCCAGGCGACTAATCACTAGTGCCTGAACAAGCGTTTTTCACACAGAGAGAGGAAGAAATGGAAAAACTCTGCACAAAAGGCTTAACATATGAAAGCAAGAACCATAGGTGGCCACCACCTGATCTTTCATTGAGAGTTTCTGGTCTAAATGGACACCCAGGTTCCTAACCACTGTCTTAGGAGCGGGGGCATTACCCAACTCAGGGGGCCACTACTCTGGAGACAAGAGCAAATGGGCATCACCAAAGAGCACAATCTCTGTTTTCCCAGCATTAAACTGGAGAAAATTCTCCGTCATCCATGATGCAATTGCTATCATACCTTCCGAGAAGCGAGACTGAATGTTCATAGTATTCTTATCGAATGATAGAAGAAGCTGAGTATCATCAGCATATGAAATTGGAGTGAAGCCGAATACTCTGATTATTTTTGCAAGGGGAACTACATAAATATTAAACAAAGTGGGGCTGAGACAAGATCCCTGTGGCACTCCCTTGGTAAGCTCCATAGTTCGGGATAGGAAGGGTCCAAGATTAATGGTCTGTGAGCGATTGGAAGGAAGCTCGAGAACTGTAATAGGGCTTGTTCACAGATCCCAATCTCCTTAAGTCTCTGGAGCAGAGTAAGGTGGGATACTGTGTCGAAGGCTGCAGACAAATCCAACAGCACCAACAAGACCGCCTGGTTATTATCAAGAGAATATCTCATGTTGTCTGTAACAGCAATCAGTGCTGACTCCGTACTAAACATTGGTCTGAAGCCAGACTGTGAGGAATCAAGGCACACAACAGCCTCCGTGTATTCTGTGAGTAATTTATTGTTGTGTTTTTCCAAGAGTTTACTCAGTAGGGGCAGGAGGGAGATGGGGCGATAGTTAGATAAATCTGCTACTGGGGCATTCACCTTTTTTCGAATGGGGATTATCTGTGCAGCTTTCCACTCTAGTGGAAGTTGGCCCTCCCTCATAGAGAGATTGAGTATCCTGCAAATAGAAGGAGACAGTTGTTTATGTTGCAGGGATGAGACCCTAGCTGGGATTAAATCCAGAGGTGACCCTGATTTGGCTGCTTTCAGCATTGCCTCAACTGTGCCTACTTTGTGAGCGGGGTGAAACTATCCAAAAAAAGGACATTGTCCGGGGTAGGTAGAGTGTAACTTATTGTTTCACTCAGAGAATCCCTAGCTCCAGTGAATTTATCATAAATCAAATTGATTTTGTGTGTAAAGTGATTGGTGATCTCATCGCAAAGTTCTTGAGACGGGGGGGGGATGTCATTAGTGCAGGCCCTTGGGTTAGTGAAAGATTTAAGAATTTGATATAATTCTTTAGAATTCCCTGCCTGGTTAAGTCGTGAGGCGATATGGGCTCTACGGGCATTTTTTAAATTCTTTTGATAGAGAGCTAAGGAAGTCTTATAGGTTTCTTTATCATTCTAGTCGTGTGAGTGGCGCCATTGTCTCTCCAGTTTTTTGCAAAGGGTCTTCTCCTTACGCAGTTCCGGAGAGTACCAGGCTGCATGTGGCCGTCGTGTGCCATTGAGTTTATGTTTGAAAGGGGTCAAGTTATCTATAACCGACTGTACCGCATTGTGGTAGTCATTTAAGCAATAGTTAGTATGCCTCGATTCCCACTTCATATGTACCGAAAATTCATTCATAAAGGCGTCCAGTGTAATTTTGCGCCATTGCCTCCTAAAACTATAGAAGACATTGGAGGAGGTAGACTCCACCTTGGCCCCAAGAATTTGAAAATCAATCAGGGAATGGTCGGACCATACCAAAGGGTGGGGGGCCTCAGTATGAATGTGCGGTGAGTTGGTCAGAATAAGATCCAGCGTATGTCCTGCCGAATGGGTTGGGCCCTCATTAATCTTTTCCAGACCTATAGTAGCCAAGTCGGCAAGGAACAGAGAGGCTTCTGCGTTCGAGGCAATTTCACTATGTATATTAAAATCCCCTAATAAAAGAAAGAGGAAGAAATGGTATGGGGAGTGTTCAATTCCATCAATTGGAGCATAAAATCACGGAGGGGTCCAGGGGAGCAATAAACAAGAGCACCTTTCCAACAGTCATGGGTCGAAAGATCAATTCGAAAAATACAAATCCCTATCTTCTCTTCAGAGCAGTGTTCCATTATAGATACATTGATGAAATCTTTATGGATAATGGCAGTACTTCCGCCTGCCTGGTCCTCCCTATCAATCCTTTCGATGCGATAGTTCTCGGGGAGTGGAAGGAGTGGAGGTAGGTTTGAGCCATGTCTCGGTGAGGTACCAGAGATCAGGTGTTTCTAAGGTAAGCAAGTGCCAGATTTCTGCAGCATGCTTAGGCAGAGATCTAACATTGCCCAAGAAGCATTTCCACACCGAGCAGGTTTGGTAGGCAGAATGTCGGAGGGGGGAGGAGAAGTAGCCAGAATGTAATTCCTAACCACCTGGTCAGGGATAGGCTTGATTACTTCCTTCTGCCTCAACTAAAAACTTTGAAATTGACAGTATCTACAGGAGAACGGACTCTATATATTAAAAGAGGCCCCAGACATGCCACAAGAGTTATTTGAGCAGTGAGCCCTGTTTAAAAGTCTGATAACAAGAAGTTCCTTAGCCGAATAGGTACATCTTTGCCAATGAGCAATGTCTGTATGGGGTCCTGGCGACGGCTGGGCGCAGACCGGCGCAGACGGGCTGGCCTTTGGCGCGTCGGCATAGCCATGCGCTTTAAATAGGAGCCAGGGAGCAGCTAGACTGCTGACTCCTGTAGCTCCTCCCCAAACCGGAAGTGAGGGTTGGTTCGTGCTCGCTCTCTCCACTCAAACGGGAAGTCCCGTGGTGGAACGGAGAGCGGGCGGGACACGAATGCGGCGAAATAGGGAGCAATGGCACGAAGCCAGAAGTAGAAGGCAGAGAGGCCGTGTGTGTGAGTGGCCTGAAAGGTAAAGAGACTCTGTCAATATTTTAAAAGTGAATTAAAATTCATAAAAGTGGAACTAGATGCAACTAATATCTTACACAAATAGAGGCTAAAAGGTCATCAAGTAAATCACTACAGCTCTGCGCGTTACCTTCAGTAACACTCTTTCTGGTGGATAATGTATCTAAGTGCAGATTCCTCACTGCTCTCCCACCTCCCTGTTCTGTGGAGTGTCATCTGCTTAGCATCTAAAAGGTTGCCGAGTTAATACTCTTTACACTGCTACCAACAATTGTGCATGCTGAGGACATGAAAAGAGAAAAGACAAGAAATTGATGTTGCACTTATATGTCTCTCTCTGTCATTTCCTGCGTTGTTAGAATCTACTGCTGGGAATCAGATGTCTTCGTTAACATTGATGCAGGGATAGCAACCCTTAGGGACTGAAAGACTCTGCTACTATTGGTAATGGGGAAATGATAAAGACCGTGTTTGCAAAGATGTTGATGATGAGGACAACTTAGTCAGCACTTTCATTAAATCAAATAATGCAGTCAAACAATTTGTCAAGACTAGTGAGGATATCCAAGTACCACTGGGAAAGATGTTCAAAGGGTCCAAAGCTAAAAGTGACATATGTTCCTGGGTATGATATTCGTAAGGGAAGGGAATTCGTAAGGCAAGCCCGTCTGCGCCCGTCCGCGCCAGACCGGGCCCAGGGGCCAGACCCCATGCAGGTCTGGAGCACCAGAAGAGAACTGAATACTCAAGGGAAGATTTAATTAGACTGGATAAGCCTATTCCACCCAAATGTAAAAACAATGTGAATGTTGACAGGAAGCCATTAAAATGCCTATATTGTAATTATAACCTAACGTGCAGGAATCATTCCAAGAAACAGGCTAGGAAGTGGCTACTAATGCTATTAAACTGTCGGTCTATGACTAAACATAAATATGAGATCTGTGGTATTCTAAAAGAAAAAAATCCAGATACGTTATTTCTTACAGAGACCTGGCTAAATGACAGCTCTGATCCTGATATTTTAGATGCACTTCCGGAGGGTTATGAGATTCAAAGGCTAGATAGGGAACAAAGAGGAGGGGGAATCGCTATAATTCACAAATCCTCCTTGAAGTGTAGTGTAATGGAACCAAACATAGAACACTGTGAAGCACTCCTCTTTAAACTCTCAGCGGCTGATGATATGACCATAGCTGGCTTCCTAATATACCGTCCACCAGGCCCGGCTGCCCAATTTATAGCAAGCTTAGGAGAAAGGACGGTTCAACCAGCCTTACGCTATAAAAAGTTCTTTATACTTGGCGATTTGAACATGCACTTCGATAACAAAGAGAACAAGGAAGCCCAATCCCTATGTATGGATCTTATGGCAATGAACCTTATCCAACAGGTGAAAACAGCAACACATCAAAAGGGCCATATCCTTGATCCCATATTTTTTTTTTTTTTAAACCTTTATTGAAGGTAAACAGGGAAGCATTGCAGAATACAGCACTATGCCTACATCCCCAAAGGGGCCGGCCGTGGAGTGCGCGACTGTGCATTACAGAAGAAAAATAGAACGGATACCCAGCAAGCCGCCCATAGCCACTTAGGGCCGGCCGCGTCGCGGAGGAAGGAACAGTCGGATAAATATCTGCAGTATATTACCTCCCACAGCATCCAGATGGAGAAAAGACAATAATATTAACCAAGTGTATAATAGGAACAAGGCGAAAACCCCCCCACCTCCCTCCCCCTCTGGCACAGTAACGACATGACAAATAGATCGAAAGCAGTTTGGCTTTCACTAGACTCATCTATAAGGATAAGACAGAAGTCCGGGGATTGATGAGGCAGGACACCTCCGTTCACGAGTCTCAGAGGATAGATCAGCTTAGAGGTCAGGGTGACTCGCTAGATATAGAGTGAGCGGGACCCAAATATCCTGTGGGCGGGACGACTCAGGCAGCTCCTCCGCATAGATTTCTAATTGCTCCCTGCAGTAGGATAGATCCCTAAGCCACTTACGAACCGTGGTCAATCCCTTTGCACCCCAGCACTGCGCCACAGCCCGCTTAGCCATAAGTGTGGCCACTGCAACCAGTCTTCTATTGCACGGCTTCAGGGATGCCACACTGCCCAACAGACACATCTCAGGCATACATTGCACTCTCTCCAATACAATATCCGTGAGCACAGCCGTCACCCGAGCCCAATAGGCAGCTATCCCTGGACACACCCATGAAAGATGTAAAAGTCCGCGTCTGCTTGTCCACAGCGCACACAGCGGTCATCATCTCGCAATCCAAATCTTCGCAATTGTACAGGGGTATAATAAAGTTGGTGCAGAAATTTAAAATGTATAATACGCAGGTTACAGTTGGCCGTCAGTCGCCCAGTCAGTTTGCAGCAATAGTACCAGTGATCCTCCGACAGGCTCCCCCCCAGGGCCGTGTTCCATCTAGCAAAGGACGGATGTGCCACCGCCTCCCGCTCACGAAGAGATGAATTATAGAGTTTAGTAATCAGCCCCTGACGGGTCGCACCCGCGAGCACCGCCTGCAGTGCCCGCAGCGTCTGGGGCTCCGCGGGGAAACCAGGGTAAACATCCCGGACGGCCTGACGAACCCGCACGTACGTGAAACCCAGCATAATATCGTGAGGCCGGTTCGCCTGCACGTCCCGCAACGAACGGAATCGGCCCTGATTGTAGAAGTCCCCCATCTGGGTGATCCCGACTGCTTGCAACGTGGTCCGCGCCAGGCGCTCCTGCAGTGCAGATATGCCGGGGTGCGCTGCTATCGGCAACTTGGGGGCATACAGGTATGTTAGTGTCGCACGACGCGCCAACGTCCGCCAAGCCCAAGCCGTACACTGGACCGGGTTGATCTCCGTCCGGGGACACCCAGTCCCACCCGAGAGAGCCGCAGCCACTAATGGGAGCGGGAGAATCGCATCCTCCTCAATCGCAGTATGGGGCAGGAGACGCTGCGGATAGAACCAATAATGCGCAAACTGCGCTTGAGCGCAGAGATAGTAAAGGCGCATCTCGGGAGCTTCAAAACCACCACGGTCGAAGGGTTGAACCAAGGTGTCCCAGCTACAGCGAGGCCTCTTGCCCCCCCAGACAAACGACAATAGGGCCGTCTGCAAAGACTTAAAAATAGAAACATTCAGGCGGATAGGGATATTCACAAATAAATATAGTAGTTTAGGCAATATAACCATTTTAATGACTGCTATACGGTCCGCCAGTGAAAGCGGCAGGCGAGCCCACCGCGCCGCTCGCTCAGTAAGTTGAGAGATTGTACGCCCATAGTTCATAGAGATTACCTGCGCCGGATCCCTGTGAAGCCAAATCCCAAGATATTTAACTGGTTCCTGAGTCCAGGTCAAAGGAAAGTCCATTTCAAACTCGCAGGTCCCTGCCGTCAGGGGAAAGACCGACGACTTGGCCCAGTTTATCCCCAGGCCAGAGAAGCCCTCGAACCGGACATATTCTCGCAGCAAGGCCGGGAGATATGTCGCAGGCTCACGGACATACAGCAGCATATCGTCCGCATATAGCGAGACAACCAGTGGTCGCAGCCTGAAACGCAACGCCGCAGAGGCATGGAGCTGGCGCAGTTTGCAGGCCAGAGGCTCCAGCACCAGGGCGAAAAGCATCGGTGATAGGGGGCACCACTGCCTCGTGCCCCTTCCGATGGAGAACTCCGAGGACACCCAGCCGTTCACGCGAACCCTAGCCGCCGGGGCGGAGTAAAGAACCCTGATCCACTGCAAAAAGAAGGGAGGGACACCCATTCTGGTGAGGACGGAGAACATGTATACCCAGGAGAGGGAGTCGAACGCTTTCGTTGCGTCAAGCAACACTGCCACGGCCTGGAAGTCGGCATCAAAATAGTGTAAGGTAGCGAAGACAGTACGTAGATTAAGCACCGTAGATCTCGTGGGTACAAAGCCTGACCGGTCCGGGAGCACCAGTAGGGGAACCAGCGGCTGCAGACGCAGAGCGATCATTTTTGCTAGTATCTTGGTGTCAATATTAAGCATTGAGAGGGGTCTATAAGAATCACAGCGGTTGGGCTCTTTGTCGGGTTTCAGGAGCATGACCAGGAGAGCCTCCCGCAACGAAGGTGGGAGATGGCCAGTATCGTAGGCTTCCGCATAGACTTCTAGAAGTCTAGGGGCCAAATCATCAGCGAATGCCTTATAAAATTCGCTCGGGAGCCCGTCCAACCCGGCAGCCTTGCCAGTGGGGAGGGACATAATAGCCACCTTCACATCCTCCTCGTCAAAGGGCTGGGTAAGATGATCCCGATGTCCTGGGGCCAGCCAGCCCAATGCCACATCCCCCAAGTACGCGTCAACGTCTGCCGCCTGAGCCGTATCTTTGTCGCTATAAAGGGCAGTATAATAGTCGAGTATGGTCTCGCTAATGGCTGCCGTGCCGAAGCGGGCCACGCCCGCCACGTCCTGCATCTCCGTGATGTATGGTTGGCTCCGAGGTGCGGTCAGCTTCCGAGCCAGCGAGCGACTAGGCCGACCCCCCTCACCGTAGTATCTAGCAGTGCTGCGCCTAGACTTGTGTTTTATTTCCTGGTCCGCGGTGTCATTATGTTCCGTGACTAAGGCGCGAATCTTGGACAGAGTGTCGGGTATTGGATTTGCATTGTATGCCCTCTCTAGCTTAGAGATGTCTTCCGCCAGTTTCTGGATCCTGCGCCGCAGATCGCGCAGCACCCCGGCCTGTGCCCCCATGCAGACTCCCCTAATAGTAACCTTGAAGGCCTCCCACATAGTCCCGGCGCTATCCACAGAGCCCGCATTCTCCTGGAAGAAATTGCGGATCGCCTCTCCTACCGCGGCCCTGAATATCGGGTCTGTCAGGGAAGATGGCTGTAGTCGCCACTGGAAAGGTGGTCTCCCGTAGGTCGGCACACACAGATCTATAAGCACCGGAGAGTGATCAGACAGTGTCCGAGCCAGGTGACGCACCCCTGTCGCCCAAGTGCATGCAGCTTCAGTGACCAGCCAAAGGTCCAAGCGGGACCAGGTCCCGTGTACCGCCGACACAAACGTACTCTCCCGCGTGCCAGGGTGTTGTAGTCGCCAGACATCCCTCAAGCATCCAGCCTCCATTATACCACGCAGAGCCTCCGCCGCCTGTTTAGGTCGTGCCCCCTCGCTACCCATACGGTCTGCATCCATATCCAGGCATACATTAAAATCTCCCCCCCCCCCCCATATAGTTTCCGCATCTGGGAACCCAGAGACGCGACGCCAAACATCCGCAAAAAAAGCCGGGTCATCAACATTCGGCCCATACACATTCACAAAGAGGACACTCGTCCCATCCAGCAGCCCATGCACTATTGCCACTCGCCCCTGGTCGTCTGTCTCAGATCGGAGAACCTGAAAGTGTATCCCCTTTTTTATCAAGATCAGCACCCCTCGGGCATAACTAGAATAGGAAGAGGCCACCCGGTGTCCAGCCCATCTTGCCCCCACATTTTTATCAGATACATTCGTTAAATGAGTCTCCTGTAAGAAGGCGATGTGGATAGTCATTCTTTCTAAGTAAGCAAACACTGCCCTGATCTTTTTTGGAGAGTTAAGCGCTCGGACATTCCAAGTCAAAAGCCGCAAATTTCCACTCATCCGGTCAGTGGATGGTAAGCCAACAGAACAATGGAATATTTCAAAACCATGGAAGGTCTAGTGCAAATAAGAAGTGAAATAACAGACAATATAATACACAACATACCGTGCCAGAGGGTGCCCCCCCTCAGTTCCCCCCTCCCCCACCCACTTCAGCATCCCCAACTTGCTAAAGCCGTCCCTTCCATCCCCCCCCCACCCCATCCCATCAAACGAAGGTGAAAACCTCAGTTGGGGTGTACCCATGTGGGGCGCTAGAGTGCAACTACCCTCCCAACTAGTAGGAGGTGGCTGCGCAGGGAGTGGATCCATACCTACAGACACCAGTACACAAAAGCCAAGTCCGCAAGAGTAGCATAGATAATGCCGTAAGCCCAGGCAGCGGCTACCCAGACAGGGGAATACTCCATGGCAAAGATGGACATGCTCAACAAATAGCTCCTATAGATCAACTGAACGAGCTCAACACCCCAATATGACCAGAAATGCACCCCTAGAGCTTAGTGTTCCTCCGTGTCCGACTGCTGGTTAGTATCGCGTCGTCGTCGCTTGAGACGTTTGGCATGTTCGAGAGCCGCCTTAGGGTTATTAAAGATCTGAGAGTCCCCGTCAGGCCCTATCTTCAAGCGGGCCGGGTAGAGCATAGCATATGGGACCTCCTCGGACCTGAGAAACTTTTTTACATCGGCAAACTCCCGTCTTGCCGCCTGGACTGCCACCGTGAAGTCTGGGAAGAAGGAGAGCCGATTCCCTTGATAGTCAATGTTGCCCTTCTCACGTGTGTGTGCGCAGTATCACATCGCGGTCCCTGTAATTTAGGACTCGTGCAATAATGGGCCGCGGGGGAGCGCCGGGCGAGCAGCCAGCGAACGGTGCGCCCGCTCCACGATGAACAAGGGGGAGAGCTGTTCCCTGCCAAATATGTCCGAAAGCAGCGTTTCCATGAATATCTCCATCCGGCCCACATTGGTGGACTCCGGCAGGCCAATAAGGCGAATGTTGTTACGCCGTAAGCAGGCCTCCAAGTCCTCGTTCTTGGCCTGGATGACTGATAGGACCTTTTCCATATTCAGGGCTTTCCCCGCGACGTCACTCAGTCCGTCCTCAGCGGCCGAGACTCTCTGCTCCACTTCCCCCATGCGGGCACTCTGCTTCTCCAACTGGGATGACATGTGGTCCAGCCGGTTGTTAACTGCTGCCATTGTGCCCTCTATCGATTGGAGGCTTCGTTGCATTGCCAAGAGCGTGGTTTCAAGGCCCGAGGGAGCCCCTCTGTCACATCCGCCTCAGAGTCCGAGGCGGCCTTCTGTGACACCTTGGCGGATTTACGCGCCTCAAACGTAAGACGGGGTTGCGTTTTGTCCGTTTTACCCATGGCGCCTCGTAGTATAACTTGGCACGGGGGTGCTCGAGGAGTCTAGTGCAAAATTGGTCCCCAGCAGGAGCCGGGCAGAGGCCCACACCAAAATCAACAGGTGGGTGGAGTGTTGTCTCACGGCAGGTCCGCCCTCGCTAGCTGGCCCACGGCCACCCGGGCCGCCCTCCAAGTGTGACCAGCCCTGGATGATCACGGACGGCAGGGGCACCGCCGGCTCCGCCGCGCAGATTCAAAGGCCACCGCACCAGTCGCCCCTCCACCTATTAATAGCGCCTTGAACTGTCCATCGCCTTCATGCCACCACTGACAGTGCCGCCGCTCTCCGGTCGCTATTCAACTCCCCAGCTCGGCTGTGTTAGCCTGTGCGGCGCTACGGCACCCACCGCTAAATGCACTCCCGGTGCAATCGGTTCTAGTGCGTTTCCCCCTGGGGTTGCAGCCAAGATGTAGTCAGCGTGGGTCAGAGCAGTCTACACATCCTCAGCAGGATTTAAAGGAGGTAGGTTGTAGCTATATTGCTTCACTCCAGCGGCGCGCGAGGGGGCCCGTCCGCTCCTCCCGCTATCCGCAACTCCAGCTGTGTCCCCGCGGATCCCCCCAGCACAGGGGCCTGCGTCCAGTAATTTTCCCCTCTCGCAATGTCCAGAGAGCAGTCCCACAGGTGGAGTTAGGGCCACCAGTACCACCCCAGAGCCTTACAGCAGCCCGCAGAGCGCTTGATCCCATATTTACTAACTAAAAGGAAATAGAAGTGGAAACACCATGGCCTATCCCTTGGACAGACCACTACCTGATCCCTTTTTCAATATCTTTGCCCAGCTCAAGGATAGAGGGACCAGGGCCAAAAGCTACATACAGGAAATGGGCTGGCTTTAATCCAAGTTCCTTTTCACAGGCACTGGCAAAAAATAAACCGATATTAGGTACGGATATAAATACTGCCAATACCCAATTTGAGGAATGGGTAACCGGTGCCGTAGATGAGATAGCACCATGGAGTACTAGGAGTCCCAAGAGACAGAAGGCATCAGCACCATGGTATAATGAAACTCTTGCTAGAACAAAGAAAGAGTGTAAGAAGTTAGAGGGGACTTGGCGCAAAAAATTTGCAACAAGGCCAAGGACTGTTATAAAAAAGAATTAAAAAAGTATCATACATTAATTAAGGAAACAAGGTGCGAGTTTTACACAGAAAAAATAGAAAGTGCGAGGAGTTCCTCCAAAGAAATGTTTTCTATATTAAAGTCGCTCAAATCTTATGAAAATCATAAGGATGAAGAAACGCCCTCAGTAGAAAACTGCAATAAAATTGCCGAATACTTTGCAGAGAAGGTGGCTAAAATATTCAGTGTTTTCCCAGCAGAAGCACGCCAGGGGAAGAGTTTAGAACCTAGGAAGGAGAAGAAATTCACAGGAGAAATGCTCAATGAATTTAAAATGTTAGAACTAGATGAACTAAAAACGATCGCCAAAGGAATTAAATCTGGATCCCCATGAGATCCTGCACGTCCGGAACAACTATTGATGGGAGCAGATCTTATCATGCCATACATCTCTGAGCTAATTACAACCTCCTTCCAGAAGGGAGAAGTTCCTACTAGATGGAAACAAGCGATAGTTCGTCCACTGAAAAAAAAAACAATCAATAGACCAAGCAGTTTTAGAAAATTTACGCCCAATCTCACTGCTACCATTTGTCGCGAAGATTGCGGAAAAATTAGTAAATAAACAGCTAACTAACCATATACAGAAAAATGACCTATTTCACCCCTCCCAATCTGGCTTTAGAGCAGCCCACTCCACTGAATCCGCTCTGCTACTGGCTACGGACACAATGAGACGCTGTACGGACGAGGGGCAGACAGCTGCAATGATCCTGTTAGACTTAAGTGCGGCTTTCGATACCGTCTCCCATGTGCTGCTCTTGCACAGACTAGAGGAATGTGGTGTAGAAGGTATTGCACTATGCTGGATGGCATCTTTCCTATCGTCACGTAGTTTTCAAGTCTTACAGCAATCGCAAGTATCTTAAGAATATCTTATTGCCCCAGGGAGTCCCACAGGGATCAATTTTGAGTCCCACACTATTCAGTCTATATGTGGGACCACTGGCAGAGCTAGTGGAAAAACATCAGGTTACCATCGTATCGTACACTGATGATACTCAGCTGATTGTGACATTATCCGGAAGCAACAAACAGACAGCGCTCAATTTTACTAGGTGCTTAGAAGGGGTAGCAAAATGGATGTCCAATCATTGCCTGAAGTTAAACGGGAATAAAACAGAGGTAATGATAGTGGGCAAAGCACCGAATATATGGTCCTGTGCATGGTGGCCGGAAACATTGGGCCAAGTACCGACTCCCAAAATGGAAGTAAAAAATTTGGGAGTCTGGTTTGACCCTAAACTGTCTTTCGATGCCCAAATACGGAAAGTTGTCGGTAAGTGTTTTGGCACTTTAAACCTTTTGAGAAAAATTCTGGACCTATTACCACCCAATGCAAGGAAAACCATAGTACATGCCCTGGTGACTTCCCAATTGGATTATGGGAACGTACTGTATCTGGGAGCGCCAAAAAAGGGACTAGCCAAATTGCAGGTGGTGCAAAACGCGGCAGCCCGGTTGGTATTGAGTCTCCCCAGAAGAGCTTCTACAAAGAAGGCCCTGGAAGACTTGCATTGGTTGCCAGTGGAGAAAAGAGTCTGATTCAAGTCAATGTGTTACTGCCATAAAATTCTTGCAAAAAAGGTCTGCGATACCTGCACCCTTTAATAACACAATATATTCCTGGCCGCAATTTGCGATCGGAAGGAAGGGCGCTAGTGAAGGTTCCAAGAATACAGAGCACAAGAATGGGGGCACGGTCCTTCAGATATCTTGCGGTAAAATCTTGGAACAGCCTCCCGAAAGCCCTAAGAATGGAACCGTGCGAATCAAAATTTAGGAAAAATCTAAAAACATGGCTATTCTCCTCTGCATCCTAAACTGAATGAATGCGGCAGGAATGTGTCTGTATGTAACTCTGGGGCGATTCCAGACCGTCTCCTACTCGCGAGTCCGCTCAGCGCGGGGACACGCCGGTGGCGTAACCAGGCGCTTTAGAAATGTTTAAATAAATAAATTATAAATGGGGCAATCAGCCGAGCTTTTGAACATTCCTGATGACAGGCTGAACTGAAACCTCCTATACGTTATTTCTTATGATTGCTGTTTACGATGAAGGAAGAGTGGAAACTGTTTCCTTTTTATACTGGGCACCACTTGACAAGTCTAATGTCCATATGGGAGACCAGAAAGAAAGCTGGGCAGCCAATATTCATAAAAATATCAGTGAAGAAGATAGGACACTTCTCTTAAGATATACACCCAAAGTGTCCAGAAATGTTTACTTTAATCTCCTACTACACAATTGTTTGCCCAAAAAAAGATATTTAGAATTTATCAGAGTGCTAACTTTTCTTATTCCAAAACTAAAGAAGCTGATTTATTTCGCGTGATTCAGACCTGCCCAGTATTAACTCAGTATTGAGGGGAAATACCAAAACCTAATGGATATTACAGGGGGATCAGAGATCTACATTCTGAGACTGTTCCCTTGGCCCAAAGAAAAGAAACTCAATAGTAAATAATTAGAACTTGTACTGCTCTAGTCTAAAAGGCATATCACAATGGCATGGAAATCATTACATGCCCAAACATGATAAGATGGATGCAGAAGGTTATAAAGAGGACCAACAGCGAAAGTTCAATACTGCATGTGGAGGAAAAATATGGACTGAAAAAGGTCACTGATAAAGCAGTCTCAGTACTAGACATTGGAGGCTCTACAGACTTAGAGTAACAATGTGATACCACCTTGAACTAGAAAAGGAGCCGAAAAACATGCTACATAGTTAGTGGCAGCAACTACAAAATGGATCAGACTAAGGCCAATAAATTGACCTATATTGTGGCAATGAGAAACAGCAACAAAAGGGCTGAACACTTAAAAGGCGATTGTTAACCAAAATGCCTTCTAGACAGTAAGATGACCAATACCACACATCAACACTAGTAGAAATATCTTTATTCGGTTTTTTACAAAAATCATAAAAGCTCATTCAAATTCACAAACCTCAATAATAATTTACTATCATTCATAATAAAATATAAAAGTTCAATGAATTTAAGGTGATAAACCTAAAAATATACACAATTCTACTACAAAATGATCTAGAATAGTTAAAAAGATAAGCAAATACCAGGCAACTCCTCTAATTCATATCCACAGTAATCTCAAGGAAGGGGAAATCTGGAGGCAAAGTTCCTCACAAGACTGCAGTCTGGCTGATACGAGTGGCAGTTGAAGCTGGAAGTTCTAATCACTATCTGCAATACCTGAAGCTTTATATGGTCAATACCTAGAATGTTTATTGTCTGGGAATGGGTGAAAGAGAAGCTCTTGGATTTGTTGGGGAATTGTCTTTATGCATTAATGCTAGATTATTGGACTCATTAAAACATCAAGGCATGTTAAAGGTGAAGCTCAAGACCTGTTTTAGCCTTACCAGATATAGTTCGCGGGCCTGCTGGTGAAAAATAGCTTTCTGATGTTTGAAGCCAAAGTAAATTAAATTAAAGCTGGATAATTCACTCAAAATTACTTGAGCCAGAAATTAATAGTAGGTCTTTCAGAGGACTAGGTGCAAGAATAACTAAAAACCAGCCAAAAAGGCACTGTATCATAGTCCAAGTGAGGTAGTGCATGAGTTCTAAAACAATAGATCAGTATAGTTTCATTTTCTTCAGCAACAACTTATAGTGTAACTTAATTTTAGGATTTCCTCAATGTGTGATGTGAAAGACTGCGTCAAATCATGTGTAAAACCAAAAGGGTTGACAATAGATACAAGTGCAGTGATCCAGATTGAACCAGACGTTATAAATAAAAGAAAGATGCATTTGTTGGATTAAGCTTCACGAAATGCTGTTACATTTACTTTTCAGAAGTAGCATGACATCGGATGAATTTAGCATCTGCTGTGGATAAAGCTGGGTAATATTAGCTGACTGGTGTCTACCGATCTCTGGCACCATCTGTGACAGCCACTGCGTCATCTCTGACTTTGTGCTGATGATAAATAACATGAGAAAAAGGTTCCAACCCTTCAGCACCCCACATTGCAGAGGAAGATTATTCGATGGGAAGGCATCACTCTAAACAAGCTGGTTGCAACTGGACAGATGAAATTGAAACCAACCTTGAATATGTCTGCCTAACACTATATGTTTAGAAAGACATGAGAGAAGTGCCTCATTGGCGACTGTACCAAAAGCCATAAAGAGAGTGAGGACGACTAGCATAATACAACTGTAGTTTTATTATATGTGTAGTCCACCTTATACCTTGCCTCCATAACCTGTCGCATGTTATGCTAGAACCTCTTTGTTTTAGCTAATGCTTATAACTACTATACCCAGTAGCGACTTTTCTGTCAAAGTTGTACTATGCTTCACCACAGAAATGTGCATTTAATGGATGATGTGATTCATCAGTGATTCTTTGTCGACGATCGTTCTGGAGTGAAAGAGGTGATGCAGGGAAGTTCATGCTTTGAAGACAGCATACATGGAGCGTGGCTTGCAGCAGGCTGCATCAGGTTGGCTCTACTGAACCTGGAGTGCCTGACATGCCCAGTGCATTACATCCTGGGCCAGGTGTGGAGTTTGGTACCTTTTCATATCCTTAATGACATTTTCAGCAGAGTCCAGTGGAGTCCAGCACCTCCTGCCACCCTTTGACCCCAGTACAGTGGTTTAATGTCCTTGCTTTCCTCTGGGCTGCTCACTGTGGTCAGACTGAATAGTGTGACAGGTGGATAAAGTAGTAAGTAATTGATTGTAGGTAAGCAATTAGTTGTAATGTGTGCAGAACTAAAAGAGAATTCCATAAAGGCTTTTGATGGGTGAGACAGAGCATAGCATCATTCACTGGTGTCTTGGCTAGGTCTTCTGCAGTTGTTACATATTCCGTAAGTAAGTGATGTCAGATCATTCCTTTCTCTTTCATCCATTTATCTTAATATTTGTTTCAGGAAAAAGCACCAGGATTTACCCTGGCTTGTCCTGGAATTAATAAATCCCCTTAGTTATAATGCCACTCAGCAATTGACACAAGAACTACATGGAGAGTCATGGCAGTAATGAGAAAGATTCACAAGTTTCTTCAAGGCAATTTCATATTACTGCTTATGAACTTTTCTGACTCGCCTAGCCTGCGACCTATGGTCCATTGAAACTTGGATGTCCTAACTCACAGATCCGGGACAGGCTGAAGCAGTAGTACCAATATAAACAAATAAGAAAAACAACCAAGTACAAAGTAGGTTCAGTTTCCATTCTCTCGTAACAACCATAGAAACGTACCATCAATCCTGGAGGAAGCTCCAAGCACTGCCAAGAAACTCCTCGCCATTATACCCCTCCCAATACCAACTTAGTAGATCTATCAAGTGTGCCAAAATCAATTGCAAAAAAGATGGCAAAATGTGACATCATGTGTCTTGTTCTGCTGGTCACAAAGCCATTAAGGCCTACAGAGTTTCCAATTATATTAAGTGCCATTAAGGAAGCAGTCAAAGAGAATTTAAAAGACTCTCTGGACAGGAGAGATGGATTAGCCAAGGCCTGCATTGGTGAAGCTGGTCCTAAAAATTCTGGAGGGAATCCAAAGTGACTGAGATGAAAGCCAAGAATAACCTCTTCAGAAATCGTTAACACCTGCTCATGACTTTAGCTGCACTACTAAAAGAGAGGGAGCAAACGATTTAGTTGTTGTCCGACAAGAGTAGGGAATAAGTCAAAGAGCCTCAGAGTTTGGTTAAACCACTGTTTTCTGGACAATTCATTGGTAGAGGAAACAGAGGATTCAATTAAGAGATTTTTCTGCACTCTCCCATGCCCCGAGAAAGAATGGCTGATGCTGAAATGGGATGTCTACAACATAGTACCTGAAAATGTTGACCCGAGCCATCATACAGAGATCTGAATGCCCTGTTGAAACCACAGTCGGAGGTAATTGAGAAATTATAGAAGAGACGAGAATTGCAGAGGACATTAACTCTTTCCAGTAGAAAGAACTACACAAGTGCACTCTGTGCAGTCCATCTTGACAAATATCAAAAAAAGAAAATAAACGCTTCTGGCAGTATGGTTTACTCACTTAGCCCCTTCTTCTAATTCCAGGAATTGCTTAGCAATTTCAAATAGCAGTGTAAATTCACATCCTCAGTTTTCATATGTTCCTCCTTTCTTACTTTGGCTCTGACTACTTCATCTCTGTTCTTGAAGAGTACGGAGACAAATAAAATTGAGTGCAAATCTAATAGCAATTCCAGCTAATCCCATAGCAAGAGATCACAAAAGAAACTTTTAAATGTTAGCTACCAGAAATATTCTTGTCACTTATCTCAAAAAATTAAAGACACAAATTATGTGAATCTTTGAGGTGCAAAAGACTGGACTGGTTGAGTGACAGTTTTAACCAGCCTTTTGCCCAACTTGGTAATTTAAGAGTATTCAATAGAGTTTATAGCCCTGAACTGAACCAATCGAAAGATTAAAAAGTGGTGCCCTTTTGGGGAAAATAGTGGACCAGGAGTCCTCCAGAGGCACAAGCACGTAATGAAGAAAATCCAAAATATTATCTTGGTTCTCTAATTGATCTAATCTTGGAGACCTACTCTCTAGTTGTGGTATGTTTTAGGAGTTTGACCTTTGTAGGAGAGAGGTGCTCATATATCATTAAGGCTTTTCTTTTTCAGGTGATTGCTGATAATTGGGAGTTGATTTCATTGTTTCCGATTCAGCCAAAGACACCGCAATGCTCAAAGCCACCCTAATATTTTTCTAAAATTACCTTTTGAAAGTTCTCTCTTTTGGCTGAGGCATATTCCATTTTATTTCGTCTAAGAAGCTGCTTGCACTTATATAGATAACCAAACCAACTTCCTCCTGCTTAATATTTATTTTTAATTTAGACAGATGGATTAGCCTTTTCTTTGCCGAAAGGCAATCTGTATCAAACCAACATACCAGATATTTGACAGTTCATTATGCCCAAGTTTGATATACCTCTATCTGTTCTATCTGTTCTAAGATACTAGATATTTATCAACCATTTCTGCGTTATCCTAACTACCCCTTCATCTATTACTGGCAGCCTTTGTTGTAGATAACGCAGGATGAGAAAGTTGTTGCCCGGAGTTGATATTTAATATATCATTAATATGAGTATTGAATATAAGTGTTTATGATCAATTTCTACCCTGTCACTACACATAAATCAACTGCTCTTCTCCAATTCCCTATTGGTGGTGGGTGTAACACACCTAATTCTATGTAGCGTAATTATGCGGAATTACCTGAAAATTCCACGTAATTATGTGAGAATAGTAATTCTGCATTTAGTGCTATTTGTTAGCACAACAATGCACCCTCGTATCCATAATGGTTTAAGATGCATTTTGCGCTAAGAAATAGTGCTAAATGCAACAGAACATGAATATTGAGCGCGCGCAGCTGCGTGCACTCGCTAAATATGCTCTTGGGGTATGATTTTTCCCCCAGTTCACTCCCGGCATTTAGCTCTATTTTCTTAGAGCAAAATGCACCCTTGCATGCAAAATGGCTGCGAAGATGCATTTTGCGCTAAGAAATAGCGCTAAATACAGCAACGATCGACATCCAACGACATCCGCTCCCTCCTGGACAGAGGAGAGACAGTAACCCTCATCCTCCTCGACCTCTCAGGGTGCGGTGAGAGACTGTGTCGAAGGCTGCTAACACGCAGACTTCACGACGCAGGGATCCGGGACAAGGCCCTCGACTGGATCCGCTCATTCCTCTCCGATAGAACACAGCGAGTCAGACTCCCTCCCTTCCTCTCGGACCCTACACTGACCACCTGCGGAGTCCCCCAAGGATCCTCCCTCAGCCCCACGCTGTTCAACGTCTACATGGCTCCGCTCGCCCCCATCGTCAGAACCCACGGACTCAACATTGTTTCATACGCAGACGACACCCAACTCATCCTCTCCCTATCCAACGAACCGAACACAGCCAAACACAACTTTCAAGAAGGCATGGAAGCAGTCGCCAAATGGATGAAGAGCAGATGTCTACAACTCAACATGGACAAAACAGAAGTAATCCTCATGGGCCCACACCCCGACGCCTGGAACGACACCTGGTGGCCCTCGGAAGCCCGCCCTCCCCCACAGACCACGCACGCAACCTCGGAATCATCCTGGACTCCGAACTCAAAATGGACCGCCAGATCAACTCCGTTGCGTCCTCCTGCTTCCACACCCTCCACCTCCTACGCAAGACCTTCAAATGGATCCCCCTCGAACACAGAAAGACCGTCACTCACGCCCTCGTCACCAGCAGACTTGACTACGGCAACGCACTCTACGCCGGAATCAACAAAACCTCACCCTCAAGCTACAAAACATCCAGAACGCCACCGCCAGACTAATCCTCAACCTGCCACAACACTGCCATATCTCCCAGCACCTGCGCACACTCCACTGGCTCCCCATCGAGGCAAGAATCACCTTCAAGATTCTCACTCATGCACACAAAGCCCTCCACAACACCAGACCAGCATACCTGAACAGCCGACTCAAATTCCACGCACCGCAAAGGACCCTACGATCAGCCCAGCTCTCCCACGCCGTGGTCCCCCGCACTAGGAAGTCCAGATCGGGAGGCTGCTCCTTCTCCTTCCTTGCGGCCAGAGCCTGGAACGCCCTCCCGCTCCACCTCAGACAGACGACATCACTCCCCATCTTCACGAGGGACCTCAAAACATGGCTCTTCGATAGACCTCCTCCTTGATGGACAGGATCCTGCACCTCCCCTCCACTCCAGCGCCTTGAGACCCTTACGGGTGAGTAGTCGCGCTTAACAAACCCATGATTGATTGATCGCACTCACTATATGTGCCCTCACAGTAGGATTTTTTTCCTCCTGATTACTGTAAACTACGGTAGCAGGAGTAATCTAATTTTTATTGGTAATTCTGCGTCACAGAATAACATGGAATTACGCTGGCAAAATTGACAGTCCGCCCAGGTTTATTCCCTATGTCAGCCATAATATAGTCTATCCTCCTAGAATAATTACCACTTGAAAGGGTATATCTTGCTGTGGTATCAGAGGGGAGTCTGGCAATAGTTGGCCTAAGTCTGTCTTTAATTATCAAACTCAGAAAGTGGATACCTTGCCTTTTGGTACAAACTTAACTCTTTATTTCTGGATAATTAATGCCTAAACGGAAATCGCTATTGAAGAATTCTTGCAGCAAAGCATTCGTCATCTGGAAGATTCAACAAGGAAAGAATCCAACTTTAAGAGGACATGATTCTAATCCCCCTTCCCAATCGGTCAGTTTATTAAATAAGAGTGCCGATGCTCTACATCTGCTCAAACCAGTAACTTTTTCTTAACTGCACTTACCCTGGTTTCATGTTATCTCACTGTATTGGATACATTTTGTCATCCCAACTAAGCACGTACGGACAAAGACAATAGGTTAGACTTTTGCATAGTTCCTGCACATACGCACATTGACAAAACACAGACATTCATACAGGAACGTGTACAACTCAAACGTATGCTCACCTTCAAAGCTGCTAAGTGGCCTCTTATATAACACCTTCCACCAGTCCTGGTTTTGTAGTAAAAGCCGTTTACGATAGCATTTTTAACAAATATGTTTTTGCTTACATTAAAACTACTAGGCTAGGAATCCAAAGTCCTGTATGGTAAAAGGCAGAGCACTGCCACTTTGCTTATACATAAATGCAGAGATGAGCTGATGAATATAAACAACACATACATATAGTCTTCATGCTTTTGGCAGTTTGACATGCTGTTGATGGGTAAGCTTACTGCATGGATTAATTTCGATTTTGTCACACTGCGCTGTTAAATGTTTCCATTAGCCTGTAATTACATTTCCTTGCAGACAATACGCCTCTTGCAATAAATATTTTTAATGTGATGTAAGGGATCCCTGCTATCCTGAACTACTAACACTGAAGCACAGGCTAATATACCAGATTCCTAACACATATGGAATTTTGGACTGGGCCGCCCTCTGAAAACATTTGATTCCACATTGGGATCACGCAACAGCTAAACTGCATTTCAGAAAATGGACATCCCGGCAGCCGCAAAGCTGGTCATTCCACTTGCTGCATCCTAAGCCAGTTCCTAATCACTTCAAAAGGTTTGTCACGAATGAATGCTGAAAGTGGCCTTCAATAAGACATGCCTAACTGGTTTGCAACAGGTTTTTCTGGTGCTATTGAGTTTACATGGCTTATGTGAGCTGCTGCTGTTGCCCTGCACCCTCTCTCTCTGCATGTAGGTGGTGGCACCCTGCTGTAGGAGTCATTCCCACAAACTGTCATCCTAGATTTATGGGTTACTATGTAATCTGGAAACTCTGTTTGTAGAGAGCGACACGGAGCACACTGTTAGTGTATCAATTCCCATGAGAAAAGTGTCCAGTTGACGGGTTATATAGCCCCTGGCCATAGTTGTGTGGCCGGCCTCAGTCTACCGATTAATCTTGATACCCAAAAAACATATAGATTTTTTGGGTTTAGTGTGCGCAGTTTGCAAGATTGTATGGCTCGAGCACTGACATTTTTACAGAGATTTACAAGGAATCTTCACAATCTTTGTACATATCCTGAAAAAGCTTTTAAGCATCCATCATTTGCCGTTCTAAAACCCGACCCCTCGAAACAGTATAGTCTGAAATGCAAAGCATAAAATCCCTGCTGCACGCAGATCAAAACCAAACCCACACAGAGGTTTGTTCTCTTCTGGCCATGTCGCAATAACCCCGCCTCCACAGACAACAGAAAAGAAAGCAGTGTTTAGGGAGCGTTTAGACAAAGATGAGAGCTATCGAAGCCACAATACCTAAAGTACACCCACCCAGTAGCAAATGTGTGTGTTGTGCTGTTAATAAAGTAGACAGTTGAGAGCCAGGGGCATCAATCATCAGTGCTGGCAGCGTTTGAGTCAGTCTTCCCGACAAAGACCAGGAGGGAAGTGCGGTATTGTAACGTGGCCAACAAATGCAGAAACAGACTGCGCGGTTGTCTCCACGGCGCAGTTTTACCACTTCAAGCTTCCGCCTCTGCCAAGCCCATTTCCAGTTAGGAAATTGTGAAGAGCCAATAAAGCATCTCATTGAGTTGAGCCCCCACTGCGGAGGGCTGTGAATAACGTGCAGGTCATAGCTATGAATCCTGCTTGGTGGGCATCGCGCCTTTTGACCCCAGGAGGTCGCTGCAGGGAGTGCTGTTGAGCTGCGCAATAATAACTCCTATTGTTTGAATGGGATATACAATTAGTTTAACTTAAACTGTGTCATCTACAAAAATGCTAGAAATTAAACAATTAGCCATCTGTAAGTGAACATGGTTGAGCGCTTTCTGTGTATTTTCTCAGTCCGCTGTCTTGAAAGTCTTAGCAGTGATCAGGGTTAAAGTGTAATGAAGAGAATAGTCACTTTAGTTATTTTGACAAGAGACCGGTGATAAAGCATTCAACTAATGGATATTAAATTCACACTCTGTAAAATAGTTCACACACGTTACCCTTCCAACAACATAAACAAATTATGTTTAAGATTTAGGTCTCAATTAGGAGTTTTCGTCATCTCTGTGGGGAGGTACCAGGGCCAGAATTAACAATGGCAGCTGGTATCTCCCCATAAGATAACGGGGCCACAAAAATGAGGGATAACCTGCTGGACCTAGAGTTACCAGTTTCTTTGCTCAGGTTTTCCTTGATTCCTGGAAGTTTAACATAGATATTTACCACCTACTCTAAGCAGGTGGTAAGTATCTGTGGGAGCTTGGTAATGTAGTGCTGGTGCCGGGGAGGGTTTGTGTGGTGTAGGGAGACTTGTGCTCTGTGGCACTCTCCCTCCATGGTGCCTGTGAAGTTGGGCGGCAGTCGGGCTCTGTCTTTGATGCAGATCCGAATACAGTGAAACTGATCCAGTGTTTCAGACCTGAAAATTTTGGGTCCAGAAACACTAGACCTCTACGGAATTCCCAGATTGGTTTCCCCTCTGGGGACACCACTCCAGTCAACTTGAAACAGAAGCCTCAATGTTTTATTTAGTGATGATTTTTTTCTAAAGTAGTAGTGCATCCGAAGAATGCTTCTCTGTACTAGTGGTAAAAGGAGAAAGGGAGCAACACTCGAAACACTTAAGTGAATGCTTGATGGCAGATGTGGGTCTTCAGTTTGGTGACTTTTCTGAAGTCCACTTGTCACTGAGGAGCAAAAAGCTACTAGTTTTTAAGGTATAGTCCTTGAGGGATTTGGGACTTTTAATTTCTTATGTAGGGCCTTGTGGACTTACCCAAATGTTTTAAAATTGATCCTTTGTTTGGCCGGTTGCTAGTACAGTGATGCTAGTACAGGAGGGTTGGGAACGTGTATTTTTAAGCTAAGTTAGATAATGTAATTTTGAGATAATTGAAGATTATACATTCTTATTGTGGATGAACGTCTGTATACAACATTACAGTAGTGAAAAAGGCTCCCTACTAGTATGAGAGCAATATGAAGATGTGTTGGCAGCTGAGGCAGAATCCCATGAAGGTGACAGCGATGAGATAACATATTGTTGATGGTGCTGTTGAGTTGTGTGATGAAGAAAAATCTCTGAGATGAAGAGGAGCTCAATGTTTGTGATAATGCTGTAGGTAAGCGACAATGGGGAACCACCATAGTGTGAGAGGGATTTGAACCAGTCACAAATATGCACTCCGGCATTTCCCAGGCCTAGAAGCTGTAGCCCATTCAGGATGGATTATTTTGCATCATCTATTGTTATACGTGACATAGAGGCAGTCATTGGTGTGTCCTGTTTTTTGGAATCCTCATATGAATCTGGGTGTCGTAAGCATATGGGCGATATTCAACCCTCACTGTAGAGGATCATTGTGACATGTTCACGATAGATGTTGACTGGTGAAAGTAGGAAAAACATGGGGCAGACCGCAAGTCACTTTAAAAATTGGAAGAAAAAAGGAACAAGTTTTACCTGTTCTCTGTTTGTTTGAAAGAAGTTGTGTCCCTTTTATACTGAATGACAAACGCAGATGAGATCAGCCATGTTGAAACGGAGAACAGAGCAAGCAGAATTGAAGTGCAGTTTTAGCCCTGATCTGTGGCAGACAGAATTTCTTCACTAATATTCATTATGGTGTTTCAAGAGAAAATTAACAGTATGGTAATGACTGTTTAACTGGTCAATATTAATATTATGAAACCATTTTGTCTCCCATTTTAACAACTAAACTGAATGTTTTAAATCTATTATTTACCTTTTTGTTAGTGTGTGTGATATCTGCTTTATTTTATTTTTTTGAATTTTTCAACAATACCAAATTTGAAAGGCAAGTATTGTTGAAGCAACTGTACTCCGACCACTCAAGTGATTCCTCTGGATGCTGCACATCAGAGAAAGTGGACATTTGTTTTAGCATTAACTTCAAAAACTCCCCATAAGTAAACCGTGGAATGTAGACTATCTTAAGTTTCTGACACTGTTGCATGGTTTTGCTTGAAATCACTGAAGCTAAAGGTCCACTTCTGCTTGTGCCTTTAAGTAACGCATTAAGGATATAGGAGTCTGTCTTGTATGTAGATTTAGTAGGAACACAGCTTTTTTATTACTCATCGCAATGCAGACATTTGCTTTTACTATGGTGCTATTGAAGTTTTGAGGAATTAATAGACTGCAGTTGCTGACATACTTTAAAAAAGTATAAGTTTGCCTTTGTAAGTTTCTGTTGATGGCACTCAATCTAAGGGACTTTGGGTCAGCCTCTTTGTCATTGGCTTTGTTTGCTCCAGAACCTTAAACCATTGACTTTAGTCATTGTCAATCACATATTAGATCAGCCCACAATGCAGATGCCACTTATTTAATTTAATACAAAAAAAAGAAGTAAAAAAAGCATAAGTGCTTTTAAAAATAAAATTAAAAAAGGGTGACAGGGCTGGCAGCCCTTTGCTGCCTCGTCCCTCATCCTCCTGAAAAAAAAATGAAAGAGGATGGGTTTGGGGAGCAATGGAGGAGCTGGTGGAGGTGAAGCGAAAGGGAGTGGGCGAAAAGCAACACTGAGGCGGATAAAAGCACACAAGATAAAAAACAACATGAGGAGCAAAGAGGATGGGAGTTTAGCAGGAGGAGAAGCACACAATAGCTCGGAGGGTGAAGTTATTTGGGGGTAGGGAGAAGCACATGAGAGAGAGCTAGAAAACACATGCACCCTTAAGGAGTGATTAAGCAAAAAGAAAAAAGAGTTCCCTAAAAATGAGCAGTGGAAGGATAGAAGTCAGCCAGTCTGAGAGACTGGTGAAGATGCTACGCTTCAAGAGTGGTATAAGAAACACAAGGGAAACCCAAGATTCAATAGGGACCAAGGCTAATCTTTAGTTAAAAGAACAAAGGTCCCTAAGTAAATAGATAAAAAACAATACTTTGGGAGAAAAATAATATCCTGGAATTGTCTAAATGGGCGTGTACTAAACATTCTATTCCAAAATTAAATATTAAAATATAGAAGATCAACCCCGCTGGGGTAATCCTCAACATGAAACAAACCGGCAAAGAACATTAGGTGACCATCAAGGTTCACAAACTGTGGTCCGCAGACCCCCAGGGGTCCGTGACACATTCCCAGGGGGTCCGCAGGCAGCAGATTTAAAAGCACTGCAAAGATCGTTGTACAATCAGCTGTTTTCCGGCAACAATTAAAGTGTCAAGATAACTCCTGTGGTGATTAATGTACTTGTTGGAGAGAGATGGGAGTTTTGTCCAGTGGCAGCTTTGACTCATCTAAGATAGTGCAGAGGGTTAATATGCCTGCTGCAAAGAATGTGTACCATGCATTTAAAAAAATAATAATTTATGTGCATAGCTCAGTGGTTTACTGCTTTTGCCACAGAGATTCTGTTGGTACTGTGCAGTTCATAAGTTACGATCGTAATCTAGCACAGTGAGCTATGAACTGTCATCAAAGAATTGCATGCTAACTGCATGGTACAAGTATTAAGTTACGTCATACGCAGTGGTGTTGCGTAGGGCGGCCGAGGCTCTCAACCTCGAGCTTCCTACGGTGGCGGTCAGGACTAACCTCCTGACGGAGGTGCTTCAGCCGGCTGCGAGCTCTTCGGAGCCCTTGCTGCCGTTCAGTGAGGCCCTCACCGACGTCCTCTTGGGCACCTGGTCCAAGCCCAACACGGGGGCTCCCGTGGATAGGATGATTGCCCGACGCCACCGCTCGGCTCCGGGCGACCCCACTTTCCTCTCCCAACACCCTACCCCGGAGAGCTTGGTTGTCCAAGCCTCCACTTCCAAAAGCGCATTCCCTACCGCTCCCCCGGAAAGGGAATCCAAGAAGCTGGACCACCTTGGGAAGAAGATTTTCTCTTCCGCCAGCTTAGGACCCAACATTTGCGCGGCCAGGGACGTGGAAACAACCGTCGTGGTCCCGGGGGCCAGCGGGCGGGCCAGTTCACCAACCCCCCCCTCCGCAGCAGCCTCCAAACCCTCCTAGTCCGACCTTTCAGGCCCATCAAACGCCAGTGGGTTGGCAGGATTCGCCATCACCTCCCCCACTGGCGCACCATCACGTCGGACAGGTGGGTTTTGCAGATAGTCCGAAGGGGCTACTCCCTCCCCTTCGAGACTACCCCTCCAGCCATGCCACCAAGATACCACCGCATGTCGGAGAATCATCTGGCCCTTCTCCAGCAGGAAGTTACGACTCCCTTGGCCAAGGGAGCCATCGAGCGCGTTCCTGTCCCAGAAGTAGGTCGTGGTTGTTACTCCCACTACTTTCTGGTCCCCAAGAAGGACAAGGGCCTCTGTCCTATCTTGGATCTCAGGGACTTCAACCGCTTCCTCCGGAAGGAGAAGTTCAAGATGTTGACGCTTGCTCAGGTCTTGTCTGCCCTCGACCCGCAAGACTGGTTGGTAGCGTTGGACTTGCAGGACGCTTATTTTCACATCCCCGTCCTGCCGGCCCACCGGTGTTACCTACGGTTCACGGTAGGCCACGAGCATTTTCAATTTACTGTGCTCCCCTTTGGCCTTACCAGCGCCCCTCGGGTGTTCACGAAAGTGATGGCGGTGGCCGCAGCTCATCTGCGCAGATCAGGGGTTTCAGTCTTCCCCCTATCTCGACGACTGGCTGTTGAAGGCGGGTTCGCCCCAGGCAGTTGTCTCCCACCTCCAGACTACGGCCGACCTCCTGCATTCGCTGGGGTTTTCCATCAATGTGCCGAAGTCACACCTGATTCCCTCTCAGAAGCTCCTGTTCATCGTAGCGGTTCTGGACACGACGCAGTTTCGGGTCTATCCTCCCGAGCAGCGAGTCCGGGATATTCAGGCTATGATTCTGATCTTTCAGCCTCTATCCCGGGTTTCGGTCAGAGTGACTCTGAGGCTGCTGGGCCTCATGGCCTCCTGCATCCTGCTGGTCGATCATGCCAGATGGCATATGCGGGCTCTGCAGTGGGACCTGAAGTTCCAGTGGGCGCATTAGGGGAATCTGTCAGATTGCATCCAGATCTCGGAGGGCACTGCACGTCAACTGCAGTGGTGGCTCACGAACCAGGATTGGGTCAATGGCAGATCCCTCTCCCTTCCCCAACCAGACCACACTGTGGTGACGGACGCGTCCCTTCTGGGATGGGGCGGCCACATGGGAGAGGCGGAGATCAGAGGCCTCTGGTCTCCGGGCGGAGTCCGGGCTCCACATCAACCTTCTGGAGCTCCGGGCGGTCGTCTTGCACTCAAGGCATTCCTTCCCTCTGTCCGGGGAAGATGCAGGTGTTCACGGACAACACCACCGCCATGTGGTACTGCAACAAACAGGGCGGGGTGGGGTCGTGGACCCTATGTCAGGAGGCCCTCCGCCTCTGGACATGGCTGGAACATCAGGGCATATCGCTGGTGATTCAACACCTGGCAGGTTCCCTGAACGCCAGGGCGGACGAACTCAGCCGCAGGTGCATGATGGATCACGAATGGCGTCTCCACTCGGAGGTGGTGTAAGGTCTCTTTCAACAATGGGGAGAGCCTTGGTTACATCTATTCGCCACCGAAGAGAACGCGCAATGTCAGCAATTCAGCACGTTGGAATTTCCAAGGCGGCACTCGCTAGGCGACGCCTTTCATCCCGAGTGGAGTTGCGGTCTGTTGTACGCCTTTCCGCCTATACCACTTCTGCCCAGAGTGCTGAAGAAGATCAGGCGCGACCGGGCCCAAGTCATCCTTGTGGCTCCGGACTGGGCACGAAGAGTCTGGTATCCCTAGCTGCTCAACATGGCCATCGATCCTCCGATCAGACTGCCTCTTCGGGAGGATCTTCTGTCGCAGCAGCAGGGGACGGTCCTCCACCCGAACCTGTCCAGTCTCCACCTCATTGCGTGGAGATTGAGCGGCGGCAGTTGACGTCTTTCGACCTGCCTCCCGAAGTCTGTGACGTAATCTTGGCAGCCAGGCGTCCCTCCACTAAGACGGTATACGCCTGCTGGTGGAACAAATTTGTGGCATGTGCACAGCAAAGGCTGTGGATCCTCTTTCTGCCCCTCTTTCTGAAGTACTCTTGTTCCTTCTCTCCTTGGCCCAGCAGGGCTCTGCTCTGGGCACTGTCAAGGGCTATCTGTCAGCCATCTCTGCTTTCCTTCGGCTGCCAGATCAGCCTTCTCTTTTCAAGTCCCCGGTAGTTAACCGTTTCTTAAAAGGCTTAACACATCTTTTTCCTCCAATCCCCTTAGTTATGCCTCAGTGGGACTTGAATCTTGTGCTAACTTATCTAATGTGTGCTCCCTTTGAGCCGCTTCATAGCTGTCCCTTACGGCTCTTAACTCTTAAGACTGCTTTCCTTGTAGCCATCACTTCTGCTAGAAGGGTGAGCGAGCTCCAGGCCCTTTCTTCAAAACCTCCTTTCCTATCTGTCCATCCGGATAAGATGGTTCTCCGAACCCGTCCATCCTTTCTTCCTAAGGTGGTCACTGCCTTCCACATTGGGCAGACCATTACCTTGCCCACCTTCTTTCCGCCTCCTCATCCTTCGAAGGAGGAAGAGAGGCTCCACCGTCTGGACCCAAAACGTGCGCTCTCCTTCTATCTGGATCGCACCAAACCGTTCCGGGTGGATGATCAACTTTTTGTTGGCTACGTGGGCGCAAAGAAGGGTCGGGACGTACACAAATGCACCATTTCACGGTGGGTCGTGTTGTGTATTAAAGCTTGTTACTCTCTGGCTAAAAAAGAGCCTCCAGTAGGGCTACGCGCTCACTCCACCAGGGCGACGGCAGCCACTACTGCCTTGGGAAGAGGAGTTCTCTTGTAGGGGATTTCCGTGTATAGTCATAATCATGTGAATAGTCTTGCCCATGTGCGTGGACCCCGGAGCACTTCATTAGATATATCTTCTTAAGTTGTCATCTTCTGCCGTTCTTCAGGAAGGCCTGCATAGACACTTAAGAAACAAAAGACAATAATGTAGCCTAACCAACTAGGCTACGCTGGCCATTACTTCATCTTGAAGTGAAAAAGATAACCAGTTTAACTTTTTAAATTTAGCAATTTGCTGAGTTTTACACATAGAAAACTCTCCTTCACAAAACTCCTTCTTTTTTTCATGATAGAGATGAAAAGGAATGGATAGAGAAGCCCCCATAGGCTGCCATTATATGTCTGCAAATGGATACCGTGCCTTTAAGAGTCTCCAGAGACCCCCGGTATCCCATGATGCACAGTCAGAGGCAGTTACTTTCAGTTCTTTTTCCGGCTCCTGCTAGCAGGACCCTGGAGCATTGAGCTCTACCTTTTTGGTATTACATTGCAAACTTAGCTATATATTTGGATTTTTGAAGTTTCACTCGACGTCTTTGGCCTTTATCTACCTTCTGCTATAGTTTTTTGGCAGATTTTCTGCAGTTTTCTTGTCATAATGCCATCTCTATTTGATAAGTGACCTGACTGTGGTAGGAAGAAGGCCAAGTCTGATGCTCACAGAGTCTGTATTCTGTGTTTGCCTGTGTCTCACGTGCCTGACACCTGTTCTATTTGTAAGACCTTTTCCAGGCGCACCCTGCGTGACAGGGAGAAAATTTGGCTCCAAGGGTTGGAGCAGAGAAGACAGAAGGCAGCATCTTCAGCCTCTGGGCAAGGAGAGGGTAAGTCCTCTACCAAGACCCATGCTTCGACCTCTGGGGGGCTCCCCAGTAGAAAAACGACGCCGGTCCCGATCGACGTCGAGGACGGCGACGATGACGTCGAGAGCAGGTATGACGACAATATGCTCTCCGTCGACTCAGGGCTCTGGGTCGAAGCGACGTCGACGTTCAACGTCGAGGAGAAGAACGGCGAGGTCTCGGACGAGATCGCCGTTGCGGGTTTCCCCGCGTTCGACGTCGACTCAACGAAGATCGCCGTCGAGGCATCATCATCGTCGTCGATCGGAGTCTCACAGACAACGGCGATCGCCGTCGATGCGTCGCCACCGATCTCCATCGACGTCTACGAGAAGGTCGACATTGAGGAGAAGATCGAAGTCGATGGGAAGGTCGACGTCGAGAGGTCAACACCGACGTTCGACGTCGAGGTACCGCTCTGGGACTCGCTCCATAGTGAGCCTATCGTCGTCGACAGGAAGTTCGCGTACCAGACGACGTCGACGCTCGCCGTCGAGCAGTGGATCGACGTCGAGGGGAGGTCTGAGGTAGAGTCCAGGGCCCCGTCCTCTCGGCCAGCACGAAAACGGAGGAGGTTGGTCTCTTCTTCATCGGAGTACTCGCATGCCTGTTCACCATTCAGGACACCTCCTGCTCCTCGTCAACTGGTGACACCGCCAAGTCCTCCTCCTCCTCCTCCTCCTCCTCCGCCTCCACCTCCTCCTGTTCCTCCTCCTCCTCCACCGCCTCCTCCGCCGCCGCCTCCTCCTCCTTCTCCTTCTCCTCCTCCTCCGCCGCCTGGGCCCACGGCTCCTCAGCCCACGCGTCCTGTGGAACCTCGAAGACGAAAAACACGGTCTCGCTCGAGACATCGTTCCCATAGACACCACCGGTCTTCCACACGATCCCGTCGTCATCGATATGAGAGATCTCTCTCCCGGCATACCAGGGATACGTCCTCCACGAGTACGGGGAGGTACTCGCCTACTCTAACGGATTCTCCCCCTCAGAGGGTGTCTCCTGTTGACGATATCTCCACCTTCCAGGAGGTTCTGGTCAGAGGGGCTTCAAAGCTGAATATTCCCCTGTCTACTCCTGTGCCGTCGACATCGGTGATATTTGAAACTCTCCAGCAGAGACAAACATCACGTCCATTGCTCCCGTTGGTACCTGGTTTGGAGGAACCGGCTATGGAGCTGTTTTTGACGCCATCTTCTATAAAATCTGCACCTTCCAGGTTACAGAAAAAATATCGCCCACCTGAGTCGGATCCTGCCTTCCTCCGACTGGACCCCACCCCGGACTCAGTCATAGTGGTGGCGGCACGGAAACAGCATGCTACGGCTCCGACTTCCACGGTGCAACCGGATAAGGAAAGCCGTAAGCTGGATTCGGTGGGGAGAAAAGCTTGCAGCACCGCGGCTACATCCATGAAGGCGGCCAGCTCTACTGCCTTGCTGGGCCGTTATGACCGATCTCTATGGGAGTCCCTTCAACAATTTGTGGATCTCCTGCCCAGAGACAAGCGGGAAGATTTTCAGGAGATAGTGAATGAGGGCCTGATGGTTTCTAATCAAGTCATCAGCGCTGCAGCGGATTCTTCACTCCTGGCAGCCCACGGATATTGCCAAGGAATTGCTCTACGGAGACATGCTTGGCTTCGTCTTACTTCTCTGAAGCCGGAGGCGCAACAGCGCGTTTCCAATCTTCCGTTCTCTGGCACTACTCTCTTTGGCTCTCATGCGGACGACGAGATGGCCCGCATGAAGACTGAAATGGAGACTTTGAAGGCTGTAGGTTTAGAAAAACCTAAAGAACAGCAAAAAACCATCCGCCCTTTCCAGCGGCGTTATTCCTCTCAGAGGTTTCAGCAGTCTCAGCGCCGTCAGTCCAACCAACAACAGCAGTTTCAGCGGTCTTTTCAGCCGTTTTGGAAACGCCAACAGCGAGGACGATCCAACCAGCAGTCTGGACAAGGGACCAAGGCTCCTGCTGGTTCCAAGCCCTGAAGGGTTTCTTCCCCCTCGTCCGTTATCCACTCCGGTGGGGGGAAACATTCAAAACTATCTGGCAGAATGGCAGAAAATAACTCAGGACAATTGGGTGCGAATATTGTTCGCAGTGGATACTCGCTACATTTTACAAGTCCTCCTCCGTCGATTCCTCCAACTCGATCACGCTACATGCTACGCGAGTTGCAGAGGGAGGCCAACACTCTCTTACAGAAAAGGGCGATAGAACCGGTTCCTCTGGCACAAAGAGGAACAGGACTGTATTCTCGGTTCTTTCTAGTCCGCAAGATAAACAAGAACGAGTTCAGACCCATCCTCGACTTGCGACAGGCCAACAAATGGGTTGCATCAAATCTACCCTCAACTTCATCAGGGAGACTGGCTATGCGCAATAGATCTGCAAGACGCATATTTTCACGTGCCCATAGCAAGGAAACATCGCAAGTTTCTCGCAAGTTTCTGCGATTCACCGTAGGCAACAACCACTATCAATACTCCGTGCTTCCCTTCGGCCTGAAGTCAGCGCCTCGGACATTTTCCAAATGCATGGCCGTAGTTGCTGCACATCTAAGGAAGAATAAGGTGTTCGTCTACCCATATCTAGACGACTGGCTGATCAAGGCAGCTACGTCTCCGGAAGCGCAACTGCATTTCAATCGGACTTCCAATCTCCTTCGTTTGGGCCTCCACATCAACCTCACGAAGTCTGTCTCGACTCCTGTCCAATGTCTACAGTACCTGGGAGCCACCATCGATACACGCACAGCAAACGTGTGTCCTTCGGAGGAGAGACGCTTATCGATCCTTTGGAAGGCTCAGGCTCTCATGACCATGCCCTCCCCGACGGTGAGGAAGGTATCTTCTCTCCTGGGCTCCATGGCCTCCTATCTTCCTCACTCCAAATGCACGCCTCCATATGAGACCCCTGCAAGAATGTCTGGTGGATCAGTGGGACCAGAAACTGGGGGATTGGGAAGACCGGATTCAGCTGTCACAGCAGGCCCTCCAGTACATCCGATGGTGGTGTTCTCCCCGCAATCTCCTCCGGGGGATTCCCTTCCACAAAGAGATACCGACACAAACCATAGTGACGGATGCGTCTCTCCACTGCTGGGGTGCACATTCCGACCACCTTCAGATACTGTGCACGTGGTCCCGGAAAGAGGGCACGTACCACATCAACTTCCTGGAACTTCGAGCAGTTCATTTGGAGCTGAAAGCCTTCCAGCCGTCGTTTCACACCAGTTGCCTGATTGTTCAGACGGACAATATGACCACAATGTTCTACCTCAACAAGCAGGGGGGCTCGAGATCTCGAGCGTTATCTCGGGAAGCCCAGACCATCTGGAACTGGCTGTTAGCCAGGAACCTGACCATCACAGCAACTCACCTCCCAGGTGTTCAGAATGCTCAGGCAGACGCACTCAGCAGACTCATTCACAAAAATCACGAATGGGTCTTAAACGACGAAGTGGTGCGAGACATCTTCGAAAGATGGGGTACTCCAGAAGTCGATCTGTTCGCTACCGTGGAAAACAGCAAATGCCGCGACTTCGCCTCCAGGTTCTACCAACAAGGGACTCTGGGGAATGCACTATGGATCAACTGGTCAGGCGGCTTTCTCTACGCTTTTCCGCCAATTCCCCTGATCCCGACAGTACTGATCAAGCTCTCACAATCACGGACCAAGATGATCCTCATTGCTCCGGAGTGGCCCCGTCAGTGGTGGTTCACAGACCTACTCCACCGGTCTCTCCTGCCACATCTCCGTCTTCCATGCCGGCCGGACCTTCTGACGAAGTTCGGCGGGCAGATGGTGCACCCCAACCTCTCGTCGTTGAATTTGGCGGCATGGCTCCTGAGTTAGTACAGTACGGACGGACATTTGAATCTCCCTCAGGACTGTATGGAGATATTGAAGGAGGCCAAACGGCCATCCACACGCACGTCCTATGCATATAAATGGAAGAGATTTTGCATCTGGTGTGCATCGAAGAACGTGGATCCTACCTCCTGCAAGGAAGATGTCATCCTTCCTTACTTGCTCTACTTGGCTCATTCTGGCCTTCAGTTTCATTCGATCAAAGTTCACCTGGCAGCTTTAACTGCTTATAGGAAATGTCCTTCACAAACTTCCTTTTTTAAAATCCCAGTCATCAGAGATTTTCTTGAAGGATTGAAGAAAGTGTTTCCTCCCATTAGGCGTCCTTCGCCTCCCTGGGAGCTCAATGTGGTCCTTTCACGACTGATGAGGGAACCGTTTGAACCCATTCATAAGGCCTCTCTTCAGCATCTATCTTGGAAGACGGCTTTCCTTGTGGCCATAACTTCTGCCCGCAGGGTTAGCGAACTTCAGGCATTGTGTTGTAAAGAGCCTTATACAGTCTTTCATTCCTCTAAGGTAGTTATGAGGACTCAACCTAAGTTCCTCCTGAAAGTTGTTTCAGAGTTTCATGTGAACCAAACTATTACATTGCCTCCATTTTTTCAGAATCCCTCTTCTCCTGCTGAGAGGTCGCTTCATTCCCTGGATGTTAGGAGGGTCTTGAAGTTCTACTTGGACAAGACTAAGGATATCCGTAGATCAGACCAGTTATTAGTAAACTATGGCTCTGTCCGAACTGGTCTAGCTACCTCCAAACAATCCATTTCTAGGTGGATTGTTTCCTGTATTCAGCTGTGTTATCAGAAAGCCAACAAGACTTTGGTTGGTAAGCCTAGGGCTCACTCTACCAGAGGTAAAGCGGCTACTGCGGCTTTACTTCGTAACATACCCATTTCGGAAATCTGTAAGGCTGCCACTTGGAAGTCAGTCCATACATTTACTAAGCACTACTGCCTAGACACTGATGCTAGGGCAGATGCTCAGGTTGGGCAGGCTTCACTTCGAAATTTATTTGCACAATAGTGCGGTTGTCCTCTGTTTCTTCCACCGCTGGAGAGTTTTTTTGGGATGGGCTTGCTAGTCTATTCACATGATTATGAATATACACGGAAATCCCCTACAAGAGAAGGAGTAGTTTCTTACCTGTAACTCCAGTTCTCTTGTAGGGGTATTTCCGTGATAGTCATAAGCAACCCGCCCGCCTCCCCGGTGGCAGATACAGTTGTCCCTAAGACTCAGCAGGCTCTGCTTCTTTATGCCTTCAAAAAGAACTGAAAGTAACTGCCTCTGGCTGTGCATCATGGGATACCGGGGGTCTCTGGAGACTCATAAAGGCACGGTTTCCATTTGCAGACATATAATGACAGCCTATGGGGGCTTCTCTATCCATTCCTTTTCATCTCTATCATGAAAAACTGAGTTTTGTGAAGGAGAGTTTTCTATGTGTAAAACTCAGCAAATTGCTAAATTTAAAAAGTTAAACTGGCTATCTTTTTTCACTTCAAGATGAAGTAATGGCCTGCGTAGCCTAGTTGGTTAGGCTGCATTATTGTCTTTTTGTTTCTTAAGTAGTCTATACAGGCCTTCCTGAAGAAAGGCAGAAGATGACCACTTAAGAAGATATATCTAATGAAGTGCTCCGGGGGTCCACGCACATGGGCGGGACTATTCACATGATTATGACTATCACGGAAATACCCCTACAAGAGAACTGGAGTTACAGGTAAGAAACTACTCCTTCCTCTAAATGACATCTGTCAGGCAGCTACGTGGGCATCACTGCACACGTTTACGAAACACTACTGTCTGGATAGTCAAGTCCGGAGAGACGGCTTCTTTGGCCGTTCTGTTCTCCAGGACTTTCTGGTGTGATTTTGGTTCGCAGACCCACCACCGGGGTTGGTATACTGGGGTATCTATTCTAAAGTAAGAAATCTATAACTAACGTGTTTCTTTCAGATGAACAAGTTACTTACCTTCCGTAACGATATATCTGTAAGAAACATTAGTTAGTTATAGATTCCTTACCGCCCCACCCATCCTCCCCGTTCGCGAACTGATTTCTAGGGTTAAGGTCATCCTTTCAGGGCCCTAGTTTTGTGCACCAATGGTCAGTGTCTTGCATGGCTCTGCGTTTCTGGCGCGGAAAGTCGTGTACAGAACTGACGTCAGCGCGCGAGGGCAGCGTCTAAGTAGCTGCCGCAACGTCATCTCGGCGACCACGACGCCGACGACGGACGCGGAATCGACCGACGCCACCTTCCGACGCGTAGAGGTACTGCTGACGAAAAAACTTTCCGGATCCAGTCTGACGCCTGGGGGTAATTCTAAGGTAAGGAATCTATAACTAACTAATGTTTCTTACAGATATATCGTTACCGAAGGTAAGTAACTTGTTCGTCAGGCAGAACCCAACCGCAAAAGTGTGGTGAGCGGGGGTGCACGCACAGTTATTATGTAGCTCCAAAAATTAAGGAAGGACTTTTTTAGGAGGTAAGATGAATTGCAGAGAGTGAGTCGGCCAAATTGGAATGGCACATATTCATGAAAGGAATAACCAGTCGTGTGTAGGGGCCTGATCTTGTCGGTCAAGGGAAACTGGAATGGGAGAGTAAGCGAGAGAGTGCAGCTCAAAAAGGGGGATAAAAAGATATACATAGTCTCTGAGATAAATACATAGCACCTGGGAAAAAAGTATATATAACCTAAGGAAAATGACATATTGCAGTATCTGGTCAGTGTTCTAGAATTCCAGGCATGTCCTCACTTTTGACACACCCAAAATCCGGGTCCATTTACAACTAAACATTTCTTCCCCAACATATGACATCTATTGATAGCTCTCAGCCCACGCCGATTGCATCTGCATGGTTTTTCACTATAATTATGGACTATTTTACTGATTTAATCTCACTCGCATTACCATAATAAGCATGGCTGCGTGCACCATGCTTGATTATTTCCACATGCCCTTGCAACACATGTTCCTCTGACCTGATTTATATCTTAATTTTCTCAATTTTTTCCTTTTTCTTTCCTTTCCTTACCTCTACAGGTGTTAACTTGCTTAATATTTTGACATATAATTTATGTGATCAGGCATATATTTCTGTTGTCCTGATGATGATCCTGCATTAAATATGGATTGAAACGTCACCGACCTAAAAATACTCTGACCCTCTAAATATGTATATATGGAAAACCGGAACGCTGGTACACCTCCTGTGGGAATGCGAGCATATTCAACAATATTGGTCTCAGATACTAGATGAAATTGATAAATACCTTGATACGGAACTCCCCAGATTCCCAGCATACACCTTGCTAGGAGTGCCGAATCCACTGACATACCCCCTCATGTCCAGAAGAGGGCGCCAGATAGCAATAGCTTTAGGAACAGCCACTCAAAATATTTTGCTTCACTGGAGGACCCCACGAATTCCCTCCCACACTGGTTGGCTCAGGCTTTTATGGCATGTACTAGGGATGGAAAAGATATCGCTTACACTGGCAGGGAAAGGCTCAACCTTTGGGGATCTCTGGCAACCACTCTTAGATATCCTCGCCCACGAGTTCCGTGAGCTCACGTGCCCCAGGTACCTCCGGCTCCTACGTCTCACCACATCTGACACGACTGCTCAGCAGGACACGAAACAATGGTGAAACACAATGTGCCCAAACAGGACCCATAACTAGCAGTGGACAGGTGGGGTGGGAGAGAGGAGAGGGGGGGGGGGGCGTTGTTCCTTTTTCCTCCCCTTTTTTTAAATTTCTTTTTTTTTATTTCCCTTGTCTACATCTTCTGTTTGAATCTTGAGACAAGTCGCCAGCTCCGGCTCTACGTAGCCCATGAACGGATGTTTCGTGCACAGCAAAATTGACTGGCTTGTTACACTAATAAAAAGATTTAAACCTAAATATGTGTACATGTCTTTTGGGTGCAGCAGTGTTCTGTTCTACAAATAAGTGGCCTCTACTGTGTACATTATTGACGGTCACCTAATGTTCTTTGCCTGTTTGTTTTGTGTTTTTAACACTTGTTCAGGATTACCCCACTGGGTTTCTGCTTATATATTTTATTGCTTAATTTTAGAATAGAAAACTGTCCTTTTTTCAAAAGTATCTACTGTGCAGTATTTTACTCTGTATGCCTTTTGAGTTCACCACATACAACGTAAACTTTATTTTCAGAACTCTCTTCTTTGAGGGTTAAGCTCAATTCTATGTATGCAGTCTGTTTAGTTTCCATATTTGCGTAGCCAAGGCCGGGGGCAACACACACTAACTTGCCCAACTATTATCAAACATTTCTTTAACAATAAAACAGAGCTATTCGTTTTGCAAATGTTGATTCCTGACTGACAATATTTTTCCTGTATTAGACTCGACATCTTCGAGCCCACTGGAGATGCTAAATGTTGTTCATCTTCCCAAAACTGCAACGTGATGCCAACTAGAGAGTGCAACTAAAGTGTGCCTTCACCCAGATTGAGGGGAGATTACCACTCGAATGATACGTCTATAGGAAGACTTACAATTTTTCTAGTGTTGGTACTCAAACCTTTGTGCTTCGACCTCTTTACCCAGGTCTACCTATACATTGTCCCCCTTCAGTGGAAAATATGTTGCCTCCTATAATGCATGTGCACAGTGTGTTGTGTGGTATGAATTGAATGTGATTTTAGATGTATGTTACATACTTGTGTTTCCATGCTCTAAATGATTGTTTTTAACCACTGGTAATTTAGAATTGCCTTTGTGAATGTTACACATTTCTTGGAGATTCCACTTCTAAGATGCTGATACCCATCTAGGAGGGTTTTGGGAATCCCTGCTTACATCTTATCCTGCCAGACTAGAGCTCTGCTAGAAAATAAAGGACTGCGCTGATCAGAAATAGCTTTCTAAGCAGCTCTAACTCCTGATCTACCTCTGCCTGGAATTGTCTACATTTTATCTATTGGAATGCACATTCCAGCTTTGGTCTTTTGCATTTTCGTCTTTTCCCCTACAGTAGAAGCAGTCTGGATTCAGCAGAGATCTCACTGAAGTTTGTATATCTTGGAATACATTTTCCTTTGACCATTTAGTATCCGACTCCACCCCCTTTTTGTGAGCAGTATGGGCCAAGGTTATTGATTTTCGAAAATGGCACAGGCATGGTAGTTCATTGAGCCAACACTCACTATTGACATCTAAAGCGATATGCAGGCCGCACATTCGAATCCCAGTAACAAGGCTATTTTAGTCATCTTCCCTTCTGAGGGCGATAAATTGAGTACTGTTACACTGGATATTAGTAGCATTGATATTTACAGAGCTTGGATACAGCAGAAGTGTAGTTTGAAGCGCTATACAAGCCATACCCTGAATTAAAAAATTGGTCCTCCATAGGAAGTTCCTTGACTTTGAACTTTGATTAAAGTTCTTTAGTGCCAATACAGACCAAAGAACCTTCTATTGCTGTTTTCTCAAACTCTTCCAGAAAATGCATGTAATCGATAGAGACCTTTTTGAAGCCCACCCCCACCTACAATCATTAATCCTCATTGTTCGAATATTGATTTTTGAGCCCATTTCAAGCTGTAACCGGTCTCCCACTCATTTGACTTTGTTGTTTTCCTACCATCAGGCACCAGACCCCTGGTGGCTCTTATTAACTGAACGTTAACTTTGGTACCAGTTTGATTTGCCGACCAGATATCTCTTTTCTGTTGGTTGGAATGCAGTTCACTTTACAATGGTGTTTTTGTTTTATTTGTTTTTTAAAATGTTTGAAAATGGTTTGAAACACCTGGGTTTGTGGACCCTGGATAAATGACAAACCATTACAAGAGGCAGAAAGATGTGGCATGCTTTCAACATTTTTAATATTATGTTGATACATTTAGTTGTTGAGGAACATTTACTGTAGGGATTGCATTGGAGTCACAATTTCTATTTCTGTATTTGGAATATAAAGCTTTACTGTGCAAGTCTGTAAAATTGCTTGGGGCTGTATCATGACATGAGGTGGCAACTTCGGTGGGTTATTTTGGTTGTCTAGAGTGCCACAGTACCTGAGGTTAAAGATGCCCGTGGTAAACCAAACCAGCACCAACGGTGAACACAACACTGACTGCTCTAGGACATAACAAAAAGAACCCACAAGTGGCTCTAGGAAAATCTGAGACTGTGATAATGGAAACTAAAACTCCTCTATGAAGGATGGGCAGTAATGGTAAACTTACTTGATTTTCCGCATTCAAAGAGTGCTATTGTGTTGGAGTGTCATGAGACCCCTTGAGGCAATTGTGCAGTTTTCAGATATGGCAATTTTGTTATGGTTATTTGTCCAAGAGGGTTGTGCACAGCAGGATTCTGGATGATTCAAAGGCATTATATTCTGTAAGCAAGGGGATTGTCTTTAACTGGGTGGCAACGTGAACTTGTATGTTTAGGTATCCACCCTAAGTAAATCCTTCGTATTTTGTGGTGTATATGTTTTTTAGATATATATGTTTTCCTTTTTTGCCACTAACATTGCGTTTTATGGTCACTTCTGAGCAGTAGATTATAGTTTGATATTGAAAGCTAAATGCCAATGGAGATGGTTAAAATAGTTTGAAACATGCTTAAAATTGAGCTGGTGTTCGGTGTGTCAGGCTATTAGATGTCAGACTAAGTGGCAGTAAATTGTGATTCTCCAAGAAATGTATTGAGATAGTTGGAATTTTATAAATGATGAGCTGCAAGCATTTATCATTTTGATGGTGGTGCATGCTTAATGCTAGCCTATAGCCTTCACGTTAAAAGCAGATCTTATGTAAATATTGTTCAAATGAGTCAACCACAGCCCAATCCTACAATCTGGCTGTACTTAATGCTGTAAATCAGATCATAATGCTCAGTCTTACGATTGTGTGAACATTTTTGCTTTTAGCAGTTTCATGGTAGGAAGTTTAATGGAATCTATATAAACATAAAGTAATCTCTGCAGTTAAATTTTCTCCCATTTCAAAGTGTTGCATTTACAAACAGGAGGCATCTTGCTCCCATTGGTTGGTAGACACTGTGCCATATCTATAACTAAAAATACAGCCTTTTTTATTGGGAGAAATGTAAAGTGCAGAAAAATGTTACATATTTTGAACATTTTTGCAAAACATTTTTCTGTAATTCAAATTACTCCCATTTAAAAACAATGGTTGTATGTTTGTGTTGTACATGTAACAGTGCCACATATGGTGAAGGGTTTGTCCTGTGCCACAAGTACATTCGACACAGGCTCTAAGTCACCCATACACATATCCCATTCATACACACACATTCTTTCATACATCCACAGAAACCATGCTTTCACTGACGCACATGACAGTCCTCTCATAGTGCCTCATGTCAAAGTATTTTGTTCAAACCATAGTATCTGGCTTTATGGACATTAGGCTTAAAGTCAATGAAGATAGGCTTGGTGGTGTCTGGTAACTATGTGCGAGTTGCTTGGCCTTCACTAGCTCACATTGATTTTCACTCATCAGAAGTAGCTCTTACTACAGATAGGGTTGGAGTACCCCTGATCTAGAACTACTGCAACCACGTCAGCTGCTCACCTTAGGTTTGCACCATCTCCCTTTTGTGTTAAACACCTTAGACAAACTAGTGTTGGTGGATCATTAACATCAAGTTGCACCAGTCTCTCCTTGTGACTAAGCCACTGCCCGTACAGAGTTAAAAAGTTACATTGCTAATGCCTTGTAAAGCTATGGAGCCAGAACCCCAGCATATTGGAATCAGATGCATAGACTCATAACAAAGAATCTTTGTAACATAGTCTGCTAGCTGAACTTCCAACTACAGATCTAATAGCTAAGCCTATTTACATCAAAAGCCAGAAACAGTAACCATGTTACATGTTATGTTGTGCTATGTGTATTTGTATAGTACACAAGTCCCACAGGAGGGCATCTGGGAGCTTAAGCAAGAATTGTATAGCCCAAGCCAGGATCGGGGCGAGGTGAAAAACCAGGTCCGGTCTTGAGTTTCTTGCTGAATTGAAGAACGGAGTAGGAGCAGGTTGCTTCAGCCTTTACAAGCGAGGTAGAAGAAGGCAAGTCCGCCGGATCTGTTTCTGAGTCTGCAGGGGTGTGTGCGAATAGGAGTTCCCCTTAGCGGAGGTTTCTGGTAGGTTTTTGGAAGTTAATGTAGTTGTTGAGGTACGTGGGACCGATGTTATGTAAGGTTTTACATGTGCACCTGTGGAGTTTGAAAAGCACTCATTTGTGGATTTGGTCAGTGGAGCTCTTTGAGGTGCGGGGTGATGTGAGTGTGGAGAAGGTTTAGGGTAAGCCTTGCCGCAGAGTTTTGTATGGTCTGGAGTCTTCTGGTCACTGGTCACTTGAGGTCCCAGGATGCTTGTTTCCGGTTTAGGGAAGACCTGGTTTGGCAGTTTGGGCTGGACTGTTCCCATGAGGCACAGGGTCAAGACTGATTTGCATATAGCTGGGTCTGAACTGAGGTGGCGAAGTGAGCTAAAGAATGATGATGGATTCAACCCAGATCTGTGACTGGAGGTGAGTGTCTGAAAAGTTTCAGCGCTCCGTCCATCATCTCCTTGTGTTTGCGTCGTTCGCCCCAAGTTGGCAGGGTATGCCCAGGCGTGGGTCCCTTGCTCACTTTGCCACTGGATTCAAGCTAGCCTGGCTGAAGAGGGGTGTTACCCCAAAACCGGTTCCAGGATGCTTGTTTCCGGTTCAGGGAAGACCTGGTTTGGCAGTTCGGGCTGGACTGTTCCCATGAGGCACAGGGTCAAGACTGATTTGCATATAGCTGGGTCTGAACTGAGGTGGCGAAGCGAGCTAAAGAATGATGATGGATTCAACCCAGATCTGTGACTGGGGGTGAGTGTCTGAAAAGTTTCAGCGCTCTGTCCATCATCTCCTTGTGTTCACTTGAGCTTTGATGCCAGCATAGAATGCTTTGCCGTAGTCCAGCTTGTTGGTGATGAGGGCTTGGGTAACAGTACTGCTAGTGTTCGTGGGGAGCCATTTGAAGATTTACTTAAGCATCTTGAAGGTGTCAGGCAGGAGATAGAGACTGCATTTATTTGGCTGGTCATGATGAGTGCCAAGGTTCTTTGAGTGGGTTGCCGGGAGGGGAGTGGGGCTGAGTTTGGCAAGCCACCAGGTGGGCCCCTGAGCGAGGTGTCTTTGCCGAAGATTACTGCTTTCATCTTGTCTGTGTAGAGCTTGAGGTAGATGGTTTTCAGTCATCTGGCGACTTTGGTCATGCAGATGGAGGAATTGGTCCGGGTGTTTGGCGTTTTGTCAGAGAGGCAGAGAATGAGCTGGGAGTCATCAGAATAGAATATGATGTTCATTCTGTGGATGCTGATGATGCTGGTGAGTGGGCTCATGTAAGCGTTGAACAGAGTGGGGCCGAGTGAGGATCCTTGTGGAACTCCGCAGATGAGGTTGACAGCTTCTGAAGTAAGGGAGCCAGGCTGACCGTCTCGGTGGATCCTGTCAGTAAGGAGCAAATCCAGCGAAGTGGGGGACCTTGGATGTCTGCTTTGTGCAGTCGCTGGATAAGGTTGGGGTGGGAGACTGTGTCGAAGGCTACAGAAAGGTCCAGTATGAGGGCTAAAATGATCATTTGGTTGTCATCTGTATCGGTGATGAGGACGATCTCTATACCGTGGTTGGGCCTGAATCTAGATTGAGTGGTGTTAAGGAGGTGGCAGTCAATGAGGTTGGTGGTTAGGTGTTTCCATGACTTTTGCTGGGTAAGGTAGCATGGAGATAGGCCGGTAGTTGGCTAGTGTCTTCAGGTCTGCTGAGGGTTTCATAGATGCTGGTGATCTTGGTGCTGAAGAATTGGGACAGTTGGGTGCAGAGATCCCGAGAGGGGATTACACTTGTGGCGCTTACTTCCAGAGAAGTGAAGTCTTTCAGTATGTTAAAGATTTCCTTGGTGCTGCTTTTTATGTGGTCGGTAAGGGCACGGCATTTGGTGGCTCTGAGATACTGATGATAGCATCTGAGGGCGGATTTGTAGATGCTCTTGTTGGCAGTCAGGTTCTCATGGCTATGTCGGCTTTGAGAGGAGTCAGGGTATCTGTACAGGCGGTGATCCAGGCTTTTGAAGGTGGTTTTGGGGAGGTTGTTGTGTCGAGGTTGGTGGTGTAGGAGTTCAGGAGACCAGGATACTTCTGGGATCTTGTTCCAGTCCCGTCGTGAAGAATCTGAAAGAGACACGTTAGTGACAGATTCCTTACCTTAGAAAATCCCCAGGCGTCAGGCTGGATCCGGAAAGTTTTTGCGTAGCAGTACCCTTGCGCGTCGGTAGGCGGCGTCGTGCGGCTCCGCGTCCGTCGTAGGCGTCGTGATCGCCGTGATGACGTCGCGGGCAGTACTTAGACGCCGCCCCTGCGCGCTGACGTCAGTTCTTCTTTTTCCGCGCCAGTAAGCGCAGATCCGGGAAGAGCAGTGCCCTAGTCAATTTTTGACTACATTTTTGGGTGATTTTTTCACTGTTTCTTTTCGAGTCTTCTCGACTCCTAGGTGTCGGTAGGGATGCCCGGCTTCAAGCCATGCGACGCCTGTGGTCGAATGATGTCGATCACAGACTCGCACTTAGAGTGTCTCTACTGTCTCGGCCAAGAACACGACACGAAGTCGTGCCCTGACTGCCGGGCCTTACACCCGAAGGCTTTGCGAGACCGGTCTCGAAAGCTCCTCGAGGTCCGGCAGTCGGCTCCGCGCCGCACCAAGCCCCGGTCCCGTGAGAGGTCGAGGGGCCGGTCGCGGAGCCCCCGCCGGTCGGAGTCCAAGTCTTCGCACTCCTCGGGTAAGTCGAAGCACAAAAAGTCTAAGAAGCACCATCGCTCTAAGACTTCGCCTCGCCGGACTCGCGACTCGGCTGAGGCCCCTGTCGGCACCGTCCCCGCCCCCGCGTCTCCGGATGTGCCTGTGGCGCCGCCCCCGCATTACCCGTCCTTCCTGGGTTCGGGGGCGACTCCGGCCGAGATACAGGAATTCCTGTCGGCCATGGCCCGTCTCTTCGGGCCTCAAGGTCCCTCCGGTGCGCCTTCGGGCCCCGCGGTCCCTGATGGGGTTGCTCCGGCGTCGCCGACGACTCCGGTCCCGGCGTCGCCTGTCCCGCAAGCCTTGATCCCGGCCCCGGCCTCGATCCCGGCTCCGGAGGTACCGCAACCCCGAACAACGCCGGTTGACCTAACTACGCCTCCGCCGGCGCCGATCTCCCCGGCGTCGTTCCCCGGTTCTCTCCGGTTCCGGACATGGAGCCGGACCGACGTCGCTCGACGCCAGCTCCGGCGCCGATGAGACCTTGGGTCCCAGATGTCCCTCCTCCTCCATATTTTACACCAGAGGAGGACCAGGAGAGCTGGGAGGGGTCGGAAGACCCTCTCACACGGCAGTGTGAGTATGATGAGGACTGGGCAGAGGAACTTGGGGATGCCAGTGGTCTAGACACTTCCCCTGACACTGGCATGCTGCCTCCTCCCGTGGCTACGGAGGAGGGAGCAAATTCGCAACGGTGTTGCGTAGAGCAGCTGGAGCCTTGCACCTCCAATTGCCTACTGTGGCTGTCAGGACTAATCTCCTGACGGAAGTGCTTCAGCCGGCAGCTTCCTCCACGGAGACTGTGCTGCCGTTTAATGATGCACTGTCTGACGTTCTTTTGGGCACCTGGTCCAAGCCCACCGCAGGGGCTCCTGTGGATAGGAACGTGGCCCGACGCCATCGCCCTGCTCCGGGCGACCCCTTGTTTCTCTCTCAACATCCCACCCCCGAGAGCTTGGTTGTCCAAGCCTCTGCCTCCCAAACCGCCTTCCCTACCGCCCCTCCGGATAGGGAATCCAAACGCCTGGACCAGTTTGGGAAGAAGGCTTTTTCTTCCTCCAGTGCTGGCTTGCGGTCCGTCAACACCGCTTGCCTTTTGGGCCGATATACCCACTCCCTGTGGGATTCGGTGGCGTCTGTTTTGCCCCAGTGTTCTGAGAAGGTCCAGACACTGCTTACCCGCACCATTGCGGAAGGTAGAGATGCGGCTAAATACACCATCCGTTGTGGCCTTGATACCGCCGACTCGCTGGGCAGATCGCTTGCAACGACGGTGGCGCTGCGTCGCCACGCCTGGCTGAGAACAACTGGTTTCTCGGGTGATGTCCAGAATACACTCATGGACATGCCCTTTGATGGAGTCGGTCTTTTTGGTTCCAAAGCAGACCATGCGCTGGAGCGTTTTAAGGACTCACGGGCTACTGCCAAGTCCCTGGGCCTTTCTGTTGTGCGCCCTCCGCTCACCTCTGCTTTTCGCCCCTTTAGTGGCCACGGAAGGGGCGCCCAGTCACGTCCACTGCCCAGCCACCGGCCCGCGCAACAAGCGTCTTCGCGTGGCCGAGGACGTGGATACCGCCGTGGCGGTTCGGGCAACCAGCGTGCGGGTCAGGCCACCAACACCGCCCCGTCCGCGGCCTCCAAGCCCTCCTAGTCCTTCCTTTCAGGTGCACAGCACGCCAGTAGGGGGCAGGGTCCGCCATCACCTTCACCACTGGCGTCCCATCACCTCGGACAGGTGGGTCTTGGACATTGTCCCGAAGGGGCTACTCCCTCCCCTTCGAGACCACCCCCCAGCCATGCCACCTCAATTCCACCGCATGTCAGGGGATCACTTGGTGCTTCTGCAGAAGGAAGTCACGGCCCTCTTGGCCAAGAGGGCCATCGAGCATGTTCCGACCCCAGAAGTAGGACGTGGTTGCTACTCCCACTACTTTCTGGTGCCCAAAAGGACAAGGAGGACATGCGTCCTATCTTGGACCTCCGGAACGTCAATCGCTTCCTCCGGAAGGAGAAGTTCAAGATGCTCACCCTAGCTCAGGTCTTGACTGCCCTCGACCCTGGAGACTGGTTGGTAGCGTTGGACTTGCAGGACGCTTATTTTCACATCCCCGTCCTGCCGGCCCACCGGCGTTACCTTCGGTTCACAGTAGGCCTCGAGCATTTTCAGTTCACCGTGCTCCCTTTGGCCTTACAAGTGCCCCTCGGGTGTTCACGAAAGTGATGGCGGTGGTCGCAGCTCATCTGCGCCGGGCAGGGGTTCCAGTCTTCCCCTACCTCGACGACTGGCTGCTGAAGGCGGGCTCGTCCCAGGCAGTCGTCTCCCACCTCCAGACTACGGCCGAACTCCTGCACTCGCTGGGGTTCTCCATCAATGTGCCGAAGTCGCATCTGATTCCTTCTCCACTGCTCCTTTTCATCGGAGCAGTTCTGGACACGACGCAGTTTCGGGCCTATCCTCCCGAACGGCGAGTCCGGGATATTCAGGCTATGATTCCGATCTTTCAGCCTTTATCCTGGGTTTCGGTACGGATGACCCTGAGGCTGCTGGGCCTCATGGCCTCCTGCATCCTGCTGGTCGATCATGCCAGATGGCATATGCGGGCTCTGCAGTGGGACCTGAAGTTCCAGTGGGCGCAGCACCAGGGCAACCTGTCCGATCACGTCCAGATCTCGGAGGGGACTGCAAAACAGTTGCAGTGGTGGCTCTCGAACCGGCAATGGGTCATGGGCAGATCACTCTCACTTCCCCAGCCAGAGCACACAGTTGTGACGGACGCGTCCCTTCTGGGATGGGGCGGTCACATCGGAGAGGCGGAGATCAGAGGCCTCTGGTCTCCGGCGGAGTCCCGGCTCCATATCAACCTTCTGGAGCTCCGGGCGATCCGACTTGCACTCAACGCATTCCTTCCCTCTGTCAAAGGGAAGGTAGTGTAGGTGTTCACAGACAACACCACCGCCATGTGGTACTGCAACAAACAAGGCGGGGTGGGGTCGTGGACCCTTTGTCAGGAGGCTCTGCGCCTCTGGACATGGCTGGAACTTCAGGGCATGTTCCTGATGGTTCAACACCTGGCAGGTTCCCTGAACGCCAGGGCGGACGAACTCAGCCGCAGGTGCATGATGGATCACGAATGGCGTCTTCACTCGGAAGTGGCGCAAGGACTCTTTCTACAGTGGGGAGAGCCTTGGTTAGATCTATTCGCCACCGAAGAGAACGCGCAATGTCATCAGTTCTGCGCGTTGGAATTTCCAAGGCGGCACTCGCTCAGCGACGCTTTTCGTCACGAGTGGAGTTGCGGTCTGTTGTACGCCTTTCCGCCTATACCACTTCTACCCAGAGTGTTGAAGAAGATTCGGCGCGACCGGGCCCAAGTCATCCTTGTGGCTCCGGACTGTGCTCGAAGAGTTTGGTATCCCGAGCTACTCAGTATGAGCGTCGATCCCCCGATCCGTCTGCCTCTTCGGGAGGATCTTCTGTCGCAGCAGCAGTGGACGGTCCTCCACCCGAACCTGTCCAGCCTCCACCTGCTTGCGTGGAGATTGAGCGGCGGCAGTTGATTCCTTTCGACTTGCCTCCCGAAGTTTGTGATGTAATTCTGGCAGCCAGGCGTCCCTCCACTAAGGTGGTATACGCCTGCAGGTGGAACAAGTTTGTGGCATGGTGCACAGCAAAGGCTGTGAATCCCCTCTCTGCCCCTCTTTCTGAGGTTCTTCTGTTCCTTCTTTCCCTGGCCCAAAAGGGTTCTGCCCTGGGTACCATCAAGGGCTATCTTTGTGCCATCTCGGCCTTCCTCAGGCTTCCTGATCAGCCCTCCCTTTTCAAGTCCCCTGTTGTTAACAGGTTCCTAAAAGGCATTACACACCTCTTCCATTTGTGATGCCTCAGTGGGACTTGAACTTGGTTCTTACCTTTCTTATGTGCGCTCCCTTTGAGCCTCTACATAACTGTCCTCTTCGTCTTCTGACTCTGAAGACAGCCTTTCTGGTGGCCATCACCTCCGCTCGGCGGGTGAGTGAGCTCCAGACTCTATCATGCAAACCTCCCTTTCTGTCTGTCCATCCAGACAAGGTTGTTCTTAGGACGCGTCCGTCCTTCTTGCCAAAGGTGGTTACTGCCTTCCTCATTGGGCAGACCATCACTTTGCCCACCTTCTTTCCGCCTCCTTCCAGAGAGGAAGAGAGGCTCCACCGTCTGGACCCAAAACGTGCGCTTTCCTTTTATATCAACCGCACACATCACTTCCGGGTGGATGACCAGCTCTTTGTTGGCTACGTGGGTGCCAAAAAAGGTCGGGCGGTGCACAAGAGAACCATCTCCCGCTGGGTAACCTTGTGTATCAAAGCCTGCTATTCTTTGGCTAAGAAGGAGCCTCCTGTTGGGCTGCGTGCCCATTCCACCAGGGCAACGGCTGCTACCACGGCCTTAGGCCGCGGTGTTCCGCTGCAGGATATCTGTCAGGCAGCTACGTGGGCCTCGCTGCACACGTTTACCAAGCATTACTGCCTTGACAGTCAGGTCCGGAGGGACGGCTTCTTTGGCCGTTCTGTCCTCCGGGACTTCCTTGTCTGATCTTTGTTCGCAGACCCACCACCGGGGTTGGTATTCCTGGGGTATCTATTCTAAGGTAAGGAATCTGTCACTAACGTGTCTCTTTCAGATGCACAAGTTACTAACTTGTGTAACAATATATCTGTAAGAGACAGTAGTTAGTGACAGATTCCTTACCGCCCCACCCATCCTCCCCGTTCTGCGAACTGATTTCTAGGGTTAAGGACATCCCTTTCAAGGCCCTAGTATTTTTCAGACACCTATGTCAGCTTCTTGCATGGCTCTGCGTTCCTGGCACGGAAAGTCGTGTACAGAACTGACGTCAGCGCGCAGGGGCGGCGTCTAAGTACTGCCCGCGACGTCATCACGGCGATCACGACGCCTACGACGGACGCGGAGCCGCACGACGCCGCCTACCGACGCGCAAGGGTACTGCTACGCAAAAACTTTCCGGATCCAGCCTGACGCCTGGGGATATTCTAAGGTAAGGAATCTGTCACTAACTACTGTCTCTTACAGATATATCGTTACACAAGTTAGTAACTTGTGCTTTAGTGACAGTGTTTCTGCGGTTGTGTGGAGTGGGTATGTGGGATTTGCTGAAGTTGCTCAGAGTGCGGTCGGATCAAGGGATCCAGTGGACTTGTCTACTGTGATATTGCTGAAGCTGGTGATGATGGGATGCAGTAAGTGTCCGATGGCATGTGGGGCCTTCCACTCGCTGCGTGGGTCGAAGGTTTCACAGGTCCTCAAGGAGGTTGGTTGCATTGGGATCATTGAGTCTGTCCAGGTGGTAGTTGATTTCGCTGTGGAAGATAAAGGTGCTAGAGTCGAGGATCATAGGGGCTAATAAGTCTGCAATGGTGCCACTGATGTTAGCGTGTAGTCCAGAAGGACAGTAGACGAGGGTGCCACTCAGGGTGTAGTTGGCGGTGATGCAGAGTTTGAAGGTCAAGTGTTCCATGTTGCTGGTGGTGCTTTGCGAGGTGGTTGAGCATTGTATGGATTCTTTAAAGATAATAGATTTTTTCTCTGGATCTGGTTGTTCTGTCCTGCGATCTGGTACCTTTAAGTTGGGGGTGCTGCCGTGCCAATGATGAGGACCGACGAAGGATCAATCTAGGTTTTGGTCCTAATTTAATAGAAAAAACACTCTAAAAAAATTTAAAATCATTTGCTAATCTGCATAAAGAGACCAAACCCAAAACAAAGATCTCTAAAACAGAAGCTGTAACCTAAAACAAAATACTGTATTATTTAACCAGACATACAAATTACTATGGAAAGGAAACACCAGGTCTACCTAGAATCAGTTCCCAACAAAGAATATTTGTGCTTGAAAACTTGGATGCATTGTCAAAAAATCAATAACTACAACAGACTGTAAGAAAGAATATAGGGAACCAAGAGCTGGGACCTATCACAAAGAGATCGAAAATTAATCCCTAGAGCACTCAAACTATTGCATTCCCTGTTCTGCAGATGTGGGCACTTTCCCCTGAAAACATTTCTAAAGCCTAATGTCTAGAAACATCTGCTGCATACCGGCAAGAGTGCAAAAAGATGATGAATGGAATGCTTGAATTAATCTCAGACACTGGTGATCACCCGGGGCTCCATTCCAGTCTACGGTGACCATCAGTTCCTACCTATCAACTGGTGAGTTCCAAAGTGACCCAAAACTACTTGCATCAAAACGATCTTAAGGAAGCAGGGACCCAAGCTAACCCAGCAAACTGCAGACCAATAACCAATAGGACCTTCTGAGATAAAATAAATCGAAAAAGTAGCTCTCTCCCAAATCTCAAACTGAACAAAATAAACTTCTGTAAGACAGACCTGATTCAGACCTGAAAGAAGCACTAATTAGCATTCATCTTCATTTTGGATGAACTTGAGAACATCTGTGATGCTAATGGAGTGACTGCTCTACTACTTTTCGAAATGTCCTCAGACTTAAATACTGTAGAGTGTATGGCATAGGGACCCCAGGTGCAGTCTTCAACTAGATAACATCCTACTTTAATGATAGAACCCATATTGCCACATTACCTTCATTCAAGATTTCACCTTCACCCCTCAGGCGGGACCAACAGAAAGGAAGGGTTGGGGGGACTAGATGTGGGCAAGTGCCAGATGCATGCAGCTCCCACACTTTCTCTTTCCCTGAAATAAGTTTTGTCTTAAAATTAGCAGCAGGTGCTTTTGACATGAGGAGCCCAGCAAAATGATTTTGACCCAAGCTAATCAAAGACCTTTGACATGCCTGCTGTCAGGTTCCACTGAGTTAAACAGTCTCTCCCAACTTAGTGTCCCTCTCCCTTCTACTTGATCTTGTGAAATTCTTCAAGCTTGTGTGCAATAACTATGCCACTGACACTCCCATCACCTTAAAGCTAGAAAGACCATTGGAGTTTGAAACACCAAGGCTCATTGAAAGCCTACAGACAGTGGAGCAATGCATGCTACAGAATCACTTTAAGCTTAACTCTTAAAAAACGAATGTACTTGACTGCCAATCTTGGTAAAATCATGACCCCCATATCCTACTGGCATGTGGAGTTCCGACAACTTGTAAACCACATCAACTGAGGTGAAAAATCTCAGTGTTGATAAAAGTTTTCAAGCTCTCATTTCAATCCTAAATCCATAAAGTGATAAGAGATTTATTCTCACAATGAGAATACTATGGCTTATGTTCTCCTACTTAGACCTCTTTGACAGGACACAGATATCACTAGCCCTAGTAATGCCTCATCAGTATCATGCCAAAGTGCTCTAATTTGGTAAGCATAACAATTCTAGAATTTCATATTAATCTATTGGAATCCAGAATCCTGCAGGCAGATAAGATCTTTGTCCCCGCTGTCAAAACTCACATTGCTTCCCAGTTGTGAGAAAAATCTCTTTCAAATCTTTTTACCTTGCGCACCTAGTGGACCATGAGATAGGATAAAATTTCCTACCATCAAAACTCAGGCTTTACAATCAAATGTTCGACAATGACTCCACTTCTTATAATTCCCCCTTTTCAATAACTAAACATTGGTAGATGCTCCTTCTTGTTAGAGACATACAAGCTGTGAAATAAGCTTCCAAAGTGAATAAAGACCATCAGCAACCATCTAAAATCCAAAAAAGCAATAGGCACCTGGAACTACCCAAAAAGAGGTCCCTCATGTTTGCTTTTGTGTAAAATACTCTTACTTGCTACCTGGCCAAGTCTGGAGCACACTCTCTGAGCCTCATGCCTGACATCGAGAGACAAGACTAGTAGGTGACACTCCTAACAACACCTTTCTCTCATTCATGCATTAAAAATGGAGTAACTACTAACATGACGAGCCAGAAGGCACTCTGGGGCTGTGGCAATTGGTACGAAAGCTACATAGAAATACTGCAGTACAATACAATGCTGTACTAACACCTGTGACTGTTTTAATGAAATGCAAAGACCAACTATCTCCTATAGGCCTTGCAGCGATGTCTAAGAATTGAGAGGCGAAATGATGAATGCTAATATAATGTCTTAGTAATTAGGTGAAATGTAGAGTATTCTATCTAGCCTGCAAAAAGTGCATATTATGTTTTGAGCCATCATCGCTCCAAATAGCATGTGAACTACAGAGTGCCATACAGGTTAGTTTACCTACAGAGTGCCCAACATGTTATTAAGTAGGAGATAATCGAGAATCACGTGTAAAGGCTGAGGTGTGAGGAGAATCTTCTACACAGTTTGACCCAGGGAAAAAGAAGTTGGTACGTCCTTTTCTAGTGACCAATGAAGCGGTCCCTGAAGAGATTAGTTTTCATTTATCTGCTCTTTCCTGAAGCATAAAAGAAGAACATGTAATCTAAGAGCTGGATATTCACCATCTTGGTGCTGGAGTGTGGTCTCTATCCTCATTAGTAGTGTAGATATTATTCTTGCAATTAAATGGGAACTGCTTTCCCAGTTATCTTTCTGATGAAAGGTGTACGATGAGACAGTATTTGATAAGATCGTCACGGTTGAGGTTTGGATAATTTTATGTCCTCTTAGGATTTATCCAGTTTTCATAGCATAGGAGAAATGCTCTGTGTAATTTAAGGATTGTCATGGTGGTCCACTACGTAAATAGAGTTAGAGGATTGGAGGAATAACAATTGCCTGCTGGGTGTAGTCCACATAGTGCGACTATTCCGTTTGATTAATGGTATTGCACTTGTCAGCTATCGTCTTCTTGTGCCCTTCGCACACCTGTGAAAGGAGGAGGCTGTGATAGGCACTGGGAAATAGTCACATGAATAATGCCTAACTCAGTAGTGTTTGCTCCTGCTGAACTTGAATGTGTTCTGGTTTTGCTTTTTCAGTCTTTGGGGTAGTTGTAAGGTGCAGGGGAGGTGATCTATCCTGTCACATTATCAGTCTGGCCATGCAATTGTATGACAATGCTAAGAACATACATGGGCTTGGAGCCCTCGCATTACTTACCATTGGCTGGCTTTCCTGTTACTCACATTTGCCTGCTTCTTATTCCGTTCTGCAGCATAGCTTCTATCCCATTTGTTACTTCTGTGATCCACTGTCTTACAGAGAGAGTGAGGATGAGAGAGAGAGAGGGAGAGAGAGAGAGAGAGAGAGAGATATTGTGTCTGCTCATAAGCGATAAGCATTTAGTGTTTCTGTGTTAAATGCTTAGGTGTCTAAGTGCTGTATCAGTGGGTCTTTTCCTGAAAAGACACTGATTACAGGGCAAGAGGATAGCTCACCTTTACCCTCCTGTTCTAAGCCCTGTAGCCTGTCTCTGAGGGTTAGGGAAAACTGCATCTACACCCTGCTGGGCCAGAGCAGTGGTAGCGAACAAAAGGCAAATCAGAAACGATCCAGTCACTTGGAGAGCACCTTACCTGAGTTAATCTTTGTGGCTGAATATGCATCAGTATAACCACGTATTTGTAGAAATGTGAGATCTACAGAGCACTATGTCTCTACAGTCCTCAACCCTTTAACTGTTTAATGCTACCCATCTCCCCTCCATTGAGCAATGAGGAAGATGTGCTGTGTGCTGTGCTCTGGATTGGTCGCAACTAGTGAGTATGAAGATAGGATAATCTGCTAAAAACTGCGCTGCAACAACCTATTTTTATTTTTGCTTAGGAAGGAGTTCTGCAGCACAGCTCAGAGACGGCATCTGACCAGGACAAGACCTTTTTGTTGCAGGTACCCTGGGCTTGAAATAACTATTGGAGCCAATTGAGTCCTGCAACTGTGCCCTGGAAAGGAGAGGACCAGCCTTGATTTGGAGGACAAGACTGAGGCCTAACTAAACTGATGTCTGTGTAGAAAATGACTCAAATGAAACAACCTGCCCAGGTGTTTTGAGGACCTGCTGCCCAGCTGTCCTGACTCAAACCCAATGGGTGTGAATCTTTGTGGCCATCAAAGAACTTTTATCTATTAGTTAGCCAATACACCGTCTAGGCCGCCCTGACATTGCAGGATCTTTATCCTGAGAATGATGCAAGGCCCATTGGTCAGGTTGTCAATCCAATTGTAGAACTATTAGGATCATCTTTGTACGACCTGTGGTTTGGTAGATGTTGCTTAGAAGTATTGTAGAACCCTAATCCTAAGCTTGTACTTGTTTTAAGAATGAAAACTAGTGGGTCCAGTTCGTGACTCCAGTCCCATAGTTGTCCCCACCACCAAGATACTATTCACAAAGTGATTTACAAAGTTTGGGTCACTGAAGTTTTATACACAGCGAAGCCTACTGTGTGTGATAAATTAAGTCTCTGGAACAGTGGCTGCTCCTTAGGAACACTGATTGTAATGGCAATGGATGTGTAACTTGGCCCCCTAAACTGACTGGTTGACCCTCTACTTACCCCCTCCATCCTTGTTACCAACTGCTGTATGCCCAGTTAACAGGACACTTAAAACTTTAAACACATTTGTCCTTGCCTCTGAGAAATCTTCCTTTTTGGGGTAGTAGGCAAGACCTCGACCCTATGATAGAACTAACAAAGTATGCCGTACAATTTGTAGAATTCTGTCTGATTCCTAAAGTTGTTAAGAGAATCTGTAGAAAAAGAATTTTCAAAAATTTCCATGGACTCTTGATATTCGGGACCAAGGACAACACTGTCCATTGACCAGCGTTATGTACAAAGTTCTCTCTATAATGTGCAAGTGGCCATGTTTCCATGGAAGACTTCAACGTTTTAACCTTGTAAAAACTTTTACAAACAGAGGACTGTGAAAGATCCTCTCCAGATCTGTCTCTGGTGCCTTGGATCTTGCATGCAAAGACTGCACCAGGATGAATCCCAAGGCAATCTGGAGGTGCGAAGCCGAGCTCTGTCGCCAAACACACAGAAGAAGGCCCTCCACAATCTTGTACGCTACCATTTCAACCTCACACCAACTGCGATGGAACTCTGCCTTTGTCCAGAAAAGTGAGCATTCCTTTTGCTTCTGGCTCTGAGCGCCGTTACCATGATGATGGAGATGACGGAGATGCAGCATCCCACTTGTTATGATGAGGAAAACCTTTTTATGGACCTTCAAGATGATAGTGGGTTAGACAACTCCATTGACACTGGGTTGTACTGTCCCCCAGGTCCCTCCACAAGGGAATCAGCTTTTTTGGAGGAGGGCCGCTGCAGTTTTAGATTGCCAACTTTCGTCTGTTGAAGTGAAGACTAATGTCCTGTCAGAAGTCTTGCAGCCTTGGCAGACTTTTTGAGACCCACTTCTCCCTTTTAATAAGGCCCTGGCGGATACCCTAATGGGCACTTGGGCCAAGCCTGATTCTTGCCCACCAGTTAACAGGTTGCCCGATGACACAGACCTGCTCCTGGTGACCCGACCTCCCTTCTCCAACACCCTATGTCTGAAGGCTTGGAGGTTTAGGTGTCAATAGGTAGACTTAGCCCTATTCATTCCCTACTATTCCCTACTATGCTTCCTGGTAGGGAATCCAAACATAAGGAGGCATTTGGAAAGAGAATGTCCTCCTCAAACAGCCTCGCCCCCTGCTCAGTTAATGTTAGTTGCATCCTGGGACGCTATTCGTATGCGTTGTGGGATATGATCTGCAAGATCTTGCTAAAAGCCCCTAAAGAATTCCACACCAACCTTCCGGAAATTATGTAAGATTAACTAGACGCAGTGAAATATGTCATCCGATCTGAGCTGAACACCACTGACTGCTTGGGCAGGTCAGTTGATACTAGCGTGGTGCGTCATTGAAACACATGGATGAGATCTACTGGTTTTTCGATTGACATTCAGGTGTCACTAATGGACATGACATTTAATACCACCTCTTTCTTCAGAGAAGGCACACTTGGTCTTGGAGCACCTCAAAGAAATCAGGGCCACAGTGTGCTCCCTCTGCCTTTCTCCGCACGTAGGACAGGCTTCGGAAGAGGCTTGGCACAAAGACAGTACCAAGGTCTACCTCCACATCAACACAGCCTCCCTCCCCCACCTTTGAAGCCAATGTCGCCTGACAACATCCAGGCCCTCAAAGGTAACATACTGCTTAGCTCCTCGCCACTCCTGCTACTGCACCACACTACTTTACCTTAACTCTCTGTGGCATATGTCCATCGCGTTGAAAACACACATCTGACAGATGGGGTTTTTCAGATATTCCAGAAAAGATATCCCTTGCCATCCCTTTCTACCTACACCAGAGTAGTTATTGAAGGACCGTTTGTTCTTCCTACAACAGGAAGTTCAGGCTCTTTTGGAAAAAGGAGCCATTGAGAGGATCCTGGCAGCGGAACTAGGGATTGGATGTTACTCCCGTTATTTCCTGGTGCTGAAAGAGAACGGAGGCCTTCGCCCAATTTTAGATCTTTGCCCTGTCAATTTCTTTCCGTATATGTGATTCTCACGTTGGCCAAAGTTCTGTGTGCCCTGGATCTAGGAGACTGGATGGTAGTGCTAGACCTACAGGACACCTATTTTCACATTCCCATCCTGCAGTCCCACAGGCGTTCTATGCAGTTCAAGGTGGGACAGGAGCATTTTCAGTTTACTAGTGCCCCTTGGGTGCTCACGAAAGTGATAGTGGCTGTTGCAGCACATCTACGAAGGTAGGAGATGCCAGTCTTCCCCTACTTCAACGGCTACCTGTAGAAGGTGGGCTCCCAACAGTTAGTCATAGGCAATGTCCAGACGACTGCGAACCTCCTTAACACCTTCGGGATTTTTGATCATTGTGCCAAGTTTTTCCTAACTCCTTCACAGAGGTTTCTGTTCGTCAGAGCCGTTCTGGATATGGTGCACTTTCTAGCCTTCCCTCTGGATCAATGAATCCAGAATATTCAAGCTATGATCCCAATGTTGCAGTCTTCGCCCTGGGTCTCATTGAGAGTGGATCTGACATTTCTTGTTTTATTGGTCTCCTGCATCCTGCTGGTGGACTTCGCCAGATGGCACACACAGGCTCTGCAGTAGAATTTGAAGTCTCAGTGGGCCCAGCACTTGGGGAGCCTGTCTGATTCCATCCAGATTTTGGAGAAGACAGCAAAGACCTGCAGTGGTGGCAGCTCATTCGCAATTGGAACAGCAGCAGACTCCTCTCCATCCGGAGCTGAGGGTGGTGACTGATGCATTGCTGTTGAATTGGGGAGGTCATCTGGGAGAGGTGGAAATGAAAGGACTCTGGTCTTCGACAGAGACCCCATCCACATCAATCTATAGGAGTTGCGGGAAATTCTCTTGACTTTGAAGGCCTTCCAATCGTCCATTAAAAGGAGGCTTATCCAGCCGCTCACGGACAACATCACTGCCATGTGATACTACAACAAGCAGGGTGGAGTGAGGTCCTGGCTTCTATGTCAGTAGGCCATGCATCTCTGGAGCTGGCTGAGTCCTCAAAGCATCTTCTTGGTTGTGAACCACCCAGTGGGATCCTGAAACATCAGGATGTACAAACTCAGTTTGCGATGCCTTGCAGGTCATGAATGGCAACAGCGCCCGTATGTGGCTCAGGGCTCTTAGAGCAATGGAGATAGTCCTGGCTAGATATCTTTGCCGCCACCGAGAACGCAGTGTCAATGCTTTACCACATTGTAGTTCCCAAGAAGGATCGCTCTCAGAGACGCATTCCACCTATTTTGGTGCACGGGAATCCTTTGTGCCTTCCCGCCACTGCCTGTCCTGGCCAGACTTTTGAAAAAGATTAGAAATCACCAGGCCCAAGTCAGTCTCATGGCTCTAGATTAGGACAGGGAAGCGTGGTACCTGGAACTTCTGGGTATAAGCATCTGCCCTCCAATCAGGCTGCCGCTTGGTGAGGATCTTGTGCCCCAGCAGAAGGGCAGGTCCTGCACCCGGGCCTGCGTTATCCACATCTCCATATGTGGAGATTGAGCGATGACAGTTAACTGCCTTTGACCTCCCTCCCAAAGTTGTTCATATCATTTTCGCAGCCGAACGTCCATATACGAAATCTGACTATGCTGAATGCAAGGACAAGGTTGTGGCGTCATGGAATTCCAGTAACACAGATCCATTTCAGACAAGGTTCTTGGATGTTCTGCCTCTTGTGCTGTCTTTAGCCTAACAAGGACTTGCAGCAGGCACAGTTAATGGTTACTTGTCAGCCCTTTCAGCTTTTTTGTGTTTACTGCACCCATTGTTCTTGTTTAAATCACCTGTTGTGATGTGTTTCCTTAAAGGTCTGGTTCACAAGTTTCCACCCAAATCTTTCGTAATGCCCTAGTGGGACCTTAACCTGGTCCTCAACTTCCTGATGTGTACTTTGTTTGAGCGGATGTACAGCTGTCCTTTACATCTCCAAACTCTCAAAACAGCCTATCTTACAGCGATAAATCCTGCTCGTTGAGTGAGGGAGCTACAGGTTCATCACCTTTATTCCAGACAAACTGGTATTGCGGACTACAGTGGCATTTTTGCTGAAAGTTGTGATGCCCTTTCATATTGAACAAGCCATCACCCTTCCAGCATTATCTGCCCCACATCATGACTTGAAAGAGGAGGAAAGACTTCTCCACTTAGATCCCAAAAAGGCTTTGAGCTTTTATATCAATCGTACCAAAGACCATAGGCTGGCTGATCAGCTCTTTGGGGGGTGGACTTGAGCACAGACCGGTAAGGCAGTGCAGAAAAGGACCATATCAAGGTCGATGTTTCTCTGAATAACAATCTACTACGCATTGGCCAAGAAACAGCCCCCAGAAGACCTCATTTGACCAGAGCCAAAGCTGGTACAACCGCGCTGGCAGGTGTAGTACCTGTTCTGGACATATGTCAGAATGTGACATGGGCATTACTCCATATGTTCATGAAGCATTTCTGCCTCGATTGCTAGGTCCAGCTGGAAGGACACTTTGGCCACTGAGTATTGCGGGATGTTCTGTTTTGAGCCATTCCATGGTCCCACCAAGTGGAGAGTTACTGCTTTGGTATTTATTCACAGGGTGAGGAATCTGCAGTTAGAAGTATCCATCCGAAGAGCAAGTTAATTATCTTCGGTAATGCTCATTTTGGTGGATACTATATCAAACCGCAGATTCCTTGCAGTCCTCCCTCCTCCCCGGTCTATGGAATGTACTTTTCACCATCCATAGGAAGACTTCAGACTAGAGATCTGCTCACTGTCATATCTGAGCAGTAAGCTCTGCCTCCAACGGCACGGATATTGTAAAGAAAGAAACTAGCATGGCGCTTAAATGTTGCTCCGGTGTCACTTCCTTGGCGGGACAAAGCTAATGCGGAGCCACACAACACCACCTAGTGGTGCAGGAGCAATTCTGAGAAAAATGTCCTGATCCAGTCTGCCTCCTGGGGTATTTCACAAGGTGAGAAATCTGCCGTTATATAGAGTATCCACCAGAAGGAGCGTTGCCAAAGGTAAGGAACTTGTCCTTCATTAAGTGTTTTTAGGTCTCGCCTACGCAGCGCGCATGCGCTGCATAGGAAAAAGACCTTTAGCCATCGCTTCACTTTTGCAGGCAAAAACGTGCACGTGTTGCATTGCTTTTAATGGCAACGCGTGCACGTTTGGCGATTCCCTTGCGGGAGCGAGCTTTAAAACCATCTGTTTGTAATTACAGATGGTTCCTGCTCGCTCCCGCAAGGGAAACAGGCGCAGGCCCCCCTCCTCTCTTCCCCTCCCCCTGCTGCCTCCTCCTCTTTCACGCGCGCTTGTTCATTCTCTTCGCTCCCTGTTTGTTTACATTACGGGGAGAAGGGTAATGACGGAGCGTTTATTACCCCGCCCCCTCCTATTTTTCCTAGTGCCCAATGGGTGCAGAAATGCCAGAGCCAATCAGAAAATGCGCTATCTCTCATAAACAACCACTTCCCTCAAACATACAAGCACACATGAGAGGAAAAGGGCGATCGTGCAATTTGGCCAGTCCTGTTTGAAATCCCACAGCGTTGACAAAATAAGTAAGAAAACTCCTAAACAGTCAACTTTAACAATAGGTTCTAGTTTTCTAATTCAAAGAAGGCTAATAAAAAGGTGCTTAGTAATTGTTCTGTAGTCGTTCATATAAAGAAACTACTAGTTTATTGCATGTATCATTGAAATGTTTGAACAACTAATATATTTTTTGACTCAACTGTTACTCTTCTAATAACTTTGAAGCTGAAAATGGCCGTCTTGTTTGCTATCTGATGATAGTGGTTAAGGCAGGCGTCTGTTTTCCTAGTCCTTCGTCTATGCCTATGTTTTAGCCGGTAGCCGTGCACTTCCTGTTATACAGAGCAACTAAAAGGCAGAAGCTATCAGAGAGAGCTGTAGTTCGGGTGGATGAGCAGGCAGCTTAGAGGCTCTGGATAGTGACACTGAAAGTTGGAGGTATTAATAGCAAAGGCAGAAGGGGCAGGGTGGGAGCTATTTAACTCGCCATTTGTCTAACGTTTAGGCCATTTAGACAGGCAATACGTTTCGGAGTAAAGTGAGATAAAGGTTTAACGAGAGGTGTTTATCCAATGGGCATTGATACAATTGGCACAGTATTATCAATACCACTGAATGTGTGGCATTGATACCACTGTATGAGGGCTTACAGTTACAACCAGTTGGATTGTTGTACCGTTGGGCATCGATGCAGGATGTGGGAGGATAGTTTTGGTGGTGGTGTTAGAGGTTCGGTACATAGTTGAAGGGGGCATTAGTTAGGACGAGCTGCACAGTGTAAACGCGCATTCGTTCTGTGCATGCAACACCTGTGTGCGTCAAGGATCTTTACCATACCCTTCAAAGCTGGGTTATGGTATTAATGAGCTTTCCGCGCATCCGGTTCGACGTTCGCAGGGAAGTCAGTGGGCAGATGAAGCAACGAATCTGCAATAAAACAAAGGATACTTTTTCAGACAGCCATTTATTTACCTTCCTTTTAGGATTTGAGTCTCTGGTTGACATTTTTAACTGCGCCAGCCGTTTTGTAGTGCCTGTTTGACCACCTGGATGACCATGGAGAGGCTGGTAAGTAGAGGTCGTATGCCCACAAATGTGTGTTTTTAAAAATAGCATTATTTCCTGCAATTTAATTACGTTTTCTATCTAATAGTTGCGCCAAATATGTTATTTGTGTTCTCGAGTAAATGTATTTTATTTTTCGAGTAAATGTAGTGTACGGTCATTTTAAACTTGTATAAGATACCCACTGCTATACGTTATATGTGAATTTTGGTCAGCCGTTGCCCAAACAAATTACTCCGTCCCTTGTCACTTATACACAACTACTTGTCACTTATACACAAGTACTTTTTCCCTAACGTTTACTCGCCATCTATACTAGATCTCGTGCTCCCTCTGGGGCAAGCGATTTTCTTCCATTTGTTTAACATTAATAGTAATCTGTAAATAAATACATCGTATGGAATTTGTTGCAATCATAATATTGTAAATTGCTTTCAAAATCAGCTTTAGTTTATCGCATTATGAGGCTAGATTGCTCCTCTTATTTGTTGAACGTCAGGATCGCACAAAAAAAAACTTACTATACCAATTAAACTTTTTGTTTGCGAATGACTCAATGTGGGAAAGCTAGTAATTGCTTTGTTTAAGTGACAGCTGATATTCCCGTTGGAAATCTGTTTTTCATGCTGTGTGTAGTGCAGGGTATGCCCAGACGTGGGTCCCTTGCTCACTTTGCCACTGGATTCAAGCTTGCCTGGCTGATGACGGCTGAATAGCCAGAAACCGGTCCCAGGATGCTTGTTTCCGGTCCAGGGAAGACATGGCTTGGCAGTTCGGGCTGGACTGTTCCCATGAGGCACAGGGTCAGACTGATTTGCATATGGCCATGTCTGAACTGGGGTGGTGGAGTGAGCTAAAGAATGATGATGGATTAAACCCAGATCAGTTGACTGGGGGTGAGTGTTTGATTTGCTCTAACGCTCCGTCCATCATCCCCTTTGGTATCGTGTGTAGTGCAGAGGACATTGTGAGGTAGCCATATCATTAATATGGAGAACAGTACACATTTTATGTTTGAGTATTGCATTCATCTCTGAAACTCGTTATGGACTAAAGCGCCCTCAACGCTTCAGAGGGTGAGAGTATTGCAGGTTGATAAGGTCTTGAGTGAACAAATTGAGTCACAAGCTTTATAGTGTTTGTCTTGGGTTTCCAAAGTGAAATTAAATATCCGAATCATGCTGAGGTAGAGGCATTGTTCAGGTTTTTTTTGTGTCTTTCCTCTAACCCTACCACAAAATACTTAATATATTTCTTAACTGAAGTCCTTCTCCCACTCGACCAAGTTTGTTGTGCCAGTGCATGCAAGAAGCACATCCACATGTTGTGGACCACCAAAATTATGCTAAAATAAGATTCCAAACTTCGACAGGTTTGGGGACTGAAATCTCATGTTTTCTGAGTCCATGCTTGAGTTGCCCAGCCAGTCGGTTTTCTTTTTGCATTCTAACAGTTGTCTTGTTAATCCTGTTATAAATACAGGACTATAAGTATCATAATGCACAGGAAACACCTGAGCTAGATAAACTACTATCTTGTATTCAGGAAACCTGAGTACTGTGAATCAACCAGGGTGCTACAGGAGCAATCATTATTAAGATTCCTAGAATTCATATCCTGAATATGCACATCACACTAACGCTTTAGAAATGTATGTTGGTGTTGACGGGCCAAAGAATTGTCATCACCATAGCCATGTTCTCAATTTGTTCGCGAACATGTGAATATGGCCATCCTTTTTACAATGGCATTCATGGTGTCAGGCAGGATATAGATGTGATATTACTCTGGGTGCATTAATTTAAATGGTGTGACTACAACGACATATGCACTCTCAGTTCATTTGTGTCTTTAATTCCAGGGAAAAATAAATGCAAGATAAACAAGTCTTGCCAAAAAAATATTGCACAAGAACACATGTAACTGTGCTGTGGCTATGTTCCGCTGTGGCTATGTTCCTCAGTTGTATTTTGAGGCAATTTATTTTTCAAAAGGGTACCATTCAAAGCATAGAATTTCAGAAGCTTTAAAGTTTACAATTGTGAATTTAGTATTATCCTTGATGTAACCATCTGCAAGATGTCCCTCTGTTGAATGGGCCGTTGGAAGCACTGGGGCACTATGAACACATTTATTTATGTATTCTTAATGTATTACCTAAAAAGACACACGTCTGCTAGCAATCAGTGCAAATATTATTTCGGTTCAAGTGTAAACGTTAGCATTCAGTGATGCCTGATGCAGAGTTGGATTGGGAACAAAAATAGGACCGGGCACTCCACAAAAAAGTGTCCCACATTTGCGGATTGCGACCTTCCGCAAGCTGTTGCTTGGTTTGTGTCAGGGTGCTAATTTTAGGAGAACTTTGTGGTAAATAAAGGATTTTTTAGCCTGTAGGGCCAGTAACATTGGAAGGGACTTAAATCGTCATTATTTAATGCATCTCGCGTTCATCTTCAGGTCCATGAATCTCCCTTCGCCTATGCTCGCCCTCAGAGGCCTGAGTCAGCTCCCTGCTTTTAGATCTTAACGCTCCTACTCATTCATGGGGATCCTCGTTGGATCTACAGGTACCCGAAGGATCATTTTCACCCATAGGTCTGGCTTCTGGTGATTCTCAAAGATCTGAATGTCCCGCTCACCCTAAGACGCTTAGGTTCTTGCTCGTCATCAGTTGATACTAAAACTACACACACTTCCTCAGGGCCCTTAAACTGCTTTCTAATCCATTACCCTACGAGGCACCTGCTCACACTCTTTCACTGAGACTGCTACTCACATTGAGAACCTAAGAGACGCTTTCACCTGCAGGTGTCCTTTCAATTGTGCTCATTCCTAGGTTCCTTAGAATCCTGCTCATCCACAGATCTGCTTAGATCCCTATTGACCTTTAGGCCTTGTATCTCTTGCTCACTCTTACCCAGAATCGTCTGCTCACTCTCAAGTCAGTAGAAGCCATGTTCACCAGGAGATTTACTAAAGCTTCTGTACACTGTCAACTCTACTGGTGTTCTGCACACTATGACCCTGAGGTTCCCACTCCCTGCCAGAGTTCCAAAGCACCTGCTTACAACTAAGCCCAACAGGCTCCTTCTCACACTAAGGTTCCCTGCAAGAGCCCGTCTCAATTTAGGTCTTTGAGGCTCCAACTAATACTCCAGGTTTTGAAGGCTCCAGCCTCAATATTAGTTGCTAGAGGCTTTCGCTAACTCTCAATTCCAAGAAGATCCTGCTTACTGCCCTTAACCTAAACTCTCCTAACACCCTGCACTCTTAGATCTTGACTGAAATGAATTATGGTCGACTGCGGAAAGAGGGTTGTTCTATGAGGTTGGGTTAGAGTTCGGGGACCAGAGGGACTTGACCATGTATGCACTCCAAGAATGGAGTAAAATAATATTAGACCATGGAAAAACAGAATGCATTTAAAAAGTGAAAAAATATGGAGTGCCACCACAGAGGTTTCTAAATTCAAAAGTACACTGCTTCCCACTTACAACTAGTAGCAGCCCTTCTCCTGCAGTGTAAGTGTTGATTCATTAAAACACCTACTGTATGTGGCTTAAGGCTAATACACCATTATTTGGGGGCTCAAATTTTTTTTTTTCTGTATGTCTGCTTCAAACCCAACGCTTTCAACTAATCATGTATCTGACAGGAGTACCTCGTTCAGTCATGGGTTTTACTTTGCATTCTGGCACTTTGTAGTTTGTTTGTGTACTATAAATGAAGAACTACAAGTGCTCAAATCCAAAGGAAAACAAGCATTGGCATAGCCAATAGGTCTCGCCTTTGGGACCTTATAAGTGTTTATCCATGCAACAGTTGATATTGTTGCACCAAGGATATTGTGCTGGATAACTAAACACTTATAAAGACCCAAGGGCGAGACCTATTGGCTATGCAAATGCTTGTTTAGTTTGTCATAGTGACCCTCATCCCCTAAAGTAAACTTTGGCTACTCTGCACCTTAACACTCGTGGAACCGAGACTCAAATACTAATACGTGGCATCCGATGAGTCCAGTAATCCCTGGCTTCCAAAGATCTGCAAAATATGCCTGAAAGGCATCATTTAATTTCGATACTTGGTTACACGTTTTAAAATTATTTTACAGAACTCTATTTTCTACGACTCGAAAAGTGTCTTCAGATTTGACATTGCTTTTGTTGCTCTGTACAAGATGTGTACATTGTTGATCAGGTATGGCTGTGTTCATGTAATCGGACACTTGCTTACATGCTAGTATAGATGTTACAAGACGTCTGGTGTTCAGTTTTTATTGTGCTCCTTGGAGATGTTTCACAACAACTGCTCGCTCCTCCTGCCTTATTGCACAACCAGCAGCACTTTCCGGAACTGCTGTAAGTGAAACACTCTATAATCGAGTTGAGAAGCGTGCACGTGCATTGTGTGACGAAAGCCGTGCTTTTCATTGTATCGCGGAGTGCATCAGCAGCCAATCGGAAGCAGAGAGGAAGTTGTAGTCGGTAAGCAGCTGTTTCTGAACTGACATTGTCCACCGGTGAACCGTGCGTCAGAGGGCTCACAGACTAGTTCACGCAGCTGCCGACGTTGGTTACAGAGAGGTGGGTAAATGCTGCTGGAATCATTACTCTGCCTTGAAGTGCATTGGACTGAATGCATTTCTTGGAAAGTTTACAGAACGGAACCGGGCATTCTTTGACTTAAAAAGGGGTAAAATGAGGGTCACAATATAACCCACGATGAGTTATTTTAGGCATGACTTAAAAGACTAATTTATTAAGGTTTGTTTTTAATAGGTTATGTTTCGTTCTGTTTTTTGTAGATTTGCTTCTGGACCAAACTTACAAGCCTGAAATAAACGTTTATGCTTTATGGGGAGCAGCGCTTGAGGTAGGAGGACATCTTAATTAGGATACATGTACAGTTTTAGAGCTTGTAAGAGCAATTCTGTTATTAAGTCAGTGGTTTAAGCGTCTGTTGCAGATACGTGAAGGGCCCAAGGTGGTATCCCGCTCAGTGAGCCTTTCAGGTTTCAGATTTATTAAACACCTTTGCCTACATGAGCCTTTCCTGCACATAAATAAAATTCATGGCATACAAATTAGCACAACCCAGAGGAAAAGTGAAAGCGGAAAGGATCAAAACCAAACAGGTGGTATGTGGGAATAAGATTCACATAATCAGCAAAGGGTTGTTTTAGGACAGTTAACGCTTTGAGTGTACAGCGCATCATTCAACATGGTAAAGGTTTAAGACAAATATATCAAGATGAAATAATTATTGTAAAATGATTAGAATGCTAGCATGATTACTTGAAGCAGTGAAAATAATGTTGTGAAGAGGGGGCACAAAGTTATGGTTCTCATCCAGGGGATACTCATCAATAGTCATAATCTATGAATAATCCTCGCCCACGTGCGGGATCCCGGAGTATATAGAAATATATATATATAAATATATATATACACATATGTGAAACATATACATGCAGCCTAAAAAAGTTTCCAACATGGCAGAACTGCCGAAATTACATAGGTTTGCATTGTAAAACAAATACTCTCCTAACCCATAAGGAAAAGAGTACATTCACAGCATAATTGTGATATACCAATGCTTTATTGCCACAAGGAAAAACTTGTAATTGCAGGCATTCGCCTGTAGGCTGCATTGCAGAGTAATAATGAAAACAAGACAAAAAGAAACTGGCACTTTGCCTTTAAGGCTTCCAAGGGTTAGGGTACCGTGCCTTTAAGGCCTGCCAGAGACCCTCTGCTCCCATCATGCACCACAGGTGACAGTTAGGTCAGTTCTTTTTTCCGGCTCCTTCTGTGAGGATCCTGGAGTTTTAGCTCTTCAGTTTTTGACTGAAAGATAATTTTTTGATATTTCCTTGGAAATTTCGATAGTTTCTGATACCTAGAGGTATATTCTGCTGGTTTTTGGCATTTTTTTGTTCCAAAAATCTTTCCAGTCAGAATGCCTGCTTTATTTCGGAAATGTCCTTCCTGTGGCAAGAAGATGGCACTGTCAGATCCACACTCTGTGTGTATTGTGTGCCTTCCATCTTCACACAATCCTGACCAGTGTTATCATTGCCAGAAGTTTTCGAAGAGGACTCAGCGCGACAGAGAACGCATCAAGCTTCATGCCCTACTGGAGAGGGATAGAGATCATAGAGCTCCCTCTTCAAGTAAACACCGAAAACGGCATCGCTCCACCTCTCCTGAGTCCAGGAAGAAGCAGGTGCCTGAATGTTCGCCGTCGAGATCGCCGTCGAAGAGGCCGAGACATTCTTCAACGTCAAGGGACAAGCCAAGTAAGTCGGCGCTCAGCACTTCAGGCTCGAAGGCTGTGGGTACTGAGAGACTGTCCAAAACTCTGTCGACGTCGAGGCTTCCGTCGACGTCGAGGCACACTCCGCCAACCTCGAGGGGATCGGCGTTGAGAGACTCGCCGGCGAAGACCATGCCGCGAGGGGACATACCGACGTAGAGGCATTCTCCGCCACCCTCAAGGGGGTCGACGTTGAGAGAGTCACCGTCGAAGGCCATGACGCGAGGGGACGTACCGACGTCGAGAGCATCGTCGAGGTCCCATCATTCGACGTCGAGGAGGTCGACGTCATCGAGAAGGGCGACGTCGAGATCCCCCCTTCGGCGCCGTCAGGCGACATCAGGGCCCCCCCATCGACGTGGGCGGTCGACGTCGAGACCTGTTACGGATCATTCGCCGTCGAGGAGATCAGCGGCAGCGTCAAGGGCGACGTCGAAGTCTCCCCGTCGACGCCGACAGTCGACGTCAAAGTCCCCCCATCGACGTGGGCGGTCGACGTCGAGATCAAGATCAGGGCGCAGATCGACGACGAGGGTGACGCAGACCTTGTCGACGTCGAGATCCCGTTCGACGTCAAGGCAGTCATCTCCAGGGCTGAATATTGTACAGATTTCACCAGAGAAATCTCCTACAGTTGCTGAAAAGAATCTTTGCGGCCTGTCCCCTCGCTGGCTGCAGGGGGTCGGAACAGGTGCCCGCAGAGGTCCGGGCTCGGACCACTACGCAACGAGACTTTCTAAGTCGCCTTCCAGAAGACCAAGGTCGCCTTCTACACGCCGATCTCGGTCAGGAGGTCGTCACAGCTCGCACGATCATCCACATAAGAGGAGGCGCAGAGCATCTTCTACCTGTTCTTCGTCTTCCATTCGGCACTACTCGCCAACTTTCTCATCTACACCACCTTCAAGGGTGTCTCCTATTGATGACATTGGGACTTTCTCTGACGTACTGGGCAGAGGAGCTAGTAAACTAAACATCAGTTTATGTACTCCTGTGATCCCTACATCGATCATTTTCGAGACATTGCACCATCGTACAGCTCCCAGACCGCTGCTACCTCTGGTGCCAGGTTTTTAGAACCAGCCATGACCACGTTCCTTACTCCAGCCACAGTGGGATCAGTTCCGTCGAGGATTGCAAAGAAATACAAAGCTCCAGACCAGGATCCCTTGTTCCTTAGGTCTGATCCTCCGGCGGATTCAATCATTGTGGCAGCCGCCAGGAAAGCGCACTCCGCAGCCTCATCCGCTTCTGTTCCTCCAGAAAAGGACAGTAAACAAATGGACTCTTATGGCAGGAAGATGTGCAATACTTCGGCATCATCGATGAAGATTGCAAGTGCTTCAGCCCTTCTTGGGCGCTATGATAGGTCTCTTTGGGACTCCCTGTCTAGGTTTACCGACAAGCTTCCCAAAGAAGATAGACAAGACTTTCATGAAATCTTGCAAGAGGGCGGCTTAGTAGCCAATCAAATCATCAGCGCGGCGGCTGACGCCTCAGATCTCGCCGCACACGGCTACTCACAGGGCATCTGTTCACGGCGCTCAGCGTGGTTGCGCCTCACAGGTCTAAAACCGGACGCCCAGAAGAAGATCCTAAACCTTCCTTTCAACGGCTCCTCCTTATTCGGTTCTCATGCTGATGAGGAGATGACAAAGATGAAGGCCGAGCTAGACACAGTCAAAGCAGTTGGACTGGAGAAGCGGAAGGAGTTTCGAAAACGCTTCCGTCAGAACGACAAGCGGCCCTTCCAACAGAGGGTTCAAACCCCTCAATGGTCCTCCCAAAACCAACAAAAGTTCCAATACCAGAACAAGCGTCCTGGCAGGGGCAGAGGGAACAATAAGCAACAGCAGTCCTCCTCCAAGCAGCCTCCTAAACAGTGAGACATTGCTTCCTCCGCACCCGTTTGCCACTCCGGTAGGAGGGAGTATCGTCTTTCACCTGGAAGAGTGGGAAACAATAACAAAAGACAGATGGGTGCTGAATATTGTACAGCATGGTTACTTGCTGAGGTTCAAGACCCCTCCTCCGCAAGTTGCCCCTCATTTGACGTGCCTTCCTCAACACAATGTATTGTTACAGGGCGAAGTGTGTACCCTCCTCTCCAAAAAGGCTATAGAAGAGGTCCCACCTCACCAGCGAAATCAAGGGGTATACTCACGGTACTTTCTGGTCCAAAAACGAGGAGTAGCCAAAGAGTTCAGGCCCATCCTCGACCTGCGCCTGCTGAACAGGTTTATAAGAAAAGAAAGATTTCGGATGCTAGCCCTGCACCAGATTTTCCCACATCTTCATCTGGGAGACTGGATGTGTGCCATCGACCTGCAGGACGCCTACTTTCACATTCCTGTTTCAGTGAAACATCGCAAGTTCCTCAGGTTCCAGGTGTCTCGTCAGCACTATCAGTACCGAGTACTTCCATTCGGACTCAAATCCGCTCCCCGGACGTTCTCCAAGTGCATGGCGGTGGTAGCCGCTTTCCTCCGCAAGAGGAAAATCTTCGTCTACCCCTACCTAGACGACTGGCTCCTGAAGAGTTCAACACCTTCTCTACTCCAGAGCCATCTCACTTACTGTCTCAACCTGCTTCACTCACTGGGGTTGCAAGTCAACTACAAGAAGTCAGTTCTCAACCCCACGCAGAAAATACATTATCTGGGCGCATCCCTAGACACCGCAACGGCAAGCGTGTGTCCTTCGGAGGAGAGGTTGTCCTCAATGTTGATCAAGTGCCGTGCATCTTCTCAGCACTATACATCCCACAGCAAGGCAGGTGTCATCACTGCTGGGATCGATGGCCTCATGCATCTTCATTGTGCCAAATGCCAGGCTTTACATGCGGCCTCTACAGCAGTCCCTCGAAGATCAATGGACTCAGCACTCAGGCCGTTGGGAAGATCGTGTCTCTCTTCCTCAGGCGGCCAGGGACTCCATCAAATGGTGGATGAAACGTTCTCACCTTCTGCAAGGGGTCCCCTTTCACCAAGTACCTCCGACACAGACTGTAGTTACAGATGCCTCACTGCAGGGTTGGGGAGCGCACATGGGCCAGCTTCAGGTACAAGGTCTCTGGTCCGAGACAGAGAAAAGTTATCACATCAACTTTTTGGAGCTAAGGGCAGTCCATCTGGCTCTCAAGTCGCTGTACCCGTCCCTACAGTCCAGCTCCATTCAGATTCAGACAGACAACACAACAACAATGTACTATCTGAACAAGCAGGGAGGCACCAGGTCACGGGTCCTGTCTCTGGAGTCACAGACCATATGGAAGTGGCTTCTGGCGAGGAGTCTCACGATCGTAGCCGTTCACCTTCCAGGAACCTTGAACGTGCAGGCAGATGTTCTCAGCAGAGACTTCGTAGAAGCACACGACTGGGTGTTAAACGAAGAAGTCGCTCAGGACATTTTTCGGCAATGGGGAGTGCCAGACATCGACCTGTTCGCAGACGCGGCAAATACAAAATGCCCCGTCTTCGCGTCCAGATTCCCACAACAAGGATCACGGGGGAATGCACTTTTGATAGGATGGTCGCAGACATTGCTGTACGCTTTTCCACCTCTCCCTCTGATCCCTGCGGTCATACAGAAGTTTTACAGGACCAATGCCAGAATGATCCTGATAGCACCAGAGTGGCCGCGCCAGTGGTGGTATCCGGATCTCCTGCAGCTGTCCGAAGTCCCACACCGGAGGCTGCCCTGTCAACCGGACCTGTTGACCAAGAACGTGGGGAGAGTATTTTATCCCAACCTCTCGTCCCTGCGTTTGACTGCATGGCTCCTGAAGTCATCCAGTATGGACACTTAGACCTTCCTGCTGATTGTATGTCTATTCTCAAGGAAGCAAAGAGACCCTCCACTAGGAAATCTTATGCTTTCAAGTGGAAGAGATTCTACCTGTGGTGCAAGGACAACCAGTTTGATCCGACTAAAGGTCAGGAGCAAGTGATTCTTCCCTACTTGTTATACTTGGCAAAGTCAGGCCTGCAATATCCCTCCATCAGGGTTCACCTAGCTGCTATAACAGCTTACAGGAAGTCCCCGACCCAGGGTTCATTCTTTCAGATGCCAGTGGTAAAGGATTTTCTAGAGGGTCTCAGGAAGGTTTACCCCCCAGTGAGATCTCCCTCTCCTCCCTGGGAACTTAACATTGTGCTTACGAAACTTATGGGTGCTCCTTTCGAGCCTATTCATAAGGCATCGTTGCAGCATTTGACCTGGAAGGCTGCTTTTTTGGTAGCCATCACTTCTGCACGCAGGGTGAGTGAGATTCAGGCCCTGTGCTGTAAGGCACCTTATACTGTTTTTCATGCCAATAGGGTGGTGCTACGTACACATCCGAGCTTCCTCCCGAAGGTGGTCTCGGATTTTCACATCAATCAGGTTATTACGCTGCCCACCTTCTTTCCTAAACCTTCAACTCCCCCGAGAGATCATTACACTCTTTAGATCTCCGGAGAGTGCTGAAGTTTTACCTTGATAAAACTCACACACTTAGGAAGTCTGACCGGCTTTTTATTAACTACGGTTCTACTAACACCGGTCTAGCTGCATCTAAAAGATCCATCTCTCGATGGATTGTCTCTTGTATAGCTTTATCCTACCAGTTAGCTAACAAGACCTTACCAGGCAGACCTAAAGCGCACTCTACCAGAGGGAAAGCCTCTACCACAGCTCTCCTTCGCAATGTGCCAATGTCTGAAATCTGTAAGGCAGCCACATGGCGGTCGGTTCATACCTTCACACGTCATTACGGTCTAGATTCTGATGCACAGGCCGATGCCCAGGTGGGGCAGGCCTCTTTGAGGAATTTGTTTGCATGATTGCAATTTGAATGTAATGTTCTGTATACTCCGTTGCTCGTCCGCAAGGTACTGGGTATGGGCTTGCTACTCTATTCATAGATTATGACTATTGATGAGTATCCCCTGGATGAGAAGGATTAGTTACTTACCTGTAATCCTAGTTCTCATCCAGTGGTATACTCATCATAGTCATAAGCGACCCTCCCTCCTCCCCCGGACGAGCATCACTGGAGTTCTTCTATGTTATTGCATCCTCTACTCAGGTGTCTCTACATTATACACCGTCAAAAGAACTGACCTAACTGTCACCTGTGGTGCATGATGGGAGCAGAGGGTCTCTGGCAGGCCTTAAAGGCACGGTACCCTAACCCTTGGAAGCCTTAAAGGCAAGGTGCCAGTTTCTTTTTGTCTTGTTTTCATTATTACTCTGCAATGCAGCCTACAGGCGAATGCCTGCAATTACAAGTTTTTCCTTGTGGCAATAAAGCATTGGTATATCACAATTATGCTGTGAATGTACTCTTTTCCTTATGGGTTAGGAGAGTATTTGTTTTACAATGCAAACCTATGTAATTTCGGCAGTTCTGCCATGTTGGAAACTTTTTTAGGCTGCATGTATATGTTTCACATATGTGTATATATATATTTATATATATATATTTCTATATACTCCGGGATCCCGCACGTGGGCGGGGATTATTCATAGATTATGACTATGATGAGTATACCCCTGGATGAGAACTAGGATTACAGGTAAGTAACTAATCCTTTCCATGTACAGAGAGCAGGCTTGGGTCCAGACTATAGTGAACTAGTTGGTGCTTTGTAGATCACGGCACAGGCGAACGCATCAAGTAGGAGTGGAATTGCTTTATCATGCTCTTTGGAACTACGTTATAGACTTAAGGCCCGCTGTCGAGGCTATGAAGCTCGTTAAAGGCCCTCAACCTGAGTTATAGAAGCGAGCTGCAGGCAGGGGCCCACAATAAGGGAGAGAGGTTCTTTAACAATCAGTAGAGTCCGAGGCAGACGGGCTATAGAGCTATCAGAACATTCCCCCCATGGGTGGGGTGGTGGGGATTAGAATATTCTTCATTAAAAAGAAAGAAACACAAAATAATTTGAACGTTCTAATCAAGTCCAGACTGGGAATCATGGGAAGAAATTGACTACCAGCTTGAAGGGTAGAGCTCTTTAGCCCCAGTTCTATATTATGGTAAAGGGTTCCACCAGCCGCAGCCAGTGCCGGTAAGAGTGGTGGGAAGGTGGGGCTGGGTGAGATGCGATTTCGACGGACGATAACAAGAGAAAATTAAATAATTAATTTTCCCTCGTCATCGTCCATCGAAAAAAACCCTCACCCAGCCCCACCGCCCCCCCGCTCTTACCTGCACGGGCCGCGGCTGGGTTCCACGGCCAATAACACTACATTTTTTCCTTGTCCATTCTGATCTTTTTCAGCTTCTTATATTGTGTCAACAAGCCACTCCTGAACCTACCTTGCCTCCGAATCAGGCTAGTAGTTTGTTGTGGATAACCTCCTAAGGTTCTGTGCTTCTTCTGTTGCTTTTCAGGGCACTTAACTTCTCATATCCTGCAGCCAGCATACGGTCCTTCTGTTTTAAAATATCACCTCTGTTGGTATTGCTTGGGCATTCAAAGCTGTTGTTGTCACCTTAGATCCCTCTTGTTAACAGATGGCCTTTGAGAGACCTGTAATATGGGAGTTCAGGTGCAGATGATTGCGAGGCAGCCTTGACTGGGGATAGAAAAGTGTTAGGCTGAATCTTCAATCTGGACTTGTGGCCATGTCTTTAACATGGTGGGCATTGAAGAGGCTCGCTGGGCCTTTAATCTGTTTATTTAACTTTTCCTGCTTCTGTGATTGGGTGAGATATAGCTGAGTAGTGTGTCCAGCAAGGAGTGGATTTGAGCATGGGTTTGCTGTTTGTTTTTCTCCTCACTGCTGGGCATGGAGCCTTGTTGTATCTTATTTTATGCTTCCACTAGCATCACTAACTCCTCTGTTTGCAGGTATGTTGAGGCTGCCCATTTAGTAGGAAGTATTATTTGGGCTGGTATGAGCATCGCAGTTTTAGCAGGGTTACTGCTATATGCCAGGATCTCTGCTTGAACAGATCTCAGTGTTTGGCCTATTAGGTTCAGTCTATCACCGCCTGCATCCTATCTCAGCTTAATGGTGATTTGCAGCCAAATCTCATGGTTGGTCCCAACGGTGATGACATTGGGCAGGGACTGACTAATGGACATGATAGGCTGTATGGACTCTGTATTCGTTGGAGGGTTTGTTTGAGCTGGACTATGGTGGACTTCCTCTTGAGCTTTCTATACTTCTCTTAAAATAATGATCAAGTCTTCACCTTGTCGTGTAAATGGTGGTTTAAGCTATCCTGCAGTGTAAATACTTGGGCACAGAAGGGATCCCAATTCCAACAACGGCCATACACAAAACCCAATCTAGTATCTATTTCTGGACGTGGGTAATTGGCCTAATCAGGGTGGGCATCTAAATGGACATAGCTGCTGTTTCTGGTAAAGAAGGTGCCCTGACTTTCTTATGTTTTTCCAGCTCTGGATTTAATTTTCATGTTTTCGTAGCCCACCCCCTGCCATAACGGACATTCTCTCTCTTAGTTGTGTGGCATTGTCCTTTCCACTCCCACAGGGGTCCGAACCGCCGAAACTCTTTAGGGACAAATAAGTTTGGCAGTAATGCACACTTTGCAGTGCACCATTCAGAGGTGCCCGAGACTTCAAATCTTCACTGCTGACCCATCCCAACAAATTGTGGGCGTATGTTGCAGCCCTAACGATTCGCCACAGCATATTATGTTACTTTTCTTGTGGGACCTAAACACGATCAATATATACTAAAGTGTTATATTTCTTTTTAGAACGCACGTTATCATGCATCTGTAACCTGACCTCGTATTTGGATTTACGGAACTTTGTACTGCGGAATGAATTAGACATTATCTTTGTCGATATGCACAATAAAAAACTTTACGAAAAAGAAAGTTGGGATGGCATGTTTGGAAGAGAATGCCGAACAAGGAGCAGACGGTGTATGCCAAAAGTGGTCCAAAATAGCCCATTAAAATACAAGGGCCCTAAAAGAAAATCTGAGAGTGTTAGACAGTGTGTGGCGAGGCAGTTGGCGAGCTATGCCCCACTCACTGTTCTGCATGGTGTTGATGCTCAGCTTGCATGGAAGAGCAGGGGCCTGCGTGTTCCTCTGCACTCTATGGCACTGCAGGCAGCCTTGCAGCAGACAATGCCTTTCAACTGACTTGAGCACAACCCAAAGCTGCCGGTACCGGGGCTCTGGAGCAGTGTAGTGCCAGAAAATCCAAAGTCGGAGGCCGAGGATGCTGCAACCTCACCCTCTGCCACATGCCAGGATGCTTCCTTGTGGGTGAACGCGTGCCCAGCCGATTACGTAGCACCTCCCCCAGTGAGCCTTGTTGTCCTATCAACTTTGGTTTAATAGGTGCTCTTGAGGAGGATAATAGCCCAATTTTCCCAATTTTATGGGATAACGTTTCAATTAGCCAACATCAATGCTGAGCGCATTCAGATTCTCCAGTTCTTCGTGCCATTAGTAAAACGCTTCCATTATGATAGAACCCACAAGAAGCAACACCGCCACTCTTGTGCAGTCAACATAATGCCAAAAGTCAAACTGATTACAATGTTTTGCTCTTCAACCGCATTAAACTGAAGCAAAATGCCACAAAACATCCAACACAACTCAGAAACCTAAGACAACTCTCTAAAGACCAAGCTCAGCAAACAGTTCAGTCGATATTATAAGTGCATACTAAATGCGCACTAGACCACTGGAGCTCGAAAAACCATACGAAGAGCAATGCATCACTCGACAAAATCTTCAAAATGCAATACTCACACAGTTTAACTCACGGTTACCCAGCCATCTATTAAAGTACCAACACCACACACACAATCAGCATAGTGTTGAGGCGTCAGAAATATGGTATCCGTGATCTTTGTGGTGCTTCTAATCATACTAAACTGTGGTGCTGTGCCAGCATTGACGTCCTTTCAAATTAGCCTGACAGCGTAATTAATCTGCAGACTCATTGTTGCTTAATGTGACAGGTGAGGTAAAGTTTTACAAGATCTGCCCATCCTCATCATCTACCCTAATGCATGTATCACTTGCACTGCCTCGTTACTAAATATGCTCACCCTTCCATTTCCACATACTAAGTTGTTTTCATCACATCCACCACAGTTCCAAAAACCAGCACTTTGGCACCATAACTTTCAGCACAGCCCTCTCATATTGCCTGTTCCTCCTCTCTCTGCTAAATACTGTTCTTTCTCATTTCTCCTTCACCCACGTGCACACATTTGTTGTAGGATCAAAGACTAACCTACTGTAAACTTGTTTTGAAACAGCAATTCTACATGTTGATGCCCTAGGCCTGGACAGCCCCCACATGTTCTAACCTACTTTTTTAGCAGCCTGATCTCGGGCTACCTCTGAGCGTTGCATCTACTTCTCTCCACCCCTCTCTGTCGGCCTTTGTTCGCTGGCTGCACAATGTCAAGATATGCCTCTGAGGGAAAGATACCAAAGGGGAGGCTCTGGAGCCGCTATACCAGCTAATGTTGTTGCGTACTACAAGGCATTGGACCTCTCTCGTGGGTGTGATTAGGGGTATCTGGATACTTCAGGATTAAAATGTTAAGCAGTGCTTCGGTGATACTGTAATGTTGTATATTTGCAAATTAGAAGGTCGTCCTGTGTGGTTGATTAGTAATCAGTATCCTTCTTTCAGGCCACATGTTGTGAACTCTTCCTCCACTTCCCCGCCGTCTCTCCTACCGACCGTGTAATCTTTTGGTGGTTGCGCCTCCTTCTCATTCTCCAAACACTTCTTACCATTTTCTCCCAGGATGTCCAGGTAAAGGAAAGATATATTAAAGGTACCTTCCTAATGTGGGCTTCACGTTTGCTTTGCTAGATTCTGGTAGACGATAGGGCCATAAACCTTGCCTATCTTTCTCCTCCTAACCTCCTTAAATCTTGCCTGTTCCTTTTGTATTCTAAAAATCTAATGAACACTCTACCAAAAAGATGAAGGGCCACAGCTCCTACAGGGACCCTAGATTAATTTTGCCCTTTGTGTCTGGTGGTGTTGGCTCTCTGTGGCTCACAAATGGACCATATATAAAAATCTCTGTTCGCGAGTTGGAGCTCTAGCACTACTGGGTTAAACCTATATAATACTCACTGGTTACTTAGCAGTATCTCCAGCGGTGGAGGAATTGATTTAATTGTACGCAGATGACATCCTCCTGTATGTCACCCTGCCGGAAGACACGATCCCAGGAATATTTCAGTTGTTTGAATCTTATGGTGCCCACTCGGAATATAAAATAAAATTGGGATAATTTGTTCTTGTCCCTGGCAAGTGGGGACACAGATTAATTGGCTGTCCCAGGGAGGATACGGAGTGACAAGGAGGGTTTTCAATACCTAGGAATCTTTATCACCTCAGACAGGGAGTGTAGCCTGAACCAAGGAACCTCCATAGGGTGCTCGCTGAATTCCATGTGCATCGCTGGAAGTTTTTACTTCTAACATTATTAGGCAGAGTGCCATATTTAAAATGATCGCGCTGCCGAAATTCTTGAATGTCCTTCAAAAAACCTATTATAGGTTCTTGTATGAGATCTTCATGAAAATAGACAGAGAGGTCCGTAAATTGTTGTAGAAGGACGGACACCCTAGAGTGGCGCTGAAGATGCTACAACGTAATCAGTCCAATGGCGGTATTGTCGTCCCGGACCTCCGAGCATATTGTTGGGCGGCTGACTTGATTGGGATAAATGACTGGGGTTATGTGGCTGGTGATCATCCCGCATAAGCTTTGGAAAGGAGCCAGTTTCATACTAGGCTGTATCTGCATTCCCTTTATGGAGGGAAGGAGACGAGACATGATGCCGGCGACCCAGGTGGTGCTTAATGTCTGGTCCAAGTCTGGTAGGGGGATGGGATGAGAGAACAGGAACACCTGTGAGACCCCGTTATGTACAGGGATGAGGATCAGAGAAATTGAAAAGCTGAGAGGCTTTGGAGCTTGAGATCTCATCGAGATCCCTAGGCTGGGAGATCTTCAGGAAGAAGGAGGTTTTATATCGTTTAGTTCTCTTCAGCGGGAATACCACCTTGGTGATGTGCAGTATTACAATTACATGCAGCTTAGGCATGCTTGGAAGGCAAAGGGGCTGGATGGGCAGGAGTTCCCCGGATATTCACCACTCGAGGGTAGGCTGCTACTGGGCGAGATAGAAGAGAAGGTGGTGTCCTACACTTACAGAACTATAAATAACAACTAATCGGACTCCCTAACGAGATTGAGGGCCAAATGGGAAAGCGAGGTGGGTCAATTAGATGATACGGACTGGTAGGCGGCGTTAATGTACCCCAGAGAAGTAATAATCAAGTCAAGCCTGGGGCTTATACAATTTAAGATCCTGCTTCGAGTTAATTTTGATTGGGCCCGATTACATATGTTTGGGAGGGTGGAATCCCCCAAGTGTCTGAGGTGTAGGGAAGATAGAGGGTCCTTTCTGCATTCGATTTGGAGATGATCACTTAAACAGCAATACAGGAGTGTAATACTGGCTGAATTAGTCAAGATAATGGGGGCTTTCTTTCGGATAGAACATAAATTTGTCTTACTTGGTATACTCGCAGACGTAGATGTTCCGTGTACCAAGCTACCTACCTCCCCCTGTCTGATGGGGCCTAAATATTCGGAAATGTTACTGTACCCGTATGAGAAATTTGTCACTGTGATAATATTACTGGATTTTCTTCGCTCACATATTTGAATTATGATGAGTGCGACTTAGCACCTGTTTGCAGTTTTTCTATTGAAAAAAAGAGTACCTCTAGTGGGTTGATCTTCTATTGCTCATGGTTTGAATTTATATATTACTTACCTTGTTTGTCCCGACTGATGACATTTTGTTCAGTGGCAGTCTTGGTTTATGATACAGTTCCCTCGGAAAACCAGTAAGTACCTGTTTGTGCGATTGTGTCTGTTAGGCTCAACTGCACCTAATGCTTTTGTACCTCCACAGTAGCAGCACTGCCATACCCCACACCCCTCCTAACATGTCCCACACAGGCCACACTAAAACCAACACCATTTCAGTTATGCATTCCAAAGCGCACCCAGAAACCCGATGCAAATCGAAGTGCTCTTACCACTCTTGGGAGGGGTATCAAGTGCTATGTAAATGTTAAAGATGGAGTAGCTGATTATTCGACCACCTAGAAATTACTTTGAGACTTGCAAGGGGTGGAGAATCATTACACACATACCAGTACAGTGCAGTACAATGCTAACGAACACCAGTAGCATAAGATAATATTATTGTTGTGTTATCCTTTTCTCCTTACTTTAGGGCCAAAAGAGATGGATGTGCTCTACACAGTAGTTAGTCTCTATAGATAATTGCCCTTTTAAGGTCTGTACGAAAAAATCTTGATTTTTGCCAGCACCAATCCGCATTCTTTTTCTATGGCATAATGAAAGGGACTGATCAGGTATTGGTTCCTTTGTGAACGAAGCCATCTTTTCAAGAACAGCGACAGTGAAATAGAAGGACTTTTTCACCTTACCCACAGAGAATAAATAAAGGCTGTTAAAGATTTAGAGCTGAACTGTTTTCTACTGGAAGACTGCTTCAATTTTTGGACTACCAGCAAAATATATGTGGTCTTTGTTTTGCTCCATAATGAAGCTTGAAAACGTTCCATATGGACAGTCTTCTACCTAGACTTGGGGGACTCTTTCTTTCATTCCTTAATGCCTTCCTTTCCTTCCTTAGTGCCTTTGTTTGTCTGCCAGTAAGACCTTTGTGATTTACAGTTCTCTTCAAATAAATAAGAAGGTGGGGGCTCAGCCTAGCTGAAGTATTGTATCCTAGGAAAAGGAGACCTGCAATAGAAATGCCCTCTGGATCAGAGACCTGCTCACCAGTTTCAGTTTTGACTTTTCTGGCCGAACAGTGTTTTGACAATCAACATCATTTCATAGCTTCTTATTCGAGCTGGTTTCAGTCGGATACACCCTCCACTGAACCGAGAATGATGTTGCCCTTGTGTATAATAAATGTTTCAACATAATCTCTTATGACCGTTTTCTTCTGTCTTCTTTTAAAGCTTTATCCTTATTGCCCTTACGTCCCCAAACCTACACTTATCATTTGCTTTCTCACCATTTGGTGTTTATCACAAATAATTCAATGGGTGCACTATGGTTCTGCTTCTGGAGATTACATTACCTGGGTATGTGTTCAAAGGAATACATTAGCTTCTTCCTTTCTGGGATTACTTCAAGTCCTTAGTTTCAGACAATTTGTTATGTTCCCAAGTATAGCACATTTAATATTCTATAACTACTATTTGGAAAGAATATAAGCTGAACCAATTTTGATGTGATCATGGTAGTATAGCTGGACCATTTATTTCTCCTCACTTTCAGCACTTAGACAATTTTGTGAGCCCCTGAGAAATACTATCCAGGGGCAAGTTAGACACCACTTGGAAAACCTCTGGGGCTGTTCATGTATATGGTAGTTACAGACTGATTACAACTCTGCCAGCACTTTAAAATTGCTGGCAAAGGTTGTGTTTCTCCAGCATTAAACACTAACCTAAATTCTTGCCAGATGCCTTGCCTGTTACGGTCTGCTTTTGGGCCATGCCAAGCAATGTGTAAATAACCTTATGATGGCTAATATTTAAAGCATCATGGACTGTGGACATGTCTGTGTATTATTATTGCAAGAATCCTTCTATGGTATTTAAAAGTGTAGATCACAAGATATGGTATTCCTGACTTGAGTAAATGGGCAAAGTGTACTGGGACTGGTTCATTTCATAACTTTTCTGTCAGTTGCAGCTGGTTTTGTGAGAAATTAACTCCATTGATCTTAATTCAGAGCCTTTTTATGCCGATATCCTGCATGTATGATTAGCATGTGGCACACCTCAATCCTCTGAACAGTGTATATTGGAAGTGTTTCTCTTTTGCTTAGCCTTGGCCCTCAATTCTTCTTGGATATTTTGATCATTTTGTTAATGGTTTTTATAATTTTTCCTCCATTTTATCTTTATTCAGTTTGGGTATCTCCTGTAGAAATGATTTGGGTACAACCCATGCATATTATGTGATTGGCCGTTTGCAGCACTGACCGTTTATTCTCTGCATTTCTTGCCTGAGAAAGAGTTGCCTCCTGCGTGCCTGCTCTTTGTGTGCAACTATTGGTAGGTCTTTCTCCAACATACTGACATGCATGCAGAGTAAGCTGGCGCCGATCCTCATGCAGTTTCCACCATCCTCCTCCAGCTCCCATTGGTCCAGGTGCATCCTGGTGCGAGCCTGAGGTACGAGTAACCCGTCTCACTCAGCACTACCGGTCCCTATCCAGTTGCAGGTCCCGGTCCCACATCCGACCACTCCAGCTGGATGTTCAGGGATGGGTCATTCTCCTCTAGATTCATTATCCACAGCCTTTCTCAAGAAGTCAAGGTTAGGGTATTCAGGAGAACAATGCAGACAACAATCTGGAGACCCATACTGGAGGTTATGAAGACCTGTAGTCCATGCAATCATTTCCAAGGTTTCTGAGGCGATCTCCATTTAATCCTAGTTCCACTGCCACAGCATAAGAATTATCTTGCTCTGCTGGCAGAAATAACTACTCCCTGGAGAGCAGCCTGGCCTTTGAGGTTATGTCCTCAGACTGGCTAAGAATATCAAGAGGAAACAGTTCTCCAAGCTAGTAATATCAAAGCCTCTAAACAGCAAGCTTCAGGTTCCCAAAGACACTGCTGTCTTTGTCTCTGGGAATCCCCAACTAAATCTGTCTGGGGTGTTTTCTTGTTTGCTCGTGGTGACCGTGGTGCCTCCCTGCTGCCGCCGTACTTCAGCATCTTCAGATTATCCCTGGTGGGACGAGGGTCCCAGGGGTAACGCCACCATTGTCGCGCCATCCGCGCCACTTGAGCCTTCACACTCTGGGGTGGACTGCAACCCCCAGAGTGCACCGTTGTACTCCGCAGCTGCCGCGAGTGAGGGGGAGGCGGGGCCAACGCGCTCATAGCGCAGCCTCTCCCACCGCGACGCGGGACGCGTGTGGGACGCATCCCGGACAAAGCCCGGACCAAGGGCGGGCCCGTCTGTGCCCGTCCGGGGCCGTCAGAGGCTGGGCTGGGCCACCCTTCTGACATCTCCTTGCAGTGGTGAGTGGGGCATCATACTAGTTCCATGTCTGGGGCAGCATTCGTCATGGGCAAACACAATATTACTCCAGCACTGCGTAATACCACATCTATAGATAGTATGCTGGAGAGAGCAGTTAATATTGTCAGCACCGAAATTGAGCTAACTGAGAGGCGCCTGTCCCTGGGCTTAACAAACCCCCATCTTCCGCTACAAACTGAGAATACTGATAACAGTGACTCTCAACTAATGTTGTCCACACAAGTTGATCATAGTTTATATTTACCAGCCTGAGAATGCGAACTGGGGGCTGAGGGAACTGTGGCCTCTGGACATATTGGGGTAATGGAGGATCGTGCATCTATGATTTGTTCTAGGGACACTTTTGTATCGGCTATTGTGAATGTATCCCCGACCCCAGAAGTCATCGGGGCAAAAAGGAAAAGGAAAACAGTAAAGCCAGTCTGTTCTAAACGGAAACAACCTCCACGTTTGAATTCTCAACGTACTGCGCTAACTACATGGATTCAGGGTTCGTCAGTTCCATCCGACTTAGTGTCTGCAAGTGCTTCGGATGATTTAACACCTTCAGAGACATTAAATTACTCTGTATACACTCAAACTGAATCTGCACCGACACCTTTTTCTAATCTTACTCTTGGGGATACTGCTATTGATATTATCATAGATACAATGTACGAACTAGTTAAAGTGCTTGTAGACAAGAATTTCGCTACTTTATGGAAGCGTTTAGACCGTTTAGAATCTTTAACTAATAAGCTAAATTCGCCCTGTATGGTACCTAAGCAGTCATCTCTACAGGGTAGCACTCACAAAAAACAGATCTTGAGTGATGGAATTCCTAAAGATCCTAAAGATCAACAGGGGATTATAATTTCCACGCAGCCTTCAGTCTCTTGTGACACCTGTCGTAAAGCTAAAGACTGCATCTCTCTTAAACCTCGCCGTGACACCGTTAATACCCAAAACTTAGCCTCTAACTCTACATTTCATCCATCTAGTCAAATTGTCAATCAAGCGCTTTCTATAACTCCTGCCAATACTGTTAATATTACTGCTAGTGGGTATGCTGAGTCAAGCAAAGATGTTTTAAGTTTACCTCCAGCAGCCTGTCCGTATGTCCTGATTCTCGCAGGGGTTCCCCATTAGAGAAGAACAAATCTGAGTCTTGGGACCAACTACGGAATAAAAGTATTGATTGGCTGGCTAAATATAAAGGGTACAGGAGGTATAACATAAATGATATTATAATGGTACGTAGGGTTGGTTGGGTTGGATCGGCAGAAAAGACTATCGAAGGAGACTGTATTGTCATTAATTTTCGACGACCAACACTTGTTAGATCAATTCTGACGGCAAAGGAGATTAATTGCTCCTTACCTACAAATATTTGGGCATTGCCTCTTGGCTTCTTTTATAGACCAAACTTTGAGCAGCAACCTTTAATTACCCCTTCATATCTCTCTGTAAATAGGTTCTCTGCCCTCTCTGATCTTGACAGCTTAGATTGACCGTCAATTATACCAAAATTTATTGATATTGCCCCTTTGACATCTATGTTGGCTATCCCAGAAAATGATGGCTCTGAGCCTGTGGCTATCTCAGAAAATGACGGTTCTGAGCCTTATGACCCAATGTTAAATATGTTAAGCTGGATTGTTGCTGGCCGGGCCTCTAAATTAAGTAGTGACGATTGGGTCAAGACGGTAAATAAATATGATATCCTAATGTTTCAGGAGACTTGGGCAACAATAGAGTTATATCTTGAAGGGTATGAATGCCTTAATATTACTTCACCCCGCCATAATCAAGGCAGACCCTCGGGTGGTTTATCCATCTGGGTGAGCATTGCGTCGGGTGGCAGTGTAAAAACAATCCCCACCAAAAATGCTAACATCCAAGCCTTGATATACACACTGGGGGTTTCGATTTGTTTTATTAATTTTTATAATAATGATTTTTTAACCACACCCAATATGAATTTTGTTAACCTTTTTAACTTTATTTCGGATATACCTAATCTTATAGGAAATCACAGATTTGCTGGGATTTGTCTGGGTGGTGATTTTAATGCAAAGATTGCAGGGGGAAACATTTCAATCCCCCCCTGTCACCCTCTGGTCAATCCATGCAAAAGGGGGCTTGAGTTATTGGACCATTTATTAAATAGTAGTCTATCAAACGTAATGGATATCGCAGCTACAAATAATGGGGATAGTTCAATACCCACTTAGAGGTCATGGCTGCGCCTCAACAATAGATTACGTTTTTATAACGGCCACACTAGAAGATTACTTAGTTAAAGCAGAGGTTAAACCATCCACTTTTGGGGATCATAATCCAATTTCAGTTTTATTTAGGGTTGCTCCCAGACCTGATCCTAGAAAAGAGATAGGGGCCGGTAACCTAGTATCCTCTACAGACAATTTAAGGGTCAAATGGAAAGGTATTGATAACAGTAGTGTGTTCCATAAAATGTTAAAAACTTATCGATCACTCTGTGAGACTTGTCTTTCACCCGTTGATTCTAATCCAGAGGTAGTTTCTGCTTTTGTTCAATTATGTGCAGGTATTAAAAAATTGATTTCAAGACCAGCACTTGCATCCAATTCTAACCATAGGTGGTTTAACAGCATTTGCTCTCGGGCAAACAAGAGAGCTTAGAGCTGCTCTCTCAGCTTCCCCTAGGGACCCTAACCTCATTAGATCATTGAGGCTTGTTTACAAAAGAGTGACTAAGCAGAGGAAAGACGAGATCCTAAAAGAACAATGGAACAACTTGGCTTGTGCTGCAAGATTTAATAACTCAAATGGTTTTTGGACAGCGGCCAAGTCACTGAGATCACTGGGCAATACACTCACTCCGTTAAGTTGTAACATAACGAGTGAAGCTTGGGTAGCCCACTTTTCCAACATATATGCTGCTACGCCCCAGTGCAAAGATACTGATGATAATTTCATTGCCACCCGAATTCAAATATCCGTATCGGAGGTAGAGGATGCTATTGATCAAAGTCTGGGTAACAAGGCCCCTGGCCCAGATGGGCTCCCCATTGACCTTATAAAATTTAGGTCAGAGTTCTGGGCCCCTCTTTTACTTAATGTTTTTAATAATTTGACAATAACCGAAATCCCCAATACATGGTCTACATCTGTTATCGTTCCAATTTTTAAAAAGGGAGACCGATCCAACCCGAGTTGTTGTAGACCAATTTCTTTAATTGATAATACCCTTAAGATATTGGGGAGGGTACTATTTAACAAAATCAGAATCTGGGCCGAGGAGGAAAACATTTTAAACAGATGTCAGCTAGGTTTCAGAAGCAATCTTGGAACGGTGGAACAGTGTCTTAACCTTAATTTGATCATAGGTAAATACACCATAGCTCGACACGGCCCCATCTACCTAGCATTTATGGACCTCACCTCGGCCTTTGATTTTGTTAACAGATCACGGCTTTGGAAATGCCTTTTAAATTATGGGTTGGATGAGGAGATAGTGTACTTTTTAGCATATTTACACAGGGATCTAAGGGCAAGGGTGAGAATAAGCACGGATGGGGCAGTTTCAGGGGACATAGTGGTCGGAAGAGGCGTAAGACAAGGGTGTGTCTTAGCCCCACTCTTGTTTATTTTATATATTAATGAGCTACACAATGCGCTGTCTGAACTGACTACAGATGTCCCAATGATTAATGGTAATAAACTTCCCGCCCTTTTATATGCGGACGACGCTGTTTTAATGGGTCGTACACCCAATGCATTGCGAATGTTAGTTAGGGGTTTTGTTGATTTTATGAATGGCCTGAACCTTTGTACGAATTTTAAGAAATCCTTTTTAATGTGTTGTGGTCCTAAAAAATGTCTTATTAATGCTATCAATTCTGGTTCTGAAACCTTGCTACACGCACACGCACTTTTCCATATTTGGGTCTACAATTTTCAGATAATGGATCTTGGGTATCCCATCTGGCTTATGGTCGGAGTAAATTTTTAAAGTCAGTTAATTCGATTTTAAATCTCCCCCAACCGAAAAGAATTGAGGTAGTGTTGTCCCTACTCAAAATCTATAGAACACAGTGTGTACCCACTGTAACATATGGGGCTGAAATCTGGGGCTTTATAAATTCCAAAAGCGTCCAGGTTGAAGAAAATAGATTTTGTAGGAGAATTTTGGGGATACCTATCTCTTCTTCATCCTTCGTCTGCCATAATGAGCTAAAATTATTTTATCTAGAAGATTATATTAGGTCCCGCCCTGCCCTGTTTTGGTTGAAGGTTTGGCAAAATCCGGCAGCCTCGCTAACCAGGGAAATTATAGTTGACTGTTTAAAATGTGATAAAGGCGGAGATATACCGTGGCTTGCAGAAGTGAGGGCACGTTTAACTAGAGTAAATCTTGGACAAATTTTTCATAAACCAGACCAGTTACAAGGAATTAATAAAAAGATTATTCGTGAAGCTATATATAAATATTATGGGGACATAAGATATGCACAAGAGCTTTCTAAAGTATCCGTTGCACGTTATATATTAATGGTAGACGACGGAGGCCCTCCCTCTTATTTACCAGTTAGTTACCTTTTAAGAGATATTACTCGTTGGGAACGAAGTTTGCTCTTTCGCCTTAGATCTGGCACATTAAAATATTTGTTGTGTTTCCCCTTAGGCTTTCAGCCTAACATTGAGGAAATGCCTTGCCCCTGTGGCAATTTAGGTAAGCAATCCATGCTGCATTTTCTGTTCTTTTGTAATTTCTATCAAAGGTACAGCAAGCAACTTTTGATTCCGTTTTTTAGGGCCAGTGGAATAACGGACTTCAAGGTTGCATACCGGACTATTCTTCAGCTTAATGGGGAAGACTTAACACTTCGTATTTGTACTTTTTTGAAAATGGCTATTTGTTCACGTGCTTCTATGAACCCCCGATAAGTGGACCCGATCGTATTATATGCACTTCTTGGTTTTAAGCTGTTAAAGAAATATGCTCTTTGGATCCTGACCGATATTCAAATGTGTGGAGTTTTTCTGCTTGGAATTCAATAGCTTATTTCCCCCTGCTGCTATTTCTCCCAAAACCATCTGCACTTTGCACTTTGGCACTTTATTATATGATGCTGCTATATATATAACTTGATATATCTGTGACAACTTTATGATGATTTATTGAATTACATTTTTTATATAGCTAAAGCTTCGATGTATGTTTTAAATCCAGATGATGTTTTTATGTAAATGTCTAAGTGATTAACTCTGTGAGATTTGTTTGTGCTTTTATGGACACTTTATATCCGAATAAAGATAATTGAATTGAAATCTGTTGTAGTGATGTCTGCTTAGCTGAAGTGCAAAGTGTCCTACAGTTTGATGAAGGAAGCCAAGTGTATCCAACCATAGCTCACAAAACACTAACCACACCATTCTGGTGCTACCTCCATGAGACAAGCCAATGCAAACACCATCATGTTGAGCTACAACTGCCTCGATAGCACCACTTCAACAGTTACTCATCCTTGTATGCATACTGTTCCTGGGAGGTACAAATTCATGTTTAGTCTTTGGAAAGAAACTGCAAAATAAAAAACTGTTGCTGTTTCTAAACCTCATTGATGCTGCCAATAAGACCATGAACTCTGGTATGTCTGTTTGCTGGCAAGCATAGCTTAAGATTCTGGACCTTAGGCGAGAGGCACAGCAGAAAGTTATCAACCTCCCTTTCAATTGGAAGAACATGTTTGATCCCTTATAGAATTAAGTCCTCCAGCAATATTACATAGCTATGGTCTCAGCAAAATCACTGATCATCCAGCTTGCTCATAACGGCACTCCTGTCTTTCAAGGCTTGGGAGTTCAGTTGTGCCTGTCAGCCCATAGGAGCATCCTATTAATCCATGAAGCAGTAGTCTAATATGAGGTACTTCAAAGGAAAAAATAAGCCTGCTCCGCCTGCCTCGGTCAAGACCAGAAGGTCTCAATGACCTCTTCGAGAACCATCCACTCTCATTGTTGCTACCACAAGAGGCCCACTCTACTCAAGTGCAAAGAAGGCTTTCTCTCACTGTGTGTGTAACTACTGATGCATGGGCCTTTTCAGTGGTAGAGAATAGCTGTTTTTGATAGCTACCACAGCCTCCAAAGTCCAGATCATCTCCACCTATATTCAACATACCAATAACTTTAGCTGTAAATTAAGAGGTTCCTTGATTTAAGAGCAGTAAGTCAGTTCACACCCAGAGAGGTGACAGGGATACTACACCCATTGCTTCCTTGTATATAGAAAGAGTAAAACATCTACCTCATTTTAGATCTGCATGATCTGAACCCATTCCTCCTCTTGAAGTTCAAGATGCTGACATTGACTCAAATCCTGGCAGCAGCACAAAATATCTGACTGCATGAAGTGGATCTATAGGATGCATATTTGCTTGTACCAATCCTCCAAAATACATGAAATAACACATTTTTACGTTGGAGTGACCAACAGTACTATTATTGGAACCTGTAAATCAGAATCAATGCCAATACAAAGCTCTTAATTAGCACCCTAGCCCTGCTGGAAGACTTTCTGCAGAAGCAGAATTTCCACTACGTTCCCAGCCAGAACAAATCTCTTTCAAGCAGCATCTTGAAATTAGGCAGAGTCAGGCCCATCCATGACACTTCAGGACAGTATAAATTCATGGGAACTCCTTGAACCACCCCAAATCCTGTGATATTTTTGGGACAATATTGTGCCAAATATGGCAAAGGCCTTACACCCTCATATAGGGTACCTGTGATCAGTCAGAAGGTAGATTATGCCACAAGAGCAGGGAAGTCTGGCCATCCCAGAGCCTTTTTGGGCTACAGAGGCTTTTTGGAATACAGGTGTCTTGCATTGGGGGTCATCCCAAGTTCAACATGCATACCCCACAGCTACATCTGGGAGGACATTGTGACTATCGGATCAGGGGGAGCACAATCAATACCCATCCCATTTGGTAATCCCTGATTTCAACATTGCAATGGTAGGTACATTCTCCCAGACAATCTTCGGAATGTTCTTTTTGTCTTTCCCATACATAGCTCACAGTCACCACCAACTCCTCAGTCCAGAGAGAGTTGAGAGTACACTGTGACAACGGTCTGCATCAGTATTTTATGGGACAAGTCTCATTTGTCCCTTCACATTGAGGTGTTCGAACTGAAGCCATTTTTTTGCTCTGAAAGTCAATGCATTGGTGGAATCAAGAGTGGTGACGATCCACACAGACCATACTACTGCTCTCTTTAGTGTGAGGAGCCAACACACCCACTCTCCAAAGTTGCTGCTTGCTGGCTGTAGACCCGTGGGACTAGAACACATAGCCTTGCATATTTTAGCTGGTAAGCCGCATTGCATGAATCACCAATTCCAGAGTGGGCAGCCTTAGCAGGCATGTTCACCGAGGCAGTCAAGACATCTTGTAGGCATATTTTCCAAGGTAAAACCCTCCCAGCTACCAGACTGTGCCACAAATTTGTCAGAGGGATTGAACCATATGCGTTGTAGAATGAAGGGCACCATTTTTTAAGCAGGATCCCAGTCCCTCTTTAGCCTGTCGTGTAGCCCGCATGTGCCGATAGGGCATATCCATGTCTGTTGAGTGCCTTGTTGGGATTGCCCCTAAGGTGTGTTTCTTGTATTACGTCGGGGGAGTGTCCCTTCAAGTATTGCAATTTCATATTCCTCTTAATTATAGGCATATTGTCTTATTTTCCTTTGATCTGATCAGAACACTCACAGTCTCCTGGGTCCTGAACCCGGTAATAGCAATGCTGATGTATAAGCCTTCAAAGCCAGTGAGCTCATGTACCTCAAGATCTCTTACTTGGAAGTTGTTCAAGCCCTTTGCCTCTCACAGTATTCCCTGGGAACAAGATGGTTCTGAAGATTGGTCCCACTTTTTTCCAAATGTTCTGTTGGAACTCCATCTGAACGAAGAGATCATTCTTCTGTCATTTTCCACGTCCCAGTGTCTCCTTGGCCAAGGAGACCTTACACAATCTGGGCAGCAACATTCAGAGCTATCTTCATTCATGAAATTTGATAACACTGATGTCAGTTGAGTGGCTGCTGAAGTGACTATTTCCAGATAAATAATATGCATTACTCATTGTTACCCTTTTCATGGACCCAGCCCTCAGCCGTTGTCTGGTTACACGCCACCTGCTAGAACAGTTGTGGTTGCATTTTCCAGGCATGTATTTATCAGAACACAGAAAAGTGAAGCTATTGCAGCACAACCATTCAGCCCGTTTGATAGAACATTAATAAAAAATCACACTGCTCGCACTGGCCTCTCGCCACTCAGTAAAATCCCACACGGCCGGTTGCAGAGGAGACGTTTTGAATTTGGAGGGTCAACTTTTCAGGGTTGTAACTCCGTGTCCAGGTGACATTTAATCACTCTGGACTGATAATATTGGGTGACTGTTAAGCGTATCATTGCTACGGTGACCACTAATATGGTATATGTTTCTCTTTTCTGCATGTGAAGGATTGACATTTTAGTGTTGGGCCACATCGGGGCCCATTACAGCTGTGCGCTCTGTGGGATTTTACTGAGTGGCGAGAGGCCAGTGCGAGCAGTGTGATTTTTTATTAATGTTCTATCAAACGGGTTGCAGTTTCCTTATTTGGAACATGGTTTTTTCTTACATCTGATGCACTGCAGTGACGGATTGCGTATACATTACAGTTCGCCAATATTCCCTAATCGTGCCTTGAAAAAGTCTGTGTATCGGACGAAACACGTGTCGGCTAATTGTGTGCTGGGAATTTTAACTTTTGGACTGAATAAATTATATAAGAAAACTCTATCTGATGATCTGATTGGATTCCTTTGAATGGACTGGTGTTTTCTCATCATCCTAGTTGCTTAAGAGATCGATAACTATATCAAGTGATTACTTTGATCCAGGACCAAGACTATTTTTGGTTAACTAAACATATTAGGCTGAATGGTTGTGCTGAAATAGCTTCACTTTTCTGTGTTTTGATATATGCATGTTATATTTGTAATGTGCAGGCAACACCTTTAGGTAGTAGGTGTTTGAAGCTTATATAACACCCGGTTGCGAATATAGCAACTTAGATATTTGTCACGCATGAGTACAGATACTTTGAATACAGTTAGTTTTTGGATGTGCGGTTATTTCCCGGTCAGGGAACACTACTACCTGTTCTATTTTTGAATCCATGTATTTATCAGAGTTAATACCAGGAAACTCCTTGAGATATCATAACAACCTTTCTGCTGTTACTGTGACTCTAACTATGGAATTACGGAAACGGGTTCTCGTAACTAATGTCTTTGAACGGGTTAAACATTAAAAATACGGAACACAGACACGAGTTCTCTCGTGTCCTTATCGTCCCAGATTTAGCCCCTGATGAAGGGCGCTGCCCGAAATGCATTGGGCGTATTTAAGTTATAAATACATGAATGTGATCATAATCATTCTAATGGAAGTTACTATATGAAGAAAGCAAAATAATTATGAAGCATAAACAAAAGAAATAAAAAGTATTTTTGTGAAGAACTTTACACCTCTTGAAGAGCTTTATTGGAAGAGTACTTTGAGTGTGAATTGGGGACGCCCCCCAGAACTTGGGGACAGCGCATCTAGTAAACTGTGCCAGATGTTGCCAACTCTGTATATGTTTAGGCTTAATTTTCCTGAGCTTCTTTCTTTCTTATTTACACACTTGCTGTGAAATCGCACCACAAAGTCTAAAATAGGAATGAGCAAGGATGTCAGAGGAGTGAAAAATTGCCTTCAGGGTGACCCCATTAAGGTTAGTCTGTAAGCTTGCACCCATTATTAATTTTCTCCTGTTGCCCTCTCAGCCATGAGCTAATAAAGCACATAGGTTGTGTGAGGATTGTGATGTATTATATGGTGTGTTGTGTGACTTCACCATGTAATACACTCACAAAACCATCTTGGGTCCAGCCAGGCTCGTTTGTAAAACGTCTAGCTCAACCTGGGTAGCTATGGCGTCAAGCAGCAAGGATTGAACAAAGGAACTAGTATAAAGGATATCTGAAAGAGACCGTAGTTATAGATTCCTTACCTTAGAATTACCCCCAGACATCAGACTGGATCCGGAGAAATTTTTTCGTAACAGTACACCTGCGTGTCGGTAGGTGGCGTCGGTCGACTCCCCGTCCGTTGTCGGCGTCGTGGTCTCTGGGATGACGTTGCGGTGTCTACTTAGACGCCGCCCCTGCGCACTGATGTCAGTTCTTTCTTTTTCCGCGCCAGCCAGCGCAGATCCGGAGAGAGCGTGCCCCTTAGTCATTTTTTGACTAACCCTTTTTCGACTTTTGTTGACGTCTTTTCCGAGTCTTCGACTCCTGGTGCACGAGGGATGTCCCATTTGTCGGACCGGTTTCAAGCCCTGTGACTCCTGTCACAAGCTGATGTCGGTCACCGATCCGCACCTCGTGTGTCTTTGGTGCCTGGAGCGCGACCACGATCCGAAGATGTGCTCCGACTGCCTGGCCATGAACCAGAAGTCTTTGCGGGAGCGGTCCCAAAAGCTTTTAGAGGTCCGGCAGTCCGCCCCACGCCATTCGAGGTCCCGGTCGAGAGGAAGGTCACAGGACCAGTTGCGGAGTCATCACTATTCCTCTTCGAAGTCTTCGCACTCCTCCGGTAAGTTGAAGCACAAGAAGAAGGCGAAGAAGCATCGTTGTTCTTTGCCTTCTCCCCGTCCGTCGGCCGACACGACGCGGGACCCGGAGTGTCGTCGCTCTTCGGCTCCATCTTCGGAGCCCGCTGGGACAGCTCTGCTCTTACCTCCCTTTCCCGGAGACGGAGCGTTCTTTGCCCAACTTTGTGCATTTTACAAAGCACTCCATAGCATTTTTGGGCAGCCCGACTCCGCAGGCACGCCTTTGGGCCCCATGGACTCGGCTGGGGGCCCTGGGCCTTCGATGCCGGCGGCTCCGGCCTCGGTGCCCGAGGGCCCCCATGGATCCATGCCTGGGTCCGGATCGGCGCCGGTTGACCTCAAGGTACCTTCCCAGGCGGCTATTCCAGTGACAACGCCCCCAGCGCCGGTTGTGCCACCAACCGGCGTCGACCCCCGCCTCACCCCCGACTTGGACCCGGTGCCGGACCGACGTCGTCTGACATTGGTAATGGCGCCGGAGGGTACTTTTGTACCGCTGTTCATCCCTGGCTTTCCCAATCGCCCTGAGTGGCAGAGGAAGGTGAGGAGGACTGGGAGGGGTCTGTTGACTCTGTAGCTGATCAGCTTTTAGAGCCGGACTGGCGAGAGGAGTTGGGTGACGCCAATGGTCTGGATACTTTCCCAGACCTTGGCATGCTTTCCCCCCTACCGTGGCTACGGAGGAGGGAGCTTCCTACGCTGTGGTGTTGCGTAAGGCGACTTAGGCCTTGGGCCTCGAGCTTCCTACGGTGGCAGTCAGGGCTAACCTCCTGACAGAGGTGCTTCGGCCGGCAGCGGCCTCTTCGGAGCCCCTGCTGCCTTTTAACGAAGCCCTAACCGACATCCTTCTGGGCACTTGGTCCAAGCACAGCACAGGGGCTTCTGTGGACAAGATGATTGCCTGACGCCACCGCCCGGCCCTGGGCGACCCACTTTTCCTCTCCCAACACCCCACCCCTGAGAGCTTGGTGGTCCAAGCCTCATCCTTGAAAGGCGCATTCCCTAGTGCTCCCCCTGATAGGGAATCCAGGAAGCTGGACCACCATGGGAAGATGTTTTCTTCTGCCAGCTTAGGGCTGCGGTCGGTGAGCACCACATGTCTCTTGGGCCGCTATAACCATACGGTGTGGGATACGGTTGCGCAAGTGCTGCCACAGTGCCCAGAGGAGGCCTGGGCCGTGCTCACCCGCGCAGTTGCTGAGGGTCAAAACGCAGCTAAGTTCACCATCAGATGTGAGCTGGATACCGCCGACTCTCTGGGCAGAACGGTTTCCACGTCGGTAGCCCTGAGGCACTTCGCCTGGTTGAGGACGTCTGGTTTTTCGGGGGATGTCCAATCTACCCTTTTGGACATGTCCTTTGATGGCCGTCGCCTGTTTGGTGACAAGGCGGACTCAGCGCTTGAGCGCTGCAAGGATTCTAGGGCTACGGCCAAATCCTTGGGCCTCGAAGCAACCTCTCGCCCCACGCAGTCTGCCTTTCGGCCCTTTCGTGGCTACGGAAGGGGTGCCCCACCACTTTCCACCCAGTCGAGCCACAGGGCCGCGCAAGCTACCCAGCCTATGCGTGGCCGCGGACGTGGGACCCAGCGACAGGGGTCTGGGGGCGGGCCAGTCCACCCATACCCCCCCCCCTGCAGCAGCCTCCAAACCTCCCTAGTCCGAACTTTCAGGCCCACCAGAGGCCAGTGGGTGGCAGGATTCGCCATCACCTCCCCCACTGGCAAAACATCATGTCGGACAGATGGGTTTTGCAGATAGTCTGAAGGGGCTACTCCCTCCCCTTCGAGACTATCCATCCCTCCATGCCACCCGCACTCCATCGCATGTCGGAGGATCACTTGGCCCTTCTCCGCCAGAAAGTTACGGCTCTCTTGGCCAAGGGAGCTATTGAACGGGTCCCTGTGCCAGAAGTAGGTCATGGTTGCTATTCCCACTACTTTCTGGTACCCAAGAAGGACAAAGGCCTGCGTCCTATCTTAGACCTCAGGGCCCTCAACCGCTTCCTCTGGAAGGAGAAGCTCAAGATGTTCACGTTGGCTCAGGTCCTCTCTGCCCTTGATCCCGGAGACTGGATGGTAGCGTTAGACTTGCAGGACTCCTATTCCCACATCCCCGTCCTGCCAGCCCACAGGCTATACCTATGGTTCACGGTGGGCCACGAGCATTTCCAGTTTACCGTGCTCCCTTTTGGCCTTACCAGCGCCCCTCGGGTGTTCACGAAAGTGATGGCGGTGGTCGCAGCTCATCTGCGCAGATCAGGGGTTCCAGTCTTCCCCTATCTCGACGACTGGCTGTTGAAGGCGGGCTCGTCCCAGGCTGTCTCCCACCTCCAGACTACGGTGGACCTCCTGCATTCGCTCGGGTTCACTATCAACGTGCCGAAGTCGCACCCGATTCCCTCTCAAAATCTCCTTTTCATCGGAGCAGTTCTGGATACAGCGCAGATTCGGGCCTATCCTCCCGAGCAGCGAGTCTGGGATATTCAGGCTATGATACCTATGTTTCAGCCTCTATCCCGGATTTCTGTGAGAATGAGGCTGTTGGGTCTCTTGGCCTCCTGCATCCTGCTGGTGGATCATGCCAGATGGCATATGCGGGCTCTGCAATGGGACCTGAAGTTTCAGTGGGCGCAGCATCAATGGAATCTTTTCGATGTTGTCCAGATCTCGGAGGGGACTCCACGTCAGTTGCAGTGGTGGCTCATGAACCAGGATTGGATCAACGGCAGATCCCTCTCCCTTCCCCAACCAGAGTTCACAGTGGTGACAGATGCGTCACTCCTAGGATGAGGCGGCCACATGGGAGAGGCGGAGATCAGGGGTCTCTGGCAGAGTCCGGGCTCCACATCAACCTTCTGGAACTCCGGGCGATCCGTCTCGCACTGAAGGCATTCCTTCCTTCTGTCACAGGAAGAGTAGAGCAGGTGTTCATGGACAATACCACCACCATGTGGTACTGCAACAAACAGGGCGGGGTGGGGTCGTGGACCCTATGTCAAGAGGCTCTTCGCCTTTGGACATGGCTGGAACATCAGGGCATATCCCTGGTAGTTTAACACCTGGCATGTTCCCTGAACGCCAGGGCGGACGAACTCAGCCGCCAGTGCATGATGGATCACGAATGGCGTCTTCACTCGGAGGTAGTGCAAGGTCTCTTTCAGCAGTGGGGAGAGCCTTGGTTAGATCTATTCGCCACCAAAGAGAACGCGCAATGTCAGCAGTTCTGCGCTTTGGAGTTTCCAAGGCGGCACTCGCTTGGCGACGCATTTCGTCGCGAGTGGAATTGCGGCTTCCTGTATGCCTTTCCGCCTATACCACTTCTACCCAGAGTGCTGAAGAAGATCAAGCCCAATCGGGCCCAAGTCATTCTTGTGGGTCCGGACTGGGCACGAAGAGTCTGGTACCCCGAGCTCTTGAGCATTGCCATCGATCCTCCGATCAGACTGCCCCTTCGGGAAGATCTGTCGCAACAGCAGGGGACAGTCCTTGACCCAAACCTGTCCAGCCTCCACCTCCTTGCGCGAAGATTGAGCGGCGACAGTTGACAGCTTTCGACCTTCCTCCCGAAGTCTGTAATGTCATCTTGGCAGCCAGGCGTCCCTCCACTAAAACGGTATACGCCTGTAGATGGTACAAATTTGTGGCATGGTGCACAGTAAAGCCTGTGGATCCCCTTTCTGCCCCTCTTTCAGAGGTTCTCCTCTTCATTGTCTCTTTGGCCCAACAGGGCTCTGCTCTGGGCACCCTTAAAGGCTAACTTTCGGCCATTTCGGCCTTTCTTCGCCTCCCTGATCAGCCTTCTCTTTTCAAGTCCCCTAATGTAAACAGGGCATTACTCATCTCTTTCCTCCTTCTCCTTTCGTAATGCCCCAGTGGGACTTGAATCTTGTCCTTACTTATGTGTGCTCCTTTTGAGCCACTACATAATTGTCCTCTACGTCTTCTTACTTCAAAGACTGCTTTCCTGCTAGCCATCACCTCTGCTCGCAGGGTGAGTGAGCTTCAGGCTCTGTCCTCCAAACCTCCCTTTCTTGCTGTCCATCCGGACAAAGTGGTCCTTCGTACTAGGCCCTCTTTTCTGCCCAAAATGGTTACCTCTTGGGGGCGTGGCTTAGCCTGCTGCGAGATGGCCGCACTTTAAGTGGGCTCCGCCGGCCAAGCTCCTAATCCGACAAAATCCTGCGGACCTGCGTGGTTCTACTGCTACACGCACAGAGATCCTGGCCCCCTGCACCTAGGGGCACACTTTGATCTATCCGCCAGCATGAGGCCGCGCTGCGGCGAAGATTGACGACACCCGGAGCGCTCCGGGCCTGCACGCGCCTGACGGGCCTGCCCTGCGGCGTTGCGGAGGGGGCGGTGCTGTGTACAGTGGAACCCGCCTGCTGCTTTCCACGGCCTGTCGGAGCCCGGAGCCGCCGCTGCCTGCCTTCAACGACATGTGAGTGCGGCGCCGCATCGGTGGGTGGTCCGCGGCTGGGTGGGGGCGCGATGGCCGGACCGTGAGGCTCGGGACTGCGTGGCCTGTTTTGGTCGCCCCACTCTCAGGCCGGCTCTGGTCGGGGCTCCGCGAGTCCTGCGACGTGGGCGACGAACCCCCCTTATCTCCCCGCTGCTAGCTGCCCCACCTGGTGTGCTCTCCCTGCTGCCCTCTCCGCCTCCCTTCCTGGCACGGGGTGCGTATTTACCTGCTCCGGCGCCCCATTGAAGTGAGTCTCCCATCTGTCCTGGCTGCGCCGGACCCCCCGCACCTCCGACTGCGCCTGGCTTCTTAAGCCTCACCGTCCATACGCTACCCCCGCGAGTGGGGAAATCCCGCAGATTCATCCGCCAGGGTCCTTGGTACATGCCTGAAGGCCAGCACAATCCCTGCGGTCTGCCCATCCACACCTGAGGAGTCAGATGCCAGCCTACAGACGCCCTCTATCCCTCGACCGATGCTGGTTGACACGGTGACCAGCAGCCAAACATACCCACTGGGAGGGCTCTCCGCTTTTTGCCTGCTTTGCGGCGGCTGCCGCCCCGTGACCTGCAACTTTCCATCCCCTGCTGCTCCTGGTGCACCCCGTGCGTCCCTCGGCCTGCTGACTCACGATACCCTGCGCCCTCTTACTCTGGGCACTGCTTATCCCCCCATTGGGGTGCCCAGGCCCTGGGTGGCTGGCCAGCCGTGCAGTGGTGGTTCCATCATGGGCAAGGTGGACGCCAGGCAGCCCAAAATAGCCTTCGAACAGCGCAGGCAGACTAGACAAGAGGGGCCGATGCCGGGGACGGAAGAACTCGCCACACAGACTGACTCTAGCGCAACTCGTGACGACGATCTGAAGGCCATCATGTTGGATGTTAAGGCCAGCGTCAGTGACATCGCAACCCAGCTTGAACAATTGTCCGCCAACCTTGCTGTTGCGAAAACCTGGGTAGATTCGCACGATGCGCAGAACACGCACTAGAGTCCAGAGTCTCAGATGTTGAGGACACCATGACCCGGAGAGAGGCAAAGGCTGCTCCAAATGGACAAAATTTTGGAATTAATAAAGAACAAGAATGAAGATTTGGAGGCGCCCTCCGGCAGAAGCAACCTCCGCATTGCGGGGGTGCCCGAATCCTCCAACATTACGAAAATGGAGGACTTCGTTGAGCAGCTCCTGCATGAACTTTTTGGCGAGACCCTCTCTCCGGTCTTCATCGTGGAAAGGGTGCACCGTTCTCTGGGTCCGAGGCCTCCCCGGGCGCTCCTGCATGCCCGATCATCGCCAAACTGCTGAATTTCCGGGATCGTGATGCGATTTTGCGGGCTGCCCGGGAGAGAGGTGAAGTACGACACCAAGGGAATACTCTCGCCTTCTATCCAGACCTTACGCTAGCGGTACAGGCCGCTCGGCGGGAATTCCTCCCGGCAAAGAGGTTGCTACAAAAACATGACGTCTCCTACTCTCTGGTCTACCCGGCCAAACTGAGAATCAAGGCTGGGTCGCAAACGCATCACTTTAACGACCCGAAAGCCACCCTGGCCTTTGCGAAAAAGCTGGACAGGCAACAGCGTCGAACACCGCCCAACTCACAGCAGGAGGACGGAAATGGTGCAAGCGACAACGACTAACGAGGTCCCTTGCTCCTCTGTTTTCGCCATCCATTTGGGAGACTTTGCCGCTCACCCCGTCCTTTACCTAACTGCATTGACTCGTTGCCTCCTTGCCTGAGTCCTTCACTGCTCACTGCTTTATCCGCTGCTTGGCGGTTCCTGCTGACCTGCGCCTTGGTTTGTCACCGTCTTTTAAGGACCGCTCTTGGACACTCTTCGAACTCACCATGTACGGTATCTGTCCAGTTTTGCTGATGCGACCCTCGGGTCCAGTTGCCTATCTCAGTTATATTCCCGCAACGACTTCTCCCTAGAAGCTGGGGGGCCTTATGCCTTTGCATGTTTTGACATAGAGTTGTCCGCCCACTATCGTGGCTTGGCCACCCTGTTCCGAGTGACAGGGGTGTATGCCAGGTGGATCCATGCCCCCTTGGGATGATTCCCTTTTCAATCTCTTTTGCTCCCTCTCCAAGTTGGAGTTCCCTGGGTGCGGTGTGCTTGGAATCTCAACCTAATTGGGGGGTTGGAGTGGGTGGGAGGTGGGCTGGGGCGCTATCTTTGGGAATGTTGCCTCTCTCCAGAGGCTTGTTATTTTTATTGCTTGGTTTAATCTGGTGCATGATGTTGTGCTATATGATTCTCGCTATGCTGTTCGTCACGACACCTACTGCAGTCACTTCACCTACACTCCCAACACTATCCGTCATACAACACCACTCTTTCACCAAATAACGGATACCACACTCTGGACCTGGAATGTTAGGGGTATGAATGACCATCGTAAGTCACGCCTCATGCACGCACACCTCTCAAGGCATCAGGTGGACATCTGTTTCCTTCAGGAAACTCACCTCTTTCCTGCCACCGCGTCTAGGCTGCACTCGAGGCACTGGGGTGAGTCCCACTCGTCTTTCTATTCTAATTACTCCCGCGGCGTCTCCATTCTTCTACGCAGAAGGCTTCCCTGGCGCACGCTTCAGTCCATCACTGACCCAGAGGGCACATACGTTATACTTTCAGGCACCCTTATTAACCAGCCTTTAATTCTCGCGGCTATTTACGGCCCAAACTCTGACAACCCTGCCTTTTTTGCACACGTCTGGCAGCTTATATCCTCCCTGGGGCCCTGCTCTCTGCTTTGGGGGGGGATTTTAACATTGCTCCCTCACATACGCTAGACCGCTCTGGGGATCAAGCCCAGCACCCTCAGGCCACCACCCTATTGCACTCTACTATGTCCGATAACTCCCTGCTGGACGCTTGGCGACATGTCAACCCCGATCGTCGCGAGGGCACATGCGTCACTGGCACGCGGGGCTGCTGGTCCCGGCTGGACCTCTGGCTCACTACTCGTGACGTTTCTTCCTGGACGGCTTCCGTAGATCATATGGCCCGCACCCTCTCCGACCAAGCTCCTGTACGGTTGCGTCTACAGCTTCCCCTCACTGCGCGCCGTATGTTTGCGTGGAGATTGCCCCCTAATGCTCTCCGTGACGCAGTTTTCCGCGAGGAGATCCGCACCGCCATTGTTGATTACTTTGCACACAACGTGGGTTCGGTGGAATCACCCTCCACTCTTTGGGAGGGCTTTAAGGTAGTTATACGGGGAGAGTGCATCTCCAAACAGTCCGGGGTGTTGAAAGATGTTAGATTTGGGGGTCTCTAGTTGGCACAGGTAGGTACTTGTGACAAATAGGGACCCTCGCCTCTAGTCAGGGTAGGGGGGTACACTCCTAAAATAACCCCTGCTCACCCCCTTGGTAGCTTGGCACGAGCAGACAGGCTTATCTCAGAGGCAGTGTATTAAGCATTTGTGAATACATACAGTAATCCAGTGACAACACTACAGATGGACACCACACAAGGTTTATATCAAAAATAAGTATTCTTTATATAGTTTTACCACAAGACCATAACGACAAAAATCCACAATACTGTACTTAAAAAGGTAGTTTTAGCTTAGTTCTCTTAAGTTCTTAAAATGCGACACTTTGAGTCAATGTACCTTACGATGCGTCACGTTTCTACAACGAAAGTGTTGCAGAGATGGAGATGCGACAAAGTTCTGGTGCAAAGAAATAAAGACGTCAAGTTCTTCCTGATGCGGCACGCTTCTCCGATGTTGCGAGTAGCCTCGACTCGATGCGTCAGCTGCAGCGGCGACACCCTTGTTCCGTGATGCGACGACAGCGGCTTTGGCAGCGACACTCTTCTCCGACGTTGCGAGACGCTTCCGCTCGATGCGACAACTGCAGCGGCGACACCCTTGTTTCGTGATGCGACGGCAGCAGCTCCGACGGCGGCACGCTTCTCCGTGGATGCGAGGCGCTTCTCTCGATGCGGTGCAATGAGTCAGCTACAGCGGCGACATCTACGATGCGACGGCAGCGGCTGCGACGGCGACACGCTTCTTCCTCGATGCGAGACTCTTCTCTTGATGCGGTACAATGCGACAGCTACAGCGGCGACATCTACGATGCGACGGCAGCGGCTGCGACGGCGACACGCTTCTTCGGGGTTGCGGGACGTTTCTCGAGATGCGGTGCAATGTGTCAGCTACAGCGGCGCCATCTCCGTGATGCGACGGCAGCGGCTGCGACACGCTTCTCCCTCTTGAGTCGCGCTTCCAGCTCCTTGCGACACACAGTCCCTTCAGAAGGCCCAAAACAGCAGCAGGCACTTCCAAAGGATTCTTGGGGAGCTGGTGGTTGAAGTCTGTTGTCCCTGAGACTTCAGCAGGAGGCAAGCTCTTTTCTCAAGCCCTTGGAGATCCTTCACAAGTTGAATAAAAGTGCACACAAAGTACTTTCTCCTTCCTTTGGCAGTCAGGCAACCACTGCAGGCAGATCCCTCTAGCTTAGGGATAGTCTTCTCCTCAGTTTCTTCTTGGTTCCGCTCCTCAGCAAAGGTTTCTTCTTGTTTCCCAAAGTGATCTAATTTCTTAGGGGTCTGGGTCCCCTTTTTATACACAGTTTCTCTTTGTTCTCTGAAGGCAGAGAGGCCTCTCCCTAGTCCAAAACCAGTTCTGGTCAGTCCTGGAGCACTTTGTTTTTCTGACTCCTCCTTTCCTTTCAGAATGTGGGGCAGAGTGCTCAGCCGCCCGGCAGGAGGTGGAGCCAGCATTGTGGAAGGCAGGCACAGCCCTATTCAGACCCAGGTGCAACTCCTCCCTCCACTCTGGATGCAGATCTTTCTATTCAGCCCTGTGCTGACTCACCCTGTCTCCTGTAGCCACCCCCAGCCCCTGTCACTCAATCTCCAGACAAGGAATACACAACCTAGCAGAGGCAGGCTTGTAAGTTTAGGCAAGAAAATACCCACTTTCTAAAAGTGGTATTTTCAAACACAGAATGTTAAAACCAACTTCACTAAAAGATGTATTTTATCATTCTGAGTTCAGGCATACTAAATTCGTTTTTCTACCATGTTCCCTGGGTCAGTTCTGACTATAAGGTGTAATAATCAGTCTGCCCATTCTGGCCTATGGGGAGCAGGTAGCTTTGCAATAGTGAAAAACGAAAATGGCTGTAATTCACTATTAGGACATGCCACACACACCAGGGCATGTCCTACCTTATACTTATAATGCACCCTGCCCTAGGGCCTACTTTAGGGGTGACCAACATGTAGTAAAGGGAAGGTTTAGGGACTGGTAAGTGGGTGCACTCACCAAGTCGACATGGCAGCTCTAGGCTGCACACAGGCTCTGCGATGGCAGGCCTGAGACACATTTTACAAGCCGCTTCTGTGGGTGGCACAACCAGTGCTGCAAGCCCACCAGCGGCATTGGATTTACAAGCCCTGGGCACACTCAGTGCACTGTACTAGGGACTGACAAGTAAACCAATCATCCAATCATGGGGTCACTAATACATAACATAATTTATCATAGGGAGCACTTGCACTGTGGCACTGAATAGCAGTGGCACAGTGCCCAAAGCATCTAACACCAGCAAAAACAGATCAGTAACATAGGAGGCATCATAAAAAATGGAAGGGAGACCCACGCCAAGGATGCCAGGTCTAACACGTGTCCCCTCCAGCTGAAATGTGGGGAGAACTACCCTACCTCAGGGGAGTTCTCTTCACTAAGGCGGAAAAATCTGGACAGACCATCAGCATTGGCGTGTTCTGTACCAGGGCGGTGTTCCACCGTGAAATCCATCCCCTGTAGGGAAATGGACCACCTCAACAGCTTTGGATTCTCACCCCTCATCTGCATCAACCATCTGAGGGGCCTGTGGTCTGTCTGAACCCGGAAGTGAGTCCCAAACAGGTATGGTCTCAGCTTCTTCAGTGCCCAGACCACAGCAAATGCCTCATGCTCAATAGCACTCCACCTCTGTTCCCGTGGTAGTAACCTCCTACTGATGAAGGCTACGGGTTGATCTAGGCCCTCCTCATTCATCTGTGACAGAACAGCCCCCACACCATGCTCTGAAGCGTCTGTTTGTACTACGAACTCTTTGGAGAAGTTGGGTGCCAGGAGCACGGGCGTCGTGCACATGGCAGTTTTCAGGGCCTCAAAAGCTTTCTGACAGGTGTCAGTCCAAATCACTTTCCTGGGCTGCTTCTTGGAAGTCAGCTCTGTCAGGGGCGCAACAATGCTGCCATACCCCTTGACAAACCTCCTGTAGTAACCCGTGAGTCCTAAGAAGGCTCTCACCTCTGTCTGGGTTTTGGGGGGTTCCCAATTCAGGATGGTTTCAATTTTGGGTTGTAGGGGCGCCACCTGGCCGCTCCCCACTTGGTGTCCCAAGTACACCACGGAACCCTGCCCGATCTGGCACTTACTCGCCTTGATCGTGAGGCCTGCTCTCCGCAGCGCCAATCAACACTTCCCAGAGGTGGCGCAGATGTTCTTCCCAACTGGCGCTGAACACTGCGATGTCATCCAGGTAGGCGGCACTGAACGAGTCCAGTCCAGCCAACACCTGGTTGACCAACCTCTGGAAGGTGGCAGGGGCATTCTTCATCCCAAAGGGCATCACCCGGAAGTGGTAGTGCCCATCTGGGGTGGAGAATGCTGACCTCTCTCTTGCCCCATCAGTCAAGGCGATCTGCCAGTACCCAGACGTCAAGTCAAACGTGCTGAGGTACCGGGCAGCCCCTAGCCGATCTATGAGCTCATCAGCTCTGGGGATGGGGTGCGCGTCAGTCCTGGTGACTGAATTGAGCCCTCGGTAGTCCACACAGAACCGGAGTTCTGGTGTGGCACCCGGTGCGGCAGCCTTTGGGACCAAGACCACTGGGCTGGCCCAAGGACTGTTAGAGGACTCAATCACCCCTAACGCAAGCATTTTGGAGACCTCCTCCTTGATGCAAGCTCTCACCCTGTCAGTCACCCTGTAAGATTTGTGCTTCACAGGTGTTCTGTCCCCAGTGTCCACATCATGGATGCACCAATCTGTGACACCGGGAACCAGGGAGAACAGATCAGAAAACTGTCCCAGCAACTGGCGGCAGTCATTCTGTTGCTCAGGGGTCAGGGTGGAAGAGAGGTTGACACCATCCACTGACCCATCTTGCTCTGTTGCTGACAGGAGGTCAGGAAGAGGCTCGGTCTCCTTCTCCATCCCAGCATCTGTCGCTAAGAGCATGCCCACTTGGGACCTCTCCAAGTGGGGCTTCAGGCGGTTGACATGCAGGACCCTCAAGGGGTTCCTGGGAGACCGCAAGTCCACCAAGTAGGTAACCGGACTTTTGCGCTCTACAACCTCAAAGGGTCCGGTCCACTTATCCTGGAGCGCGCAGGGCTCCACTGGGGCCATGACCCACACTTTCTGACCAGGCTGAAGCTCTACCAGAGTGGCATTCTGGTCGTATCACTGCTTCATCTCCTCCTGGCTGGCTTCCAGATTCGCCTCAGCAAGTTGCCTGAAACGCCTAGTTTGGTTCCTAAAGGCCAGCATGTAACTGTATACATCCTGGGGAGGTTTCCTGGGAGATTGCTCCCAGCCTTCTTTGACCAAACTTAGAGGTCCTCTTACTGGGTGTCCATAGAGAAGCTCAAAGGGACTGAACCCTAGAGATTTCTGTGGCACCTCACGGTAAGCAAAGAGCAGGCATGGTAAGAGGACGTCCCACTTACGCCTCATAGGTTCCTCAAGACCCATAATCATGCCTTTGAGGGTTCGGTTGAACCTTTCAACCAACCCATTTCCTTGGGGGTGGTAAGGAGTGGTAAACTTGTAGGTTACCCCACACTCCTGCCACAGGGACTTCATATACTTGGAAATGAAGTTGGTCCCCCGGTCAGACACTACCTCTCTAGGGAATCCCACTCGGAAGAAAATTCCCATCAGTGCTCGTCCCACCACGGGGGCCGTCACTGTCCTCAGAGGTATGGCTTCCGGGTACCGGGTGGCATGGTCCACCAAGACCAGGATGAACCTGTTGCCCATGGCTGTCTTGGGGTCCAGTGGCCCCACAATGTCAATACCCACCCGTTCAAAGGGGGTGCTGACTACAGGGAATGGCTGGAGAGGAGCCTTGCGCTTCCTCCCACTCTTTCCACTTGCCTGGCAAGTCTGACATGTCCTGCAGTGAGTGTCTGAACTCCTGCCCATTTGGGGCCAATAAAAGTGGGTGACAAGCCTCTCAAAGGTCTTGTCCTGCGCCAAATGTCCTGCCAATGGAACATCATGGGCCAGCCCCAGTAGGAAGGCTCTGAGGCACTGGGGTACCACCAGCACACGGGATGACCCAGGCTCAGCAACCTTAGGCTCAGTATACAGGAGATCATTCTCCCAATAGACCCAATGTGACCCAGACTGATCACCTGTTGCCTGGTCTGCAGCCTGTTGCCGCAGACCCACCAGAGAAGGGCATTCTTTCTGCTCCTTGCAGAATTCTTCCCTGGAGGGTCCTCCTTCTTGCTGCCAATGGGTCAGCTCAGGCAGGTCCCCCAGTTCAGCTACCTGTTCCCCTGTAGGCTCCAGGGCATCCCCCTCAAGGTCTGCCTCCTCCTGGACCGTGGGAACTTCGGGGGCCGGTTTCCCGCGCCCCTGCCTCTTCTCGTGACGGCAGGTACCTGGGCCTCCCTCTCAGGCTCCAGGTCCTCTTGAGCACCTTTACTTGCTGCCATGGACCGGGTGGTCACACACGCCCAGTTAGGCAAACCCAACATCTCTAAATGAGCACTTCGCTCCACCTTCGCCCAAGGTGAGCTCTCCAAGTCGTTCCCTAACAAACAGTCAACAGGCATGGCGGGCCTCACAGCTACCTGAAGAGTACCAGAGACCCCCCCCACTCAAAGGGAACCTGAGCCACTTTGCAGTGACTCTCTGTGTTGTCAGCGGCAACAACTGGATAGAATGCATGGGGGACAACCTGCTCTTGAGACACCAGGTGACACTTGACAGCTGTCACACTGGCTCCTGTATCTCTAAGAGCCTCCACCCTATGGCCATTGATGGTCACCCACTGCCTGTATTTCTTAGTGTTGTCAGGCAGCAGGGTCCTGGGGACCACCTTACAGTCTCCTAATGAGACAAGGGACATTTGTGCGGGACCCCACCCCTCTTGGGCATCCATCTCCTCCCCCAGGGCTACACTAGCCATCTGCCGGGGGCTGCACCAGGGGGTGCGGTCTTTCCAAACTGGCGGCACCTGGGATCACTCGCTATATGACCCAGGTCCCCACATTTGTAGCATCTCAGGGGTCCCCTTTGAACAGGGGGACCTGTCGGGGCCCCTGAGGGTTTCTGGGGGGAGGCTGGGAACCTTTCCCTTGGTTCCCTTGGGGACTACTTTGGGGCCTTCTTTGGAACTCCCTCTGTTTACCCTTGTCCCCCCACTCTTCTGCTGGGGACCCTGCCCACCCTTGGCTGAGTCTCCCACGTGACCCTTGTGGACCCTGGTACTGACCCAGCGGTCCGCCTCCTCAGCAAGCTTCCTAGGGATAGTCAGCTTGCTATCTATCAGGTGCTGGCGTAGCTCTGGAAAACAGTTACTTGACAAGTGCTCCCATGCAATCAAATCAAGGAGCCCCTGAAAATCATCAACTTTGCTACCCTTCACCCAACCATCCAATGCTCTGCAGAAAAAAGTGACATATTCAACCCAGGTACTGTTCTCTATCTTCTTGCAACCCCTGAACCTCTGCCTATACAATTCAGGAGTTAAACCATACCTAGACATTAAAGCATCCTTCATGTGGTGATATGAATTATGGACATCAGAAGGCAAATCTAGCAGTGTGTCCCGCCCTCACTAAGGAACCGTCCCCACAACCCCGCTCCCCAATCCTTCTCAGGGACCCGGTGGGAAGATATGGCTACCTCATAGGCCTTGAACCACTGCCCAATGTCATCATTTTTAAAAACTCTCTGACCACATCCTTAGGAATATACACTCTAGATTCCACATACATTGACGGTGTGCTGCCACCAGAGGGAGTAATTTCTAAGCTCCTAGCTTTCAAATCCAACTCCCTCAAACTTCTATCATGCTCAAGCTGTATCCTCTTTTCTTCCAGGGCCAGTTTCCTAATTTCCAATTGCCCATTCATTTTGGCCAGCTCCAACTCATGCATCCTATTTCTCTCCCTGTCCTCCAGCTCTTCTGTGGACAGACCTTTGGCAGAAACACTGCTACCTGCTGGGGAAGGTGCCTTCCTTTCCCCTGTACCCAATGGCCCTTCCAGCTGCACATCTGCATCATTATCCCCTTCCTCATTCTCAGGGGTTTTCCTTGCTTCTACCCAGGCCCTCAGCGCCTTATAGAACTCCTCCCTCCTGGTGAGCCCGGTAATTGCAACATTAAATCTTTTGCAGAAGTGCTTCAGCTGCTTCGCATTGTAGCATTCTAGTTTCTCCTTTTCCCAATCAAAATCAACAGATGCTATGGATGCTGGTTTCATGATGGCTGATCTTGGCAAAAATGGAACGTCCTAGAAAAACAAATCTACCAACAGTATGTGGTCGCGTTTTGGTCTGCACTCACTAGTAGTGTTCACCAATCACTGTACATGAGTCACAAATGCAAGTCCAGAATCCTCACCGCTGACCACCAATGTTAGATTTGGGGGTCTCTAGTTGGCACAGGTAGGTACTTGTGACAAATAGGGACCCTCGCCTCTAGTCAGGGTAGGGGGGTACACTCCTAAAATAACCCCTGCTCACCCCCTTGGTAGCTTGGCACGAGCAGACAGGCTTATCTCAGAGGCAGTGTGTTAAGCATTTGTGAACACATACTGTAATCCAGTGACAACACTACAGATGGACACCACACAAGGTTTATATCAAAAATAAGTATTCTTTATATAGTTTTACCACAAGACCATAACGACAAAAATCCACAATACTGTACTTAAAAAGGTAGTTTTAGCTTAGTTCTCTTAAGTTCTTAAAATGCGACACTTTGAGTCAATGTACCTTACGATGCGTCACGTTTCTACAACGAAAGTGTTGCAGAGATGGAGATGCGACAAAGTTCTGGTGCAAAGAAATAAAGACGTCAAGTTCTTCCTGATGCGGCACGCTTCTCCGATGTTGCGAGAAGCCTCGACTCGATGCGTCAGCTGCAGCGGCGACACCCTTGTTCCGTGATGCGACGACAGCGGCTTTGGCAGCGACACTCTTCTCCGACGTTGCGAGACGCTTCCGCTCGATGCGACAACTGCAGCGGCGACACCCTTGTTTCGTGATGCGACGGCAGCAGCTCCGACGGCGGCACGCTTCTCCGTGGATGCGAGGCGCTTCTCTCGATGCGGTGCAATGAGTCAGCTACAGCGGCGACATCTACGATGCGACGGCAGCGGCTGCGACGGCGACACGCTTTTTCCTCGATGCGAGACTCTTCTCTTGATGCAGTGCAATGCGACAGCTACAGCGGCGACATCTACGATGCGACGGCTGCGACGGCGACACGCTTCTTCGGGGTTGCGGGACGTTTCTCGAGATGCGGTGCAATGCGTCAGCTACAGCGGCGTCATCTCCGTGATGCAGCGGCTGCGACGGCGACACGCTTCTCCCTCTTGAGTCGCGCTTCCAGCTCCTTGTGACACGCAGTCCCTTCAGAAGGCCCAAAACAGCAGCAGGCACTTCCAAAGGATTCTTGGGGAGCTGGTGGTTGATCTTCTTCCACGCCTGGGCTTTAGTCCGGATTTCGTGCGCAAAATACAGCTCTTATACACTCTCCCCACGGCTCGCATCCGCATAAATGGTCAGGTCACTGAGCCCATTCCCATCTCGAGGGGTACCAGGCAGGGGTGCCCCCTCTCCCCTATGCTTTTCGCCATTGCCATGGAACCTCTGGCCGCCCGGTTGCGACAGCATCATACTCAGAGGGGCATTGGTTTTACAGCCCGGGCCCTTGTTGTCTCCATGTATGCGGATGACATCACGATTTACGTCCACCATCCCCAGGACAACCTGGCCCCCATGACGAGGGAGGTGGTGCGCTTTGGCTGCCTGTCCGGAGTCCAGGTGAATTGGGGCAAATCGGTTCTCTTTCCCCTTACAGACGCTACAAAACCCTTCACCCCTGACTACCCCTTCGTGTGGGCATCTGGCCCGACCAAGTATCTTGGTATTTGGTTGAGCAGGGATGTGGATGAACTATGGAGATCGAACTTTGGCCGCGCGCTGGACTGGCTAGAGACTAAGATCCGTGTGTGGCAAACGCTCCCCCTATCGCTGGCAGGGCGCATTGCCATTGCAAAGATGGTGGTGCTCCCGAAATTCCTTTCTCTTTTTGAACGTCCCCGTCCCTCTCACATCGCACTTTTTTCGTAAACTGCGCTCTCATATTATAACATTGGTATGGGCTGGTCGACAGCCTAGAATTGCGTACAATATTCTCACGCTCCCCTTGTCCTGCGGCGGGATGGGCGCCCCAGATTTTACGCACAATGTGCCCAGGCCAGCTTCCTTCACTTCTGGCTACACCCCACGCCTTTCCAACCTCATGTTGAGGCTGACCTCGCTGCCCCATGGCTGCTCAAGACTGCGCTTTTCATTCCTTCTAAACCCCCGCGTGGCGAGATTGACACGGTTGAGTGCTTACGGTGGGCCTGGGATGGGCTTCGTAAGTACGTTGGTGCTAGCACACTATTTGCTCCCTCTATGACCCTAGCCAGCAATCCTGCTTTCCCCCCGCTACAGACTGCTGGCATGGCGCGCCGCGCTGCCCTCCTTGGACTCACCACCATAGCGGACATTTATCCAGACAACAGGTTCCTTGCCCTTCCTGACTGTCGGCCCAATAGACCGGCTGCTATACTATCAGATTAGAGCGACTTGTAAGGAGGCAAATCCCACTTTCCCGCAGGCCCCTCAGGCGCATCCTGCCCTCAAACTGGTCCACTCCTCTGGCTCCCCGCGTAAGCTGGTCACCAAACTCTATGCCCTTACGTTAGCCGCCTCGTCTACTGACACTGAACGAGCCTGCACTGCATGGTCAGTGGAGTTGGGTAGGGACCTTCCCAGGGAGGTATGGCTATACTGCTGCAAGCAGACCACACTCTTATCTCCTAATTATCGTTTGCGGCTCATACATTTCAAATACTTGACTAGGCTTTATCGCTCACCTGCTACATTACACAAGATAGGGCTGCTTGCAAGCGACAGGTGCGTGATGTGCTCAGCCTCTGACGCAGTCTTTATCCATTTAGCCTGGTTGTGTCCCAAAGTCTCTGCTTACTGGCGGGACGTATGCGCAGCTATTAGCAACATCACACTTGACCGCATCACGCCTGACCCCCTGGTATGCCTCTTAGGGTATGTAAAGAACATCCCGGATGCGAGCCGCAAACTCACTGCCATGCTCCTAGTTCTGGCGAAACAAAGGGTGTCCATTCACTGGGGGCGTAAGCCGGCACCTATGGTCAAGAACTGGCTGGACGACTCTGCCCATTGTCAGACACTTCTTGATGAATTTTGGGATTTAATGCCGGCAGCCAGCAGACCTCCTGACATCTGGCCCCCCCTTATTTCTTACCTACAGCGGCTAGCCACCCCAGACAGCTCGCCATCGGGTCCCCAATCCCGGACAGGCTACATATCGGAGGAAGCACCTCTGCTGACCCCCCTACACCGCACCCACCCTCACGTGCACCCTACATTCTGTCCCAAAGTCCGCTTACATGATTTGGCCAACTATTGTGCCTTTCTAGCCCAGCACTCCTTTAATTTTCCGTTGTACACTGTAGGGTGTTTCTGGAAAAGTGATTGTATTTGCATTGCACTAATAACCTGTACTGTGTCGTGACCTATTTCTTTATCAATAACGGTTTTTGAAAAGAAAAAAAAAGTGGTTATCTCTTTCCACATAGGTCAGACCATCACATTGCCCACCTTCTTCCCGCCCCATACCCCTCCAAGGAGGAGGAGAGACTCCACCGCCTGGACCCAAAACGTGCCCTGCCCTTCTACCTTGACCGCACAAAAGACTTCCGGGTGGACGATCAACTCTTCGTTGGTTATGTGGGCACCAAGAAAGGTCGGGCCGTGCACAAACGTACCATCTATCGATGGGTTGTCCTATGCATCAAGATCTGCTATTCTTTGGCAAAAAAGGAACCTCCGGTAGGACTGCGCGCCCACTCTACCAGGGCGACGGCAGCCACTACTGCATTGGGACGTGGAGTTCCGCTGGTTGACATCTGCCAGGCAGCCACATGGGCATCCCTGCACACGTTCACGAAACATTACTGCCTGGACAGCCAAGTCCGGAGAGACAGCTTTTTCGGCCGTTCTGTTCTCCAGGATTTCCTGGTGTGAACTTAATTCGCAGACCCACCACCGGGGTTGGCATTGCTGGGGTATCTATTCTAAGGTAAGGAATCTATAACTACGGTCTCTTTCAGATGAAGAAGTTACTTACCTTTGGTAACGATGTATCTGTAAGAGACATATGTAGTTATAGATACCTTACCGCCCCACCCATCCTCCCCGTTCTGCGAACTGACTTCTAGGGATAGGGACTCCCTTCCAGGGCCCTAGTTATGTGCACCAGTGGTCAGTGTATTGCATGGCTCAGTGCTTCTGGCATGGAAAGTCGTATCAGAACGGACGTCAGCGCGCAGGGGCAGCGTCTAAGTAGACACCACCACGTCATCCCGGCAACCACCACGACGCCGACGACGGACGTGGAGTCGACCGACGCCACCTACCGACACGCAGGGGTACTGCTACGAAAAAATTTCTCCGGATCCAGTCTGACGCCTGGGGGTAATTCTAAGGTAGGGAATCTACAAGTACATATGTCTCTTACAGATGCATCGTTACCGAAGGTAAGTAACTTGTTCTTACGTGCACCACGCAACAGAATAACAAAGTTCCACAACACAAAAGGAATTTGACTCCAATTAAAAAAAATAGATAATATTTTTATGGCTTTTTAGACACCAAGATGAGCAAAATGTAAATCTGAGCTTTTTAGTCCAAAGCGCAAACAAGCATTGGTAACCATAAAGTTTGAAAACTTTCTAAAACTTTTAAAGAGTTGTGTTTGACTACTCTGTCCCGGACTGGGTGACCAATTCTGAATGGGAAAGGTCAAGGGAGCCAATAAGGAGAAATGTGGACAGTTACCTGGTCACCAAAGCAGTCTTAAGTCCAGTTCCACCCTTTATGCTCGGACTGCCATAGACTTCAGTGGAGTGGTCTTGACCTGACACTGAGTATACATGATGCTGTAAGATGCTCTGCGTGATTTGCGGTCAACAAGGGTCTTCCTGGGGTTGTTCCTCGGTCCACGGTCTAGAACAGGCTACTTCAGTTTTTATTGGCCCTGGTGCTGGAAAAGCTGAGTCAGCCGACTGACTCTTGGAGTTGACCTTTTCGGTCTGGTGCTCTGAAGTGACTTTTCCACAAGCCAGGCACAGTCCTCTCTTTGCTAGCCGAAGGAGGAGCAGGTGCAGTCCAGCTTTGCTGCAGCCTCCTTGCCAGGTCCAGGGGTCAGTAGGGCAGTCCTTCTTCGTCCTCTCTCCAGTCCAGATGTGATCTGAGGTTCTGGGTTCCAGGGGTGCCATATTTATGCCCAGAAAGTTGCCTCAGGGTGAAGATGTCACTAGCCAATGGCCTACAAGGTCCTTACCCCCGTTATTCAGAAGTTATCAGGGCTAAGATATCAGACTGTAACTCTGTGCTTACCTCTGGGGCTACTACTAGCCTTTCCACAGTAAAAACAACAATTTGGAGTTTTTACTGTTAGAAAATATTAAAGAACATGCCCTACTTAATAATATACAGTTTCCTGCCTTAGGACTTGATAGGGCTTCCTTAGGGGCAACTTCTATATATATTATTAAGGGAAGTGTGGGCGTTGCCATTGGTTTAAATGCTAAAGTCGAAGTAGCAGTCTAAGCAGTAGCAGGCTGGGAGCCATATTGTACTATGTCACAGTCAGGGTGGTGTAATCAGTGCTGCAGCCCTGGGTGGTTACTTTAACTTAAAGGCCCTGGGAACCCTTGGTACCATATGCTAGCACGCTACTCCGGAACCCATAAAGGATTAGTGTTGAATTAGCATAGTGAAATATGAATGTAATTTGAGTGGTGGATAGGTTAGTCAGTTATTTGGATTCAGAAGTATATCGGAGGGATAGAAGAGGGAAAAAGGTTTGCATTTATATAGCGCATGTTACCCCTGATGGGGTGTTGAAGCGCTTTTTTCGGCGAGTAGCATGCTACTCCGGAACCCATAAAGGATTAGTTTGTGTCATTGTCTTTCGTAAATGCTGCCTTCAGATTCGTTAATAGGCTTGTTAGTCCCTCCTTAGTACGACGTTGTCTTCATTTGAACCCTCCCATGGCGACTGGCCCTTTTACTTCGGTTGTTACACAGGACCTGTTATTTAGTCTGTAAGCACTATTTACTTTATTGACTTTCTCTTACTGCAGGCCGGACATGCGCTGCTTCAGTTGAAACCGCTTGTGCTTTTTAAACCGCACGGCCGCCCCCGTAACACTGGCGCCTGCTTTCAATCACTTTTACCCGGCATTATCTTGTGTCTGTTTCAAAACCGCCCCCCCCCCTCCTCCCCCATGTAAAATGGATTTAGAAATGATTAGCGAAAGTCATGTGAATTCCAGGTAGAACATAATCCTGTGCTAATGGGCTGAAGCTGACAACAGCACATCTGTCTTACATGTCATCTGTACTAAAGCCACCTGACAGGTTGTTTTCAAAAGCCTGTTCTATTAACACCACCACCACCAATACCACCACCTCCACCAATACCACCACCAATACCACCACCAATACCACCACCGCCAATACCACCACCACCAATACCACCACCAATACCACCACCACCACAACCACCAATACCACCACCACCAATACCACCACCAATACCACCCCCACCACCAATACCACCCCCACCACCAATACCACCCCCACCAATACCACCAACACCACCACCAATACCAACACTGCCAATACCACCACCACCAATACCAACACCACCAATACCACCACCACCAATACCACCAACACCACCATACCAACACCGCCAATACCACCACCACCGCCAATACAACCACCAACAATACCAACACCACCACCATCAACACCACCAATACCACTTCCACCAATACCACCACCTCCAACACCACCACCAATACCACCACCAATACCACCGCCACCACCAATACCAACACCACCAATACCACCAATACCACCGCCAATACCACCGCCAATGCCAATACCACCAATGCCAATACCACCACCACCACCGCCAATACCACCACCAATACCATCACCACCAATACCACCACCAATACCAAGAACCAATACCACCACCACCAATACCACCACCACTACCACCACCACCACTGCCACCACCAATACCACCACCACTACTACCACCACCACCACCACTACCACCACCACTACCACCACCACCAATACCACCACCACCACCAATACCACCACCACCACCACCAATACCACCATCTCAGCGCCTCTTGCTCACTAGTAATAGCAGGGGCACTGTACGAGGCCGGAGCTGCAGCCGAGACCATCCCTCCCTCCCTCCCTCCATGCCTGCCATAAAGCACAGCCCGACCTGCACCAGGAGGCGAAGCCAGGGCCCTACTACAGCTGGAGTATATTTTTATTAGGCCAAAGATATCAATGACATTACGCAATGCCACACTGCACACTCAAATCATGGAGAAGGCAGGAACTAGCCCCCCCGCTCTTCCTCCTGAGCCGCAACAGTGTAATCACAGAGCGAAAGGTGTTGGAGCGCTTTGTTAGTGTTTATAGCTCGGATCATATGTAACTCTCACTTCACACTTTGTGCCTGTGTAATTTACAACACTTACACATCTTCTTCACTGCACTATTTATCACTACTTTGAAGATGTCGCAGGACGGTCTCTTCCTCTGATTTTACAATCTAACAAGCGGTCGAGAAGGCCCTTTATTGCAATGCTATAGGTCTCACATTTGCGAGAGTTTAAGCTATTAGTATTGTAAATGACAAGGCCTTTATTTATGTTTTAAAACCCAAAACATAAATAAAAGGCACTGTCATTTACAGTGCCAATAGCTCAAACTCACGTGAATGCGAGACCTATTGCATTGCAAATGCTTGTTTTAACCTATTAAACTCACGAATTTATGTCCTTTAACTTTTTTTTACTGTCTGTTTACGGATTCTTTTGCAAGTAGAATTAGTGGAATTTAGACTTCTCAAGTTGGTCTTCTATGTATTACATACACCATTACAGGATACCTGTTTGGACAGATCACTGTTTTACCCAAAGTAGTTTGTTATTTTTATTTCAGCACTTCATTTTCCTGCTAGTGCGTATTTTTTTCGGCTAGTGCACAATACTTGAAATTTGGATCAGCTTTGATTTTTGGTTAAGGAAGACCTTCATTAAGAACTAAAAATCAAGTTGTTGGAGGAATGTGTGGACACGTTGAAAAGGAACTCGCTCTATCAATTTGGAAATAGTATCCAGGAGGGAGAAAATAATACATTTTAAAAACAGCAATTACCTGCTGCTATGTTGTCGGCCGCAGTCTCGGTCTTCTGCTCAGGTCCCTGCACAGGCCCCTAGACGCCAATAACGGCGCTGCTGTCATGAGAGCAGCGCCATGATTGGCCTGAGCGGGCTTGTTTAACGCTCGCTCAGGTCCTAGGAGCCTGTGCCTCTACTCCACCTGGTTGTACAACACAGCTCGTGTGGAGAGAGATCAAAGTGCGCATGACCGTTTGAACGTCCTTGGACAGCCTGCCAAACCATCACGCGCACTTTACAGTGTGCACTACTCCTCTCCCTACACTCGTCATGGCCCTGCCCAGACTTGGCTGCCTGCAGCAGAAAGAAAAATAAAATGATAATAAAATGGTTTTATTATCATTTTATTTTTCCAGTTTCTGTCTGCTGCTTGGCACTCAGCGGGGTGAGGCGGGAGGGTGGGCGAATCTCCTCTGCTATCTCTATGTTTAAATAAGGGGTAGACCACTGCTTTTCAGCTAGGTTCAAGCTATAAATATATCCCTTACATTTATACTTGTAGACAATTTTAAAGTTCCAGTGCTCATGCCTGTGTCTTCACATAGTCAGTGTCCATGCCTCTGTGTTCCTGTTTTTTGTTTCTCTGTCCCTATTCGTCTTCATATCTCAATGTCACATCTCCGTGTGGGTTCTTTTCACAAAGAATTTACAAAGGGATTCCTGGCAGGCTTAAATGCAGTTTTGGGGGCAGAGATCTCTGTCAAGAATGTGGAGCTCTTATTAGCTGTAAATCGCACTCAAAGGGGGAGAAGTGTTCGTTCTATGGTGTGGTTTGTATTGTAAGTTTTTGGAAATGTCTACAAGCATGCATTTTTGCCGGCATTTCCTCACGCTATCCTTACCACCCTGGAAAACGTACTAAATTCTATGATCCACCTCCCACCTTTCACCTCTGAACCCAAGGAGATCACCTGTGGTGTCTGCCAGGGCTCATCCCTCTGCCCCGCGCTCTTCAACGCATATATGACCCCTCGGGCCAAAATAGTCATATCCCAAGGTCTCAGCATAATGTCTTACGCAGACGACACCAAACTCATCCTCTCACTCACCAACGACCCCACCACCACCAGAACCAACTTCCACAGATGCATGACAAATGTCGCCGACTGGATGAAGAACAACTGCCTGCAGCTGAACACAGACAAGATGGAAGTACTGATCTTTGGCAAAAACAGCAACACATGGAACGACTCCTCGTTTCCATCAGACCTAGGACCTGCACTCACCCCCTCCAGCCACGCCAGAAACCTTGGAATCATCATTGACAACACGCTCACCATGAAATCACAGATCAATGCTGTCTCCTCCACCTGCTTCCTCACTCTGCGCATGCTACGTAAGATATTCAAGTGGTTACCCCTACACACGAGACGCATCGTGACACAAGCCCTCATCACCAGCCGACTGGACTACAGCAAAGCCCTCTAAATAGGAATCGCAGCACACCTTCTACAGAGACTTCAGACCATACAGAACGCTACAGCCAGACTCCTCCTCGGCCTTCCCCGACAAACCCACATCACACCCCACCTCAGGAAACTCCACTGGCTCCCCGTACAGAAGAAATGCCAATTCAAGCTGCTGACCCACGCACAAAAGGCTCTACACAGCCAAGCACCCGCCTACGTTAACCACCGCCTGAACTTCCACCAACCATCGAGAAGAGTACGCTCCACCTCCCTTTCACTTGCCCATACTCCCTGCATCTACTGAAGCAGAAGTGGAGGACGCTCCTTCTCCCACATTACAGCAAAGACCTGGAACAGCCTCCCCACGCACCTCCAGACCATCACCTCACTTTTGGAATTCAGAATAGCCCTCAAGACCTGGCCGTTTGAATAAGCCTCCGGGGCCTGCAAGCACCTGGATACCCTTTTGGGTGATTAGCCGCGCTTTATAAATCCTGGTTGATTGATAGGATGAGTATAAACGGATCACCCCCTGATTTGGCAAGGTTTTGAGGAAAGAGATATCTTCACAGAAAAAAGTTTCCCAACAGGAAAAAGAAGTGTGGAACAGCCTAGACCTACGAGAATAAAGGGGGAAGACGAGACCTCTCCTTTGAAACTCAAGGGGAATTGCCTTTCAGGTTTTGTTGGGAGGAATGAGGCAGTGATATCAGCTAGGGCCGGAGCTGAAGCTTTCAGAGAAGCTCTTTCCAGAGAAAACTTGGAGTCGCAATGGTGCATTCTCCCAGAATGCTATGCAGGAGGGATGGGACAACGGTGGGATGATGTGGTGTCCTAGGTTTGGCCAGGGGTGCTTGCATTTAGGACCTTCCACCCCCACTTACAAAACTCCTGCACGAGGGCGAAACACTTGAGAAGACCCTGGACCTATAAGGCAACTATGGCGGAAAGGATGCCCAGCTGCAAAGAGAAGCCATCTGATCCCCTGGAAAGATGAACTAAGGACTTTGACTCAAGCTGACCCCCACGACTGGATTGGTCTCTCCAGGACCAGTAGCGCTGGCCCCTTATGCTCCCTGAGGACCACTTGGCAGAAAGACAGGAACTACACTACCCCCCCCCCCCCACCTCCCCCACTTTTCCCAACAGGGCCTCTGCAAGATAGCCATGAGGCACTGCAGCCTGGGGATTGTGGGCCAGAAGGTGCTCTGCTGGCTGGTAGTGTAGATACTGCGCAAGATACCCTCACCAGCCGAAGAGGAGCACCAAGAGCCAGGAAGTGGAGAAAGCTAGAGCGGGGAGCCAGCAAATCCAGTTCCATGCAAGATGCGCCCCTTTAGAGGCCAGGTGATGTGATGAAAATGCTCTGGAAGGCTGGGGCAAAACAAGCCAAAGATGGAGAGAATTGACCCAACTGTGCCCGAGATATGTATTTTAGACAATTTGCTCATTTTAAATGAAATTAAAGAAACGGAGCCTCCGGCACTCTGCCCGATTCCCTTCAATTCCTTCTTGTGAGAGCCAAGCCCTGGGGGCCAAGGGAAATTCTTGGATTAATTTTGAATGGGGTGGGTCGTGCACGGGGCCCCCTACCTGAGCCAACATTTGACCTGCGGGAACCCTTTCCCCGGGGGCCCTCTGAAAGGGAAACAACCTTGGGGACCCAATGCCCCAGACCTTGGGGACCTATGCAGCCGGGCTCATGGTCTGCCATCTGTGTCTGGGGAGGTGGGGCACGCTGACCTTCTGCTTCCCTGTCCGCCAGTGTGGGCAGGGTAAACTGTACTGCTTCTGCTGTGTGCGGGGGTCATAAGGAAAAGTTGCTCCCAGCAGGAGGAAGTACAGAAGAGTATTGTCAATGCTCGCTTGGCAACCGAGGAGGTGCTCGCGTAGGGGATGCGCAGGGGCCTTTTGGGCCCCATCGACCGTTCCTGCTTTGGGTTCCCTTGGTGGTACTGAGGCACCCAGAAATAAAAAGAAACTTTGAGCGGACGTAAGGGAAAAAAAGTGAAAGGATTTCAGCTTCCCGCTTCTGTAAGCTGCTAATAAAATATACATACCCCTGGCCTAGGAGCACTCCACAATGTCCTGTGTGGGCTTGAACTTGTCAAATTACCTTTATGTGATGCCCCCAGTTGGGGCAGGGGCATCACCAACAATAACAAGTGTTGGGGGGTGGGCAGCTTGATGTATAGCTCCCACACCCCCAAAATGATTTTGCATGTGGCACAGCAACTCTTCTAGGAAGAGGTAGAATTGGCCCTGGGAGAGGGTGAGGGTTTACTTAATTTCAAGCACTATTAGAGCTGGAACTTTAGCTCTAGGGTGTGGGGGGCCCCTAGTAGTGGGTAATGCTTTATGGACAATTTTGTTGATGAACACTGCAATGCTTATACTTATAGTGGTTGCATTTGAGGAAGGTTATTGTCCCCATCAGTTTTAATAGTGATAGTATGGTAAATTATAACATGTGGTTATTGTTATTAATGTGGTGACACCCCTGACAAAGTCAGTAGGCCTGCCTTATGTCTAATGATAACCCCTAATAATGTGATGTTGCATTTGGTACGGGTGGGGGAAACTGTGATTATGGAGTTGAGGACCAACTAGAGGTGACATGATATGAAAGTAACCAAAAGTATTTCCATCTACCTGATGAATATATTTGGAAATGAATGCATAATATTCAGTAGCATGTGCGATAATTTTTTAAAGAAAATGCACTGTCTGGAAATTAATTTATTTAGTGTTGTTGCTGTTGTGTGCCAGTGAATTGAGATTACTAACCCACACCATGTTACTTGAGTAGACCTTGGTCTGCTCTGCTTCGCTACCCTTAGAGAGTCAAGTACTACAATGGGGTATGTGGTTCTCAGTAAGAAGACAATTGCAGGTTTATTACTTGTGTAGGAATCGCATCCTTTGCAACGAATAACCCAATTTCTTACAGTATGTATGCATTTTTTATTTTTATTTTTGTGATGTGCAGGAGATACATGATTCCATAAATGTGTTAAACATGTGCTAAATATGATTATAAGGTAAGCCTACAAAAAAGCTTGCACACCAAGCCAGACAATAAATAAATCCCCAGCATGGAAAGAAAAGAAAAAGACAAAAAATGTAGAAAGAACAGAAAAGAAGTGAGAAAAGCTGAATCATTCATCCCAGCAATTCCAAATTTTCGAAAATCTCCTTAAATATCCGATTCTCAATGCGTAAAGATTCTTTTATAGTTTTACCCTCTGCATTTTTACCAACCATTGGTTAAGAGTGGGGGCATCACTGGATTTCCAGGTGGTCAAAAAATTAATGATCATACTACCAAAGTAGAAATAAAAAAGATTACCGCTGCCCTATCGATACATCTGGGTGCTGATTCATAGTTCCAAACAACGCACCATAGTGATCGGAGATGATCTTCAGACTCTGTTTTTGACTTCTCGCACTAAAATATCTTCTTCCAAAAATCTGCCAGCAAAGGACAGGTAAGCCCAATATGGAGCCAGTCCCCATTAGTATGTTCACACCTAAAACAGGCAGCCAGAACATGTGGATGCAGTACCAGAGTATTGTACAGCATCCATCTACTAAAAAATTACATTTTCTTAAAATTAGCTTTCCGAATGGCCTTGGCACTCGGCTAGTTATGAGATCTCCATTGATGTGCCCCAATGCTACACCCGGTCAAGGACAACATTTTATTTAAAAAGGTTGGTACCACTTCCTCATAGATCTTTTGATGCAATACCCTATACCAGTTACCTGTGCCCTTTAAACCGGATAGATAAAATGCTTTACTACAGGGGTCCCCAACCAGAAGCTCATGAGCTAATGTAGCTTTCCAGCTACCTCCGAGTAGCTCACCTGTGTGCGGCCCAACTTATTAAATTAGCAAGCTTTTGCTTGGTTGAATTAATATTCATATAAGAAAATAGAAATTATACAACACTAATAATATTAGTAGCTCTCAGTGCGTTTCATTGAACATAAGTAGCTCTCAGTACAGAAAAGGTTGGAGACCCCTGCTTTACTAATACTTTCCGCTACTGGCTTTTCTCCCGCTTTATTCCCTCTGCATAAATGTCTAACTTTAATAAAACTAAATTGCATATTAGGACTTATTTGAGGGTGAGAACCAGTGACCTGTTGGCGTTGTATAAATACATTGTTCTGAAAAATTCTTTCAGCGTATAAACCCTAAACTAGCCCACTGGATAATCACGTCAGTCCCTAAAGGAAACCATAATGGGATGCAATCGACTAACTTTAAGTATGTGTGAAATCTGGGCACTCTTGCCAAATCTTATTAAATCTATTCAGAATAATAAAGGGCATCTTATATGTGGCTCTCTTCAGAAGTCTAGAACTTTTTAACAATATAACAAGCTTAGAACCGGTTTCATTTAACATTCTGCTCAGGTAAAAAATACTGTCGCTCATAGTAAGGTTAACAGATCGAGAGAGCCAATCCATGAAAGTTGCCTCGTAGTACCTCTTCATTCTGGGAAATGCCAACCCTCCTTCTTCCTGATCTAATTGGAATGCCTGCAGCTTAATGTGAGGTTTCCTACACTGCCAAGTAAAGTGTTGTCGTTCTGATTCGAATTCATCAAAAAACAATTGTTTTACCTTAATCAAAATATACACAGATAATGGACAGAATGCAGAGTAAATTAAACATTGAATAGATCTGGGTTAAATCCATCGTTCTTTTGCTCACCATGCCACGCCATTTTAGACCCAGCCATATGCAAATCAGTCTTGACCCTGTGCCTCATGGGAACAGTCCAGACCGAACTGCCAAGCCAGGTCCTCCCTGGAATGGAAACAAACATCCTGGGACCGGTTTCGGGGCATAACCCCTCGGACTCGGCTGGGGGCCCTGGGCCTTCGGCGGCTTCGGCACCGCAGGGTCCCCTTGGATCCAGGCCTCCCCCGGTGCCGATTCCACCGGAACTACGTCTGCAGCCGGCGTCGGCCACCTCGAGTTTGACATGGAGGTAGACACGGAGCCGGACCGGCGTCAACCGATGCCGGATCAGGCGCTGACTGGTACTTTTGTGCCCCTGTTCTACCCTGGCTCTTTGAAACCAAATTGGCAGCCAGAGGAGGGTGAGGAGGACTGGGAGGGGTCTGGAGACCCTTTTACTGACCAGTTAGGCTGTGAACCGGACTGGCGAGAGGAACTGGGGGAAGCCAGTGGTCTGAATACCTCACCAGACCTTGGCATGTTGTCTCCTCCGACCGTGGCTAAGGAGGATGGAGCGTCTTACGCAGTGATGTTGCGTAGGGCGGCCGAGGCTCTCAACCTCGAGCTACCTACGGTGGCAGTCAGGACTAACCTCCTGACAGAGGTGCTTCAACCGGCAGCGAGCTCTTCGGAGCCCCTGCAGCTGTTCAATGAAGCCCTCACCGACATCCTTTTGGGCACCTGGTCCAGGCCCAACACAGGGGCTCCTGTGGATAGGATGATTGCCCGACGCCACCGCCCGGCCCCGGGCGACCCCACTTTCCTTTCCCAACACCCCATCCCTGAGAGCTTGGTGGTCCAAGCCTCTACATCCAAAGGCGCATTCCCAAATGCACCACCTGATAGGGAATCCAAAAAGCTGGACCACCTTGGGAAGAAGATGTTTTCTTCCTCCAGCTTGGGACTGCGGTCGGTAAACACCGCATGTCTGTTGGGCCGTTACACCCACTCCGTGTGGGATACGGTTACGCAAGTGCTGCCTCAGTGCCCGGAGGAGGCAGTGGCCGAAGGGAGAGACGCAGTGAAGTTTACCATCCGCTGTGGGCTGGATACCGCCGACTCAACTAGGCAGGACGATTTCCACGTCGGTAGCCCTTCGACGCTACGCCTGGTTGAGGTCAACTGGTTTCTCAGGAGATGTCCAATCCACCCTTATGGACATACCCTTTGATGAACGTCGCCTATTTGGCGACAAGGCAAACAACGTGCTGGAGCGCTTTAAGGACTCTCGGGCTACGGCCAGGTCCTTGGACCTCACCCCCCGCCCTGCACAGTCTGCCTTTCGCCCCTTTTGTGGCTACGGAAGGGGTGCCCCGCCACGTCCCGCCCAGAGCCACAGGCCAGCGCAAGCTGTTCAGCCCCTGCGCGGCTGGGGACATGGGAACCACTGCCGTGGTTCTGGGGGCCAGAGGGCGGGCCAGTCCACCACAGCCCTCTCTGCAGCAGCCTCCAAACCCTCCTAGTCCGACCTTTCAGGACCACCAATCGCCAGAGGGCGGCAGGATTCGCCATCACCTCCCCCACTGGCGCACCATCACGTCGGACAGGTGGTCTACTCCCTCCCCTTCGAGACTACCCTCCAGCCATGCCACCTCAGTACCATCGCATGTTGGAGGATCATCTGGCCCTTCTCCAAGAGGAAGTTTCTGCACTCTTGGCAAAGGGAGCCATCGAGCGCGTTCCTGTCCCAGAAGTAGGTTGTGGTTGCTATTCCCACTACTTCTGGTGCCCAAGAAGGACAAAGGCCTGCGTCCTACCTTGGATCTCAGGAACGTCAGGAACGTCAACCGCTTCCTCCGGAAGGAGAAGGTCAAAATGTTGACGCTCGCTCAGGTCCTGTCTGCCCTCGACCCTGGAGACTGGATTGTAGCGTTGGACTTGCAGGACGCTTATTTTCACATCCCCGTCCTGCCGGCGCTACCTGCGGTTCACGGTAGGCCACGAGCATTTTCAGTTTACCGTGCTCCCCTTTGGCCTTACAAGCGCCCCTCGGGTGTTCACGAAAGTGATGGCGGTGGTCGCAGCTCATCTGCGCAGATCAGGGGTTCCAGTCTTCCCCTATCTTGATGACTGGCTGTTGAAGGCGGGCTCGCCCCAGGCTGTCATCTCCCACCTCCAGACTACGGCCGACCTCCTGCATTCGCTGGGGTTCTCCATCAATGCGCCGAAGTCACACCCGACTCCCTCTCAGAAACTCCTCTTCATCGAAGCGGTTCTGGACACAACGCAGTTTCGGGTCTATCCTCCCGGACAGCGAGTCCGGGATATTCGGGCTATGATTCCGATCTTTCAGCCTCTATCCCGGGTTTTGGTCAGATTGACCCTCAGGCTACTGGGCCTGATGGCCTCCTGCATCCTGCTGGTAGATCATGCCAGGTGGCATATGCGGGCTCTGCGGGGGGATCTGAACCTCATCAGGGGAACCTGTTCGATTGTGTCCAGATCTCGGAGGGCACTGCTCGCCAATTGCGGTGGTGGCTAACGAACCAGGATTGGGTCAACGGCAGATCCCTCTCCCTTCCCCAACCAGAGTTCACTGTGGTGACGATTCATCTCTTCTGGGATGGGGCGGCCACATGGGGGAGGGGGAGATCAGAGGCCTCTGCTCTCCGGCGGAGTCTGGTCTCCACATCAACCTTCTGGAGCTTCGGGCGTATCGTCTTGCACTCAAAGCATTCCTTCCCACTGTCCGGGGAAGAGTAGTGCAGGTGTTCACGGACAACACCACCGCCATGTGGTACTGCAACAAACAAGGCGGAGTGGGGTCGTGGACCCTATGTCAGGAGGCCCTCCGCCTCTGGACATGGCTGGAATATCAGGGCATATCCCTGGTGGTTCAACACCTGGCAGGTTCCCTGAACGCCAGGGCGGACGAACTCAGCCGCAGGTGCATGATGGATCACGAATGGCGTCTTCACTCGGAGGTGGGGCAAGGTCTCTTTCGACAGTGGGGAGAGTCTTGGTTAGATCTATTCGCCACCGAAGAGAACGTGCAATGTCAACAATTCTGCGCGTTGGATTTCCCAAGGCGGCACTCGCTAGGCAACGCTTTTCGTCGCGAGTGGAGTTGCGGTCTTCTATATGCCTTTCCGCCTTTACCACTTCTGCCCAGAGTGCTGAAGAAGATCAGGCGCGACCGGGCCCAAGTCATTCTTGTGGCTCCGGATTGGGCACGAAGAGTCTGGTATCCCGAGCTGCTACACATGGCCATCGATCCTCCGATCAGACTGCCTCTTCGGGAGGATCTTCTGTCGCAGCAGCAGGGGACGGTCCTCCACCCGAACCTGTCCAGCCTCCACCTCCTTGCGTGTAGATTGAGTGGCGGCAGTTGACGTCGTTTGACCTGCCTCCCGAAGTCTGCGATGTTATCTTGGCAGCCAGGCGTCCCTCCACTAAGACGGTATACGCCTGCAGATGGAACAAATTTGTGGCATGGTGCACAGCAAAGGCTGTGGATCCCCCGCCCCTCTTTCTGAGGTTTTCTTGTTCCTCCATTCTTTGGCCCAGCAGGGCTCTGCTCTGGGCACTCTTAAGGGCTACCTCGCGGCCATTTCAGCCTTCCTTAAGCTTCCTGATCAGCCTTCTCTTTTCAAGGCCCCTGTTGTAAATCGTTTCCTTAAGGGCATTACTCATCTTTTTCCTCCTGTTCCCTTCGTAATGCCCCAGTGGGACTTGAATTTGGTTCTTACATATGTTATGTGCGCTCCCTTTGAGCCGCTTACATAACTGTCCTCTCAGGCTTCTTACTTTGAAAACTGCCTTTCTGGTGGCCATCACCTCTGCGCGCAGGGTGAGTGAGCTACAAGCTCTTTCTTCCAAGCCTCCCTTTCTGGCTGTTCATCCGGACAAGGTCGTCCTCAGAACTAGACCTTCCTTGCTTCCCAAGGTGGTTACTTCTTTCCACATTGGCCAAACCATCACTTTGCCCACCTTCTTTCCGCATCCTTCAAAAGAGGAAGAGAGGCTCCACGGACTGGATCCAAAACGTGCGCTTTCCTTCTACTTTGATCGCACCAAACAATTCCGGGTGGGCGACCAGCTCTTTCTTGGTTACGTGGGCGCCAAGAAAGGTCGGGCCGTGCACAAACTGACCATTTCCAGGTGGGTCGTTCTGTGCATAAAAGCTTGCTATTCTTTGGCAAAGAAGGAGCCTCCAGTGGGACTGCGTGCCCATTCCACCAGGGCGAAGGCAGCTACCACTGCTTTGGGACGGGGAGTCCCCCTTAATGACATCTGTTCAGGCAGCTACGTGGGCATCGTTGCACATGTTCACCAAACACTACTGCCTGGACAGCCAAGTCCGGAGAGACGGCTTCTTTGGCCGTTCTGTTCTCCAGGACTTTCTGGTGTGAATTTAGTTCGCAGACCCACCTCCGGGGTTGGTATTGCTGGGGTATCTATTCTAAGGTAAGGAATCTATAACTAACTTTCTTTCAGATGAACAAGTTACTTGCCTTCGGTAACGATATATCTGTAAGAAACGTAGGTTAGTTATAGATTCCTTACCGCCCCACCCATCCTCCCCGTTATGCGAACTGACTTCTAGGGTTAAGGACTTCCTTTCAGGGCCCTAGTTTTGTGCACCAGTGGTCACTGTCTTGCATGGCTCTGCTCTTCTGGCGTGGAAAGTCGTGTACAAAACTGACGTCAGCACGCGAGGCCGGCCTCTATGTAGCTACCGCGACGTCATCCGGCGACTAGGACGCCAACGACGAACGCGGAGTCAACCGACGCCACCTTCCGACGCGCAGGGGTACTGCTGACGAAAAACTTTCCGGATCCAGTCTGACGCCTGGGGGTAATTCTAAGGTAAGGAATCTATAACTAACCTATGTTTCTTACAGAGATATCGTTACCGAAGGTAAGTAACTTGTTCTTTAGGCCCAGATCTCTGTACTGGGGTGAATGTATGACATTGTTCTGCATTCTGTCCATCAATTGTTCTTTTTGCATTTGTCACCCCGAGTGGGATGGGTATGCCCAGACATGGGTCTTGTGCTCTCCATGCCACTGGAGTCAAGCTATCCCGGCTGATGAGGGGTGAAGCCCCGAAACTGGTCCTAGGATGCTTGTTTCCAGTCCAGGTAGAACCTGGCCTGGCTGTTCGGGCAGGGCTGTTCCCATTGGGCGCAGGGTCAAGACTGATTTGCCATATGGCTGGGTTCAAACTGGAATGGCATGGGGGGAAAAAACCAAAGGATTTAGGCCCAGATGTCTGTACTGGAGTGAATGTATGACATTGTTCTGCATTCTGTCCATCAATTGTTCTTTTTGCATTTGCCACCCCGAGTGGGACGGGTATGGCCAGACTTGGGTCCCGTGCTCTCCATGCCACTGAAGTCAAGCTATCCTGGCTGATGAGGGGTGAAACCCCGAAACCGGTCCTAGGATGCTTGTTTCCAGTCCAGGGAGGACCTGGCCAGGCAGTTCGGGCTGGACTGTTCACATTGGGACCAGGGTCAAGACTGGTTTGCATATAGCTGGATTCAAACTGGAATGGTATGGGTACCAAAGAAACGATGGATTTAGGGCCAGATCTCTGTACTGGGGTGAATGTATGACATTGTTCTGCATTCTGTCCATCAATTGTTCTTTTTGCATTTACCTTAATCAAAGCATTCAAAAAAAGAAATAAAAATGAAGGAAGGATATTCATTTTTATGAATGCAGCACTGCCAATAATTGTCATTGATTAATTGTGCCATTGAGCAAGTAGCTTCCGCACCTTCATTAGTGTGGGAGCATAATAAATGTAAATAAATCCCCAAAATTGGCAATAACAAATATCCCGAAATATCTAATTGTGATAGGAGAGTAATGCACCTGCATAGATACTGGTAGAACTTGTGCAAGACAGTTGAACAATAAGGCCCCTGACTTTGAATGATTAATTTTATATCTCCCTATGTAGGTAAATTATTTGATTTTAAAAAATGCGTTCGCAATATTATTTTCCCCTGCTGCCATATATAATACCATATCGTCTGCAAATGGTTGCAGTTTAGCTGCACCGGTTACCGGTGGAAGAATGTTAAGATCTTGACGAATAGCACAGGCTAGGGGTTCAATAAATGAGAAAAGTATAGGTGGCAAGGGGCATCCTTGATGAGTGCCCCATGCTTGCAATGATTTGTCTGACAGGTTTAGCATTGATTAATATGTGTCCTGCTGCATTTTTATTCAGATATTTTGTCAGCTGTACCAAGCTAGATGGAAAAGCAAATCTAGTAAGAATAGAACTTCCCACTGCACCAGATCAAAAGCTTTTTCAGCTGCCTTAATTCTATGAACGGAATAAGAATCAACTGCCTGAACTAGATAGTTGGTATTGATAGACATTAAACTGCCTGGTAAAAATCAATTTTGGTCGTTAAGAACGACAGTTTGAGCAATTGGGGTAAGTCGATTTGCCATGCAACATGTACGCATGTGGTATTTTTGCAGCTCGAACCGTGCCAAAATGTAGCGGGGTGCTGTACAGAGTCAAAGAGGGGCATAAAGTCAATAAGTAGTAGGAGATGTGGCTTGGTTGTGGACGGTTAATGCATTATGACGTAATGTTCTTTGAGGAAATGAGTCTTCGACTCTTTTCCAAATTGGAGCAGCATTGGGGGGGTTCTTGATAGATACAGAAATATTGCGTCAGATGCTGAGTGCATTGATGGAAAGGCCTGTTGCCTTTTTAATTTATTTTCTTTTTACACTTCTTAGTTTGCAGTCTGATGATCTAATGGTTGCGGGTGTGCTGAGAACCACCAGAGATGGCGAGCATGTCTGCACGATAAGCGTGGGTGCTGGTTGTGACGGCTGTGGAAATGATGCAGTATTTCCTTTCAGGAGTTTTTTCTCATTGGAAACCTTGTGTACCTGCATGGAGCAGTTGAGTGAATTTAACCACCTGTGTGTAATATAGTGCTGTTTACGATTTTGTTATGTTGTTATTTGTAACTATTAGACGTACATGGTGTAGATAGCTAGCCAGACCAAAGTATGTAGAGACACTGAAGTGATGGTGGTTTCCAGTACAACACATTGTGGGTTTACCTCTTTGCTCCTTTTTAATTGCATGAATCTTGATGAACTTGTACCCTGACTCTAAAATCAGGGATCCAAAGGTAGGGTTTTGTTTGTTGCTTCTGGGTTTGGGGTACTAAAGTATTCACTTCATACCATTCAGTGCATTGATGCTGATTGGTTTTCAACACAGTGACACACAAATTTACCAGCATTTCTGAAAGCGACATTAGGTAGAGCATTAAATCAAGATTTGGCAAAATGCTGCTCAGATAAAATTAAATATTGATTGAAGTCTAAGTGAGCTGCTTAAATATGCATTAACATTATGAGATGGGAACATGATTGCTTAATGTTAAAAGCGCCAAAGACACGATTGTTCTAATGATGCAGTTCTTGGAATTATTGAGTCAAATCCCTGTGCTGCTTAAAGATCTTAAAGCTTATGATCCATGAACTTGTTCTGCCTACTGGCTAAGTAAATAGAAGGCTAGTGGCCCTTTTAGGCTTGTCAGAATTCCATCCCGGGCCTGCCTTGAGACTAGCGTCCAACGAGAAAGGGATTTCTTGTAGCACCTTGTACTGTACCGACAAACCTGCAAATGAGACACCCAGTCTATTATAGAGAGTCGCGCACCCTAATCTGGAAGGTTGTGCCACTGTTTAATCATTTGAAATTACTAGCACCTCGCTTGCAAACAGGCTACATTTTAAAAAGAAATATTATCACTTTATCTTCAGTTACTTAATATCATTTAACTCCAGTACTGTTTCCCTGCTTTTGCAGATGCGGAGTTTACAAAGGTGGAAGTTAAGTGTTTTTTGTCCAACCAGAATTTTCCTCTTGCTTGGAAATAAAAGTAGTGCGCCATTTCAGTAGATAAAATCACCGATGCGTGCCTCAAACTTGTGCATTCATGCTTTGTGCCTCCGAGTCCTTACTCCTCCTTAAGGATCGTAGAGTTCAAAACAGTTCACGTGCACCTTTACCCTAGTCTGTGGCTGATGCACGCACGGAAGAAGCGAAGGAAGAAATGGCTTTTATGTTCTTTCGTACATTTTCTTTACACGTCTCTATATTGAAAATAATGTCCACTTTCTGGAAGTTTTGATACTGACTGGAATCAGAATGTCCTGGCGAAATAATCAGAAAGGACTGGTGAAACCCCCAGAAGCCAGGAAGGGTAGTTGGCATCTTAGGTGCGCCCACAAGATGGAATCCCTTTTGTACCATACTGAGTTATTGATATTTATAAATACAGCCAGGCCTACGAACTGTTCAGTGTTGGATGGAAGCCGCAAACATTTAAAGGCAATTCATTCTGAGTAACGTTTGAAACGCGTTTATGACAATATAGCGAGATAGCTGTAACTTGAAGCCATTCTTCTGTAAAACACGTGCGGTCAATGAAAAGCTGATTTTATAGAACGTGTGCCGACGCTGCCTCTGGTTTCTTTAGAGGGGCAAGCATTGAGTGTGCAGATTGCGAAGGGTCACAGCTCTCCGCGTCAGACTGAATTGGAATGTGACGAGAAAGTCTGTGTTCTGGTTTAATGTTTCTACTTTAGCTTCCTCAAACGGCCGGTTCCTGTTACCCCTAATTGGGGACCAGCATCAATTATTTTGACGTGAGGGCAGAGGTGAAAGGCTTTCCCTGGTTTCATAACCACGCAGTGTCATACAGGAAATGAAACGGCAGGCGCAACACTCGTACTTGAAGCTTATTATTTCAAAAAAACATATGCAGGAAGAGTTCTCCTTTGCAGCTAATATTTGGTGCAGAATATCATTGTTTGTATCCCATTTATTGCATCATTTTGTATTTATTAGAGACTGGTCGTCATCTTATGTAACGACGCACAGATAACATAGATGCATCACAGAAGGAACCAAAGAAAATGCTGTGTCGACTGATGTGGAGGAGGGATCTGGATTTCATGCGCATGCGCTTGTCAAGTTAGGTTTGTGTTACTTGAGGTTGCATTAAAGTCAGCAGGGAGGGGATTGTTCAGACTTGGCAGGAAAGGGTTTTCCAAATATTTCAGTTGATCTGAACTTGACAGGGATCAAGGGGGTGTAGATAGAGCTTAATGTTGGCAGAAGCTATGGAATGCAATTGGATGTGACAAGATGCAATACCAGCCTCCTAACATTTTAAAGCTGATCAGATCTTATGTATTGTAAATGTGTGTAAATCTAATTTAAATCGAATTTGTGTGTCATTCTCTTTAACATGACTGCTCTAGTGAAACCCTCCCTTTAGCCCAAATTCAAAAGCGATGTGTTGCAAGACACCTTAACTTTTTATGTGGCTCAGTGAAAAACATGTTGAAATTTGTAGTTGATATATATCTATACAAACTCATCTTTTAGATTGTTGAAAATCACTTTTGAGGCTACCTTGCTGTACTTTGTAATCCATGGATGTTCATAAGTTGGGCCTGTTGTGTTCTTTAGCTGTAGTAGGGCACACCTAGATGGTCTGCATTCGGCACACCTAGTTAAGGGTGCGTCGTGGCACCGATCGGGGGAGTACGCCCTATGCATAATGTCTTGTTACTTACCGGTAATCTTCATTACCCCGATTAGGGTCCTCCCAGTCCCAGTCCTTACTACGTGAGGCAGTCCTGCCTCCACCCAGCCAATCACAACGCCAGTATTTTAATATTACATAAGCCCCGCCCACCTACCGCCATGCCTGTTATCAACAAGACTCCGACACAAACACAGCGGGAGGGAGGGAGGGAAGAGGACTGGGACGGGGAGGACCCTAATCGGGGTAATGAAGATTACCGGTAAGTAACAAGACATTACCCCCTCATGGGTCCTCCCCGTCCCAGTCCTTACTACGTGAGGAACTCACAAGCAGAGAACCAACAAAAAACGCAGGACACCAGGGATCCATGCAAAGTACAAAACTTTAATCAAGAAATGATTAACGAACAGCAGCGTTCAAGACGCCAACAGAAAAACTGTCAGCAGAGGCATGTAAAACATCAAGCCGATAATGCCGCACAAAAGTGTGATGGGACTGCCAGGTGGCTGCCCTACAAATCTCCTGGATAGAGACCCCGCCGCCTCAGCCCAGGAAGCAGACACAGAACGCGTCGAACGGCCCTGCACCTGAGACGGAGGAGGCAGATCCAAAGACCTATAAGATTGGCAGACCGCCAAACGCACCCACCGACTGATTGTGGAAGTGGAAACCTTCTTCCCCTTAGCCACACCCCCACAGGAGACAAACAGGGAAGGAGAAACCCGAAACCCCAGGGAACGTTGGAGGTAAATCTGGAGAGCCCTGCGAACATCCAAGGAAGGGGGAACAAGGGAATCCCCCACAGTAGGCAAATCAGGAAGAATCACCTCCTGTTGCAAATGAAATTTGGAAGAAACCTTAGGCAGGAAAGCCGGATCAAGCCGCAAAACGACCCGATCCTGCAGGAACTGCAAATAAGGAAACGAAATGAGCAAGGCACCCAACTCACCCAACCTGTGAGCGGAGGTTATGGCCAGCAAAAAAGCCACCTTAGCGGACAGCCACAACAAATCCGCCTCCAGCAAAGGCTCAAAAGGGGGCAACTGCAGACCCCGCAAAACAGTAGGCAAATCCCAAGAAGGAACGAGCACAGGAGAGACCGGCCGACGAAGCCGAAAACTCCGAAGAAGCCGACTGACCAATGGAGCAAGAACCTCCAATGAGGCCCCAGGACCCCTACAAGCACGGACCGCCGCCCACTGAGCAGACAAAGTGGAAGGGGAAAGGCCCAACAAAACCATCCCTGAGAAAATCCAACACAGAAGCAGGATCCCCCAGCACAGGATCCACCCCATGGGAAGAACACCAAGAGACAAAAGAACCCCAATGTCGACCATAGCACTTAAGGGTCGAAGGGCGCCGCGATAACTGAATGTCACGAGCCACCACAGAGGAACAGCCCAAAGACTCCAACGTCAACCGCTCAAGAGCCAAGCCGTCAGCTGCAAACGACGAAGACAAGACAGAGACAGGAGCGGAAACTGAAGAGGAGCCGGGCACAAAGGAAGCCGGACAAACCGACCCTCCGCCAGCCGCCACAGGAGAGGAAACCAAATGCGGCGAGGCCAGAAAGGAGCAATCAACAGGACCGAAACCCTCTCCCCCCGAATCTTCTGCAGCACCCTCGGGAGGAGGGGAATAGGAGGGAACGCATACAGAAGGCCCGAAGGCCAGGGAATTGATAGAGCATCCACCGCCCAAGCCTGAGGACACAGCACCTCCGAACAAAACCGGGGTAGAAGAGCGTTGTGAGGAGAGGCAAAGAGATCGATCCAGGGAGTCCCGAACCGAAGACAAAGGGACTGAAACAGAGGAAGAGAGAGATGGTACAGAACAGAGGATGGAAGGTTGCGGCTCAAAGCGTCCGCATGAAAATTCAACTGTCCCAGAATGTACACCGCCCTCAAGGCCAACAGATGAGATTCCGCCCAAGCACAAATCAAGGAGGCCAACAGGTTCAGAGACGCGCACCTCGTCCCCCTGACGGTTCAAGTAACAACGAGCCACCTGATTGTCGGTACGAACCAACAGATTCGACCCGTGGAGATGAACCTGAAAGAACTGCACAGCCTCCCAGACGGCCGCCAACTCCCGCCAGTTCGAGGAACGGGCGCTGTCCCCCGAGACCACCGACCCTTCGCTTCCAAGGACCCCAAGGTGGCCCCCCAACCCCAAAGACTGGCATCCGTAGTCAACAGAAGGGGAGGGGGAAGACAAAACCGCACCCCCTTCTCCAGATTGGGAGTGCAAAGCCACCAGTCCAAGTCCAGAACCAGAGCAGGAGAAAGAGGAACCAGAGTCTCGTAATCCGCCCGGGAGGGGTCCCACCGAGCCAACAGATGAGTTACCAAGGGTTTGAGATGGAGGCGAGCCCAAGGAACCACAGCAGTGGTTGCAGCCATCAATCCCTGGACCCGCAACCAAACACGAGCCGGGGCAGAGGGACGGCTTAAGAGATCCCGCAACAGAGTCTGTAAGGAAAGGATCCGAACAGGAGGGAGAAACACCGCCCCCAGAGACGTGTCGAACAGACCCCCGATGAACTGCAGCCTCTGAACAGGATCCAGATGAGACTTGGCCAGATTCACCTTGAAACCCAGCTCCTGGAACAGGGTCAGCGTAGCCTCCACCGCCAGAAGAGCCTTAGGAAAGGAAGAAGCAGAGACCAAACAATCATCAATATAGGGAAACACAGAGAAACCCCGACGTTGCAAAACCCCCACAGCAGGAGCCAATACCTTGGTAAAAGTCCTGGGAGCAGTGGAGAGGCCGAACGGCAGAACCTGAAACTGGAAATGCCTCCCTTGAACAGCAAACCTCAGGAACCGCTGACTGGCAGGATGGACCGGAACGTGAAAATAAGCGTCCTCTAAGTCCAGAGACGCCAAAAAATCGCCCTCCTGGATGAGGGGAATGACGGACTGCAACGTGACCATCCGAAAATGATCCAACCGCACCAATTTGTTCAGGGAACGGAGATTCAATATGGGGCGGAAGGAACCATCGGGCTTTGGAACCAGAAACAGATGGGAATAGAACCCCAGGCCTACTTCTTCCACTGGAACCGGCACCACAGCCCCTTTCCGTAACAACATGGCGACGCCGGACAACATGGCAGAGCGCCGCACGGGGTCTCTTGACAACGGGGTAACCAGGAAACAATCCAGAGGGGAGGGCCCCGGAAGGGAATCTGGTAACCCCACTCGATGACAGACAAGACCCACTGGTCGGAAATCAGAGCTGACCAACGGTCCAGAAACAAACGGAGACGAGCCCCCACAACGGCATAGTCACTTCTGTCCTGCACCAGAGGGAGGCTGTTGTTGCTGCTGCTGCTGTTGTTGCTGAGGCCGGGATTTATAATGGTACGCGGCCCCCGACCACGGGCCCGACCACGAAAGGGCTGAGAAGACAAAACCCCTTGAAACCCCTGCTTCTGAAAGAAAGACCTTTTCTTAGGAGCAGGCTGAAAAGGCTTCAACAACTTCTTTTCCTCCGCTGAGCGCTGCACCATCGTATTCAAAGCATCCCCAAAAAGACGGGGACCCTCAAAAGGCAGTTTATGGACTAAGGCCTTCTGTGCAGCCTCAAGACGCCAAGGTTTTGTCCACAGAGACCTCCTTCCAGCCACCGCCGCCCCAGCAGCCGAGGAGAAAGCCCACAAAGAATCAAAAGTGACATCCGAGAGGAATTGTGCCAACACCTCCATTTGAGCCAACACAGGAGTAGGGTCCCCCTGATCCTGAAGACAGTCAAACAGTGTCTCGAAATCCTTAAGCAGGACCTGCGAAGCATAGGCCGCATAAGTGCTAGCACGTATCCCAAAGTGAGAAGCGGCGTAAGAACGCTTGAGAGCAGACTCCACCTTACGCTCCACCGGGTCTGAAAGGGAAGCCTCCTCCGAGGACAAAGAGGAAGAAGAGGCGGAAGCCATAGAGGACAAAAGAGAATTAACTTTTGGAATCGCAGGAAACTGGGAATCAAAGTCCGCCAAGCGATACCGCTTCCCCAGGAATCGCGGAATACCCTGCTTATCCACCTCAAGCCACTCCTTTGCGAGGATATCCTTCAGGACATCATGGAAGGGGAGGTCATCCACCACAGAGGAACTATATTGAGCGTAAAATCCCTCCTCAGCCAGGGATTTAGGGTCAAACCCAAGCACCTCTCGAATATGGACCAGCATGTCAGAAAAAACCTTGCCCCGGACGTACTTTCCCTTAGGGGAAATGTCCATGTCGTCCTCATCATCCTTAGCCCGCTTAGCTGCAGGCTCCAGCAGCGCAGACTGGACCGCAGAATCAATCAAGTCCTGTAAATCCGCCCTAGAAATCTGCAAGACGTCATCCTCCTGCAGATCCTGAACATTATGCTGCTTCGAAATCGCCTTAGCAGGCACAGGTGAAGAAGCCCCTTCACTCATGGCGAGAGATCCAGTGTCAAACCAACAGGAACTCACCACACAATCAAAGGAAGTGCCCAGCAACCTCCAATAAATACTGCCCCCAATCACCCAATCACGCAAAAGGTGAGTGAAATAAAAAAGGGCAGCCCTGTAGTCTCCACCCACAGCCATAGATCAAAGGACAATGGCCGCGGGGGCCGGACGCTGCACGAGAGCCCCAGCGCCGGAACGACCCGGGGCCAGGAAACCACAAAACTCCCCGCCCCAGCCCAGCACATGAACGGGGAGCGTCCCTGACCCCAGAACAGGAACAATGGTTCTAGAGTGGCCTAAAGGGTCCAAGGGGAAGTAACCCTGTAAAAGGCACTGAGAAAAGTAAAGGAATAGAAACTTAATTCATAAAGGAGAGCAGTAGGAAATATAACGAGGGACATATAGGTCAATGTATGACAAATATTTATTACACAATGAAGGTATTCAGGTGCTCACACAGTAAGTGACAATAAGCGTGACGTGAGAAGTGAGGGTGAACTTAAAATAATGACATCGCATTGACAACAGAAATAGAAGCTCCTTTAAAGATTTTTACAGAGTATAAGGAGTTCATGTTGTAGGGGGTCGACGACGTTTCGAACTCAATTATTCGAGTTCATCTTCAGGACAAAAAGTGTGAGCAACTTGAATTGAGCTGAAGAAGGAATTAATATCCTTGGTAAAGGCGTCTACGTAGCGCTGTTCTTCTTAAGGTGACCGGGATAGCCTGCGAACTAATGCGCGTTATGGTGGGACCCGGTAAGGGGAAAAACAAACTTAGTTTGCTGGAAGCAAATGCTTAAACTCCTTCGCCGCTAAATGGCAATGTGCTGTGCCGGGGAATTAATTAAATTGGCCGGTCACAGTTCAGTAAATGGAGGCCTGGGAGAGGAAAGGAGCGTGTCCTGCTCAAAGGAAAATCCGCGCATTAGTTCGCAGGCTATCCCGGTCACCTTAAGAAGAACAGCGCTACGTAGACGCCTTTACCAAGGATATTAATTCCTTCTTCAGCTCAATTCAAGTTGCTCACACTTTTTGTCCTGAAGATGAACTCGAATAATTGAGTTCGAAACGTCGTCGACCCCCTACAACATGAACTCCTTATACTCTGTAAAAATCTTTAAAGGAGCTTCTATTTCTGTTGTCAATGCGATGTCATTATTTTAAGTTCACCCTCACTTCTCACGTCACGCTTATTGTCACTTACTGTGTGAGCACCTGAATACCTTCATTGTGTAATAAATATTTGTCATACATTGACCTATATGTCCCTCGTTATATTTCCTACTGCTCTCCTTTATGAATTAAGTTTCTATTCCTTTACTTTTCTCAGTGCCTTTTACAGGGTTACTTCCCCTTGGACCCTTTAGGCCACTCTAGAACCATTGTTCCTTTAAACTACATTACCCCAGGTTCATACATTGGGGCACCCTTGTCTTCCTAAATACTCCCAGAACAGGAGCGTGGTCGACCGGAATACCGGAGCGGCCGCACCGACAACAAGAAAAACAATGCAGAACACAAAACTGCAACTTCAAACACTCACGGCACCGTCCTGAAGAAAATCCAGACCAGGAAACAGGAACCGGGAGCACCAGCGTTCCGACCGTCCGTCGGAGCAGAAAAAAAACAGGCATGGCGGTAGGTGGGCGGGGCTTATGTAATATTAAAATACTGGCGTTGTGATTGGCTGGGTGGAGGCAGGACTGCCTCACGTAGTAAGGACGGGGAGGACCCATGAGGGGGTAATGCGGTACCAGCACTGTTAATTAGATGTATTTTTTAGTCGTCCATTTCTACTAATTAATTGTTTATGGGTAGAGCTTTAAAGGATAAATGTTCCTGAGTCTCCTCCTGACAGCTATCCTTTGAATCAGACAATTCCTCCACTAATGCAGTGTCCTTTCTACATAAGGAAATAGGGCCCAGTGTACTAAGGTTGGGTTGTAAAGTAGTTGTGTTTTTTGCACACTGATTGGATTGCAACTCCACCTTTGTTTTGGAAAAAGCCCATTTACAAGGTGTTGCTAAAACGTCTACCTCAGTTATATGTATGAGACAGGAGTCCTTTTGCAAATCTCTACAAACAGCTGTGAATGCAGGGATAGAGGCTGGTGAGGCATAACAGACTGCTGTCTCCTGGTTGTCATTCACTGTATGGCGCCATTTGCGGGTATGTCGAAGTAGCCTCTTGTGGTCAGCACACAGAGAGGGAGTTTTAGGTCAACACCCTTCAAGCCACTGACTTGCTTGGGTGAGCTCCTTCAGCAAGCGTGAGAAGACCTTCAGTCACATCTTGGATCATTGCAGAAAAGTACTTTAGTTTCACCTGGATGTGATCGCTGCTTTAGTGTATCCTTCCGCGTTTTATGAAGTGCTTCCGTTGAAGCACAGGAGGGACAATTTCACACCTGAAAAGTACACATTGTGGAATGCTTTTTGTTGCATTCACTTCTTTATTTCATACTTGCATTGTTTGCAAAAAGCAATCCGTTTTGTTATTTTTTTCTCTGCAAGATACATTGGTTTACTTTGCAGCAGAGCAATGGGGCCCCTGCACCCAAATTCAGCTTCTGCATCAAGCAGTTCCTATTCCCTTGTGTTCCGACTGCTGCTGAAATACAAACTCAGTGCGCACGGCGGTTTTTGCAAAGTCAGTAGATCAGACTTAGAACTGAAAGTGATTCTGCAAACACTTGCTTTCTCAAAGCAGCTATGCCCTCCTTAATGGGACGGGAGCTGTTGGCATTCAGTGGTTGGCACCAGAAGAGTAGACAGTGCATGTCAAACATGCACAATGTGTGCTTTGAGAGTCAGAATGGTATTGCGAGTCCCTGTTTTGCAATCACAAAGCCTGTGTTTTAGAATTTTTGCTATTGCAAAAAGGTTTTGTACATCCAGCTCCTACTGGTTTAAGATAATTGGCATGGCATATTCTGGCCCCCTGTGGCTCCTGAAGCCCTCTACCTCGCTCTGGTATCAGAGAACTGACAGACTCAGCAGGGATGTACTCCTTGATGCAGCGCCCACCCTTGGTAGAGGAAGCATTAGGTCAAGGGTCGTAGGCTGGAATTTCCACCATCAGTGCCCTGAGAGTCTCCCTTCGGTCCGCGGATCTTTCGACAAGGCTGCTTCTGAGCGAAATAAAATCTATAGAAAATCTGTCCTTTCCACTGAAGGAAGTGTGTGCGTCTCTAAACCCGCTGTCCCCTCCATGCGCCTGATCTGTATGCGGAGTTACGCATCTGCCCTGCTGCTCTTCTGAATGTTGCCTAACAAAGAGCGAGATGTCAGTACATTTTAAGGCGGTTTCTATCGCTGCTCAGAGGCTCCTCCTTTCTGGTTTGTTGTGCTGTAGTCATTGTTCACGAGTCACCTCTTAGTCGTTTTCACTTGAGCCCGGGTTTGAACTTCACTCTTGCCATTTTAGTCAGTTTTTAAGAAATGTGCAGTATCTTTCAGTGTCGTTTTGCAGCGGAGGGAGTGTTCAAGGGCGCTGTGGACAGCGAGCAGCCAAGCTGTGCGTGTTTTTCTTCTTGAACTTTACGTGGCGAGGTTAATTCAGAAGATAGTGCCTCGCCCCGTGGCTTTGTTAAATCACGAAAAACACTTTTATTAATCTGTACAGAGCTAAGCTTATCCGGAACATATCCCTGTGATCAATTCATACGGCTCTGTTCTGCCAGTAATATCCTAGATTAGTTCTGCCCAGTGGTTTGTAAAGGAAGGTTGATTCATCCTTATATCTTGATTGCTAAGTTGCTAAACCTCGCATTATCCCTGCTGTGTTACAATTACTTATATAAATATTAAAGCGCGTGCGGTCAGCGTTTCCCTTCACCCCATCTGCGGGAGGTTTTGTATTCTTGTGATTAAGAGGCAATATAAGAATGACGAAACGGGCTTGGTTCTATTAAAGTATGTTTTTAATACCAGGAGACGACGATGCCTACGTTAATCTGATCATATACATTTCGCAGAGTGATTAATGAGGGCTTCAGGATGCTGGAGATGATGTTTGCAGGTTGTCTTTGTGGAGGATAAAGCAGGTATTCATTTTATCCAAACGAGTTGTGGCCAAGCTCCCTGTCTCGAGACACGCTTTGTTTCCAACAACATCTGCTTATGCACATTGGAATTAAAAGGTTTAAATATATTTTACCATATGTTGTTTGTGATGTATGTTTCATCGGAAAAACAACTTAAAATTGAATGTGTTCTTGAGCCTTCCAGGTATGAAATGAAGTCGTTGCGTTTAGAGCTAGTTAAAACTCAAACTTACGCGAGCAGTCGCTGATCCTCTTGCAGTCCAAAAACAAATATATGCACACCTGTTGTGAACACATGACCTCACACTTCCCATCCCTTACCTCTTTCCATACCAGTCCCACCACCTTTTGCTATATCCCAAGATTCTCTGGGTCGACAAAATGAAAATTGTTCTGTAAAATCTGTTATCTGTTTGCGTTACCATGTCCCTCAAGGCTATACAGTCACATAGAAAGGAATTAGATCTCGAACAGCATTACTGCAATTCAAAATGGATCTGAAGACCTGCATTTTCACAGAGCACTACATCTCTACGCAGTAAATCTCACTTGCTTCCTTGAGGATGCTGAATTGTATAAATAGGTCCGCGCTCATGTTAAGCACTCTCTTGCTCTCCAGCCAAGTTTACTGGTACCCGTACATACGTACCAAGAGAAGATAGTTGGGTACTGGTTAGGCTCTATTTACCTTGCTTAGGAGTAAGAGGTTTACGTTGTGAGTTTGTTATATAGAGACAGTAAAATACATCCCTGCCCTCAAACATGAAGGATAGTTGGACTGAAGATAGTAAACAGAGCCCCAGGCCCTGCATCTGATAAGAATGAACACTATTTTCTCTATGCAAGAGTAGAGAGAATATTGCTCCTTTTTTCATTTCCTGCTTAGTTTAATTCCTAATAGGACAGACAAGGATGTGGAAATGTTTTACACGAACAAGAATACAGGCCAACGTCTTTCCTTTTTAATGAAAGTTCTCGAATCGTGTTTTGGCTTCCAGAGTTTACACCTTACAAGTATTTGGGAACACCTGGTCTGACTATTTCAGAAGGCAGTGCAGGTGACCTGGTAAAATGTAAGCAAAATTCGTACATAGTAGACACTCTGAAACAGGCCACGGGCATTTGCGATTGAACAAAACCAGGCCCTCCCTCCTTAAATACTGTAATATGTCCTGGAAGGGAAAGGACGTCCACAGGAAGTGATCACCACCTCCTTGGATTGTGCAATCTAGGCTAAGAGAAAATTGATGGGACCCTATCTTGGATTGGGAAATATAATGCTCATCCAAGATGGTGCTCGCCACCCCATTATACAAAGGAGATCCAGAGGAACGGGCGTGGCGCATGCAGTGCCAGACAATAGCCCCTCAGACTGGGCCCAAAACCCACAACGCCCTCAAAGGGGCTGCCGTCCCTGGCCACTTAAGACCTACCATGAGCTATGCGTCCCGTATGCTGTGCCACCGGAGAGCAAATTAGAGCACAGCATGAGCAAAGAGCAGAGCTCCCAACACAATCAACTCATTTTCAGTCACTAAATATGTGTAACTTGTGTTGAAAGAACAGTCTTCCCTGAATCTTACAATATATAAACAGTTTCTTCTTATTTCTAAAGTTTCAGTAATCTCTGCTTTTGGCAATACCTTTAGTTTGCAAACATTGTTAGCAGTTGCTGCATTGCATTCATCTTAATTATTATTTGAAATGTTTGTTTACATATTACATAATGTTTCCAGTGGAATTGAATAGTATTTTGCATTTAAAAATATGGATTGCTGTTTAAATAAACAATGCCTTGAATATGGAATTTCCTCAGTGTATTTCAAGGATGAGGTCCATAGGTGTACCATCCAGCATCCTTCTTTATGAGACACCCTTCTAATTGTAGAGCATTAGTAGGTGTTGTCATGAGTCCATGTAATAACCATGCAATACTTGATTTTCATACAGAATATAAGGTAATAAGTCAAGCTCCTGTGCCAAGACCAAATTATATGTAGAATCTTGCTCCCTTAGATTATCTCAAAATTGACTGTGGTTTGCACACTGTCCAAGCAGGGACCCTCACTCTAGTCAGGGTAACTAAGTTACACACTATGAATAATCCTGCTCACTCCTTTGGCACAGAGCTGTCAGGCTTATCCCCAGAGGAAATGTGTAAAGTATTTGTCCGCACACACAGTAACACACTGAAAACACCACAGAAGTACTCCACACCAGTTTAGAAAAATAACCAATATTTATGTGAAAAAACAAGACCAAAATGACAAAAGTCCAACATACAAAAGGTCAAGTTACGAATTCTCAAAGATTAAATGTAATTCTAGCACTTAGAAACACAATAGCTCCACTGGGGCTATAACGACGTGCTTGATGGAGTTGAATCTCAGATTCAGGGCTGACCGCGATGGCGCGCAGGCCGGCTAGGGAGTCTTACAGACCCCGGTTACAGTACCTTGGAAACGATGACAAAACAAACACGTTGGGAGACACTGGGGAGGTGAGGTGTCACTGAGGCCAGTGTGGTGTTGGTTTCTTACTGTCGGTGCATGTCGTTGGCACGTCCGTGCTCGGGACGGTGAGTTGCACAAAAGGAGGTGAGGCGTTACTGAAGCAAGTGAGGCGTTGGTTCCTGGAGGCGATGTGGAATCGCTGAGCCAGTAATGCCGGGGACGTTGCAAGGCAGCGAGTCGTTGGTTCCGCTGGCGGTGTGGGGTCGATGAAGTGTCGAGTCAAACCACATGGCGTCTATTTCGCAGTGTCGATGTCACCACGGGGCCAGCGATGGGTCGTCGGAGTCGTGTGCCACGGACTTCAGTGATGCGGTACTCGGGACTCCCTCTGTGGCGGTTCTTTGGAGGCGCTGCAGCGGTGTCGGGGCCTGCGTTGTCAGTCACCATCGTTGCGTTGAGTGAGAACCATGGATCCGGTGCAGGCAGCGGCACGGTGTCCGAGAGTTTCCGGCTCCAAAGTCACACTCCTAGTCGATGTGCTGGTTTCTTCTTGTTGAACACAGCAAACTCACTTCCAAGGGCCCAGGAACTGGATTTGGCACCACTTGGCAGAGTAGGGCTCTCAGCAAGAAAGCCCAGGTGCTGCAGGTGAAGTCATTGATGGCCCTGAGACTTCCAACAGGAGGCAAGCTCAACTCAAGCCCTTGGAGAAACATTGAAAGCATCATGTAGCGAGAGAAGTCCAGTCCTCTCACTTCCAAGACGGAAGCAGCAAGGAACAGGCCAGCACAACAAAGCAAGCAGCAAAGTGGCAGTCCCTCCTGTCAGCAACACAGCTCTTCTCAAAGGAAAGTCTTTGTCGTGCACAAGACCCTTCCCTTCCTGGCCCTGACTCCAGTCAGACTACAGGGGAGAAGAGATTGCTTTTTGAGGGGACAGGCACATCCCTATTCAGGTGCAGGTATCAACTCCTCCCACCACTCTAACTCAGGAAGACCCATCAGCCTGGTGATGGGCCTTCAGGATATGCAGGGCACACATCAGCTCCCTTTGTGTGACTGACTAGAGTGAATGCACTAGAGTCCAACTGTCACCCTGACCCAGACCTGTATTCAGAGACAGGCAGAGGCACAGAATGGTTAAAGTAAGAAAATGGCAACTTTCTAAAAGTGGCATTTTTAGACCTGCAATTTAAAAACCAACTTAACTAAAAGATGTGTTTTAAATTGTGAGCCCAGAGACACCAAACTCCAATTTTCTATCATCTCCCAATTGGAAGATACACTTGTAAAATGTTACAAGGCAGTTCCAATGCTAACCTATGGGTGAGATAGGCCTTCCTGTAGTGAAAAACGAATTTAGCAGTTAGTCACTACTAGGACATGTAAAACACCAACATGCATGTCCTACCTTTTAAATACACTGCACCCTGCCCTCTGGGCTGCCAAGGGCCTACCTTAGGGGTGACTTACATGTAATAAAAGGGAAGGTTTGGGCCTGGCAAGTGGCTTCACTTACCAGGTCGACATGGCAGTTTAAACTGCACACACAGACACTGCAATGGCAGGTCTGAGACATGTTTGCGGGGCTACTCAGTGCTGCAGCCCACTAGTAGCATTTGATTTATAGGCCCTGGGCACATGTAGTGCACTGTACTAGGGACTTATTGGTAATTCAAATATGCCAATCATGAAGAAACCAATCATACCATGTTTTAGAGTAGAGCGCATATGCACTTTAGCACTGTTTAGCAGTGGTAAAGTGCCCAGAGTCCTAAAGGCATTAAAAAGAGGGTCAGAAGAATAGGAGGAAGAAGGCAAAAAGTTTTGCTATAACCCTGCAAAAGGGCCAGGTCCAACAAAATAGATGAAATATTTCAACGTTATTAACTAGACTGCAAGAACTCTGTGATTTCGATTTCTGCAAAGAAGTTGGCAATATAAGTATAGGTTTAAATTGTTCCCGTTCATATCTATAGCGTTCTAATGTGTTTTTCATAATATTGAAAGCATTTGAAGTCATTACAGAAATTGAATATATACTCTTAATTTTCAGTTTAAAATCAATATTTTATTATTCTAAACATTCCCTCAATATTTTCTGCCCCTTTTAGCCATAACACTTAATGCAACCAAGTTACATTTCTTTCTTTTCTTTTTCTGTCATTTTGGATCTTTAAGATAAGCTTTAACATTCACGTGTTTATGCAGCTTATCTATGTATGTGTTGTTCCACAGCAACTAAATAAAAATCATTTATCAGTCCTTGACAAAGTGTGCCTATATTATAAATGCCTATGCGTACCTTCTTATACCTAGGGCCTGCTTTATTCGCCAATAGTCCTGTTTCTCCTATATCAAATCTGTTGAAACATTCATTCGCTTAGGTTTCATAATCATTTCTGTATCTCATTGGAGACTTAAAATAAGGGAATTTTGCTTCAAACCAGACATTGTTCCCATTGCTGGTGTTGACTTTTTGTTCTTGTTTCATTTGATATGTGTAGATACCAGTCCGCATATCTGATATAGCATAATATCTGTTTGTGACTTTTCTACTGTTGGATGAAGATCAGGGTTGTACGTTAAAGCATGGGTCTGTAATTCCATGAGTAAATTCTTCAGTGGCTCTGTCCCGTTCATTGATACAAAGGTTTGAATGAGGATCAGCGTTCTACATTGAAGCATGTTTCTGTAATTCCATGGGTAAATTCTGCAATGTTTCTACCCCATACATTGGTGGAAGGGTTTGGAGGCAAGATGTCAGCTAAACAATACAAAAAATGTGTGGAACTTGTCCAGTCTCTGCTGGTCCTAGAATTTGATGCTCTAATTCCTCCGATAAGACACCATCCTGCAGCGGGTGGCTACTATTGTTCCTTGGTACACTTGTCTGGAAATTCTATGTATTTAATTTTGCTTGTTTAGCAAGTTCAGTGTTGCAGCTGGTTTCTCTACATCAGGAACATATTCTCTGTGCACCATCCTCGCAAGGAATACCACTATAATGGGACAAATCAACAGTGAAATTAGTGCCAATGTGAGGAGAGGATGTTGCCTAACTGCTAGCGTGATCGACCTCGAAGCTGGGGAGCCGGGTTAGAGTCTGGCGGAACGCTCCACATCCTGTGATTCTGGGCAAATCACTTAATCTTCCCGTGAAGGTGCCTGTCTGTAAGCAACTGGTACTCATGTAAAGTGCTCTGGTTCCCTCTGGTCGAGTTTGCGCTATATAAAACTAAAAAAAAGTCTAAAGTGGTTTCATATATTTCTTGATATAATGTTTAAACGTCTTCCATTTATTTTGCAAAGGGAGGTTTTTGTTAGCCTCTTTTCTTTGGTTAAATGGATTCTCCAGTATTAAATAATTTATGAAATTGCCTCGTATTGTTACAACTCAGTTCTTAAATCAGGAGATATACAAATACTGGAACAATCAGAATTTTCATCTTACTCACTTTCAAACTGTAAAGGTAATGCTGTTGGTAATACCACATTATCGCCAGTTTTTTGAGTGCTTACTGCTTGTTGGTTAGTACTTTGGTCTGTGGGTTTGGTTTTTCGACAATTTCGTATTCAGAGGACACGCAAATTGTGGTGTCAATCTCAAGTGATGACGTTAACAAACGCATCTGAAAGAAACACGTTAGTTATAGATTCCTTACCTTAGAATTACCCCTAGGCGTCAGACTGGATCTGGAAAGTTTTTTCGTCAGCAGTACCTCTGCGCGTCGGAAGGTGGCGTCGGTCGACTCCACGTCCGTCGTCGGCGTCGTGGTCGCCTGGATGACGTCGTGGTAGCTACTTAGACGCCGCCCTCACGCGCTGACGTCAGTTCTTTCTTTTTCCGCGCCAGCCAGCGCAGATCCGGGAAGAGCGGTACCTCAGTCATTTTTTGACTAACTTTTTCTCGACTTTTGTCGACTTTTTTCTTCGAGTCTCCGACTCCGAAAAGGTGCACGAGGGATGCCCGGCTTCAAGGCTTGCAGTTCCTGTAGCCGACTGATGTCGGTGACGGATCCGCACCGCGTGTGTCTTTTTTCCCTGGAGCGCGACCACGACCCCAAGTCGTTCTCCGACTGCCGGTCGATGGCGCCGAAGGCTTTGCAGGAGCGGTCCCGAAAGCTGCTTGAACATCGGCAGTCAGCTCCGTGCCGTTCGAGGTCCCGGTCGAGAGGGAGGTCGGGGGACCGGTCGCGGAGCCACCACCATTCTGGTTCGAAATCATCGAAGTCTTCGCACTCGTGGTCGGGTAAGTCGAAGCACAAGAAGAAGTCGAAGAAGCATCGTCGCTCTTCGACTTCTCCTCGTCGTTCGGCCGATCCGACGAGGCACGCGGGTGGTGCCCTTCCCGCGGCGCCTGCAGAGCCGACTCAGTTTCCCTCCCGGAAAGGGACCCGGAGCGACTCCCGCCCAGCTTCGTACGTTCTACGAGGCGATGCATGCCATCTTTGGGCGAACCGACCCCGCCGGTGCGCCTTCGGGCCCCGCAGACTCAGTTGGGGGGGCCTAGGTCTTCGCTGCCGACTGGCTCCGGCCCCGGCGCCACAGGCCCCCCTTGGATCCAGGCCTGGATCCGGATCCGGATCGGCGCCAGTTGACCTCGTTACGCCTCCACCGGCGCCACTTCCGACGACACCACTACCGCGTCCGATGCCGGTTGGCCCCCCGGCCGGCGTCGACCCCGGCCTCCATCCTGATGAGGACATGGAGCCGGACCGGCGTCGTCCGACGCCTGATCCGGCAACGGGTGGGGTTTTCATGTCCCTATTCACTCCTGGGGTCCCTTTTCAACCACAGTGGCACCCAGAGGATGATGAGGAGGACTGGGAGGGGTCAGGTGACCCTTTAACTGACCAGTTGGAAAGTGAACAGGACTGGAGAGAGGAAGTGGGGGATGCCAGTGGTTTGGACACCTCCCCTGACCTTGGCATGTTGTCTCCTCCTACCGTGGCTACGGAGGAGAGAGCGTCATACGCAGTGGTGTTGCGTAGGGCGGCCGAGGCTCTCAACCTCGAGCTTCCTACGGTGGCGGTCAGGACTAACCTCCTGACGGAGGTGCTTCAGCCGGCTGCGAGCTCTTCGGAGCCCTTGCTGCCGTTCAATGAGGCCCTCACCGACGTCCTTTTGGGCACCTAGTCCAGGCCCAACACGGGGGCTCCCGTGGACAGGATGATTGCCCGACGCCACCGCCCGGCTCCGGGCGACCCCACTTTCCTCTCCCAACACCCCACCCCGGAGAGCTTGGTTGTCCAAGCCTCCACTTCCAAAAGCGCATTCCCTACCGCTCCCCCGGAAAGGGAATCCAAGAAGCTGGACCACCTTGGGAACAAGATTTTCTCTTCCGCCAGCTTAGGACTGTGGTCGGTAAACTCCGCATGTCTCTTGGGCCGTTATTCCCACTCCGTGTGGGATACGGTGGCGCAGGTGCTGCCTCAGTGTCCGTAGGAGGTCCGGGCAGTGCTCTCTCAGGCTTTGGGCGCCGGGAGAGATGCAGCAAAGTTTGCCATACGTTGTGGGCTGGACACCGCCGACTCTCTGGGCAGGACCATTTCAACGTCGGTAGCGCTTCGTCGCTACACCTGGATGAGGTCGACTGGCTTTTCAGGGGATGTCCAGAACACCTTGGTGGACATGCCCTTTGATGGCCGTCCCCTTTTTGGCGACAAAGCAGACAACGCTCTAGAGCGTTTCAAGGACTCGTGGGCTACGGCCAAGTCCTTGGGCCTCTCCACCCGCCCTGCGCAGTCTGCTTTTCGCCCTTTCGTGGCTACGGAAGGGGTGCCTCGCTACGTCCCGCCCAGAGCCACAGGCCGCAGCAAGTTACCCAACCTTCGCGCGGCCGGGGACATGGGAACAACCGTCGTGGTTCCGGGGGCCAGCGGGCGGGCCAGTCCACCAACCCCCCCTCCGCAGCAACCTCCAAACCTTCCTAGTCCGACCTTTCAGGCCCATCAAACGCCAGTGGGCGGCAGGATTCGCCATCACCTCCCCCACTGGCGCACCATCACGTCGGACAGGTGGGTTTTGCAGATAGTCCGAGGGGGCTATTCCCTCCCCTTCGAGACTACCCCTCCAGCCATGCCACCAAGATACCACCGCATGTCGGGGGATCATCTGGCCCTTCTCCAGCAGGAAGTTACGGCTCTCTTGGCCAAGGGAGCCATCGAGCGCGTTCCTGTCCCAGAAGTAGGTCGTGGTTGTTACTCCCACTACTTTCTGGTCCCCAAGAAGGACAAGGGCCTGCGTCCTATCTTGGATCTCAGGGACGTCAACCGCTTCCTCCGGAAGGAGAAGTTCAAGATTTTGACGCTTGCTCAGGTCTTGTCTGCCCTCGACCCGCAAGACTGGTTGGTAGCGTTGGACTTGCAGGACGCTTATTTTCACATCCCTGTCCTGCCGGCCCGCCGGCGTTACCTACCGTTCACGGTAGGCCACGAGCATTTTCAATTTACCGTGCTCCCCTTTGGCCTTATCAGCGCCCCTCGGGTGTTCACGAAAGTGATGGCGGTGGTCGCAGCTCATCTGCGCAGATCAGGGGTTTCAGTCTTTCCCTATCTCGACGAGTGGCTGTTGAAGGCGGGCTCGCCCCAGGCAGTCGTCTCCCACCTCCAGACTACGGCCGACCTCCTGCATTCGCTGGGGTTTTCCATCAATGTGCCGAAGTCACACCTGATTCCCTCTCAGAAGCTCCTCTTCATCGGAGCGGTTCTGGACACAACGCGGTTTCGGGTCTATCCTCCCGAGCAGCGAGTGCGGGATATTCAGGCTATGATTCCGATCTTTCAGCCTCTATCCCGGGTTTCGGTCAGAGTGACTCTGAGGCTGCTGGGCCTCATGGCCTCCTGCATCCTGCTGGTCGATCATGCCAGGTGGCATATGCGGGCTCTGCAGTGGGACCTGAAGTTCCAGTGGGCGCAGCATCAAGGGAATCTGTCCGATTGCGTCCAGATCTCGGAGGGCACTGCACGTCAACTGCAGTGGTGGCTCACGAACTAGGATTGGGTCAATGGCAGATCCCTCTCCCTTCCCCAACCAGACCACACTGTGGTGACGGACGCGTCCCTTCTGGGATGGGGCGGCCACATGGGAGAGGCGGAGATCAGAGGCCTCTGGTCTCCGGCGGAGTCCGGGCTCCACATCAACCTTCTTGAGCTCCGGGCGATTTGTCTTGCACTCAAGGCATTCCTTCCCTCTATCCGGGGAAGAGTAGTGCTGGTGTTCACGGACAACACCACCGCCATGTGGTACTGCAACAAACAGGGCGGGGTGGGGTCGTGGACCCTATGTCAAGAGGCCCTCCGCCTCTGGACATGGCTGGAACATCAGGGCATATCCCTGGTGGTTCAACACCTGGTAGGTTCCCTGAACGCCAGGTCGGACGAACTCAGCCGCAGGTACATGATGGATCACGAATGGCGTCTCCACTCGGAGGTGGTGCAAGGTCTCTTTCAACAATGGGGAGAGCCTTGGTTAGATCTATTCGCCACCGAAGAGAACGCGCAATGTCAGCAATTCTGCGCTTTGGAATTTCCAAGGCGGCACTCGCTAGGCGACGCCTTTCGTCGTGAGTGGGGTTGCGGTCTGTTGTACGCCTTTCCGCCTATACCACTTCTGCCCAGAGTGCTGAAGAAGATTAAGCGCGACCGGGCCCAAGTCATTCTTGTGGCTCCGGATTGGGCACGAAGAGTCTGGTATCCCGAGCTGCTCAACATGGCCATCGATCCTCCGATCAGACTGCCTCTTCGGGAGGATCTTCTGTCTCAGCAGCAGGGGATGGTCCTCCACCCGAACCTGTCCAGTCTCCACCTCCTTGCGTGGAGATTGAGCGGCGGCAGTTGACGTCTTTCGACCTGCCTCCCGAAGTCTGTGACGTAATCTTGGCAGCCAGGCGTCCCTCCACTAAGACGGTATACGCCTGCCTGTGGAACAAATGTGTGGCATGGTGCACACCAAAGGCTGTGGATCCCCTTTCTGCCCCTCTTTCTGAAGTACTCTTGTTCCTTCTCTCCTTAGCCCTGCAGGGCTCTGCTCTGGGCACTGTCGAGGGCTATCTGTCAGCCATCTCTGCTTTCCTTCGGCTGCCAGATCAGCCTTCTCTTTTCAAGTCCCCGGTAGTTAACCGTTTCTTAAAAGGCTTAACACATCTTTTTCCTCCAATCCCCTTCGTTATGCCTCAGTGGGACTTGAATTTTGTGCTAACTTATCTAATGTGCGCTCCCTTTGAGCCGCTTCATAGCTGTCCCTTACGGCTCTTAACTCTTAAGACTGCTTTCCTGGTAGCCATCACTTCTGCTAGAAGGGTGAGTGAGCTCAAGGCCCTTTCTTCAAAACCTCCTTTCCTATCTGTCCATCCGGATAAGGTGGTTCTCCGAACCCGTCCATCCTTCCTTCCTAAGGTGGTCACTGCCTTCCACATTGGGCAGACCATTACCTTGCCCACCTTCTTTCCGCCTCTGCATCCTTTGAAGGAGGAAGAGAGGCTCCACCGTCTGGACCCAAAACGTGCGCTCTCCTTCTATCTTGATCGCACCAAACAGTTCCGGGTGGATGATCAACTTTTTGTTGGCTACGTGGGCGCAAAGAAGGGTCGGGCCGTACACAAACGCACCATTTCACGATGGGTCGTGTTGTGTATTAAGGCTTGTTACTCTCTGGCTAAAAAAGAGCCTCCAGTAGGGCTACGCGCTCACTCCACCAGGGCGACGGCAGCCACTACTGCCTTGGGAAGAGGAGTTCCCCTAAATGACATCTGTCAGGCAGCTACGTGGGCATCACTGCACACGTTTACGAAACACTACTGTCTGGACAGCCAAGTCCGGAGAGACGGCTTCTTTGGCCGTTCTGTTCTCCAGGACTTTCTGGTGTGATCTTGGTTCGCAGACCCACCACCGGAGTTGGTATTGCTGGGGTATCTATTCTAAGGTAAGGAATCTATAACTAACGTGTTTCTTTCGGATGAACAAGTTACTTACCTTCGGTAACGATATATCTGTAAGAAACATTAGTTAGTTATAGATTCCTTACCGCCCCACCCATCCTCCCCGTTCTGCGAACTGATTTCTAGGGTTAAGGACATCCTTTCAGGGTCCTAGTTTTGTGCACCAATGGTCAGTGTCTTGCATGGCTCTGCGTGTCTGGCGTGGAGAGTCGTGTACAGAACTGGCAGCGCGCGAGGGCGGCGTCTAAGTATTTACCGCGACGTCATCCCGGCGACCACGACGACGGACGCGGAGTCGACCGACGCCACCTTCCGACGCGCAGAGGTACTGCTGATGACAAAACTTTCCGGATCCAGTCTGACGCCTGGGGGTAATTCTAAGGTAAGGACTCTATAACTAACTAATGTTTCTTACAGATATATCGATACCGAAGGTAAGTAACTTGTTCTTCAACAGCTGTATGAGCGAAGTAGTTAGATGGATGAGAGATAACTGCCTCAAATTAAATACATAAAAAACTGAGGTCCTCTTGTTTGGGAAAGAAACCTCCATCTGGAACTCGTCTTGGTGGCCCCAATATCTGGGTCCCCTTCCCTCTCCAGTTTATAAAGTTCGGAACCTAGGAGAAATATTGATGCAAATCTCACATTCTCAGATCAGATAAATAAACTTACCTCTTGCTTTTTTCTGTTAAGAACTCTGAGAAAGATTCTCCCATTCATCTCGTTCGAACTACAGAAAACGATAATCACTGCACTGGTGCTTTCCAGGTTAGATTACTGTAGCACCCCACATCCAACAGCGATCCCTGAACAAACAAGAATCCTAATGAGAATTCCAATGTTCAACTTAGTCTCTCATGCATTGGTTGAGTTACACTGGCTTCCTGTCCGGAAACAAATAACCTTCAAGGCCCTATGTACGGTTCACAAATCACTCCACGATATAGGCCCAATGGGGCATATGTATGAAGCCTTTTTCCCGTTCGCAAACGGGCCGATTTTCAGATTCGGCCCGTTTGCGAACGGGAAAAAGCCTTTTGGGATGTATCATCCCAAAAGGTCCCTCGCACAATAGGGAATCACAAAATTTGCGATTCCCTATTCTGCGAATGCATTTAAGGAATCGCAAATTGCGATTCCTTGAATGCAATTCTGGAAAGCACCCAAGTTGTGCGATTTTGCCTTTAGAAATCGCAAATTACCACCAACTTCAAGTTGGTGGTAATTTCTGATTTCTTTGAAAAATGCACTTTTTGCATTTTTCAAAGTGCCATGTGGCGCACATACATGCCCGTAGGGCATGTATGTGCGCCACATGTGCACACATGCTTATTTCAGGGATGTCTTTTTGACACCCTTGCACCCTTGAAATTGCATTCGCAATTTGCGAGTACCAAATGGGTACTCGCAAATTGCGAATGTCTTCCCATTCATTCCTATGGGCCTCTAGGCCCATAGGAATGAATGGGAAGGTATTCCTTAATTGCAAATCCCAATTTGCGATTCGCAACTAAGGAATACGTAGGAATCGCAAATAATATTGCGAATCCTACATACATTGCCTTTTGCGAGTCCTTAATAGCGAATCGCTAAAATTCGCTATGAAGGACTCGCAAAACGCTTTCTTGATACGTATGCCCCTGAGTACCTTAGGAAGAAATTCAAATGGTACATACCTAGGAGATCTCTCTGATCGGCTGCTACCAGAAAAATGGTAATTCCCAAAATAAAGCATCTTGGGGCGGCAGAAGCTTTGTTTCTTCCACTTTTAAAGTCTGGAACTAACTGCCTGGGCATCTCAAAGCCCAATCTAATCTTACCTGTTTTAGGAAACAACTTAAAACTTGGCGTTTCTCGTCCATTTTGCCCTATGATGTTCACAGCTGAACATCTAGCAAATGCCAGTGCCAAGATGCCTTTGGACGTTTGCGAGCTCTACAAACAATATCAATAGTGGTGGTTTTGGAAGTTGCACAGGTATGCTATGCAGGATTTGCCATATGGTTTCACTTTATCCACAGACATTAATCCCATCCTGTTCATCCTGGGTAACTGCAGCAGTATCACCGTTCTTGTTCCATTCGTACCCAGCACCAGCACAGGACACTGCAACCCCCATCCTAGAAGGTCTGCTGCATGCAGATTCCAAACAGTATTTCACATGGAGAGTAGCTGGAGTGAAAAAGTCTTGGCATATTATTTAAAGCTATTTGTGTACTAAGCAGGTTCTGAACCCACAGCTCACCATTATCTAAGACCCCCACAATATGGACTTGGTTTAACGGGACGTAAGCTCTCTTGATGTCCCAGTGTGAACTGGGCCTAAAGGGATTTCAAACATTCAAGACTTAACCCCACCTTAGCAAACACCTCCGCTAACACCTTAGAGGGAAACACTTGCCCTTGATCAGAATGAAATGTATAATCTTGACTCATCGCTAAGCCTAACAAGTCCTTGATGACTGTGTGAGTTCAAGATGTGGAAGCGAATCCACCGCTACCACTATATCTTTGTACCTGTCTTCTGGCTGAAACAGACTAATCTGGTCTATTGTGAAGGGATACACTGCTTTTCCCAATGACTTTTGCAAGGGTCTTGCAATTGTGAATTGTTTTTGGACAGATTTTACATTGCAATACATATTTTTGGGCTGGTTTTGGCATTATTGGCCACCAGTAAAACTCCTTTAGGATGCAAACCATCTCAGGCACCCAAAAATACACAGAACCTATTCCTTTATGAGAAGCTTTTAATAGGTTTGATATGTAGAGTTCTCCTATTTTAGGTATGCTAACTGTGGGGAGCCAAAAAGTAATTGTACTTCTCCAGGAAGGCAGGCGCCAATGTTTTTTAAATTTTTTTTTTACTATGTGGTGCTTGGACTGCTGAATGTATATCTGGTTCGATCCTGGTCTTGACTGGGTCATCGCTGCTACTTTGCAAAACTGCAAGGCAGATATCACATCAAGATCAGTGTCAGAATTGCCTTTAGAATGAACTCCCTCACACTGTTACTAGAGGGCAGCTTTGCAGTCTCAAATCTGCTTAGTTTTTATCGTCTCTTCCCTTGAGTCTTTGTAATCGTTGATATCTCAATGTTTTAAGTCAACATTGTGCCCCTGCATGCAAAATGATGAATTGAATATATTTGATTAAAGCTGGAACTGATTTGTCAGCTTTCTGTAAATCTAGGAGGAGCACAACCTGTGCAGTCCGTCACTTAAGGGCTTCACAAGTATGTGCTCGATTTTTAAATTCTGAGCCCTCAAATTCCTGTTACACTATAGCACAATCTTGAGGCATCACTTTGTTTCTGATAGATTCTGGTAGCCGCCTATTCCTCACCTTTTGTGTATTCCCCAGGTATCAGACTGGATCCGGAAACTTTTCAGCTGTACATCTGCGTGCTGGAAGCTGGTGCTGTGCTGCTTTGTACTGACACTGTTCCACTCCGCACTGACATCGTTATACTTCAGAAATGACATAAAGGGCCTATATAGGCACTACTCCCTCGTGTTGAGGTCAGTTCCTTTCTTTCTGAGCCACCAGATGCAGATCCAGAGCACCCTTTTCATCTCTCTGAGACACTTACCTCGATATTTTCCACAAAATTTCTTCAGTGTGCTAGGGATGTCACCCCCTAATACGACCGGTTTTAAGCACTGTAGGGACTGTCGCAAATCAATGTCTATGATGGTTCCCCATCAGTTTGCCTCTGGTACCTGGGGTTAAGCCACGAATCCAAGGCTTGCAGCGACTGTGCATCGAATAACCCGAAGGCCATCAGGGAATGTGAGGTGAAACTTGACGTCGCCAAGAATATGAAGACTCCTCACCGGGACCATTCCAAGTCACGATCCGCAGCCTAGGTTCAATCTCAGTCTCATTCTCAGAGTTGACGGAGCCACTCTAGAGTTCAGTCTTCATAATGCTCCAAGTCCTCAGATAAATTAAACTAAAGAAATCGAAGCTGGATTCTGCTCTCTCGCAACATTCGCATACACCTGCGCAATGCGGAGTGTGCCACATTTCTCGACCTTGCTCCAGAATTCGGCCAGCTTTGGAGCCGAACCTGCAGTTGGTTCTAGCAGAACCAGAGTTTCTGTGGCCTTCAACAATGCTGCTTCAGATTTAAGAGTTCTGCTCAGCCATGTCCTGGCTCTTAAGTGCCCTACCGACTCTTTCTAGCACGCCTTTGGGCCCCATGGAGCTGAGAGAGGCCTTCCACCTGTCATACTGCAGGCGGGTTTGCCCTCTGCGCCAGCTGGACTGTCTGAGCCTTACTTGCTTTCGGCTCTTGTTTCAACCTTGCTCCTGGCGTCATGAGCTAAGACAGCCCTGGGTACGTTGGCACCAATACCAACTTTGCCACCTTGGGAGACGGCCCCAATTGTTCTCTCAGATGCCTAACCTGACCTCGACCGACGTCCCGCCCGAATCTGTCCAAGGTGCCATTTCCCCTACTTGAATTACTACAAGGTCGGCAACACTCTCTGCATTCCCTTTTTTGGGACTGATTTGGATAATGACAGTGACCCGAGTGGTGAGTTTGCTTAGCCCTACTGGGATGACAATTGGTACTAGGACTTTCAGGAGGCTAGTGGCCTTGATACCCCCCTCTCCCCTGAGACAGGTCCTTTTACTCTCTCCTTTGACCAGTCACAAAGAAATCTGCTTCCTACACCATGATGATACGTAGGGCGGCTGTAGTTCTTAACCTCGAACTCCCCACTTTGGGGGTTAAGACAAACATTTTGACTGAGGTCCTTCAACAAGGGCAGACATCTTTGGAGCCCCTTCTTTCTTTTAGTAAAGCGATGATGGATACCTTATTGCGGGCATGGGCCAAAGCCGTGCTCCCGTCCATCGGTCAATTGTCAGATTGCTAGGCAACTTCGTCCTGCTTCAGGCGACCTGGCTTTGCTTTCTCAGCACCCCTCACCGCAACACCTAGTGGTGCAGGCTTCCACCAGCCGCTCTAACCCGAACACATTTCACACTACTCCCTCTGATAGGGAATCCAAGCGATTGAAAACATTCTGCAAAAGTGTCTTTTCTTTTACCAGCCTGGCCCTTCGCTCTGTTCATGCCAGCTGTTCGTTGGGACACTACTTACACACCCTTTGGGATTCAGTGGCACAAGCCCTCCCTGGTTTGGCCAAAGACCTTCAACCTGTTCCCTCTCAGGTGATTCAATATGACTATGATGCAGCCAAGTTTGCGATTTGTGGTGCATTGGGATCTGCTGATTTCATCTGGTGGACCATAGGCACCAGCGATGCCATTCATCACATGCGTGGCTGAGATCGACTGGGTTCTAGGGAGATGTCCAGTCTTCTCTAATGCACATGCCCTTTGATGGGACTCACTTGTCTAGGGAATAAGCTGATTCTGCCCTTGAGCAGTTTAAGGAGATCAGGGCTACTGCTCTCTCTGGGCCTTTCTGCCCCCACATCGCTAACAGCAACAGTTTAATTGCTTCTTTCGTGGTTTTGCCCGAGGCGTCCCTTGCTGCCAGCCCCCATAGGGAACCCAGCAGTTTCGCGGTAGAGGCTGAGGTGCTCATTGTCCCCGCGGCCAAGGTCAGTGTACCACCCTGTCTACCGCTCACTCTGTGGCCCCATCTGCCAAACCTCTTTAGTGCTACCTTACAGGGACACAGCCACCCAGTTCTTACTGGGTTGGCAAGCGATCACGTCGTACAGGGGGGGTCTTACATATTGTTTGCAGGGGATACGCCTTACCCTTTCTTTCTTCCCAGTCGCACCTTACACCGTCACTCCAGCAACTGGCAGAGGATCATCTTTCCATTTTGAGGCAGGAAGTGTAAGCCCTTCTAGATTATGAGGCTGTCGAGAGGGTACCAGCACCAGAAGTAGGGCATGGTTGTTATTCCCGCTACTTTCAGTTGTCTAAGAAAGACAGGTCTTCGGCCTATTCAAGACCTGCACCCACCCCAAAAATACTGACCATTCCAGTTCAGTCATAGCATATATATACATTTAAACTTTCCCGTGACACAAATATATCACAGATTAGTTCTAACCCCCCAATACATTAATTCTTATTCGTCCCAGGGCTCCAGTTAAAACGTAATGCATGTTGGGTAGTTGGGAAGTAAAGTGTCCAACAGACTGATTGAAATTTGTCCATCAGGGGCTTCCAAGTGTTCTCAAATTTCTTCTGCATGTCACATAGATCAAGTGATAACCTTTCTATAGCCATTTGGTACCACAATCTTTTAGACCACTTAGAAATGTCTGTGCTATTCTTATTATCAAATACTCGCACCATAGGCATTGGTATTGCATAGCCCGACCATATACAGTTTTGCATTTGAGGCCCAATCCCAGCTCCTCAGGACCCCTGTAATAAGGCCAATTCAACGAGATCAAAGGCTTTTTCCTAATCGATTGCCATCATAAACATCGACATGTAACTTCTGCTGGATTTTTCTAACGTGTGAAGAATTCAGCATATATGATCAAACTTCGAATAGACCCAGACAAATCAGGGTCCACCAGGTAGGGCATACAGTGCTCCAGCATCTAGGTAAAGGTTATATAAAAAATTTAAAATCGTTGTTAAGCAATGATATAGGTCCATATGATTGGCATTGCACCTTAGGCTTACCTGGCTTATGATTTGGAGTTATATCCACCTCTCCCTTAGTATTCATAACTCTGCCCACCGCACAGAATGAATTAAAGAGGTTTGGTAGATTGGGGGGTTAACAGTGATTTGAATCTCTTTTAGATTGCATTTGTGAATCCGTCGGGCTAAGCACTTTTTGTGAATGGCGTTGTTTAATAATCATTTCTGATTCTTGTATCAAGATCTCTTTTTATAGCCTCTCCCTTGTGTGTTCAGGGACTGTAGAGAGGTGTTTTTACTCCAAGAAGTCAGAGGTTTTATTATCTTTCGGGTTCTGACTGGAGTACAGGATTCTATAATATTCTCTGAAGGCTTCCCCCTTTTTTGGCTTTCAGTTTTGGACATGGAGCTATTTTCTGAGACCACATTCAGAATTCTGGTAATCTATTGAACGTGTCTAAGTCTACCAACAATTTGTCTGACTTATTGTCTGTTTCATAAAACTTTTGTTTAAATCTTAAAATTGCTCACTCAGAGCATTCAGAAATTAGTAAATCAATCTGGCTTTTCAAATGTGTACTCTCCCTCAAGAGTGCAAGGGTTTGCTTAGTCTTATATTGATTCTCTTAATTCCTCAGTTGTGATTCAAGTGTGTTCTTGATTAGGGACAAGTTATATCTTTGGTGTTTTTTGTTTTTTCTCTAATCAAGATCGCTTTACCGCTAAGGTATCCCACAATGCTGAAGGGGAAATTATGTAGGTCTGGTTAATTTGGAAATATTCCTCACTTTGGTCTTTCATTTCTTTCTCTATAAAATCCCACATGAGATGGCCATGGTCTGAAATAGAACATCTATTCACATCGATTTTAAGTGTTTAGGCTTGTAACATACTTGTGCTGCAGGCTAAGTCTATTCTGAAGTATGATCTGTGGCTGTGTGAGAAGAAATATTCCATCTCCAGTGGATGTGTTTCACGCTACATGTCCACCAGCCCCATGCCAATAACAGGGTTTCTGGGGAACTTGGACATCCCAACCCCCCACACCTCTTCAATGGGTGCCAGCCAAGCTCCAGGCTATGTACAAGATTACATTTATCCACCCAGAGCATTGCTCCTGCAGCTTTATCATTACAATTGATAAATATTTGAAACCAGTGGGACTTCTGCTGAGTATTCGGGGCGAATGAGGGAACCTCTGTGACATCCTGTGTCTACAAAAAGTTATTGCATATCTCCTTGTTTCGTTTTCTAATATTGTAGGCAATTCCACCGAGTCAAGAATCGAAAAATAGCTATCCTGACTCCACAGGTTGTTGCCCCTAGATATGGCATGGTATTGCATTTGATAAATTTTAGTAGCGATTAGTCTTGTATCCTTTTAAAGTAAATGTATCTCTTGTAGAGCGCACTCAATTTTGCAATCCATACTTTGTCTTTTAACTGGAGAATTTCATCCCCAGACGTTCCAAAACAGTAGTTTAACTAGTTGGCATCAGCCTATATCAAGAGTTAGGTTTGTCCGACATTATGCCTTTTCCCCATCAGCAAGCATAATCTAACTGAATCATGGAATGTAATTTGTTTCTCCCTCCCCCTGCCACACTTCTATAATTCAATAACTGGGAAATACAATATGAGAATCATAATTGGTGGGTAACTAATAGCAGGTGTGGCGGAGATTAAACACTCCAGTGATCAGGTGACGCCCCCCTTCAATAGTAGATCCAGCAAAATACTTCTCAGTTCTTTGTCATTTTGACAGTATTTTGTCTTTGGTGTTTTCCTTGTGCCCTCTCAACTTTCTTGTCCACTAACTAGGAAACGTGTCTATTTCTCAAGCCAGATTTCTTGCCATTCAACCGAAATGTGACTGCACCTTTGAACAATACAGTTTCCTTCTGTTTCGTAGAGGTCTTCTATTCTCAGATCCTTGGCCTCATGCATCTTTCTAGTCTGGGATGTGAGATCACATAGGAGACCTCTGAAGGTATGCTTGGAGGATCAGTGGTGTCAGAGGTCAAGGGGTTGGGTTGTTAAAGTACAGCTTTTGTGTCACACCAGTCTTTGAGGTGGTGATGCAATAGGAAGAATCTTCTGGCTGGTTAGTCCTCCGTTGTTTTATTCCTTCATAAACAGTGGTGACAGAGGCCTCTTTAGAAGGATGGGGAGATAGTATACACAATCTAACACAACTGAAGGTATGTGATGTTCAATAGAAAATGAATGCCACACCAGCACGTTGGAGCTGATGACAGTCCACCTTGCTCTGAAATCTTTCTGACCAGTAGCTAAGCTGTACCTTCTTCTGTTCCAGACAGACAATATGTTAACCATGTGCTACCTAAACAAGCAAAGGGATACAAAGTCCAGGGCGCTTTCCCAGGTGTTTTAGACGAATCAGCACTGGGTGATTGCAAGAGGAATCAGACTGATGGTGATGCATCTCCCAGAACTACAAAACATAAGAGTAGACGAATGTAGCCATTTTGTTTACAGCAACATGAGTCCTATGTCTTCGGGTGTTGGTGCCATTTTATAGCTTTCAGTAGGGCTGCCTTTGGTCTCACCCAGTCAGCTGATATGTTATAACCCAAATACTCAAGCTCTGTCTCAGCAAACTTATTAACTTGTCTCTGCAGAACATAAAACACTCCTCTCGCAACCTACCCAACACCTGTTGGATAAAGACATCATGCTTCTTGGTTTATCTTCCCAAACACCAATGTGTCGTTCTGGAACAACAAAATATGTGATTGATCATCCAAAGTATTAGACGTTATTCTGTGTAAAAAATCCCTGGTCAGTGAAGCGAGAACAAATGGCTAATGTGACCCGGAATACACCTTCCTTCGTGATAAAGGCTGTTAAGATTGAGATGTGTTCTGATAGCTTGGTAAGCATTTTGAGGTCTAGCACCATTCAACTGCAGCAGCATCTCTTTGAAGCTAGGGATGGGAGAATTGTCAGCCATGATGTTGTGGTTCAGGCTCCACAGGTCAACACAGAGCTTTAATCTGCCATCTGTTATTCTTGTGATTACTGATGAAAGGCCTCTTTTGGTTTAGTCACCCCTCACCCCTCCTTTCACCATTTCCTTCAAAATGCCTCTAACCATTTCTCTTATAATCACTGGCACTCTTCTCAACTTGTGCCGCATTAGCACAACACTCTCCTTCATAACTATTTTACGAACATAGCCCTTTTATGTGCTCAGCCTGTCTCAATATTTCTGTCCAAATGGTCTCTTTAACCACCATATGTTGATCTGATGCTCTTGGGTTGATAACAATGTGTAAGTCATATTGCAGAATCCACCCTAAAATAGGCACACAATTTTAGCTATGTAAACATATCTTCAGACATCCTGCTCTTTAACTAACGAGGGCCCACATAAACCCAACGGCGTGTATCAGACTTTCCTCATGCCTTCTGAGGCTCATATCTTACAGCTGTAGAGTGGTACTGGGCCACACCACTACGAATAACTCCTCATGAATGATAGGATATATCAACCCCCAAATCACCATTTCCTTGCTTTTCCCATTGACATTAAAATAAGTTTTATGCCTGTTCTCCCCCTTCTTCACCCTCATCCTAATGAAACTCTTTCCTCCTCTTGCACACTCTGACCAATGCAAACTTGCTTTTGTTCCCTTCTTTCTCTGCATATCCAAGCAAAATGCCCCTTCTTCATCACCTCCTGCAGTCTGTCAATTCTGGAGCAGAAGTAGATATTGGACTCAGAATCATCAAATATGCTGCCACACCCTTGGCAAAACCTAAACATCTGCTTTCCAGACACTTTTCCTCTGGACATTTTATTCCACCCCAATAGTCCTTTGCTATATGTTGTTTCCTCTCTACAGAGTCTACTGCATTATTTTTCTTCACTAGTGCTGTCACATCACTGCCCATTCTTGATTCTAACCTCTCTAATTTCTTCATACAACTGTATGAATCCTCTGTGATCTTCGCATTAGCAGTTCTATGTTTAAGTGTGGGATTCCTTGCTGGGATTTCTCACTGCCTACACCTTCCTTGCATTAAACTGTGAGTTGAACGTTTAATCAGTTCATATGTCATAACCCTAAAACTGACACTTCATAGACCGTTTTCGTAAACGACAGGCTTATCCGCTGACTCATTTCTCTGAGACTATGTATACAATTTATGGTAGGTCTTCACAATATTGACTAATTTTGCAAATTTTATCAGTCACGCACTGCTTGCTGGAGAAACGTAAAGACGTACTTACCTTCTTTCCTTGCACTCAACCAAAGCTCCATTTTCTACCAAGGCCTAAACACCAAGCCACCCCAAACCTCCGGATAATTCTCAAAACATTCCCAACTACTCCTCCCTCTCGAAGGCAGGTGGACCTGCATGATTGAAGGATCAGTGAAGGTGGCATGGCTGCCTGAGCCTCTTCCTCAAAGTCCTGACATTTACTACCGGCCTATGGTAGTCCAACCCAGAAGCACGGGTAAAACATTATTGTTCACAGTGCTAGTGAGGCTCAGTTCTTTCAGAGACTCATTGATAGCACTGGGTGCTGAGGCGATGCAGTAAGTTAACCAATGTGCTGCCTTAATTAAATGCAGTTGCTCTGCTTGAGTGCACAATAAAAGTTAACAATCTTATTTCTGTACTCTTCTGTGGTCTTTTACTATTTTGCCTCAAGATCATACTTTTGAATTACACGCGCTGATTGAGACTGAAATTAAAATATGATAACGACTAAGTGAGGGTTATCCCCCTCAAAGCACTCATCAACCTGCCCTCTGATGTGCTAGCACTGGAATTGGATTTACACTGTGGAATTGCAGACCTTCAACAGCTACGCCCAGTATGATGTCACTTGGCGGCTTCCTTCAACGTCTCCTTCATCTTGATGAGCCCATACACACCCATGTGTTCCTCTGCTTTATTCCTTGTTCTTCCTCGGGCTCCTCCCAACGCTCTTCCCTTCCTGTATTAAACAGCAGCAGAATGGATTAGTCTAAGAAGCAATCAGACGCTACTTTCTTGTTATTAGTTGCAAACATGGCTCCAAAATGCTTTATCCTTTTGAGCATACACGCATCTCGGGTGTTCTTACTGTATTGGCAGGCCTCATTCCATTTCAAATGGCACTACCGTCGTCTTTAGGAAGGGAGGAGCTTGCTATTGTTTTCAGCGTTTACCAATGTTATGGATGATCAAAAGACAGAAAAGGAAAACGAACTTACCTGTGACACCAATTCTCTGTTACAAGCACTCTGTGTGGTGAAGCCACACGAATCGAATTAGAGATGGGGATGATAGGATATAAATGTTAGATCGACAACCTTCAGTAGAGAGTCAAACGGAAGGTAGAGCTATTGTGATGGATGCAGGCATTGTGGGGGTCCTTGATCAGTCTTAGAATAAAAACACAGTTTTTCCTCTGTGTAAAGCTGTATGCATACAGAAGCAATTTTCCTTTTATATTTTTCTCTTTTGAAAAAAGATCTTGGCTGAATGGCCGCAACCTGCGCTTCAAGCCGATTTATATGTTTTTTGGATGTTTAACTTCTCCAGCTATATAGAAAGCGAATATTTCCTACTCATGAATCGAACTCTAGTTGCAGGTAGGTAACATCCCTTTCTTTCTCACTTAAGGATCTCTGGTGTCCAGAGCCATTTGTTCCTGTCCTGCATAATGTGCCCGTTTCTGCTGGCTCTGTGAAACCATCCATTTGGCTTTCATTTAACTTTTAAACTGAAGGATTTAAGTACTGTCTTTCAGCTGAGTGCTTTCCATCTGTGTTACCTTGATTGCCATGGTAATTGCTGCCCAGCTACTCATCAGAAAACGGCCCAACCCCTTTCTTTTTGGTCAAAAATACAAATTCCAAAATAAACGTTATTTTTGCAGGCCTATAAAAAAAACTACCAAGCTCATCAAAAGGTTTGATGAAATTTAATTTACCGGAGCATTGGTCTTTGTGATTGCTATATAAAGGTCTCCATGGAGATGGCGACGAGATGCTAGATTTCGAAAAATAAAGCTATAGGGTGTTGAGTGCAAGCAATTGCTCAGGACCAATTTGAAGTAAAACATAATAATTACCAGTATATGTTGTTGCCTGAAAATACAGCCAATGCTGTAGGCACAATATTCTCCTCCTGCACTTTGCACAGACACTGTTTGCCCATCTTCTACCTTTTTAAGACGAGCTGCCATTTCATATCCCTGAAGTTAGAGGCACGAAGATGAAATGACTTCTTGGTTTAATTGAGCTACTGAGCTCACATTTGAGTGTGTCATGGGTAGCTTTGGCCATTTTGACCAAGGATATTTCTTGAGCCGTAGCAGACTGGAGGAATGTATAATATGGATAGCCTAAGCATCCCTGCTCCATTGAGCAGCATGTCCAAGCCTGGTGTGTGAGCAGATAACTTTCCAGCCCTTTCTTGTAAGAGCAATTGTGCATGGCTAACAAAAGGAGAGGATGTCGTCAAGTGGTTATGTTTTTAGCCTTGTAGCGTGCAAACTAGGTGCCATTCCTATCATTGTCATTTGACCAAGCAGCTACATGGACAAACATTCAATCTCCACGTGCCCCAAACTGTATATACGCATAATGTAAAAATCATGTACAATTTTCTGTCCCACTTACAAGACTCTGGAATCGCCCTGGATTCAGGTTCATGACCCACTTGTATGAAGCCAAGACATTAATGCTGTGTGAGTAAGTAGTTCAGCTGTACTGTGGAATATATTAATAAAATCATTCTTTGCTTTGTGGGTTTGGCCACCACTACCAATGAATTTTGGTAGTGTTTTTCACCATTGTTTCTGTATTAAGCACTATAAAAGGTGTTCGAAATCAGAATTGCATACTAATTATGCCATAAGAAAGCTCACCAAGGAGCATATAGCTTGATTTGTATGAACAGTTTTTGAATAAGTATAGGTATTGTTCCTATACTCGTCAGTACCACTATAAAAGAGCATCAGAACCAAGAAAGACCTTACAATCTTGTTAAATGTATCTATGACTAATGGTGCCCTGGACAAAAACACATTGAATAAGGAGACAGATAGCAGGAAGCCGTCTATCAACAGAGATGTTTGTCAGGCAGCTGGCAATTTATTTGAAACTTCATTGGGATTTTAGTATGTGTTGCAGTTTTTGTTTATTAAGGATGACTTTGCATAGTAAGGCTCTGCTCTTCGCAATAATAGCCCCTGCCCACTCCTAGGCTAACAGAATCATAAGTTTAGTCCATGATCTCAGCATGAAAGCATTTGAAGCAGTAGGGTAACCACAAATATAAGGACAGTGATGTCTCCCTACATGTGGGTGTGGCGTCTGAGAGTAAACAACCTTAGTAATGGTATTGTATAATTGCATGAATGGATACTCAAAATAAGATCGGTATGCTCATTGGAATACGTGGTTTTACAAAACCTCTTTGGTATCTCAATATTTTCACATACCCATCATGACGGGTAACCTGAAACCCTCTGATCGTATCACCTTTTCTATTGCCTACAGAGCCAAAATGGTCAGTCGGGCATTTTAGCATTTCCCCAGTGGGTTGTAAGCTAGAGGGATACTTTTAGTACTGAATGTGCTGCCGCAACCCATGCCTAAAATCACGTAGTCAATATATTTGAAAAATTGTGGCATAAATTGTACATTTTGGACCCACTTTCTTAAAATTCTTTTAAGAACCCCCAACCAAACCCACTGAATGGTATCAGGCTTGCCCACTGCACTCTGGCATGATGACATATAGTGCTAATGTCAACATTTGTGCCAGGGTTGGTTTTGGTTCTTAGTATGGCTTTGGTGTGTATCATTTCTACCATTCTCAACTGTACCACTGTGTACCTGGAAATTGCATGATTGTTAATGGGAATAAAAAAAAAAACATGGCAGTACATTGTATAAAATTGCTAGCAAATGTAAATAATGCCCTTCAGATTTGAGATGTAATTTACCTAGTGTAATGACGAAATTACGCTCATTGGTGTGATTTCATGTACGTTTATTCCATACAGGGGGAGAGCATGTAAACCGTGTACACTTCAATAAGATCTCCACCAACTGTGTCCCACAACTGTCCTGCCCCAACATTCTCTACTCCTCCAGATGCCACTGTAGAACTGACTGATGTCATAGTGTGACATCAATACAGTACATTACAACACCAGACATCTTCCTCTTTACAATCAATACATTTCTAAATACAGGAATTATAGAATTGCAATTAGACTTTACATTAAGACGCCAACAGGCATAACTTGCTAGACCATAACATTATAGTTTTTAACCTTCAAATGACAAATTCATCTTATTTGTTTGGTAATGTCACATGTCTACCCACACAAGTGGATTTTCCTGAGCAACTAGGAACTTGTACATCTTCATCATGTGTTCCTTCATCACGAGATGCCTCATGTCCTGGCACACTCCCAGCCTCATTTCCTGGCACACTCCCACTCTCTTCTCTTATTCTGTTCTCACAACCAGTTTGCTCCAATTCAAACCACAACCAGTCCTCATTCTCTGCCGATTTCCCACGCAACCCATCATCATGTTTCCACCACAACACTTTATTACATTTGGCCATTCTGTTAATATGCCAATTTTTCCCATCACTCAACAATGCAGAGTGTGAATAAAGTTCCTTCACTTGGAATGGTTCAGAAAATTTGCTACTTCCTTTCCTAGAACTCACTCATTACTTCACTCTTACCCAGTCTCTCACTGACAACTTCACTTCTTTCACACCATGTTTCCTGTCATAATACTATTTATACACTTTTTGTGCCTTAAACAGATTACTCTTTTTTTTGTTTTTTTTGTTTTATATAGCGCGAACTAGACCCGAGAAATCGGGTATCAGAGCGCTTTACATGAGCACCAGTACAGAAAGACACATTCATTTTTTTGTTAGGCACGGGGAGATTAAGTGATTTGCCCAGAATCACAGGATGTTTTAGCGTCGTTGCCGAGACTCGAACACGGTTCCCCAGCCTCGAGGTTGACCGCTCTAGCCATAAGGCTACATCCTCTCCCCACTCTTGACAACTGATGGGGGCCACTTGCTCTGTAACTTCATGTTCAACCATGCTGCATTATCCATGGTATATGGTTCTCTCCCCCTAAGAATTCTAAAGGGACTATATCTCGTCACTGTAGGAGTAATGCGGTAGGCCCACATGGCCTTGGCTAACTCCTTTTCCCAATCCTTTCCAGCATTAATTGCAGCTTGCACAGAGCCCACAATCACTTGATTGAACCGTTCCACTGCCCCATTCCCAGCCGGATGGTAAATGGGAGTATGTTTTTCCTTTACAACATTCCTAGTCAAGAATGCTTTCTACTTGTCTGAAACAAACTGTGGGCCGTTGTCATTTAAAATAGATCTTGGAATTCCTTTCCTCAAAAAGACATTGGTCAAGAATGAAACTATAGTAGATGCATCAACCTTGTCACACACCTCAAACTCTGGCCATTTAGAGTACAGATCTAATAATAACGTATTTGGGAACACCCCATGAATCTAAAATAGGTCCTAAAACATCCACCGCTAGTTCATCCCAAGAGCTCTCAGGACATTTACACTCCCCTAACGGTGATCGGAAGACCGTTAATGATTTGTCAGCATAGGCACATGAAGTACAAGACCTCACATTCCTTTCGATATACATAGCCATTCTGGGGAACCAATACAATGACTTCACCCTCCTCTTAGACTTAACTATGCCTGGGTGTCTTTCATGCAAAATGTTGAGTATGCGTTCCCTAAGACTCACCGGAGGAAATACTCTGTCTCCTCTAAGGAAGAACTCTTCCTCACTGATTGATAATTCAGTTTTCAATTCCCAGAACTTCCTACATTCCCCTGATAATTCACTCATCCCAGGCCATCCATCAGTTATATAGCTCTTCAATTCCTTCAAGGTGCAATCTGAGTCATAAGCTGCCTCCCAGTCTTCCTCTTGACTCACAATCTCCTTATCAACAGTATACGCAACACTGTATTCCTCCTAATCACTGCTGCAATGTTCTTTCAGTGGTAAAGGTGAGCGACTCAAATAGTCTGCAACCTTCTTTTTATTACCTGGAAGGTACTCAACATCATACACATAATCTAAAAGTCTTAAGGTCATCTTTACAATGCGAGGAGTAGCTTTAATGATACCACTGGAAGTCAGCACTTTAACTAAAGGGTTATGATCCGTTCTAAAAACAAATCTTGTACCCCACAAATACTGTCTGAACTTTTCCATAGCCCAAACAGTCGCTAACATCTCTTTCTCTATTACAGAGAATTGTTCTCTTACGGTGTAAGTAAACTTGAGGCATACGCTATGGTAGTTTCGAACCCATCACTTGATACTTGGGTTAACACTGCTCCGAAGCCCTTGCCACTAGCATCAGTGGTGAGCACGATGCACACTGCTATTTTCTGCACGTCAGCAGCCTGTCTTTCCTCTTATGCGTATTATTGTACAGTGGTGATAAGCACACCTGTCTATCAAAGCGGGAAGAATTTAATCAGACACGGCAGTGAAAGGCGTGTCAATGTGATGTTCTGCCAGTGTTTACACACACGGTGATAGGCACACCTGTTGCTATAAGTTGTTTGTCGTGCTTTGTGCTTCTACATGCACTAGTTGGAACGGTGCTAATTTCGGCTGCTTAACGGTGAGGTGCATACCTTTCTTTGTCTGAATGTATATTGCCTTTGTTGGAGCCTGACCAGGCATCTTACTCGTGATACGCTCACCTATTCCTGATACTGCTGTTCCTGAAAAGGTACTGTGGAACTTGCATATATTCAGTGATATGCACACTACAAGTTCACTTTAAACACTTGCTCTTGTATTAATTTGGTATTATGTGCTCTTTTATCCATTATTTTGTTCTTCTTAAATATTTATTGAACAGTAGTTCTAGTATAGTAGTCATCAACATGTGTGCACAAACGTTCTCTCTGACACCACTTGTACCTTTTCTTCCCAAACGTGGGGAATCGGCAATGAAGTAGTGTGATTGGAAGAATTATTTTTCAAATTACATTTCAGCCTTAGAAGAGGAGGGTGGAGAGGAATTTTCTATTGTCAGGAAAAAGAAGATTTTGCTGCAGTCTTGGTCCTGAAGGGTTACATTTTTACAATGAGATGGAAAAAGTAAGGGACGCTGATGACACAGACGTTTTCAATTATGCTTTGGAAGATGTAGAAAATTATTACCAACCTGTGATCTGTGCAGCAATTCACAGGTACAACTTCTTCCAACGCAAGCAAAGTAAAACAGAAACTGTGAAGGACTATGTTTGGCCCCTTAAGAAATTAGCAATTAATTGCCAAATTTGCTCAGTCGCATGATGAATTTATTCGAGATCATACAATCATGCATTTAGTGAATACTTGTGTGCAAGAAAAACTGTGGGTATGTGGCGATGCTTCTCTTAATGAGATAATTGCTATTGTTAAAGGAGTCTGTTTGTAGGATTACTGATAAAAATTAAAGTAAATCTTCTGGTAACAAGAGTGGAAATACTATGCGCTCAGGAAGTAAATGTGTGTACAGTGCATTCCCAAAACCCATACATTCCCAGTAAAAGGGCAGCATTGATAAACGCCCCAGTTGTTTTAGGTGTGGTAACCGAGGCCACATGGCAAGAGATAGGAATTGCCCTGCAATTAGATCCAAATGCGCCTATTGTGCCATTGTGGGGCACTATGCTAAAGTATGTAGGAAGAAGAGTAGCAATTCAGCTGTTAAGTGCATTATGGATGAACAGGGTGCTGATGTGTCCGGTGAGGATTCCATTATGTGCATTGATGAAGCAGTTTTGTGTGTGGATGAAGTGGTAAAAAGAAACCGTTGTGCCGCATGAGAATCGGAGGGATTGAAATACAGATGGTGGCTGATTCGCGCGCACCGTATACCATAGTTCAGCATAAGATGTGGGAAGAACAGTTTGCAAGTGTGTTGGGGCACCAGTTGACTCCTACGGATGTTCATCCTGTAACATTTACTGGTGCAAAACTTCCAATGTTAGGCTACAGGCCCCTGTTTTTTAATTTAAGGGCATGGAGACTTCAGGGAAGTTGAAGGTGGCTGATAAGGGACCATCTGTGTTGGGTTAGGCAGACCAGGGTGCATGGGCATTACACTCAATCCCAATTGTAAGGATCAGGTTTTAATGCTTGGGGACCCCGTTGCATCTATGGAAGATGAGGTGAAAGAGTAATTTCCAGATTTATTCTCAGGTAGAGTTGGCAAATTGTCAGGGTTTGTGCACAAAATTATTCTAAAAGAAGGAGCATCACCGGTTTGTCACAAGGTACGCAACATTCCTTTGAGTGTCAAAGAGGCTGTACAAGTGGAATTAAATAAATTGGAGAAGAATGGCATAATTGAGCCCATAGAGAGCGCTGAATGGTTGGCACCCTTAATGGTTGCACGTAAACAGAAGGGTCAGATCAGGCTATGTGTTGATTTTAGGGATCTGAATAAAAATATAGTGGTGGATAAATTTCCCCTACCTAGGATCAATTAACTGATTGCTGGGACAAAAGGTGTTCAATGGTTTTCAACCATTGACTTAACCGCAGCTTATCATCAAATTCCCCTGCATCAATCTTATAAAAAGTTGACATCATTTATCATGCCCTTTGGTTGTTACAGATTTGTGCGAATGCCATTCGGCTTGGCATTGGCAGCCGCAGTATTCCAGCGTCTGATGCATAAGTTATTGATGATCTGAAAGGAGTTATCTACTTCCAAAACGATGTACTCATGGGAAAGAATAAGGAGGAGCATGATTTTAAATTCAGGCAAGTTTTGGAAAGGCTGGCTAAGAATGGATTGACAGCTGAGTTAAGGAAATGTAAATTTGCTCTGAGGTCAGTAACATATTTAGGGCATGAAGTCGGAAGGAATGGTATCACACCTAAGAAGGACAGAGTGAAAGCTATAAGTTTGGCACTTGTCGCTACGTCCAAGGAGGAAGTCAGATAATTTTTGTGTCTTGCAGAATTTTACAGCAAGCTTGTGAAGAATTTTGCAGCAGTGCGCAGGCGCAGTTGCCATCAACAAGGTCTGCCGAAACTTGGTCCCATAGCTTGGAACTGTCTGCTCTGCCCTTTGATCTGCAAACGCGAAGGATGCGTCTGTGCACACCAACCCACACCGAACAGGATACTGTGCTTGAGGGTGTCCAGTAATCGGCTCCAGAAAGATGCGGTGAATTGTTGCGCACAGTGGGTTCTTAATTCGTCGCCAATTGTAATGATGAAAGTACGCTCGTTGGTGTGATTTCATGTACGTTTATTCCATACATGGGGAGAGCAGGTAAACTGTGTACCTTTCAATAAGATCTCCTCCAACTGTGTCCCTCAATGGTCCTGCCCCAACATTCTCTACTCCTCCAGATTCCACCACAGAACTGACTGATGTCATAGTGCGACATCAATACAGTACATTACAACACCACACCTAGTCATGTGCCATGCCAAGTTTCCCAGGTCCAGGCGTGATGTGCTTCTCCAGGACAGGTTTTTTCTTTGAATTGTGGGAGTTGTAGTCTTGTTTAATCCGTTATAAAACAGGACTACAAATCCCAGAATTCAAAGATAAAAAAACCTGGATGGGATCAGCACATCATGCATAAAACCTTGGAGACTTGGCAGCTATGTCTACCCACAACTAATTCCGAAAGTGGTAAGAACCTTGTTGATTCTCAATCTCAAGGATAACTTAGGAGTCGTATGAAGCTTAGAGTTCCCTGATGCCTCTGGAAAAAATATGACTTTTTAACAAGGTAAACTTGTATTGATTTAGCTTGAACTGGATGTTGGATGGTGCTTCATGTCACGGTGCAGTGCATGTGATCTGTGAGAAGGATGCAAATGTGCACAGCAAGCTAAAGTAAATAAATGTAGATTATTATTATTTTTTTTCAAATGTTTTTATTTGTATTTTGCGAAAACAAGAACCAAAAGAAAGCATAACGAAATCGGGTACAGTCGTACAGAGACATACATATGCTGTCCATATCACAAATAGCCCCACAGTGTTATCCCTTAGGGCAACTCGAACCTCCAAGTCCCACCCAATCACACTTCTTCGTTGTAGTATCTCATGTTTCTTCCCCTTCTGGGATGCTTGGAAACGAGAGAACCGATACTCATGTTTAGGGTTAAAGGAGGGACACCCAAAAGGCCCGCAAACCATCACCCAGCCCCCCATCGAACCCATAATATGTCCTCCATTTGCCCCATACCTTGCGGAACTTTCTCGGGCAACCTCTTGCCTTGTAGGTGACTCTTTCTGCCGCCATATACATGTCCATTCCCGCCTTCCACTCTCGGAGCTGGGGTGCCAATACCACTCCCCATGTTCGTGCTACATCCCGTTTCGCCACCACCAGGGCTAACAGAGCGAAAATTAGCTGTGGGCGTCCCAAATCTACGTCCCCGGGTATTCCCAGCAGTATGAATTTAGCGTCCAGCGGTAGTGTTGTTTCTAGAACTTTGCTCAATTCCCCCAACACCTTCCCCCAGTAGGTCTGTATTTCGGTGCAGTCCCAGATGGTATGATAGAAATCTCCCTGTTCATGTCCACATCTCTGGCAACTAGGGTCACTGGTGCGGCCCATTCGGTGAAGTCGGGCCCTATCATAATAGACTCTGTGGAGTATCTTATATTGAATGAGGCGGAGACGCAATTTAATGGCCACCTCTCGATTGTGCATCAAGGCTGCTTCCCAGTCTATGTTTTCGAGTGTACCTAAGTTCAGTTCCCAAGTCTCCCTCAGCCTACCCAGCCTGTCTGGTGCATTATTATTCAAGGTCCGGTATGTGAGTGATACTGCCTTAGTAAGCAGCTGCTCCTGTGGCAGACACCCCTCCAGCGCTGCATATTCCGGCAGCGAGGAGGATAAGGAGCTCTCCGCCTGCCAGGCATGTCGTAGTTGCGCATACTTAAAAAACTGGGATGTGTGCAACCCGAAATCTGTCTGCAACATGCGGAAACTTTTAAGTTTACCTTTAGCTACAATGTCCCCTATGGCAGATATACCTATGGCGTCCCACCTCGTAAAGCCCTTCAGTTTATGGATTTCTTTTAACCAGGGACAGTTCCAAAGAGGCGTCTGTTTAGTAGGTTTGCGAGCCCATCCCAATGCCTTTGACGCTCTGTCCCACGCTTTTAATGTGACTCGGGTGGCTGGGAGGAGTCGCCCCCTACCCCGTCCCCCATAGAGATAATACATGCAAGTACGATTCGCCATAGTGTCCCTTTCCAGCCTATAGGTGGGGTGGTCTGCCATGACGTGTATCCAGTCATTCACCGGAGTTAGATGTTCTGCCTAGTAGTAGGCCTCTATATCTGGCAGCGAGATCCCCCCATTGTACTGATTACGGTGTAGTGTTGTCAAAGCAATCCTTGGTTGCTTCCCGAGCCATAGAAGGGAGCGCAGTTCCGCATCCACAGCTCGGAAGGTCTGTCTTGAGAGGGGGAAGTACTCGTTCTGAAGGGTGTAAAGGAAGCGGGGCAAGATGATCATCTTAAACATGGCAGCCCTGCCTAGAATTGTGAGGGGAAGGGATTTCCATCTCTGTGCGTCTTCTACAAAATTGGTTAATAAAGGTACATTATTGACTGCATAGCAAAATCATATACAAGTCAGACTACATTGTCAGTTCGGGTTCTGAAATGGAGTACAATAAATGTTCAGCCAATAACGTTGATGTTTAGACCCTGGAGGTTAATGAATTATTAGGTTATTGGAGCCATGCTTATCTATGAATGGTTCTTGTATAGCCAATTGAAGTTAAACCAGTACATGTTCGCCTTTTTAAAAAGTCTGCCTTTTTTTATGCATGTTCTTTTTTGGGATTTAGCACAATTTTGGCTCCTCCCTCAAGTGATTGTAATTTTCTTCTGAACACATCTGAGGGAACTAATGTTACTATTTATTACACGGGTTTCCAGGAATACTGGGTTGCCTCTTGTTTTCTGTTTCTCACCCAGAAAAGTTTGACATTGCTGGGCAGTGGAATGACTGGTATGGCTAGCTTTTTCTTCAGAAGGTCAGAATGTTTATAGATGTTTATTATGTGACTAGTAAACAGCATGATGCTTCTCCTTTTGATGGTATTCAATTAAAAGGATGTCCTGTTTGATTGGATGTACCTCAACTTCAATTATCAAACAAGATTGTATTTGGAGTTTGCTTTTGGGATAAGAAGAGCATGTTTATGCTTGAGGCTACCGGGTATTTCTTTTAGCAAAGAACGGTTGATGTCTCATCCAGGAAATGCAGGAGAAAACTACATGTTTAGCCTAAAAATTGTTGACCTAAACATTTGGTTAAGTCTGTAAGAAAAGTAATTAGGTTGAGCTGTATAATGTAACTGTCAATAGTTATGGAGCTACATCCTGAAAGCTTTATGGATGAATCCAATGAATGATCGTGAAAGATTAAATGTCTTTTACAGTTAATTTAATGTACAGGCACTGTACAGAGAAGTTGTTCTTGGACCACCAACATCTCTGACTGCTCCAGAGGATCCATAGAGTTAAGCTTTTGGGTGTAGAAGGTTGATGAGTTGTTGCTAAATTGAGTTGAGAAAGTTTTTAGGGCATGATCCAAAGTGTCGTACTCAATTGTAAATCATATTAGAAGACTCTAAGGGGCTCATTACGATGTTGGTTTGAGTTGCCTCCAACCGACATCACTGCGATCTCGGGACCGACCGACCTCTGGTCGGCAGTCCCGACACCTCAATTACGATGCGACCGAACATGGTGCTGTCGCAAGCTCCCATTTCTCTATTGGAGCATGTGCTGCTGTCAGAAACCGGACGCAGCACAAGCTTCCATAGAGAAATGTGAGTTTCTGTTAATCCCTGCAACGCGTGGCAGGCACCTCACCCAACCATAGGCCACTGAGGCATGGGGGCCCTGTTAGGGGTCCCCAAAGTAGCTTTCTGACAGGCTTTTCATGTCGGAAAGTCCGACATGAAAAGCCTGTCGGAAACTGACATCATAATCCCCACGGCGGAAACTCCGTCCATAGGGGATTCATTATTTTCGGCCTCCGACTGGCCGATGTGCTCCTTAAGCCTTTTGGAAGCTCCGACTGGCCGGTTTAAACTCTTACCGCCTGCATTGTAATTAGGCAGTCGGACTTTAAACCTAATATGTCGGTTGGTGAGCCTCCGAGGAGTGGTCGGAGAGAGGGTGAGAGAGAGAGAAAAAATATATACACACACTAAAAAAAACAAAGGTTACAGGGACGTTATAGTTACATTCAGATTTTACACACGCAAAATCATAGAAATTCAGCAGTTATAGTTAGTTATCTCAACTAAGGGGGCGAGTTATAGTTTGCTTAGGGAACATGTTATAGTTACTTGAGATAAATCTAACTAAAACTGCTGAATGTCTATGGTTTTGTGTGTAAAATCTGATCTCAGCTAAAACATCCCTGTAATCTTTGTTTTTCTTAGTGAATTTCTAAGTTTAAAAAAAATCAATTTCCTAACTTTAATGCACCTGTAACATTTGTTTTTTTCAGTGAATTTCTACGTTTTTTTTAATGTTATTTCCTAACTATAACGTCCCTGCAACCTTTGTTTTTGTCTGTGAATTTCTAGATTTTTTTAAAACATAAAGTGATATATACCATACGTTAATAAAACTGCCTTTGGCCGTGCGCGATTGGCCGCAGGGCCTAGCCGTATGCAGCCAACCCCACACCACCCACTGCCTTTGACCGTGCACAGTGAGTGGTTGACCACAGGCCAACGTCCCAAAGGCAGCCAACCCGGAAGGGAGGCACGCAGCTCCACATCCACGGGCTGATTTCAACCCCGGGGCCCAGCACATTTTGGGGGGGAGGAGGGCATGTGTCCCCCCACTCCCTGGGCTGATTTTTGCCCTAGGACCACATCCCCCTGTGCCCTCCACTGTATTTATGGGGGGGGTGCAAGGTCCCCCTCCCCAAGCAGTTTTTGGCCTCTGGGACCCAATCCCCAGGGGTCCACCACTGTATTCATAAGGTAGGGGAGCACACAGCTGCTCCTCCTTGGGCCGATTTCGGCTCCGGGTACCCCATCTCCCGGGGCCAGCCATATTGTAAATGGGGAGGGGGATACACTGCCCCCATCCCCAGGGTCCCCTCACCCAGACGATATCAGCCCTGGGGACCCCAACCCATGGCACCCACCATATCCTCGTTGGGGGCCGCGGGAGGAGCACCAAGGCCCCAGCTTAAGATCCGCCATTGCTCCCACCTGCAGGGAGCAGCTACAAATGCTGCTTTCTGCAGGTGGGAGCAATATTCAGATCTGTATCCCTTCCCACATCACTGTGGACAGGGAAACAGATCTGAAATCCGCTCCCAGTTGTCGGGAGCATTTTTAAAGCTCCCGCCAGCTGGGAGCTGAATTCATGTTTGCTGTCACTCGGTGGGAGCTTAGTAATTGCTCCTGGCAAGTGAAAGCAAACACAGGTGGCGCAGGCAGGGAAGCCACTATGTCCAGGGGTGGGCAACCTGGGAAAAATAGCAGGAGCCGTCCCTGGAGGATGGGGTGTCCAGGGCCATTAATGGTTACAGAGGGCGACCGCATGGTTCCTCCTCCCCTTTGCTTTTGCGGCTGGGCCCCGGAGGACACCGCTACTGAACCCTTCAGATAATTTGTAATTCCCTAGTGCAGAATATTTTGAAAGGAAAGGTTCTATTGACCCTAATGCAAGGAAAGAAAATTAACCAGATCAGAATTTTTAAAAAACCTGTTGTAATAAGGGTGCACTGGGCCCCTTACGCCTCTTAGGGTTGGTGTGATTGCACCTGCTGCATTATTGATTGCTACTCCTCTGGTGCAAAGCTGTGCAGTTTGTGTTTCCATTTTTAGGATAAGAGTAAGACATTCTCCCTGTGCATCAGTTACAATGTAGTCCAGTTTTCAGCTTTACAGTAATTTTCATCTGTTAGTTAGAAATTGTGTTATAAAAAGTGTTAAGATTTATAACTTGGGTTAAAACTGTTAAGAGGTACTGCATGTTTTGTTCAAGATAAAAATAAAACTCTAGGGATAACTTGCGTGCTTGAACATTTGAAGTTTCGTTGTATGCAATTAAATACAACATGAATCCTTATTTTTGTTGTAAGTATTGGCTTTTATTTGCCTCCATCTGTGCGTTTCTCGCTTAACAGAAGGTGATTACTGTTGCATTTTGCTGAGTGGGTTGCGATCTTTGCTTTCCTACAGTTAGAGCACATTGCAGATCTGTGAAAGAATACATTCTACACCTGTTCTTTATTTGTTTGTTTGATAGCGTTTTTTTATTTATATGCACTTTCTTGACCCTTTCCTTAATTTATTTTACATAGCCAAATTGTATACTTTTGTGTCTGGCAGGAAAAAGATTTCTATTATTGATTATTTTTGAAGATACCGTTCTCCTACACTGTGTTTTTAGAAACATATTAGACCTGGAGTATGTCTTGACCGTAATATAATTAGATAGCTACTTATAAAAGAGGCTGAAGCCTAAAGGCAAAGTTAGAGCAGGATTCAGGATAGTGTGGTGCATTTTGATTCAAGTTTTAAAAAAAAAAACACACCTCTGCTGAATTCATTCAGATATCTTTTTACGGAATTTGTAAATCGTAAACCAAGCCACAAGGGCAATGGAGAATAATTCGATAATATGAATAATAAAAAAATCATAAACTAACTTCCGAATCTTCACCCGTACAGCAAGAATTAAACATCATAGATGGTGGTGAGAAGCCGACTTAAACATTTGGAATATTCTAAACAGATGGGTCTTTGTGGGGTTTTTTTCCTGCAAAGATGGCAAGTTAGGGTTGAGTCCTAGTTCAAGTGGTATGTGGTTCCAAAGTGTTAGTGCTTTTTCAGAAGACTCGATTTACTTAGTGTCTCTTTGCCCATTTGTGAGATGGACTTTGATTTTAAAATTGCTGGGGACGCCAAGATAGAGGACTTGCCTTAAAAGGACATGGATAATCATTAAGAACACTTTTGTGCACCATTTCATATGGACTCTCTCACACTAAATATATTTGTCTGTAACCTACAGCTCAAGAATACATGTTCTCCTCCCATGTCAATGAAACTGAGGCAAACAGCTTAGTTCTCAACAAATTCGTACTATACACATTCTGGATACCTATGTTCAGTGGTCATATTGACAAAGTAAAATCTGGTTGTTTCTTTTTATAATCTTTAAATCACCTCAATAGGGGCTTCCTCCAAGCTAGGCTTTCTTAAACACATTCCCTGCCAGTGGGTTCATCTTGTCTTCCTCCTTAATTGTTTTATCTTATTCCACTTTCCGGAAATCACCAGGAATTAGTAATAAGTTGCATTGTTAACTGAAGTGTTAGAGAATGGCTAGGCTGCTACACCAGTGCACTCTAACGAGATATACAAATGGCTAAGCTAGACTAAACAGGAATAAAAAGTTCAGCATCAAATTTCTCCCACTTCTTATCTCCCACAACTTTTAGTAAATCACAAAATGTGGCTCCACCTCACAATGTTTTCTGCAAAATGGGTGTGTTTCAAAGCTGCCGTTATGCACTATATCAACTTCCATGTATCTCAAATTGTAAATGTGAAGGTGTTGTCATTTTAATATGTGATGTGGAAAAAAAAGAACTGCCAAGGCACGTTGCCACCTTTCTCCCCACTGCATCTCTGTTTTTAGGTCTCGGGCCTAGCGTTGCAGTGCGCAGAACTGCTCGCGCAGCCCGAGACCTCTTGTACGGGCTTTTGGAAGCTGACCACACGCTCGTGCGTGTGGTTAGCTTTCTGAAGCCTGGCATTGGCTGTTGCGTGCGTTTAAAAAAAAAAAAACGGCACGCAATTGGGCAAAGGCGGGCGCATGTCCCGCCTTTGCTCTGCCCATTCCCATCAATGGCTAGCACGTGCAGCAGCGCGCGTTCGCCTCGCTGCCGCGCTCCCTTTCCCCCCCCCCGCTCCTCTGTGGTGCGCGCGCACCACTGGTTTCAATTCCCGCGTTGGTTTCGATTCCGTGATTTTATTTTTTTTAAATGCCCTCTTATGCATCGTGGAGCCTGGACACATTTTGGCTATCCGGAAAGCCTTGTAATGGCAACCGTGCACATTCATGAAACAGGTCTTCTCTACAGAGGACTGACCAAGACTGGCACACACATTTCCCCCTTTTACGCGTTGACGGTCTTCTCCATCCAAGACCATATCTTACCCGGTGGTCCCAAAACGAAGATTAGAAGCTGGTATGCTAACATTTTTTTCAGGTGAAATTCTGCCAGGAAGGCCTGCTTTGGGCAACACGCAACAATAATGTCAAGCCTCACAACAAAATGTTTCAAGCAGGAAAGGTTTGAAAAACATGTTCCCAATATTTTATACAACAGGTAAAGAAACTGCAAGTCACATACACCCAATTGGCTTTTCTTGTACATTTGCTCAACCATACCTACCTTAGCCAATCAGTATAACTCATTTCCTGCTGATTTTATGAGTCTGTCTCTGTTAAATATCTAGCTTGATTCTCCAATACCCTCTACTACTATCTCACATTGCTGTTGACACTCGTATCCATTTACATACGTCATCACGTACACTGAATGGCTTTGCAGAGGTGGCTTGTCATAGCCAGTGACTCGGCTCCGTTCTTTAACAACACGTCCTTGCAAAGCGATCAAAAAGAAGGCTTGCAAAAGATTTTCAGGACCCTGACGAAAAACTATGCAAGGTGTAAGAGGTACCCGATTTTAAGTATAACATAAATGGCCTCCGGCAAACAGAAAATAGGACAGTTTTATTTTATGCAAGACGGAAGCAACTTAATTTACAACACCAGAATGTTCCTTTTCTATTTTATTTTTTGTAAGCTAGGGAGGAGCAATACATGAGAAGGTTACACCGCTAAAATACATCAGCCTCCTTCCATAATGTGTCCATCTTGGGAATCCAGCTCAAAACTATTTCAAAGCAGCCTGTTTCCTTAAGATGTTGATCTGCTGTCTTCCAAGTAATACTTTCTGCCGAGTCCACAGAGCAGGGACAAGACTTCAAAGCGGCTGCTTCCCCGCTTTCAAATCAACACTTTTGAATCGGATTCCCGAGACAAACATGGTCGCCATTTTTTCTGTAAATCAGCAGCCAAGAAAAACTTCAATTCACAGGCATTTCTTAACAACTGCCTTCCTCCAATTACTATGCACATTGCAGCCAAGCACTAAATAAAATAAAATGCATTTTTACTCTGCAAGTTCGGATGCCTATTACTGTGATAAACGTTTTTAGGACGTGAAAGGAAAATTATTTCTTAACGCCAACTTTTATGTATTGTATTAATATTATTGGTGGTTTGTAAAGCGCACAGCTACCTGCAGTAGGTTTCCTGACGCTATACCTCCACCCAGTACTTTATCCGAGAATCATGTAATGCTTTAGTTAGAAAAGCCAGGTTTTTAATTGTTTTCGAAATATAGAGAGAGAATGACAAGATCTCAGTGACTGTGGCGCTGCGTTTCATAATTTGGGCGCTAAGTTGGAGAATGCACGGCCTCCTTGGTGTGTTCTTCCTACTCTAGGAACTGATGAGAGGTTGGAGTTGCTAGACTGTAGGGAGCGTTGTGGTTTGTAAGGTGATACTAGGTGTCTGTGATACTGAGGGCCTGTGTTAGTTAGTAACTTGGACATAAAACAAAATGTTTTGAAATGAATTATTTTTTTCACAGGCACATTGTAGACATCAACTGTCAGGATTGACTGCCTTTGCATACAGATGGCAACATCTGGTGGCCTGGAATTACTGCACATCAAATGGCTAAGTGACTGCTGAAGATGTCTGCACTGGTGAATGTATGCCAGGTCACAGAAACAGAACTTGTTTTGGAAGAGATTTTGGTCTGGTTTTTGCAGTGCATGTGCTACATTAAAGCCACTGGTGGTAGACGCCTTACAGTGGTACTGCAAATGGCCACTTGAAGGAACCAAAATATAACAAGTGATCCCAAAACGTAATTGTGGTAGAGAGCAAGCGGATTTTAAAATTCATTATAGACTATTAGTGCAGTGGGTTATTGTCAGATTTAGTGGCCATAAACGTTGCTACAGGACTGCTGAGGTGCATTCGCTTAATTTTTAGTCCTTAGGCTTTCTTTTACTAAGTGACCCTCCCTTCAGCATTTCTGAAATTCTAATCCATTCACCTATGGTAGTATTCCTGTGCCTTTAGCTGCAATATATTTGAACGTGAAAAAGGCTTTCCACCGAAATGCGTTGACGCTCTTGGATTGATTTGAATCATTGATGGAATAAACCACATTTGATAAAGCAAGCTCTGTGGAGTGCCGTTCCTTACTGCTGTGGATTTTGGGTTGGAAGTTGCGATATATATATATATATCTATCTATCTATATATATATATACATATATATATATATATATATATATCGTAACGGCCAGAGCTACCGACTAGGGAGCTGGGGATCCAGGTTCGAATCTCCGCGTTGGCTCAACATCCTGTGATTCTGGGCAAATCACGTAATCTCCCCGTGCCTATGGACAGCGCCTGGATACACTCACAGGTGATTAGCCGCGCTATACAAATCTGAGGATTTATTTATTTATGTCGCTCGCTGGTCATGGAATATCCCACTCCCCTCTACCCCATTAAACAACACACTACTTGACTTGCCTCTATCCCAATCTACTCCACTCTAATCCACTCCACTTCACTATAATCTCCACCAATATACCCCACTCCACACCAATCTAACCCACACCAAACTACCACACCCCACTAGACCCTATTCTATCACACCCCAATATACACAGATCCACTCCATACCACACAATTCCACCACACACAATTCCACAACTAACAATTCCAATCCAACCCACATAATTCCACTCCACACACATCCACTCAAAACCAAAACACATGGGTAAAAGACATTGACATTTACAACGCCAATACCTTTAACTCTTACAAATCCGAGACCTATTGCATTGCAAATGCTTGTTAAAATCTGTTTTTAACTAGAAAACTCTCTCTCCCACCTTGTGTTTGAGATGGTTCTGCTTTAGTAAAAAAATATTCAGGTGAAGCCCTCTGCTTTTCCATAGGTATGGGTTCACACTTCAGCAAATACTGTAAATGAATAAAAAAGTTATATATGTTTTTTTTTGTCATAATGTATTTATTGAAGTATTTGGTACAAAGAAATACAAGAGGCATATACGGGTTACAACGCTCAATGCATATATAAAAAGCAGCAAGCTCTCTCCCCCGGGGATACCCACCACCCATTAGGTAGCTAAAGTACTAAACACAGATTCTACTAAACTTGGTGAGCCAATCCCCCGTTCTTGAGTCTCTGAAGGCATCATTGTACCATAGAACTAAGCCACAAGCGGCCCGAGAGCGCTAGGCACCCCCCGGCCCAGAGCGTCGCGTGACGATGGGGGCAGAATGTGCTCCAGAGAGAAAGATATCAAACCCCTGGATCGCAAATCCCTCATATCTACTTCTAACACTTGCTTTGCTAAGGGCCAGGTGGGAGATCCAGTTCTACGGGTGGGAGAGAAAAAAACCCAATCATATAACCCCTGAAAAAGAAATGACTGAAACTAAGAAGAAAAAAGGATAAATGGAAACACTCGAACAGCGGTCTCACGCAAGGAAAATCTGTGTCCTATCACATGGGTGAAGCGGAGGGGGGGAGAACCAAGGGAGAAAGGCCCCCAGAACCACCACCAGGGGATCAACATCCGCCTAAATTAGAAAAAGGTGGAGAGCCCTCAGTCGGGGACTGCAAGCAAACAACGGGAGGCCCTCGGAAAGGTAGCTAACCAAGGGGGACCAGGTATATTCAAACTCTTTTCTATTATCTTGCGCTATATCTGAGAGCCGCTCCAAAGCTATCGCTTTCCACAGCCGAGCATGCCACTGGGTGAGAGAAGGAGCCTCGGCCTTCTTCCAAGCTCCGGCTATGGCCATCTTCGCTGCACCCAGGCATAGCCACAGAATGGACCTGTCTGCGTGCGTTTGACGCTGTAGAGAAGGGTCTCGAATGCCCAATAGCACGTGTTCTATAGAGTCCCCCATCGGGTAACCTAGAATAATTTTTATTTGGGCAAGGATTTCTTTCCAAAAGATTTGAATTACGGGACAATCCCACCAAATATGTTTAAAGTTTCCCAATGCTCCGCAGCCCCGCCAGCACCGATCGGAGGTGCCCGGAGAAATAGAGTGTAACCTGTGAGGGTGAAGGTACCAATCATATAGCGTCTTGTAGTGGGCTTCCCGAAGATGCATGGACCTATTGAACTTAGCTATATATATATGTTTTTTCAATCTATTTTTTATAAAGTTACAGGATTTCTCCCATCCCCCAGTGACACCTTCTTAGACCACTTGGCTAAAGGGCTTGCATTATTGTGTATTTTGATGTACAAGAATTCCTTAATATTTTTTTATATGAAGAAAATTATGTGGTTGGTCATTGTTTGATGCCCTGCCTTCATAATGCCAAGAAGGATGAGTATTTGTTGTACGTCTTATGTGTAATGACACAAACTAATAATTGATTTACATGGAATCATAGGTAGTAGATTCAGAGAAGGATCCCCAGACTTATGTGGCTGCTTATTTCCCTAAAACCAAACTAATCCTGCATTATAAATCTTTATTCTCCAGAATTGGATCTTTCATAGATTTAAGTGCTTAAAGCATCCCCACCCTTGATCTGGGAGTCTGACAGTAACCTCTCAGTAGCCGTTCTATGTTAATGTAATCCTAGGTCTAAAACAGACTGTTTAGTAGCCTAGACACATCATTTAAGTAGAACCAAACTACAACCAATCAGATATAATCAGCCTCTTGACCACACCCTGAGATACCATAATCTTTCAGATTTCAACCACATCGTTTGTGAAGGGTTTTCTCTGCGCTCTGCTCTTTTCTTCACACTTAAGTGACTTTTTTTTCTACTTCAGACTGTCGTATTCAGTGCAGATTTCTTCACATTTCTCTGAGATGAATATACAATGTCTGAGACTTCTAAAAAAATAAAAATCTCATCAGACATTGTGTGATTTGTAAAAAGAAAAGATTACACTCTGAAGACTCATGATGAGTATATTTATTATCTGTACCCTAACCATAAAATTAAGGAGTGCAAAATATGCTGCACCTTATCAACTAATACCTTAGTAAATGGAGAAGGAAGGCCTTTAATTTGCCATCAAAAGGCCAGATATAAGGAAGCTCCATCTTATGAATAATAGCCTGATGGCACACCAAAAAATCCTATAAAAAAGGGTACATTGATACAAGAGACAGCAAGAAACTTCAAAGTCCGAACTATCTTCCTCAAAAGAACTTCCAAAAAAGGTTCAGAGGAAGTTGAGAGACCAAAGACTTTTTTGGGAGATTATTCGCATTGTCAAATCTAGACCTAATCCAGGGTCTGAAACACCAACTCCAAAGCATAAAACTCCTCAGACTCTCACCAAAGACTCCTCGTCATTGTCCAGACCATCTCCATCAGTCCAGTCAATGATTATACCGCTGATGAACACGTCAACAACAAAGTCATCTTCGAGGACGAGGAAACATTGAAAGGGCTACTAGGACAGCTACTGTCTTCTTGGCGACGACAGCCGCTTCTACTGCACTGTTTACAACATTTGCACTTCCATCACAGATACCATCCAAATTATTACTATCAATGAAGTCAGTGTCGAAAATGTTGTTGAAGCTTTCATCACTGTCGATGACACCTTTATCGGCGATCCCACCGCCATTTCTACAGAAAATAACTGTGAAAGACAGTTATCTCCAAAAGAAACCTAAGGTTCTGCTTATATCCGAGAAATTCACCATAACTACTTTGCTTCCAGAACATGCATCTGATCTTCCTATAGAGTAGGCAACACCTTCCAAGGTGTAGACAAACTCTCCACAACACCTGTATAATTCCGAACATTGGGAGGAGGAGGGTATATTTAGGTCAGCTTATGGCCCCAAACAACTCAATGTAAAGTATCAGGACCTAGAGTCGAGACGATGACAGTTATAACCATAGTCATTCTCAATATCTCTGTGAAACACTGCCAGAAACCTCTTTATCCAGAGTTCCTTATTAGACTTTCTGCAACATCAAGAACAAGGATGGTTCTACAGCAAATAACTTTGACAGTGGTGCACAGGTTTCAGATCAACCTATGAAGAGGTTCCCTTAAATCTAATCAAAGACCTACGATTAATGGTGGCGACTACTACTGAAGTTTCTCTGAACCAGCATCACTGGCTGAAGGAAAACAGTTTCCTCCCCCAGATTCGCCACTATATACATTGCCTTGAGCGCACCCCACTACTCCTAAAACATAGTGAAGGGTACCATTCTGACTGTCTACACCAGTTCATTCACTAGCAGCGTCCCTGGTATTACAGCCAGGTCAAGCTGATGATGAGAGATATACAGACGATGTACAAGAAGAAGCAGAACTTTTCCACTTTTTCCTCCAGCTGGTGGTGGTCCAAAATGGGATGATTACATTGCTCTGGTGGAAGGAGATGAAGCACCAACTGTATCAGATTCCCTGCAAGATATAGGTAGTTTCCACAGCCTCACAGAAAGGGTTTCTAAGAGATTTAACCTTCTCTTGCTAGCTAAAAACATGATTGCTTTTTGAAAAAGCAACCAGGAAGACTGTAAGAGCAATCCATATAATAGACCACATATGGTCACTGGGTCTCAAAATCATGAAGAATCTAGCAGCAGTAGGGGCTGTATTTATGAGGTTGGATAAAAAATATAAATCTCTTGTCAAGACACTGACCTCCCTTATTGGACATCCTTGAGCAGATTCAGTAATATTGCAAGCAGCACGGAGAAGATTGTGCACATCAGTGACGCCCTGCTCTGCTCCTTCAGACAGGAAAGGAAGCAGACTAGATAATATTTTGAAGATGTTCTCCTCAATGGTAGCTAATACTATAGGGCCATCTAACGCCTTACAGTTTTTGCTCGCTTCAATAGGCAAATGTGGTCTGATTTTTGCGCCGTACCTAGATATTCTATCGGAAAATAAAAGATCTGAGGCTAAGGCCATTTTACATGATAGTGAAAGAATTTCCACTTCGATTATTGAATCCTCAGTAGACATCACCACTAATGGCTTTAGGCAATTGGCTGGTGCAGCAGTATTAAGGCGGCAAAGGTGGCTAACTGCAACTTCATTTTGACCTGAAGTACGGAACCCCATTTTAGACATGCCTTACAAAGGCAACTTACTATTTTGCAAATATGTGGATGATGCGTTTCTGGCGATAAAGATAGATATGGACACTGCACAAACTCTAGGTTTGTTGCAGCATCGAATAACGCAGCCCTTTTGAAGCGCTGGAGGCAGAAGCCAATTCACGTTCAGGATCGGATATATGTATTGAACCGATCAAACACATTTACAACTGTACTGTCAACCCTACAATCGATAGTATAGACCACCACCACCATCTCTCCAAAGAGAACATCCTTGCCGAAGACTCGCCCATCAGAGTAAAAGCCAAGAATCCTCCAGATGTCATTAACAAGTGCCTGACGGGAATACGTTTCCACTAGCCTGGTCAGAGACCTTTATTTATGCTTTTCTCCCCTCTTCCACTAATCGCAAAAGTCCTTAAAGGGCACTTCAGAGTTTTCCCACTGGTCAAGCCACCAGCAATTCCTTGGCAACCTAATACAATTCTTTCTCAACTTAAGGAAAGAGGTTTTGAACTACATCAGACATATAACATTTCTGTCATGGGAACTCACGTTTCTATTAGCATTAACATCTGCGAGTAGAGTAAGTGACGTTTAGACCATTTCAGTAAAAGACAGGTAACAATAATTCCGTGATGACAGAATCATTTAAGGACTTATCCCCGTTTTATACATCAAGTGCCATAGGATTTTCATTTTCATGAACCTATAATACTTACATTTTCTTTAAAAACCTCAGCACTAAAAAGGGCGCTTCATACAGTGTCTGAAATTTCACATCAACAGAGCAATTAAATTCAGAAAGTCTGATCAGTTACTTATAGCCTACAGGCCCTTAGAAGAGGGCAGTCACTATCAAAACAATCTGTAGCTCATTGGGTGTCTGCTGCCATTATATACTGTCATAATTAGGCCAGCCATCCTTTACAAGCAAGACTTAAGCACACACAACAAGAAGTGTGGCAACGTCGACAGCTTTGTTCCCTGGAGTATCATTAGCAGAAATTTAATGTTCAGTAACATGGAAGAACACACACACATTCAGTCAGCATTGCAGCTTAGAGTTGACAGTGCAGAAATCCTGCAGTTGAACAAGCGGTTCTGTGCCATTTATTTTGAGACTGTAAACCCTCTTTAAATTGCTTCCCACCTCCTACATGTGTGGCTATTATTTTATTTTACTGCTTCTCTCACTCGAGCATGTGAATCTATAAAAAAATCCAATTCTCGAAAAGAAAAAAAGTTTCTTATAAGTAATTTTGGTTCTCCAGAATTGGTATTAGTCATAGATTCACATGCAACCCACCCTCCTCCCCTTCAGAGGCTCACCTAATACTGATATTAATTCATAGTGGTGCTTGGTGAAATCTGTAGGATGATTGTCTCTCTGGGTGTGGTCATAAAGCTGATTATCTCTGATTGGTTTAAGTTTGCTTCTTTCTAAATGATGTGACTAGGCTACTAAACAGTCTGTATTTTAGACCTAAGATTATATTAACATAGAACTGCTAGGTAGAGGTTGCTGTGGGACTCCTTGCTCAGCAACCAGGATGATTCAAGCTTGTGAATCTGTGAAAGATACCAGTTTGGAGAACTAATACGTAAGCAACTTTTTTCATGCCCTTTGCGAGTGTTAGGCTTTTCATTTTGGTTTGAGTTGTTCACTATATACATGCAGAAAAACATTTCCTTTTTATGATTTACACCCTATTCTCTGGTTTTTTTCGAAAAATGTTTGATCATCTTCTACCAGAAAGCCAAGTACAATTGTGGGCTTTGTTGCTTTGAGCATCTCTCTAACCTTGATTTCACATTTAATTTTAGATCTGTCATAATTAAGCGTTTTTATCTTATTTAAGATTCTTATAGTTAAGCTGTTGAATTGCCCGAGAATGGTGAACCAATGCTCTGTAAGAAAAACAATCCATGGTATAGTATAAATTATGCATTCCTCCATGTTGATCAACACGCCACGCATCCAACATGCTGTCTCCCTTGCATGTTTTTTCTGAAATCTGGCTACTTCTCCTAACCTTTGTGTGCAATGTTAATGTAAACTGAACACACGCACACACCGATTCATCTGTGGACACTTATTGCAATCCAAATAAAAATCTTATTGTCTTGGGAAAACCATGTAGCCCTTGTGACCCTTTACAAGTATATAATGCTGAATAATTGATTTGCATATTCGATAATTAGAGCAAAATCATGGGATCTATTTTTTTAAATTACATGCTTGCTCCATAACCACTTGCTAGATAAAGCACCCCTCTGCGTAAAGACTGGGTGCAAAAACTCTGAACTTTCATTACAAAGTTAAATAAGAGTAATGTCCATCACCAATTGTGTTTTTTTAATTTTTTTAAAAGAAAGTAAATTCTGAATGAATTAACATAACAATAAAACACATCTTTGCTGTTTTAATCTTCAAGTACTTTCAAAGGAAAAAGGAAAAATAAAGATATGTATACATAGGCATCATTAGCTAAGAAAGCTGACACTTTAAGATGACAATTTTGTACTAAGTTCTCTTAGCGGAATAGAGCAATATCCTCAGTTCATATTGTTGTGAACTAAGAAAAAGGAGTGCGAGTGCTTTTTCCAAAACAAAAGCTGTGGTTCTCTGTAGAAAGCAAACTAAATTTGGCGAATATTCCCAGGAATGATACACACAGAAAAGCATGCAGGGGCTATGAGGATCACTCTTGATTTGAATGGTCTCAGCTTAAGAATGTCCGTAAGAAAGAACAGGGGAGGGGAAACCTGATTAGCTGATTCAAGAAGCATTTGCCTGCTTATAGTTCACATCAAGTCTTTGCTTGTTCTAGTCCTTAGTGTTGCAAAGAAGTACATAGTGGACTTCCCTGTTGACTGCAATTGTTCTGTCAATGACAACACTTTTCTCTTCTTCTAAGCAGTGATCTGCTTAAGGTGTCTGCTTCCATATCTTCAACATCTAAGCGGTATATTGATGTGTTGTCTTTGTCTCGGGTCAAGAGCCAGTGCCATTTTGCTTGAACTTCCATCATTACAGTTAAGTATTTTGCTCCTCCATGCATGGAGAGAAAATATCTGTTAGTTTTGTTATCTCTACCATAAGTGTTTAATGTCATGAACAGAAAATAGAAGTTAATCACTGGAAGTATTTTAAGCTCTGGCATAGTGTTTTGATTACTGTTTTTTATTTTCTAACCAAGTCTTTTAAAAACACCAAGAGAATCATGTTTGCTTACCATATCGTCATGGAGGCATCTCTAATGAATGACTGCACATGAAGCAGTTTCTGAAAGGTCTCTCCCTCTAGCAAGTGTTTTTTTCTGCTACCACAGGTAGCGAGACCAAATTAATGTGAGCTTGTCCTCCCAGGTCATCCACTTCTAGCAGTATTGATCCTCGAGACTTTCCTTAATAGGTCTTGCTCAACTGCTGTTGAGGCACTGAAAATACAGTATAATAATTACAGAAGAAAATTGGACCTTGAGTATTGTACTGCTGAAAAAGACATTTCAAAAGGATAGACCATAATTTATGACCCAAATAAAATATTTGTCCCTCTTCACCAAGGTACGTTTGCATGTGTAGATCACCCCACACATAGACCTAGACCTACACCTAGGTGTAAATCTCATGATAGATGGAATTCGCCACTTCCACATGTAGATTTACACCTAAATGTGAATTTGCAAATCTCCAACCCCTCAAATGAGGGGTTGGAGACTCCTGTGACTGAATTTACAAAAATAAAGTTACAATTAGTCATTTTGCACCGGTTTCTGTGCATCTCCCTATAGAAAGTAATAGAGAATTTTTAAAAGATTACTTTTAAACAAGTAAGGAATATAGTTTAGTTATAGATATTTTTATATATTCATCCAGTATTCGGACAAAATATTGAAAAATAAATATTGAGATACATAAATATCTAGTTGGAAATATCATGATACAGAAATATCTTGTGCAAGAATATCGATTTTAAGGTAAGTAATATCGATTTTAAAAATATCGAAATCAATAATATCGTTTGCAAAAATATCGATGTTAAAAATATCTTTTGTCAATATCGTTTACAAAAATATTGTTATTGTTTTTTAATTCTTTTTATGGATTTTACTATATATTTTAATTTTATGTGTTACAAATTGTATAATTGTTAATGTTTTTAATACAGTTTGTAAATTGTTAGTAGTTTTTAAATTTAATGTAATATCTTTTTAGTCATTCTTTAGTACCATAGCGGGTTGCGGGAGTTTTAGGGGTATTAGGTGGGAAGTAACTTAGTTATAATTAATTAGTAATAACTTTTTAATTAATATTAATTATTTAATTGATAATTATTTGTTTATTGTATAATTATTTCAGGTGCAGGTTGTAGGTTTTGTAGGGGTATAGGTTGGGAAGTAAATGAATTATAATAAATAATTATTATTATGAAATATTTAATTGGTCATTAATTGTGGAAATTGTGTAATACGTGTTTTTTTTGGTGTGGTAATACATTCTAAGGGCAAATGCTGAAACCACATGTAGAAAAAGATGACAGGAGATCAGCCATCTTTTTACAGAGGACTTAAAAATTGCACTAGATCTAGTAAAGGGCTGCATTCTGCAGACATATGATAGGGGTGATTGGCCTCACTAAGAATCCTATAAATATATCACAGATGGGATGGAAAAATATGTTGTGTAACGTCCGTTCCCTGCCTAGACATTCCACTGAGATTTGGGATTTATTATCCTCTACACAGCCTGAGCTTGGTTTTCTAACTGAAACCTGGCTTAAGCCCCACTCCACTCCCTCTATTGCTCTCGCTATACCTGAAGGTTACAAGCTCATTAGGATGGACAGATCACTCAAGGTGGGGGGAGGAATTGCTATTGTTCATAAAGACGGCATTAATGTCTTCCCATTGGATGAGTGCTGCAACGCAAAGATGGAAGTCCTTATCTTTCGAATTGACTTCTCTTCCCAAGACAGCTGGAAGGGGGCCTTGGTCTATCGCCCCCCTGGACCTTTAGCGGAATTTTCGCTATTACTTACCGAACTAATAGCCCCCCATGTGCTCGCTAGTAGTAATTTTTATACTACTAGGCGATTTCAACACTCACAGCGAAAGCACTACTAACGCTGACTCACAAACTCTCTTGGATGATCTAGCACTCTTAGGCCTAACTAAGTTGAATGAAGGCCCCACCCATACTGCCGGCCATTCGCTGGACATCATCTTTTCTAACTCTCCCAATGTTCAGTGTGAGCCCCCACTACAACTAACCTGGTCTGACCATGCACTAATTGAATTTTCTATCCAGGGCCCTAAGGAACTCAAGGGACAAAACTTGGCCACCCATCTGACCCGTAGACAATGGCAGAAGGTCTCCTCGGAGAGTTTCCAAGCCTCTTTTGAAATGCCACGGAATAATCCATCGGATAACTTAGCAGAAGCTGTAATTAAATACAACCTGGCATTAACTCGGACTATTGACCATCTTGCACCTCTGAAACGACCCCCTAATCACTCCAAACACCCTCAGGCCGCCTGGTTCTCTCCCCAGTTGCGTGCACAAAAACAACTTTGCAGGAAACATGAGAGAAGGTGGCGTACCACCCATGATGAAAGCGACAAAACTCAGTTTTTAGCCACCCTGTCCAGCTACCATAGTAACATCAAAACTGCACGCAAAAACCACATTGCCACCCAACTTGTATTGGCTGGCAATGCTCCTAAGGTTTTATATCGCATTCTTCATTCACGAAACCCAAGGCCTGTGAGAACCCTGAGGCACCTACACAAACATTGTGTAACGACATCGCGCACTATTTTTCACAAAAAATAGAGCGAATCTATGAAAAAATCGTTTTGTCCGGTAGCCAGTATCTGGCTCCTTCAACTATGGATATTCCAGAATCAGCACCTCCTCTGTTGCTTGAAAGCTTCCCCTCACTAACTACAGCAGATGTAGTAACTTTAATCCATAAAGTAAAATCTGGTTCACCCTGTGATCTGATTCCTGCTAGAGTCGCCACCACCCTGGCTCCTCAACTATCCCCGCAGATTGAATATCTTCTCAATCTCTCATTAAAAGAGGGTCACGTCCCGTCGCAATGGAAAGCTGCGCAGGTTATGCCAATCCGCAAGAACGCCAAGGCCCCTTTGACTGATCTGTCTAACCTCCGCCCCATCTCGCTCCTTCCTTTCCTGAGCAAACTTCTTGAGAGATATGTCAACAACCATCTTTCAAACCATGTCGAACTCTCTGGTTGTTTAGATCCCTCCCAGTCAGGTTTTAGGCCCAAACACAGCACCGAATCAGCTCTGCTAGCGGTCACCGACAACATCAGAATGACTCTAGACAAGGGCCACTCTACGATTCTGGTGCTATTGGACCTATCTGCCGCGTTCAACACGGTTTCCCATCAAATACTGCTCAGGAGACTGAAGGAGATCGGACTAAGAGACTCAGCTTTTCAGTGGATGTCGAGCTTTCTATCTGGCCGATCTCAGACTGTCAACTTGGGCCCATATCGTTCGGCACCCATGGAATTGTCCAGGGGAGTACCTCAGGGCTCATGCTTGAGTCCCACTTTGTTTAATATCTATGTTGCTCCCTTGGCCAATGTCCTAAGGACACATGGGTTCATCCCAATATCATATGCCGACGATACACAGCTGCTCTTCCCCTTCGACAAATTCACTCCTTCCATACAGATGACCTTCTCCTCAGGAATGAGAGCCATCTCACACTGGATGAAGAATAATCTCCTCCAATGTAATGTCGGGAAAACAGAGATTTTGCTCTTCGGAGAGGCCCCCTTACTTTGGTCGCCCGAGTGGTGGCCGACTGACTTTGGTGCCCCTCCTGCTCCTAAAGTCTCCGTTAAGAACTTAGGCGTCCGTTTGGACCAAGCCCTCACTTTGAAGGAGCACGTTGCTCAGACAGTGGGCACCTGTTTCCATACTCTGGGCCTACTTCGTCGAGTCTTTCCTCTCCTTCTGGATTGTATTCGGAAGACTCTGACTCAGGCACTTATATTAAGCCGCCTGGACTACTGTAACGGTCTACTGATCTCTGCTAATGAGACCTCGATCAGCAGACTTCAGGTGGTCCAGAACACGACGGCACGACTAGTTCTAATGTGCCTCCCAGGACGGCCTCCCGCCCTCTTCTTCTGCAACTTCATTGGCTCCCCATACGCCAACGGATAAAATTCAAAATCTGATGCACCATTCATAAGGCACTCTTTAATCTTGGTCCCAGTTATCTTTCAGAAAAATGTATCCCCTATCGACACTCAAGGTCTCTCTGTTCTAGCTCCAAACATCTGTTGGAGGTCCCCCGAGTTAGGAGAGCAAGATCAGGGGGAAAAGCCCTCTCCTGCCTTGGCCCACGGTATTGGAATGAGCTTCCTTTACATCTGAGACCATGTTCTAATCATCTCCACTTTAGAAAGCTGCTTAAGACCACCCTCTTCTGTCTCTGATTCCAGCTGCACTCGCATATATTTATGATGCCCGTCTGAAGCGCAGAGATACTCCTTCGGGAGTCGATTCTGGCGCTATATAAACAAACAAATAAATAAATACAGGTTTGAGGAATGGTTGGGAGAAGCTGGTACTGGCAGATGGCTGGTCTGCTCAGCGTTTCTTTGATGAAATAAACATTTCTTAATTAAACATAACTAAAACATATTTGTATAGCTCCAATTCACGTAGAACTATCACAGTTACAAGGGACAACACTTCTGCACTAAAATTTGTCATGAATTTTTTTAAAATTAAATAGTTAATTAAAATGTTAATGTGCTCTCCCCTACCCTTTACAGTATTATTTTCTTTGACGGTGTCACAATCTTGGATGTAAGTTATGTATTATTTGTGATTTACGTTTTCAAGAAAATAACTTATGATTTACAATGTACATTTTTTTTATAAAACATTTTATTGGTTTCATGTAACCAACAAGGTGGCATACACCATGATAGTCGAAAATCTCTACAGGCAGTGGTCCAGACTCTTCCCCCATTCAGCGACGAGGACTCCCAGTCTTTTCAGAATTTGGCAATACCTCTCTTCGTCACTAGGAAGCCCATCATATATCCATTACTCTCTAAAGGCCTGATTACGATTTTGGCGGTCTCTCAGGAGGCCGCCACGCCAGCGCCCTGCTGCGAGACCACCAAACCCATAGCCAGACCGCCTGCTGGATTACGTGTTTAATCCTGGAGGGCGGTCCTGCTGCGGCAGTTCCACGGCGGTGCCTTTTTAAGGCTCAAAGGAGAGCCATAGAAAGGCAGCGCCGCAGCACGTTCCTAAACTTCATGTTGTGCATTTCTTCCTGTGCAGGAACTGGGGGTGCCCCTGCTCAGAAGCGACACCCCCTGAGTTACCACACCTCTGCACTTTCCATGGCGGGCTCACTGCTGTGGATAGGGCCGCAGTCAGGCAACTCGTAATATGCTTGGCAGTGCCACATCGGCACCGCCAGCATATTGCAGCCTCTGACCACTGCAACACACACCGCTGCGGGATCACGGATCCCCGTCGGTTGCAGCGGTTCTGTGGCTGTCGGACTGCCAAACTCTGAATACAGTGGTCGGACCGCCACCACGGTTTCAGCAGTCAATTGGACCTCCGAACTCGTAAATAGGCACTAAGTCAACTGCAATGTGTAAGAGTTATTTTTGCGCCCAGACAAGTTTCCAGCCCAATACTCCTACCAGAGAGGAAAGTAACTCCTCCCAGAAAGGCGCTACCATGTCACAACTCCAGACTGTATGCACTAGAATTCCCTATTGAGACATACATCACAGGCAGAGCAGTGAGGTCACCCCCTTTTCCATAGCCTTTCTACCAATGCAAGTACTTCAGTTGTGTAGACGTGAACTGCGATGCAATCACGGTCGTCTGAGGGTATGCCTACATCTGCCTCTAATTGTCTTCTGATAGGGAGCATAAATTCCTTTGACCATGCACCCTGCAGTTGGTCAAAGAAGTCGTCAGGTTGACCACCAGTAAATCTGAGAAATTTTGTGGTCTATCAATTCCTTTGTTAGGATTGTGGCTTCTACTGGGCTATACAATGAGAGCTCTACCAAGCCAGCGATATATTGTGTGAAGGTATGTTGGAGTTGTAAGTAACTGAAAAACTTACTACAGTGAAGGTTGCACTCCTTCTGTAGATTGCTAAAGGATTTCATCACTACCCTTATCCAATCTTGAAATGCCAATAATATCCCACTGCCTGAATTCCTGTAGCTTAGCCACCTGAGGAAGCCAGCATCCAGTCCATAAAGAGCCTTTGTATCCGCCCCAAGGCCTTAGTTGTATCATCTTAGACCCAGAATACCACCCTGGTGGCCGGGTGGGGAGGGAGAGTTGAGTTGAACCACCGTATAGCAGATGCAAAATCTGTCTCTCAGTGCAATGGGTGGGTCACACTGACTATTGTACCACCACTTATTGAGTATGACTAGGTGCAATACTCTATAGTATGAAGTGATGTCAGCAGCTGCTTTACCACTTTCTAAGGTGACTTAAAACATGTTGAAAGACCATTTCTGGGGGACCACTAATTCCACAGGAAGTCTCTCAAATTGCATTAATTTGTCTAGAGAATAACATATGGGAAGATTGTAGAGCATCCCAGGAAAGACAGAGAGTGTCTACCTGAACCTGATGCACCTGATTCCTCCTCTCCAGGAGGTTAGTAGTCCACGCTTTAATTCCCTCTCGCCTGGATTACAGAAACTCCCTTTACTTGGGAGCACCTGAAGCCGTGATTGGTAAACCTCCGGTGGTGTAAAATGTGGCAGCCAGGACCCTGTTAAACATCCCTAATCACCACTCAGCACGTCAGGCCCTGGCCAACCTACATTGGCTCCCGGTCATGCGGAGGATCAAATTCAAGGCTCTGTGTATCTCACACACAGCCTTTCAAGATCGAGGTCCCTCCATCTCCAGACAGCTGATTTCTCCCTATAAACCTGGTAGAGCTCTTAGATCTGCTCACACCCTACAGGCTGCAGTCCCATCCGTGAGGAGGGTGAGAAAGGGAAGAAGAGCCTTTAGATTTAATCTGGCAAAACTTTGGAACTGCCTGCCACTCTCTTTGTGGACAATTGATAATGAATTGTCCTTTAGCAAACGGCTCAAAATCTTCCTGTTCATTAACTAACCCCTAAGGAGTCTGTGTTGCCTAACAGCGTTTGGATGCCTTCGGTTCGCCATGCGCTTTATAAATTCCCCTAACATATACCTATTTCTAAGGAGTATGTTAACCTGTGGCAGAATATTCCTTTCCCATATTCTCTGGACGTCATTTGTCACATTGACCCCAAAGTATTTAAATCGTTCTGTGGGCACCTACAAGTCTCCTGCCCAGTCCTGGCCCTGTGATGAACGCCTGATCAGAACCATGGACGACTTGACCTTGTTGATAATCCCCAAGAGTTTACTGAAAATATTCAGGATTTTCAGAACTTGGGTCCCAGACCATGCAGGCTCATTCAAGAATACTAGGACATTAGCATACAGTGGTGCTCTATCTGCAGCCCCTGGAGCCCAGACAGATTCCTTATTTAGAGTGCCAACCCTCAGCCATTCAGCAAAGTGTCAGAGACAGTTCTTCCTATTCTGGCCCGTGCCATCAAGTCTGTGTACAACAGTTGTTCGTAGCTAATGCATTAAGAGGTGGGTGTGGAGGGGAGGAGAGGTTGAAATTAATTCTAGACCGGGGGGGTTAACAGATAGTCCCATCCCTAGGAGTTGAAAGCTTTTTGAAAGTCAGTTGGGAAAATCGCCTGTTATCCTGGCAGACTGTCTGCTAGGGCCAGTGCATTATAGACACTCTCTATATTATGTCTAGTGGCCGTTTTGGGCTTAAAGCCTGTTTGAGCCACATGTATCGAGGAGCCAATTACCTTTAACAATCAGTTAGCAAGGGCCTTTGCCCAAATCTTTTTATTTACAATATATTGTATGAGGAAGATCTCTTGGGGGTCTTTGCCATCCTCTTCATAATAGATCCTGCTACCTTGACTTCAGAAACTTATCGAACAGGCTTTCAGTTATATCTTACTTCTGAGTGGGAGCAACCAGAGAATGTACAGTCTAGATTCATCCTGCACATATGGCTAGACTCTACCTCTCGTGTTCAGATTTTTTTTTTACCTTTTTCATTGTTTTTACAACAAAGACAAAAAGAGCATAACAATCCAAGTAGAGCGACATAGAACATAGAAATAGATAGTGCATAGCACAAGATTTGCTATGCATTAGCAAAGAAACATTGTGTTTAAATAATTTTGTATATAAAATGTCCTACCAATATGTTTGTGATTCTCACTGATCCATCAGGTCATCATCTGATTGTCTGTGTCCCATACATCTCCCTCCAGTCCTAAATATCTTCAACAGCCTTATCAGTTCATACTTCATGCAGAGCTCCTTTGCCAGTAAAAACCCAATTTAATCCCTCAGCCAATTCCCAAAGGATGGGCCTGCTCCCTTGTAGTCCGTGTATTTATGCATGTTGGATTTATATAACTCGAACCTAGCCAAAATACAACTCTATTCTAAATTGGAGCTGGGTTGGGTTAGTTCTGAAGAATATACAATACAATATGTATTTCTAGATGCATGGCTACTCAAAAAGAGTTTCCCAGCACTAAATATAAAGAGGGGACACATCTGCCACACTGTCTAATTTGTTGATAGTGACTAAGGTACAGTGGCAAGGTGCTGATATCACGAGCGAAGATTACGTTTAGGGGAATAGCGATGCACCAGCTTCTTAAGATATAGTGGGCTCTTCCCATGTGAAGCCTTCTGCAATAAAGCATAGTGTCTTAAAGTGTATGCGCTTCTCCACCATCAGCCAATGTAGGGATTGAAGGTGGGATGTGACTGCCGACTGCAGGCACATGGCAGAGCAAACGGGTAGCAGAATTTTGCACCAGCTGAAGCCTTTTTAGAGTTTTTTTTCCAGCCGCGCCCTTATAAACCAAATTACCGTAGCCCAGCCTAGATATAATCAAGGCTTGGACCACAGTCTTTTGTGCCAACAGTGGAAGGAGCCAGAGAATTTTCTTAAGGCATTTAAGTAGCTAGAAACATTAGGTAGCAATTTTTTGAAATTTGGATATCCATAGAGAGCTTATGATCTAGTCACATGCCCAGATTTTTGCAGCCTTACAAGGGGTGGGTAGCGGACCCAGGTCAGCGGCCACCACTGGGAACCCCAAAGCTGTGGTCAGTTTCCCACTATTAATATCTCGGTTTTGTCTCTAGCTTAAGATTAAGCCTCATCCAACAGGTATTCATAAGGATACCATTCCAAATTTTTGGTACATAGATGTGGAAGACATGTTGCCTTATTTCTAATTGTTTCATACTTGTTTGTCTCCGGTCTGGTGGTGTCCTGACTGTGGCTGTTCCTACGGCAGTGGAGATGAGCTTGTCAGATAAGTAGATATTGAGTCAGCACATACCACTCCAATCACAGTAGGGGGCATCCATTTGCAACACTATCTGCAAGTAGCTCACCCCCTGCAAATGGATGTCAGGATTTGCAAGCAAGTGGACAATCTAGGCATAACTGCTAGCACTTCTGTGTACCTTTTGTCTGTAAGTGGTTGTGAAGGTACATGTAGTTTTGTCTGCAGGGTCTATTTGTTTGTGTTTTTTGTGGGTCACCAGTTCCAGTGCTTCCTGTGCTCTTTTGTAATCTTCCCACAGTGTCAACCACTGGTCTCAGTCTCTGATCCGCAAACTCTCCTCTCAGTAACAGGGTCCTCAAAGCTCCTTGCCACATTAGAACTCAGATCCAGTCCAAGAAGACAAATAACCACCTTTCTCCTCTGCTCAGCCTACAAGATCTGCACAGGTGGAGCAAGCAGGAGATGACACTGCACAGGGATCCCAGCGCAGCCCTGTCCTATTTCTCCTCTCATCATACAATCTGCACATGCTCCAGTTCCAACCACATCATGGTAAGGCATCATCCTTCAACACAAGCGGGTTGAACAGGCAGCACCAGTAGGTACATTCAGTCAGGTGCAGCAAGTGATGCAGTGCAGGTTTCTCTAGTACTTCGTAAGCAGTCGCTGTTGGACCTACATTTTCCCAGCAGCTCACAGGTAGGGAGGGCTGTAGGCAAATACTAGTCCTCAAGTTTAGTAAGTATATTCCGAGCTGGAGTCTAGGGCAGTATATGGAGAATGACCTTCTTGACGAGATCCAATTCACCAAATATGGCAGCTTTAACTGGATGTAATTCAGGATATTAATAGGGCCAGCAAAGCTGTGACTTTTCACCCACATCTTACCTGCAGATGACTGCCTCCTGCCATCCAGAGCTTTTCTTTACTTTTGCTCTTTGTTTCAACAAGAGCTCTGAGCGACCTCAGTGATGTTGCACTTTATTAGACGCGTAAATAAATACATTAAGTTTTCATGTGGAATGAATTGTGAGGCTTAATGCTGTTGATTGTAAGTCCTGAGAAAAGTTATCTTGTATGTGTATTTGTAAAGAGAGCTATCACCCGCGAGGGTATCCTGACACTGAGAAAGTGTGCATGCTTAGCCCTGCCTATGGTAGCTTGGTTAATTGAAAAGCAAGCTGTACAGCTCCTTGCGAATTCAAGTAGAGGAGGAGGCACCGATATGGCGTGGGAAGCTGTTCCATGCTTTAGGAGCAATGTAAGAGAACACACGTCCTCCTGATCTGGCTCTGTGTATGAATGGGATGTGTGGAAGCAGAGAGGAGGTGTCTTTGTAGTTGCTGGAAAGACATACAACTGTTCAGGTAGGTGGTGCCTAATTTGTGTAGTGCCTTGAATTTTGGTGCAAGCATCCAGCTGCTGAGGTTCTTGATGGCGTTTGGCAAGTTTCTGGTGTGCTCAACTCAATGTGCAGAGAGGGTGGAAGCCTACTCCTTTCTGTGATTCTTTTCCATTTGCAACAGACGGTTCTGATGATGGGCGATTCATGGTGGTATGCGATGGGTATGCTGAAATTGATGAGAATGTGGTCTGTCCAGGTCATAGTTGCTGGCTTGTTGACTGTGATGTTGCTGATTGAGAAGAAAATCGGGCCCAATAGGTGTCCGGCGGTGTGGGTGGGTTCAGTAACATGCTGGGTGAGGCCAAGGTTTGAGAGGTTTCCTAGAAGCGCTGTAGAGTTTAGTTCGGTGGGGTTTTCTAGGTGAAAGTTAATTGCTCCAAGGCAGATGGTTGTGCTGGTGTTGATGGAAAAGTAGGCTGTATTGCGTATCTTTAATGTGAGGTGTTCCAAGTAGCTGGTGGGGGTGTCCTTGTAGGTTGTGCAGCTGATGGTGTCTTGGAATATAATATGCTGGTTACTCCATCTCTGGACTTGTACTGACTGTCTTTCCTGGCAATAGTGTAGCCTCTACAAGAAAGCGCAAATAGAGGCAGAAGTAGACACTCTGGCTCCTGTTACGTGCCTTTAGCAATGAAACCTTTTTTTTTTTTTATACCTGCCTATGTAGTGTTTATTTTCTGTTTCTTCATATTTCCTTTTTAAAAAAATTTTTTTATTAGACAACCGAACATACAAAACTTATAATAAATACATTTAAACAATATACTTTCGACCTTTCGGTACGTATGTAAGGATTGTCAATTATTTCTCTTTTCACCCTCCCCCCCCCCCCTTCAGACTACCCTCCACCCTTCCCGCAAAACCAAAGGGTGCAGATTGGATTGAGCCTTACTGTACTCTAAACCTTAGAGTTAAATCACAATTTTTTCCCCCTTAATATCTCAGCAGTAAAATTAACTTAAATAAATGAAATTAAATCATATCACGCCGTAGCTTCATTAATCCAATTGGTAATTGGTAACCAGATGTCGAGCCCCCTTTTTGTGACTCTTAAACCCCTTCTTATGTATATCGCTTTCTCCCAGCGGTAGGTGGCTAACAGTTTCGCCAGCCAGTAATGTACAGAAGGAGGTTCTTTGTCTAGCCAGACAGTAGCCAAGCATAGCCTAAACACCGCCATAGCTGTAAATAGCAAGATCCGATTTGGATTGGTCAATGCTTGATTGCTTACTCCCAGCACAATTACTTGAGGCGTGAGATCCACCTCAAACCCCAACATGAGCTTAATATAAGTACCCACCTCGCTGACCAAAGTTGATAGTTTCGGGCAAGTTGCGAACATATGCACACTGTCGGCGGCACAGAAGCCGCAACGGGAACAGTGTATACCTGTGGAGCCTCCCCATTTAGCTATCCGTGCTGGAGTGATGTACAAATTCAACCATGTTTTAAAGCATTGAACTTGTAAATTTGCCGAATTAAATGCAGTCTGGCGCAATACTAAAGAATCCTCACATTCCCCTACCCCTGCTTGTACCACATCCTGCCAGCGATTGGTATGTTTAATAAGATCATCCTCCATCAAATTACTAAGAAGTTTGCAGAATTTGGATATTGGTGATGAAACCCCTAATGCCAGATCCAGTAAGGGAACTTTATGACCCTGAATTGCCTTCTTAGATAAATAATCCCTTACTTGTAAAAATTTAAAGAAATGAATATTTCCAATCCCAAATTTCCTCTTGATAAAATCAAACGAGTGCATTGTATTGTCCGCCATAAGATCACCAATATGCCTTATGCCCCTATCCATCCAAGTTCTCATATGTCCATCTAGGAAAATTTCCGGCAGAAGATCGTTATCAGCCAGAGGGGTATATCTATGAATCCTACTTATTTTAAGTTTCTTCCTAACTGCCGTCCAAACCTTAAATGCTCCCAGCAAAATTTTAAATTTCACTCTTTTAAAATACGCAAAATCGATATGTCGCATTACGCAGCCATGGGCCTCTGCCCCTAATACTAACCTATATATTGAAGTGTAAGATGTTTCATCTGTTGCCACCATCTCTTTTCCCAGTAGTTCGGCCATCTGTTGTAGAACTGACGCCCAATAATAAATCTGGAGATTTGGGACAGACCACCCCCCCCCCCCCCGATCTCTGGGTAAAGTCATATATTTTAGTGCTCTGCGGGGGCGTTTCCCGGCCCACAGGAATTTCGATATTACCTGATTGAAAGCAGAAAACCAAGCCTTATTTATTTCGACTGGGATAGCTCTGAAAAAGTATAAAATTTTAGGTAAAAATAACATCTTAATAACGTTACATCTTCCTAAAAGAGTGAGGTGTAAGCAATTCATTCTATTAAAATCTAATTTAGTCTTATGTAGCAGTGGCTCCAGGTTAATTTGTACAATTTCGTCAGTATTAGCAGAAATCTCAACCCCTAGATATCTGGCCTTTCCCACTACCCGTGTATCAATCAAGCCTGCTCTAGAATTTTTCACAATCATCGTCTTATTCTCATTGAGATGATACCCAGAAATGTTACCAAAGTCTTTGGCCTCCCTTTCTACCTCCTTTATAGCCTCCAATGGATTAGCTACTATTATCGCAAGATCATCAGCATATGCTAAAATCTTGGTATCTCCGCCAATAGACTGAACGGCCTGTAACTTATTATTCTCTGCAATTTTCCTAATTAAAGGATCTATATACAACGCGAATAATAGCGGGGAGCAGGGGCACCCTTGCCGTGTACCACGGGTAACTTTAATTACATCGGATGTAGCACCCATCATGGCTATTCTAGCCACAGGTTCCTGATACATACACCTGATAGCTCCAATAAAACCTTTGCCCAGACCACTCCTTTCCATAATTGCCCATAAAAAGGGCCAGGAGACCCTATCGAACGCTTTCTCGGCATCGAGTAATATTGCTGCCATAGGGTCTCCTGTAACCTTTGTATAGTCAAAAAGCGTAATTATACGTCGAATATGTTCGATCGTACCCCTGCCCGGGACAAACCCATGCTGAAAGGGGGAAACTAACTTCTTGATGACTACGGCTAACCTTTTTGCCAGAATTTTTGAATAAATTTTCACGTCACTATTAACCAGCGTAATTGGTCGGTACGAGCCCAGTTCCTTAACGGATTTACCTTTTTTGGGGAAAACTATAATATTAGCATATTTCCATGAGTCGGGGGCTACCATATCTAATTGTGCTCTACAAAATACCTCCCACATAAATGCAGAGATCCGAGTCTTAAACTTTTTGTAAAATTCCCCCGGGATTAAATCAGTTCCCGCGGCTTTGCCTGATGGAAGGGAGTCTATAGCTTCAATTACTTCCTCAATTGTGATTGGCTTGTCTAAGCTAGCTCTCTCTTCCAGAGAAAGCTGATCCAAAACTTGCCCCCTTAGGTAGTCTTCTATTTCTTTGTCCCCAACCCAGACATCATCAGTATATAATTTTTGATAGAATTTTTGAAATGAAGTGAGAATAGCATCGGACTCACTTACCATACCTGCGATAGGGTCTCTAATTTCCCTGATCTGTGTTTGTACCGTTTTTTCCCTCGTACGTAAAGCTAGTAAGTGACCCACCCTCTCGCTATTCTCATAAACCCTACTCCTCCAAGCCATAAGCTTGCCAGCCGATTTTTTAAGGGAGATTTCCGTAATGGCCGATCTTGCGAGAGTAATCTTAAGTTGGGCTGCCACTGATTCTGCCCCAGCAGACAATACCTCTATCAGTTCTGCTTCTGCCTTACCCAGATCCTCATACATGGTCTGTAACACAGCTTTCTCTTTCCTTTGTGCCTCCCAGCCGTACCTAGATGTTTCTCCTCTGATCCCTGCCTTTAATGTGTCCCATACTATATTTATATTGGTGCTCCCAAGATTCTCGTCCATAAACCTAGGGATCCATTCCTCCACTTGCTGTATATACCCTTCTTCGCTTAACAGAGCCCTATTAAATGTCCATTGTATCTGAGTGGATCGGCGCACGATATCTATTTCGATCACCAAAGGGTTATGATCTGACATAACTTTGGGGTACTTACTTATTGAACAGCCTTGTAAAAGCTCATGTGACACAAGGAAATAATCCAATCTTGCATGCACTAAGTGTGGTGCAGAAAAATATGTAAAGCCTGGATCAGATTCCTTTTTTTCTGCCCAGACATCTACTAACCCGTGCAGTGACTTAAGTTGAGAGAGTGATTTAAAAACTTTGGGTTTACGACCTTGATACGTCGTTCCTCTATGGTTGGAAACCTGACAACTCAGGTTAATATTCAAATCCCCACATAATATCAGAGGAAGAGGCCACCCTACAAGTTCAACCTTCAGCCAATCGAAAATTACCGGATCATCCAGCACTGATCCATATACAGAGCAGAGAGTAAACGTTTTGTTTTCAAGGCTGACTTGCAGAATTACCCATCTTCCCATTTTATCTACGGATAATCGCGGAAAGCTACCCAACCCTTTTTGAGCCAGTATTGCCACCCCTGTAGTCCGAGTTTCTTGTGTCGTGCAGGCAATAAGTTGATAGCCAGCCATCTCTAAAACTCCTTTCCTACAACCTTCAATATGTGTCTCTTGAAGACATAAAATATCTGCCTTCAAGTATTGAACATCATGGCTACATCTCCTTCTTTTTTGGGGATCGTTTAGCCCACATATATTAATAGATGCAATTCTAAGTTTCCTCATTACAAGGTAGACTACAATTCCAAAGCATATAACTGTACAATACAAGAGATACCCAGCTAACGTACCAGGTGCTCATCACCGTGCAAAGATTCCACCCTAACTCCCTTTGGTTTCTATCAACCCCACCCTCTCCCCCCTCCCCTTCAAAAAGGCAAAAAAGGTCCAAGGACCCTTGTGATGCCTCCTGCATGTGTTGTGCCCCCTAGCCGCTCCCTGCCAAAAGAGAACCCATACATAAAGAGAAAAAGACAAAACATAAGAAGAGAAAAAAACATAACAGATGAATATTCAATCACATTAGCTATCTGCTGCCATAGCTTATTTCTTAGAGAGTTCTTTCAAGAACTCCTGAGCCTGAATCTCCCACGAGAATACTCTCGTTGTACCGTTACAAGTGACTTTAAGTCTCGCAGGGTTCTGTAGAAAGACTTCACAGCCAAGTTTTTGAAATGTTGTAATAAGCAGGCGGAGTCTCCATCTCCTCTCCACCGTTGCATGACAAAAATCAGGTCGAACAAAGAAGGAATGCCCTTCCCCCACCCTCTGTACATTGGGCCTAGCTTTCTCGAAAATAGCTTGTCGAAGGAGAAAGTTGCCGAAGAATATAAGAATGGCCCTTGGTTTCTCAGCTTGCCCAGGCCTCTTTTTCAACATGAAGGGGAATCGATGCACCCTCTGGACTTCAAGCTCCCAATTCCAGTGGGCCAATTCGGGAAAGGCCTCCTTAAGTACTCTCAACATGAAGCCACGAATATCGTCCCCTTCCGCATTTTCTGCAATTCCAAGTAATCGGAGGTTATTTCGGCGTTGTCTATTTTCGAAGTCCTCCAACTTCCAAAGAACATCGGTCATCCTACCTTCATTAACCGATGTTTGTTGCCCAGATATCTCTGTGCTGGCCTCAAGTTGCACAATTCTTTCTTCTAACACCGTGGTGCGTTCTGATATTTCCGAGCAGGCTTTATTGACTTTCCGCACTGCTCCTTGGAGTTTCTTGGTAGCCAGATGAGCCCTCTTATGTTCATAACGTGCCTCGGTTTGCATTTGCTTTAGAGTTGAATATATTAGCTCCATAGATGGGGGTGATATTTGAGATTCCGCGCTGTCTTTAACCTCTGCTAGAAATTCAGGGGCTATCGCTTGAACCCTAGCCCCGTCCTCAAAATCCCTTTCAAAGTGGGTGGCGGAGTAATCCCATTTGAGTTGACTTGATTGACTAAAGTCCGAGGTGAAGCCCTTGCCTTTGTCTAACCCTCTTGAGCTCCTCTTCTTAGTGCGAACAGGCGCACGCTTTAGTGTATCAAATTTCGTGGGTGAACTGCCACTGTCCACCCTGGTCAGATCATCTCCGGTTCCATCCTTCTCACTGTTAGAAAGCTCAGATTCGTCTGTCAATGAGTAACATTTATCAAGGTCTGGAGTCGCTGGAATTTTACCATCTCCCTGAGCACTAGCAACATTATTCCACTTTAAGGCCTGTGCGAGAGGGAGTTCACCTGGAGCTTGCGTGCTAATAGCCTTGTCCAAACCTTCTTGTTGTATAGTGCCCTCGTTTCTTGGCATCCCCTCCTCTGGATCCAATAAAATTTTGCCCGGCGTTTCCATGGGTGACTTGGCAGATCTGATAGCAGATTTGTCCAGCTCTATAACCTCCAGAGCCTCTAGTGCAATCTCTCCTATGTTGTGACTGCTATTATTGGGCAGCCCTCCCCTTAGGACCTTATTAGATCTATCTGCACTTGTTTTTATAGGTAGGCTACCTTTTCCTTTGCCGTTGCTTTTTTTTCCCCGGGTATTTGCAGACCCCCGGCCGGCAAACATCCCGGGGACAGTTTGTTGTTTTGGTCTGGTGCCCGTTTCGCTCGACCGCTGTGCCCCAACATCCCTCGCGTTATCTGCCCCGTCTTTGCATAATTCCACCTTTTGCAGGTCACTTTTATTCGGGTTAGGAGTCAGGCCTTTCTTCTCTGTGATCGCACGCCGAGTCGTAGATGCCCCTTTGACTCCAGCGGGAGCGCCGTTGTCTTTCAGCGCGGGCTTCGCTTTTGCCGGCATGATGCAGTAATCAGAGCCCGTTAGTCTGATTTCCACGGCTACCATGTTGCGCCCAGTCTCCACCACTCCGATCTCTGGCAGCCTTCCTGTAGCAACAAAGTATCGGTGAGCCTCCCTGAGCCTCCGGATCGCTTTCCTTCTGACACCGGTCACCGCAGAGAGAAACGTCTTCAAGGCGCGAGCCGTCAGCGCACCGATTAGCCACAACCTCATCGGCTCTATGTCCTGCAATAATTCAGATCCGCCAATCCATCAAGATAACTGTGAGTAGTAAATAGCGAGCTAGCACATTAGATTAAAGGCTTTTTCTCGCTTCTTCTGAAAGTAACATCAGCGTGGCAGGGAGAGCGGCTTTCCACAACACTCACGCAGCCGCCATCTTGCCCGGTCAGAATATTTTCCCTTCATATTTCCAATATATGTATATAGTGGTAATTTGTGGAGGGTGCAAATCTAGTTGGAGATCAACGGAACTGTTCTTCGTCGGACATGCCTCCACACTTTTTCATGGCTCTGCTGTTCTGGATCCGGGCCTGAATGAGGGGAGACTAAAGAGGCTTTGTTGGAATATGCAATAAACCTGGTCTGTTTTTTGACCCATCTCCTCGCCTCTATTCTAGAGCTGGCCCACAACCTTTCCCCACTTGGTTGGAATGATGAGGCATCTTGTAATTTCGAACGTTGTCCGGTGTTTTCATATTTTTTGTTTTTACCTAATCTTACAATCACAAGGCCATGGTCATACTGAACTACAACATATTTTCATTGCATTAGTAAACGTCATATAATTTTGTTTGGTTACCAAATAAGAGACCTTCAACTTGCTGAGCTTGGTAACGCTTGCTTAGTGCAATTTTTCCATTTTGGTCAGAACTACGAAATCATTTGCAGTAGTAAAAACTCCAATTCACAAAATCACAAGTTTTGCAATCGCAAAAGGTGGTTGGCCATGTACTATGCCCATTTTTCTTGTTCGAAAAGCATTTCCGACTTGCAAAAAGGTGTTTGCTAATGATTTCAAAATGCAGTTAGGAGGGGCATACACTGTTAATTACAAATCGTAAAGATATGTATCAGTGGTTTGCCACCGCCATTGGATAATCACAGATGCCTGATTCTCAAAAGGAAAGCTGTCCTCTTTGGGGATTGGGTTGGGCAGCCTCAGGGAACAGACAGTGTTGAACATGACCCCTGCTTGCTTCCGATATCTTCCCAAGTGAGAAACATATTTTTTAAAGCAGCACCTGTTACAAAACTCCCTGCTGAAAAAGAAAAAAAAAAGGTTTCTCATTTGGGAACGTGATTGCAATGCTAGAGCTCTGTTGTCTCTTGTGGACCACCATGTCTGCGATCATAGTCAATTGCAGGAGAGTGTCAAAAATACCGACCTCCTTAATTAATATTAATTATATATGTGTTTCTGTGACCCCCTGCGAATAGGCATTTTCAGTGACACTAATTAGTACATACAAGCCGTTTAGTATACACAGAACTAGATCCGGCAGTCATTCCTTCTACCTTGCTCCCAAAGGCTAGAACGTCCTGCACATCAAAGCCGCCTTTTCAGTTCTTGAATTCCTCTAGAAACTGAACACCTGTCTCTTCACCTATTCCTGCCCTATTCTAACATGTTAGTGCACTGAGATTTAATCTCAAAGGACGCATTTAACCCTTTTCTGCTAAGACTTTTACTATTTATTGACCATTCTTGAAAACTTGAGATTTTCTTAGCTAGGGTTCAGGGTTTTCTATTTATATTGTACTGTTTGGTGTTTGTCTATCCAAAATATAGAAATGATTTGGTCACCTCCTAGGATTGCCCTTTCAGTTTCTGTTCTGGCACTCTATGGCGCTCTATGGCGCTCAGTTTGTTTGACTGTCTAATGATAATCTAATTTGGAATTCTTATTCTTGTCATATTGGCTTTATTTTCCACCAGTCCATGCCACCTTTTCCTAAGGTGCCATGCTTACTTTATAAATAAAGGTAATGGCAATCTGTACTTACATCCTTGTGGGGGAAGGAGATGCTGACTGTATCATTGTGCATCTGAATGCTTTGATTGCAATCCTATTTCCGTGGTTGATATTTCCTTCTTATTTTCACCGTGATTCTTTTGTTGGTTGCATCACTTGCAGTTGTCACGTAGTATTTTTCCACCATCTCTTAACGTGATCTAGGGGCGTTGACTAGTTAAATTGTGTCTTCCTAAATTATCCCTTCTGTTTGCATTTACTGCAAATTCCTGCCTGCCTTGGTTAAAGGAATGTGGATGGCCGCATTGATATGGCAGACAAGTACCACAGACTTCTGCTTTATAAGGATTTAACTGGTTGACGCCTTCCGCCACAGGGTTAGATAGAGATCTGCTTAGCTTTTAGAACTTTAGTACAAACACTGTATGTTAGTCTCTCACCTACACAGTTAAATGTTAATGCTTTTCACATGTTTAACACCAGATAGGTTATTGCAGTGGTTAGTATAGAATATTTTTGCTACAGTCTTACATTCCCTGATATATACTAGGAAAAGGATCACTGTTCTCTTCCACTGTCTGAAGTAGGGTTGCTTGGTTCCGCAGTGTTTCGTGGACTAAGTTCTTGGGGAATCAGCTTTATTTCAGTGTACTTTATCGAAGTATATACTCAGTTTGGAATGTTTCAAATTGATTTTTTGATGTGAAAGAAATCTCATCATTTTACAGCCACTGATAACTATGGGTTCTTATAAAGAATTACGGCTAATATACTTACAGTTTCATATGGGGATAGGAGAGTGTTTGGATTATAAAGTTTGCTTCTTTTTGACATTGACTATCGATGATGAAATGAAGCTTAAACTGTGTCTGTATTCAAGCGTTGCTTAAGGCAAACTAGACATACTGCAAGCCCAAGGAGCAGTATAAAGTCCTCTTGACCTCTGTAGGATATGAATTATAAAGAAGGGAAAAACTAGCTCCATCTCCTTGTCTCTACTGTTCAAGCACAGTGGAAAGTTTAGGTTATTTAAGTTTAGTGTGTGTACACCCTAACCATCTTCTTGCAAACAGCTACATGATATTACATTAAGGGGCTGATTACGATTCCGTTCGGAAAGCATTCCGACCGAATCGGTTCCGGAATGCTTTCTGGACGACTCGGATCGGGGGAATCAGACCGAGCGATTTGGATGCATCTGGATGCTTCCGGATACGATTCAGTCAGACTCCCTTTGACTTCAATGGGAGCCTGTGTTCCGAACGAGAACACAGGCTCCCATTGAAGAAAGGGGTGACTGGGGAAAATCGAGCACCCTGTGGCGGGCACCCCTTGGTGCCTACCACACTGTGCATGGTAGGAAAGGGTGTCCCTTGGGTACCCTCATGGGACCGATTTGGAGGGCCCGGGTGAAGGGAGGCCTGCTATGGGCCCCCAAAGACCAATTCCGACAGCCGTTTCGTTCCGGGCAAACCGAATCAGAACGGCTGTCCGAATCTGTCAACACAATCGCTTGCTCGGAAACCGTGTCCATAGAGCTGTACGAATCAGCTACAAAAGGCTCGACCTGTATGAATGCCTTTCGGAACCGATTCGGACAGCCCATATGGTTTTCCAGGCATCGTAATAGGTTGTTCGGAACTGGGTGCGATTTGGTCGGAAACGAGGGTTCCGAATCGGATTCAGCAAGCCTGAATCCGATTCGGAGCCATTCCAAACGAAATCGTAATCGGCCCCTAAGTGATTGATGTTTCAGTTTTTAATTCTGCACCATACTATGCCCTATAAAATAATGAGATGCATCCAGACGGAGTCGCCTGGCATTTTGGGGTTTAAACTGAACATGGGAAAATCAACGTTTTTTGGTTTTACTATTTTTGTTTCTACCAATTTGTTTTACAAAATTGATTATTTGGGGGAAACTTAGTACTGATCTTTTATTTTGATTCCCTGCTCAGGAATGTTAAATTAAGGTATTTCTAATTTGCATTAAAGGCTAATCAATGTCATTAAAATGATTTAATGTGTAATAAGTTTTTGACTTTTTTTTGGGTTTAATTTCCAGAAATATATTTGCTTGTGGTTCTGCAGTAAACAATAATTTTGGTATGGATCATCATACCCCCTCTCTGCCCCAGAATGTAAAGGTATTACAAGAATAATGAACACTAACTTCAGTTGTATTTTTCAATGCTGGATTGATTGCCCATTCACACTTTTTTGGAAGTGTTATTTTAAGATGGTAAGGGGTTATTGGAATTTAGACTCTTCAGGTTAAGGGGTCTACGAAGGTTCTGACCTGTTTGGTATGATCCTACTAGAGAATTTTAATTCCAACTATGCATGACGAAGTTGCTTTTATTAGATACTCTCAGTTTGCATGCAATAGTCTTTGACAAAATAAGTAAACTCTGATAGTATTTTTAGAGTTATGAATATAGAGTACGTTTTGGCAGTTGATATTTTTAAATCTTGTAGTGAGTTTGAAGGGAAGTTTCAGCTCCCCGACAAGTGTATGTACCTCCAGGTCTGTATTTTAGTACTGCTTCACTGTCCAAAATACTTAAATATGTGCCTTGTATTCCTTGTCCAATACACAAGTCTCCAAGCTACTTACTAACATGGCTTTAGGTAAGAATATGTAGTGTCTAGCAGGCTTTAATGACACATGTCCTTTGTGAAATTTTACAATTAAGTCAGGAATAAGGTTTGCAATTAGATGCTGGTAATTTAGGGCATATTTTAACATGAACGTGGCTAAATGTATAGTATTAGTTCAACTTAAAGTACTATAAAGCCTTCAGTGAACTGAATCATTGCCCCCTGTGGCCTTTGCAAAATAAAAATTAAGTAGAATGTGGAGTCCTCTGGATGCATAGGGGATGGTGCCAAGCAAGAGCATATGTTTGTATCATGTTTAGTCTTAAGACTCATTGGTCTTGCATGTTTCCACTTCTGGGATTCATTAATTAAAGAGTTATGTACACATGGGCCAAGAATTGATCGTAATTGAGGATTAAAATCAATGGAAAGAAGGTATTGTAATTGAAATGCTATCTTCTGCTTCATCATTGCAGATACATGGCTGACCTGTTAACTCCCTTTTTTATGAAATTTAGTGTGCTGAGTTTGTAGGAAATCTTTTTACAATAATAAAGAATCAGTGGGACGCAATGCTGTTTTATTTTGTTGGCTGAGGAGCATGTGAATTTTTGTAGAGAGATGCTGTCTAGATTTTAACCCATTAGTCACTTTTGATTTGGATACTAAGAAATATATATATTCGTAGCATATGTTGGCTGCAGATGCACGTTATGCACACTCCTGTCATCAAGTGTTGGGCGAGGACTCTACCCCTTGTTTTTCTTGGAGAAGACTTTTTATTGCTGACGTGACATTGACTGTCCTCTTCGAGAGAATGCGCATGTTCAATGGCTCCATTGTTAGATTGATTTATTTTCTACCATCTGATTCGGACGGATTGCGCCGAAGCTCTGCGCATCTTTGACGCCTTTGCGTACCATGGAAGCGCAGCAGACTTTTAACTGGTTCTACTTGAATCAAACGCTGCCTAATCATCATCAGCCTTCGGATTCAAGTTTTCAGCAACCATTCCATTCGGGTTGACTTCAACACAAGGGTCCCCTGCCAAGTTCCACCGAGAATTTTCGGCTACGGGTGATGGAAGGTAAACAAGAGACTTTTCAGGAAGTGCTATCAATGCGGGGCAGAATATGCATACTCTGACCAGTACAATGTCTGCAGCTTCTGGTTCTCGCCAGAGCTCAACGAGCAGGACTACGTTGCCTGCAGCCTGTTCAAGTATAAGAGAACCGTGCGTTCCAGATGCAACCAATGCCTAGCTCATAGCATTGAGTTGGCGGCAGAGGCTGGATACTCTGCAGATTAAGGGCATCAGCGAGCTAGTTCCTGTAGAGGGAGGCGCCATCATGTGCAGTCCGCACTATGTCACTTCCGATGACTCAAGCCAACATGAGGAGGAAGACCACAAGTTGATGATGTCGGCTGTGGAACCTCTGGAAGGTCTGACATGAGGATCAGGCCCCGACGAAGACAACGCCAAGGGCTGTGAGTACACAAAGTCCCCAGACCCTCGCAGCTGCAGCAGCACTCTGCACCAACGAAGCTATCACCAATTGCGCAGCCTATGGCGCCGAGAAAACATTCAATGTCTTTCCTTCCAACAGGGTTGATAAAGCCGGCAGAACAAACCAAACGTACGTTGATGCAGCATGCCCCGTCGGAGCCGAGCTATATGTGGACTCTGAAGAAACCATCGGAGCAAAGCCATACACTCTAGTAAAACACAGGAAGAAAAAGACTGATAAGGATATGGCGCCCAAAAAAGGTAAAACAATATCCACTGCGGATATAGAGGGAAATATTTCAAAAACCTAATAGTTAAAAACGTTCTCTGGAGGAGGAACATTTGCTTGAGGGGTCCTACAAATTGAAAAGGCTGGACATTGATCTTACCACAGCCTCTTCTAAAGAAGAAGTGTATGGAGCATAAGGCCACTAGTTCTATACCACTTGACATTACACCACCTATGTCACCATCATCCATACATTCAGCCGATGTAGACACAGGGAGCCCTAGTCATTTTGCTCATGACACAGACTCACAGGGTGCCCCTCTCTAAAGCCCAGACCCTTAGGACGCATAAAATGTAGTATTGCCAGACCCGACATTGAAATGCCAGTAACAGCAAAAGCATCACTGCCTGACAATGCTTCCTCCTATCATAGTGTCGTGCAGCATGCTACTGAATACCATAAAGTGCAAATGCATACTACGGAAGAAGAAGCCAACTGCTTAGACAAGACACACTCCAAGACGGAGCACTCCGTTCAATATTTACCAATGATAGGATCAATGCTGAAAGTCTCCACGGAGGTAAAATTTAGGGTACTAATGCCACGCATTGAACGGAAATACAAGCCTTGCCTAACTGATTGACGTTATATCAGGGGACACCCAACAGCTGACTCCTTGGTTGTAACAACTGCAAGGAAGAGGGCAGCCTCCCAGAGTCCTGGAGATGCACCTCCTTCTGATAAGGACAGCAAACGCACAGATGCATCAGGAAAATGTATTGCAGTGGGCCATGCAAATCATTGATGTATAGCCAGTTCAGTGCATTTGCTATCGTGCTGAATCAGTGCTACTTAGGATGACATGGAAGTGTTGCTACAACATCTCCCAAAGCTGTGCAAACAGACAGGAGAATAGTTAGTGACTTATGGTAGGCAAATCTCAAATGCAGTTATACGCTGCGCACTAGACGGCAAGGACACCGCAGCAAGCGGAATAAACTCCTCAACCCTTCTGCATTGGCATGCCTTGCTTTGTATCTCCGTGTTCAAACCTGAGGTGCAACAACACCTGCTTAATGTCCCATTTAATTGGGAACATCTTTGTCCAGGTGTAATTCAAAATAAAAGAGGATACAGAGACTGCGAAATCCATAAGGGCACTGCAGTCCACTACTCCAAGTCAGCAGTCCTTTCGTAGATCTCGGGGCAGAGGGGCTTCTAAGACCATCACCTCTGACACCCAGACATGAAAAACAGCAGCAAACATATCACCAGCAAGGGGGTAAAAGTCACTACAGAGGGGGCTTCAAAGGGAGGTAACCAGAGAAGCAGAGGTAGGGGAACTCCCGGGAAGGGAGCCTCCACCTACCAGCAATGACTCGCCACACATTCCCCCCCGGACACCCAACACCTGTCGGGGAAAGACATGCAGCAGTTTCACCACCTTTGGCCACAGATAACATCAGACCAGTGGGTACTATCCCATAGTCCGCCATTAATACTGCTTGGAACTGACCTCCACCACCCCTCAAACATTCCTCTTCACAGACAGAACCTTCGACCCTCATCTTCACCTTTTCAAAGAGGAGATAAAAGCTTTCCTGTTAAAAGGTGCCATAGAGCGCTTTCCACACAAACATCATGACAAGGGGGTATATTTCCTGTACTTTTTTAATACCCAAAAAGACGGGATGCTCCGGCCGATATTGGACCTAACGATCTTGTCAGTCGTTACATTCTGTCAGAACAATTTCACATGGTGATACTACTGGATGTAATAACACAGCTTCATGATGTCACTCGACCTGAAGGAGGCATACTTTTATATTCTGATACACCCGGCACATTGCCGGTACCTGAGGTTTATGGTGAGTGGACGTCATTACCAGTTCAAAGTTCTGCCACTTGGGGTGATAACAACCCCAAGAGTGTTTACCAAATGCCTAGCAGTGGTGGCTGCCCATTTGATAAGATACAACATTCACTTCTTTCCGTATCTCAAAGATTGGCTGAACAAGAGTTCAACGAGGCAGAGGTTCCTGCAGGATACACAGGCCACCAGGTCAGTGCAATTTGTCCCTGTTAGACAAATTGGGGTTCACAATAAATGCCACCAAATCCCATAAACAGACCTATCTGGGAGCAATCCTCAATTCGGTCTCTGCTACAGCATACCCTGATGACCAGAGGGTTCTCCGTCTAGAGAACCAACTGACTCTTTTTCAGCCACATTGCCATCTGTCAGTCAGAACAGTGATGCACCTTCTGCTCATGATGTCCTATTGTATAGTAATAGTTCCCCATGCCAGGCTCCACATGCGACCTTTACAGGAGTGTCTAGCATCTCAGTGGTCACAAGCGTTGGGCAGTTTAAAGGATCTAGTGTTGGGCCCACTCAGGGTCCATCAATCATTGCACTGGTGGGGCACAGAGAATCTCCTCAAGAGCAGACCTTTCATGGAGCTGATCCCGCAAGTGACTATCACCACAGATGCATCACTAATAGGGTGGGGTGTGCATATAGAGGACATGACAATTCAGGGTACATCAGTGTACTGGAGCTCATAGCGATTTAGATGACTCTAAAAGCCTTCCTCCCCAATATAACCAGGGCTCGAAAAATCCACTCGACCGCTCGCATATGCGAGCTAAATTTAACGAGGGCGAGCTGTTTTTATGTCCTACTCGCCCTTTCTGGCGAGTAGGAAGACAAACTAACTTTTGTCCTCTGTCTCTGAAAACGGAGCAAATGTGACAAGATAACAAGATTTAAAGGCATTTTTATTGCTCGCAAAGTTAATGAGCAATAAAGATGCCTTTAAATCTTGTTATCTTGTCACATTTTCTCCGCTTTCAGAGAGGAGGTCAAGTAGGTTGCAGTTAGGTCGAGGAGATTTTTCAAGGTACTAGGCCTGCAGGACTAGTACCATTTTTGGGATTTTTCGAGCCCTGATAACTATGAAGACCGTTCTTCTCCAAACAGGCAACATGACAGTAATGTATTGCAGTAAAAAAACAAGGAGGAACACACTCAATACAGTTGTCTCAGCTGGCACAGGAAATTTGGCACTGGGCAGTCTGCCGTCACATTCACCTCTTGGCGCAGTCTCTCCCGGGAGGGGAAAATTCAGTGGCGGACCTGCTAAGCAGGACACATCACAAGTCCATGAGTGAGAACGCAACCCTGCGTCCTCCACTGCTACCTCCAGCCGTGGGCTACACCGGATGTTGGCACCGTAGAAAATGCAAAATGACAAAACAACGCCTTCCACAGGCCATGCCCTTTGGATGAATTGTTCAGGGATATTTGCATACACTTTTCCACCTCTACTACTCATTCCATATCTTGTCAGGAAACTCAGAGAGGCATCTCTCAAGAGGATTTTAGTAGCTCCCACCTGGCGCGACAAACCTGGTTCACGACGCCCTTAGAGCTGTCGTTAGTACCTCACAAGAGGCTCCCCAACATACCAGACCTTCTCACTCCCAGAAGGGCAGGGTCAGGCATCCAAACCCCAAACAACTCAATCTGGCTCCTAAAGTCGTAGAGTTTGAATACTTGCAATTGCCTCTAGAGTGTATGGACATTCTACACGAGATAAGACGTCCCACTACAAGAGCTTGTTACGCAGCTAAGTGGAAACGCTTTGTACTGTATATCCCAGCACATAGACCCTTGTGTGCCTACTGTACAACAGATAGTATGCTACTTCTTACACCTTCAATAGTCACATTCAGCATACACTTCCATACAACCTCACCTTGTGGCGATTGCGGCTTATCTGCAGAACCGTAAGCATCAGTCATTTTTTCGAATACCTGCCATTAAGGCTTTCATGGAAGGGTTAAAAAGAATAATTTGTCCACGTGCACCACAGCATCCTCGTGGAATTTAAATGTTGTTTTTACAAGATTGATGTCCACACCTTTAGAACCATTGCAATCTTGTCCACTACAGTCCCTCTCTTGAAAGGTTGCTTTCCTAGTTGCTATCACCGACTTAAGAAGAGTTAGTGAAATTCATACCACAGAAGAATCCTATTTTTAGGTTTTTCAAGAATAAGCACGTCTATGGACTAATCCCAAATTTCTTCCAGAGATAGTCTCTCCTTTCCATTTAAACTAAACAGTCGATTTACCTGTTTTCTTCCCAGAAACCTTGGCAGAGAGAGCACTTAGTACACTTGATGTTAAAATGGCATTAATGTACTATATTGAGAGAACAAGACCTTTTAGCAAAACACAACAGAATTTGTATGGCTCTCTCAAATCCAAGAAAGGGTAGGTACATTTCTAAAACAGGTATTGCATGGTGGACGTAAAATGTATACAGATTTGATACATTAAAGTCAAACTAACTTTATCAACAGTTCCACATGCACATTCTACTAGAAAGAAAGGTGCTTCAATGGCTTTCTTGAGCAACATCCCTTTAGCTGATATTTGATACTTGGTCTAATCCACACACATTCACTAAACACTATTGTGTGGATGTCCAGGCAAGGCAGCAATCTCTTGTGGAAGAAACAGTCCTACAGACGCTATTTCAAACATCGACACCATTTGATGCCTAGAGCCGCCGCGAGAGGAGTACTGCTTTACAGTCTATGCATAGTATGTGCATCTGCAGCCAACACATGCTACGGATGGAGTATGTTACTTACCTTGTAAGCATCTTTTCGTATCATGTAGTGATACATATTCACATGCACCCTCCCACCTCCCTGGCAGGCATATGGTGGTATCAGATTTACATGTATTATACGTTATGTATACCAATATTTTTAGTTTATTACGCACATATTCTTTTATAATATCTTCACTAGCTCCATCCCCACTCGCCATTATGGCAGGAAACATTGAATAATCTAACAATAATGCAGTTGAGCATGCACGTTCTCTCGTAGAGGAGGGGACTCATGTCAGCAATGAACATCTTGGAGAAAAACAAGTTGTAGAGTCTGAACCCAACACTAGATGGCTGGAGTGTGCATAGCATGTGAATTTGCAGCTCTGCACGCCACAAATAGATGCTTATAAGGTAAGTAACATACTCCTTATATCACTGCTTGTTTTTTTTTGGCTGTTTATTTTCTGTGCATGTTACTTCCTTGTTCTAGAAATATTTTCTTCTTTATTCTCATTTCCTTTAACAATACAAATGTCACATATTTCAAACCTGTTACTGAACATGTGATTTTAACTTTAGTATAGGGATGATAAAGGGAATTTGTAGTAAAATATGCTTGTTGAGTGGAACCTTCAACACTTTCTACTGTGTCCTTCACCTCTATATCACTCATTCATGCTCAGCAGTACTCTGACAAGGGTCAAGTCTATTGGCCGCCAAATGGGAACTTGAATCTTTGTTGGGGCCTCTACATATAGTGAAGTCAACCACTCAGTTATTCTAGAATTGATGTAGTTTGGCATTTACCACTAGGCATGATGCTTCCAGTCGCCTTCTTTTAGTAGCAGGGAGAGTATTTTAAGGGAATGCTCACATTTGTGAGTCTAGCTCTGATATTCAGCTCTTATATCAAGCTTGTGAGATAATCTACCCTGCGCTGTTCCAGATTCTTCAACTCTTCCTCTGTTATAGAAGATAACGGCTCAGCATTCCACGTTACCTCTTACATAATTACTCATTTTCATCATCCCGCCAGTATCCCCGGCACTTCAGACTAGACACACCTTATGATGAGTATCAAGTATTAACTACCCACAAAGTCATGCATATGTATTCTCCTCCATTCTGTAATAACTTGAAATCAAAGTATTCCCCTGCCTCTGACATGGATGCTGCTTATTCATTTCACCGTGTACTCTTCGAATGGGCATGAGCTCTCTTAATTAGAGATGATCCAGAGATTATGTGGTTTTCTCTGGCGACAAGCCAACTCATACCTTTGTTGTATCCTGAGGCTGTGGTGTTGTGATACTAGCCCTACCAGTTTGCTCCCATCACTTGATGCATGTTTTAAAGGATTTTGTTGGTATTCCAGTTGTATTAATAGTTGAAACCTAGAAATGCGGCCAGTGATTCTGTATTTTAGTATTTTTCTTTACACTAACATAGCTTTCCGAATTAGGCGTTTTCCTGTTCTCCACTGTAGGAAAGTAGGATCTGCTTCTTTTGGTTCCCCCACTTTTTGCTTGATGTCTCACTGTTTTTGACTAGTCTGACTGGGATCCTGCTAATCAGGACCCCAGTCTATCTGCTTTCTCCCTTAAATTGACATACATGTACTTTGGTACACTCCAGATTGGATACTGGGGTACCCATATAAGTCCCTAGTATATGGTACCCATGTACCCAGGGCATAGGTACCCCAGAGGCCTCCCATGGGCTGAAGCATGTATTATGCCACCCATGACAGGCCATGCAAAATGGAACTCCAGGTCTGCTACAGCAGCCTGTGTAAGATGGTGTTTGCACCACTTACTTTAGATAGGGGTTCACTATATCTATAGGTCACTACACTTAAAACTTATAAGTCACCCCTATAGCAGGCCTTATCAATCCTGAAGGCAGGGTGCTGGGTTTTTAGTGAGAGGGTGCCCCTGCATGAGCAGAGCCCCTCTGCAGCCTTCGGAGACCATTCTCCTGGGTTGTCTGTGACTCAGCCGGACATATAGGTAGAGGTGCATTATAACCTCGCGGTAAATGCTATCTCGAAAACGGCTGCATAGAAACATATCGTGTTTGGTATCAAACACCTTGGAATCATACCTCCACACCAGTAACTGGTGTGGGAGGTATGATTCCACCCTTCAGAAGTGAGCTTCGTGGGGTCACTGGTCTAACCGGTGCCAGCCTTCTCGACCCGGACAGCACAAAATGGATGCCGCCGACCAGAGACACATTTCTGCCCTCCTGCTGCTGAGCCAAGCTCGAGCAGAGGAAGGCAGCACAATAGGCATCCTGTCAGAGGGAGGTGTGACCACCTCCCAGACAGGGTTTAGTGTATTGGGGCTGGGTGGGTGCACTCTGAGAGTGCCTGAAAGTCTGCATCTGGGGCACATTTGGTGTCCCTGTGCACAGTCCAGTTCAAACCAGTTGTGGGAGCCATTGACTCCTACTCTGGCGCGAAACTGGACAAAGGACATGGGTGTAACCACCCCTCTGACCTGACCCTCCCCTAGGAGGGTCCCCTGAATCTGTCCAACCCTCTCCCGTGGGTACAAAAGGGCTTACCTGGCTGTAAGACTTTGAATTTTACATGGACAAGATTCTACAAGAAGAAACCACTGACCTTCGACCGTCTGGACACTCCGGACTTCGCTGGACCTCGACTGGGCTCGACTTTGTCCCCCTTTCTGTCCGAAGCTTGGTTCGTGCCCGTGCTCCATACAGGCTCCGTGCAGGACCTGTGGTGCACTAAAGACAACTGAAGAATCTCCCTTGGTGTGAAGGAGTCACTCCCCTGCTTCGCAGGCACCTAAGCGCAACTGACCGGTCTGCTGCTCCTGAGCTCCTGCAGACTCCGAAGATTTCAGCAACACAGGAGGTGGGTTTCCGAAGGTCCCTGAGGTCGAGCTGCCCTCTCGCCGAGTTTGAGGCCAGTATCCTTCGTGGGGACTGCGTGACCCGAACCCCTGTGCACCGCGTCCATTTGCAAGTGCATATGCTTGTTGGCGATTCCAGAGCTTGTGCATTGGACTGGTTAGAGCTGACCCTGAGCAGTATTTGCACCAAAGAACGCTGGCTTCCTCGCACCGAGTGCTCTGTGGGCTGGTACTTTGCAATCTTGCTCGAGGTCCCCTCGCGACTCCTGGTCATTCGGCCTGTGGGTCCTCCTGATGGTCATCTTGATTTCTGTTGGGCTTTCCTGGTTGCTCCAGACGTGCCCTGACTCCCCATTGCTTGGTGAGTCCCCTGGACCTTGCTGGTCCACACCGTAACCTGCTTGACCTTCCTGCGTGGGTTGCTTTTGCCAAGGCTTGTTGGTGCTCCAGCCGGACACTGACCCCTCAGCACTCGACATCCTTCGTGTGAAAGCTCACCTCCGGCTCCTGGTCGTCCTCGACGTCTCCTGGTCCTCGTGGCTGCAGAGTCAAGCATCCCTTCTTCGCACCTGAAGCACCCGACATCGGTGGGCATTTGTCTACCGAGCCCCTGGTCACTCTGAAGTGACCCAGACTCTGTCCCCTCTGCTTTCAGGTTCCATCTTCCCCGAATCCAGGCTTGGATTCCACCGGACCCTTTTCACCTTCACGGCAGCAGTACTTCTTTGCAGCTCTCCATTGAGAACGACGGCAGTTTCCGACGCTACTTCAGACCTATGCACCCGGCTCCTCTGGGATAGGTAACTCGGGTACTACGGTATCCACGGGTGGGGTGGCTCTTCAAACTCTTAAGTTCCAACAGGTTTGCTCGAAGTTCTCCTAGAAGGGTCCTTAAACTTTAAAAGTGTAACCGCGACTTCCCCATAGAATTGTACGGAGCCCGCGGTCGTGTTCCCACACTGCACCCGGCCTCCGTGGGGTCCCTGTCTACTCACCTTGGGTGGTTCCTTGGGGTCCCAGCGATTCTACGTCCTCCAGACCTTGTCTTGATCTCAGTCGTGACTGTTATACCACTATTTTAGTATATGGTTTGGTCTCCCCCTGGAGCCCACTGTGTATTGTGCTACTTACAATTGTTCTATTGATCTCGTATTGTGTGCTTTGTGTTCTATCCTCGTGTAGAGGATAGTAGAGAGTGTTATATTAATAAATACATATTTTTATATAACTACTGTGTGGCTCTCCTTCATTTAGTCATTCAGGAGGTTATATTCTGGTAAAACAAGCTGCTTTACATTCCTTCAAGATTAAGCCTGAAGGCTGCTCTCCACAGCTACCACTAGGATAGCTTTCTAAAGGTTATCTTTGACCTCATACATCATAAGGGTCGTTTGGACTGGTGCAAGGTGCCCACTTTAATTAGTGGACAGCATATACCAGGCCAACTTCTCACATCCACGTCCTGACAAGACCATCCTTTTCAATGTAGTCTCTTTTTGAAGTAACAATAGGTGTCAGTTGTTGATGGTAACCTTTTTAGGTCGAGCCTCGAGTAGCGCGCAAGCGCTGCTAGAGGCGAAGACTTTTAGTAAGCGAGTTTGAAAAGCCGTCCCAAAAACGCTCGTGCGTCGTGGCTGGCCTTTTTGGGATGGGTACGCGCGGCAAACATGTGTTTCCAATTATCATGCCCAGACGCGTGCGCGATAATTGGAAACATATGCCGGCCGTGCGGGGAAAAGGCCATGACGCACGAGCGTCTGGTCAGCTGAGCAGGCTGCCGCGCTCGCTCGCCCTCGCCCCCGCTCCTCTCGTTGTTGTTTCAGTCGACTACTCGTCCAGATCTGGCCCGCTGTGCCGCGAAGGCTCAGATGTGTGTGGCCTCGGCCCCCAGGACCTGCAGACCCCGCCAGCTCATGCAAGCTTCGACCCGCGAAGAACCGAAGGGACCAGGAGAGACGCGCTCTGTATTCCGGGATCACACGACCCGCAGGACCCGGACCGAAGGCTTGTTATATGACTTCCTGCACGCCAGACATAAAACGCTAAGCCCCATCATACTATTGCACCTGCAGGCCTTCCCTAACTCCGCCCAAGCCCTCCATGGGTTCTGATGCTGCTGTGAGTGGGGTCCTTCCCGGGCGGAGTTGATTCATTCTCTGAAGTCAGTCCGGCTCAGCTGATGAGCGGGGGATGTTGAGTTCGGGTTAATGATATTAAAGAGCACTGTGGGGCTGGGGAGAGGGCGGAGTCACAGCAGGAAGTAGTAAACGGCGATCTGTCTGACTGCCAGGGAGCTGAGCTACTACGACCACGGATGTATGGAGGGGGCTGTGTTTACTGCCTCGGAAGAGTCGAAGACCTGCTGAGGAGAGAGAGAGAGCGAAACAGCAACGTGGAGATCAGGAGTAGCAGCGCCTCGAAACCATAGCGGCAGCCATAACTAAATACTTATAAGGTCCCAGAAGCGAGACCCATTTAGAATTAGACGGCTGACGATACTCTTGTATGGCTTAGGCGGCATTGCTGCAGTGCCAGTGGCACTTGAATTGCCAAATTTCAACTTGTCTTTTGTCAAAGCAGACATTTTCCCCCAGAAGTGGTTTCTGCATCCATGCAAGGAGCAGCACTGGAGAAAATGATCCATGACAGCAGTTCCACCTTGCCACGCTGGAATGATGAACATGTCATCACACGTAATTCCTGAAGACGGCAACGTCCATATTTAGAAAGCACATCCTTAATGTCCCACACGTGCAGCTTTCCCCCACAGCTTGGGTTGCATTTTCTGTACAGCAATGTCATGGTTTATAGGGGGATTCCAAACAGAAAGGATACCATTTCCACTGGGGTTGGTTTTGCTATGAGGGAATTAACGGAGGTAAATCCAGTGGTGGCTCTGCCACCAGAATTCAGTCTTCCCTGCACTCTAAATCATGAGGGAAAATATAGAGGACAAACTAAATGTCTGGCTTTTTTTCACTGGATGTCTTCTAAATCACTGTCATCTAAATGATGACGTTACTACCACTGTCTTCTAAATGATGATTTAAGACCCTAGGGCAAATATTTAATGTTTTTGTACCATGAAGTTGGAAGATCTTCAGTACTCATCTCTTTCCTACATATATAGAGTTTCTTCCTCCTCAAGAATATTGAGCTAATCCCTCAGGGAACAAGCATTGGCATAGCCAATAGGTCTCGCCTTTGGGACCTTATAAGTGTTTAGCCATACAACGGTTGATGTTGTTGCACCAAGGATATTGTGCTGCATAACTAAATACTTATAAGGTCCAAAAAGCGAGACCTATTGGCTATGCCAATGCTTGTTTGTCTTCTATTGGGATAGACTGGCAATTATAACAATATGTTTATTTCCCAAATTCTCTTTATTCTCATCATGCTTAAATTTTATTGCACGTTTTCTGAGTGGGAGAAATTGCCTACATTCTTTTTATGGTAGTAAAAGGTTCCCAGATTAAACATAAGCTTTCTAGAATGCATGGAGGCGCCCAATGCTTTTATCAACAGCATTTATTCACAAAGCTATCATGCTATGTAAGAATTATTTGTTAGCCTACCTTGGTTTGGAGGTTTCTTACAGAGGCTAAGCTCTCCCGAAACTTTTTAGAATATTGTATTAAAGGCAATACTTTAGAGCATTTTAGTCACTCACAAGTCATTTCACATATATATCAGGGGTGTTGATGTAGGTTGGGGTCCTGTAAAGCTTTAAGGTCTACTTCTAGCTCTGTAAATGATTACCATTTAAATAGAATATATGTACATTTCGCTCTTGCTGATATTCGGAAAATCTGGCATTGCTGTGAACCAAACCTGGATGCAGCCTCCATGTAATAGCAACTGCAACACCCTCGAGCCTCCTGGACACTATATTTGGTGTCTAAAAAAGTATTTTCTAAAACATAATGGTACTCGGATCTGTGAGTCAATCAAAACATTTTCCAAGGGAGGCCAACTATATTCACAAAATCTATTTTCAATTATGAGGTTTTGCTTTGATCCAACGCAAATTATTTCAGTTCGCACAATTTAAGCAGACAATTACAGGGAGTGCCTGATGAAAGTAATTTATTCTGTTCTGGAGTTTGATTTTTCGTATTTGTAAAATATTGATAGAGCAAACTAAATTGGTATCCGTGTTTTAGAAACGTTCACAAAAGTGAATTGTAAAGGTTGATTGATTAGGAACTGAGAGAACCTGGGCGTGCACTTTACTTCATTTCCATTCAATGCCTTGAATAACTCTCTACCTAATTGCGTAAATGCTACATCAAAATCTGCCACCGCCCCTTAGTCAAACTGCTGTATTTACGTGCATCGTTTTTAACTACATTGACACTTTTTAGGGGAAATCATGTGTCTTCCCTGCTCTCCTATGTTGGGACACTTGGCGTTTGCCCTTGGCATTTATAGTAAATAGCTATTAAAATGCTCAAATATTATTTCTTTCAAGACACTGAAGTCGGACCAGTTACCAAATTCACCTAATGTCTTTGCTCCAGTGATACTCCGTGCAATAACTGCTGCTTTAGATCATGATGCCAGCCAACCAAGTACCTTCTGCCAGGTCAGCGGTTCCCTCTTGATCGCGTCTCACTTAGCATAGAAACGAATGGAAGGGTAATGTGACCAACAGAGCTACCACCTGCAACATCTGGGGGTTTGAATTATAAAAGGGGGCTGTTAAGAATAAGAGTGGATCCTACTGAAGGTCGACCACAGCCCTCTTTTTGTGCAGTAGGAGTTTCGGCTTCTGACATCTGCTCGTCAACAGTTTGATGAAGCAAGCTCAGTCTACCGGCTACTTACAATACCGAGCAGTGGGATGCGTTTACTCCTACATCCATCTTGTCTCTTCTGCTCTAGGTATTGCATATGGGGATGACCACTAGAATGATGAACATCTGTTACTCAAAGCCAAACTACATTTTGGGTAAATGTGTGCTTTACGCATGCATAATTGCCGTCTTTCGATTAGTGGATCCTTTTTTTGATGATACATACTCTATCATAAAAATGAAATGGTATTAATGTATAATGCTACTTCTGTTCATGTACTTCCTTATTTTTTTTGAGTTTTAGAAATAATATTTCTCTTCCAGGGGATCCTCATCAATAGTCATAAGCACATGAATATTCCCGCCCATGCGCGGGACCCCGGAAACATATAAAACATATATGTGGAAACCATATATGTAGCTCTATATATATATCCATATATATATAAAAACACAATGCAGCCTTCCAATACTAGAAAACGCTGAGCAATGTTGCAAGAATTTCCCTTGCACAGAAATACAATTCCAATAAAGCAGGGAGAAATAAAACACATTTGAAAACTGCTTTAATGCACAGCAGAAAACACAATCCTGCAAAGAGGAATGAAAGAACATTGCCAGCACATAGGCTGCATTGTAGAAAACATCAGTGTAGAAAGCTGAAAAGCTAACCCACAGAACACACAGAATAAACTGGCACCGTGCCTTTAAGGCAGCCATGACCCCTAGCTTCCCATCATGCCTCAGGGGTGACAGTTAGGTCAGTTGTTTTTTCCGGCTCCTTCTGTCAGGACCCTAGTTACTTCAGCTCTTACTTTTTTCTGATTTCTATCAGAAAATACTTCTTTTTTGTCAAAAGCTTTTTACTTCGACGGTTTTTTGTTGTTGAAGTATATCTCTGCTGTTTTTAAGAGAGTTAAGCATTATTTTCCAGCAAAAATGCCCTCTCTTTTTGACTCTTGCCCTGCCTGTGGCAAGAAAAAGGCTAAAACAGACTCCCATTCTGTCTGTATTCTCTGCCTTCCTTCTGATCATAATACCAAGACCTGTCAACATTGCCAGCTGCTGTCCAATAGAACTCTTAAGGACAGGGAGAGGATTCGCCTCTATGGACTGGCTGAGAAGAAGACTCCTTAAAGAGTCAGGTCTCCGATGAAGAAGAGGAAAGAGAGAGCCACTACACCATCTAGAAGTAAGGTTCCAGTCTGCTCTCCATCGTCGTCGGGCTCGGCGCCTCAAATACCTTCATCGGCAACGAAAACGTCGACGAGAAGACCATCGACGGCGGGCTCGCCGTCGAGAACACCGGTCGTCGACGAAGACAACAGGTACGTCGGATCCTCCGCCGTCGTCAACCCGGCGACGATCGGCGTCGAGGAGTCGCTCTCCATTGGTGCGGGCTCGCACAACGTCGAGAAATAGATCTCCGTCGTCGCCGTCTGCTCGGCGTTCGACGTCGAGACATGCTCCGCCGCCGCCAGGTCACCGGCGTCGAAGCCGGCGTCTCCGTTGCCGTCAACCAGGCGACGTCAACGTCGAGACGCGCCTCGTCACCAGAGGCAAGACACTCATCGCCTCCGTCATCGTCCAAGCGACGTTCGACGTCGAAGGCTCGATCTTTGCCGACGTCGAGGAAAGATCAGTCGTCGAAACCCGGAGTGAAATACACCAAGCGTCGTTCGACGTCGAGGCGGCGGTCTCCGTCGACGGCGAGAAGTGCCCCGATCTCGACTCCACTGGCTTCCAGTAGACGGTCAGCGTCGAGAGAGAGATCGAACAGGCATCAAGAAGCGACGTTGAGAAGGATTTCTCCGTCCATCTGTTCTTCGTTGGGGTCTTCTGCACGCTCAACGTCGAAGGCTAAGTCTGTGGTCTAAAGGGGTTCGACGTCGCACCATACAACATCGAAACACACCGAGGGGTCGACGTCGAGGAGACAATCGGGCCCTAGGGACTCACCAGTGATGGTGACGCAGAGCAGGTCGACGTCGAGGCACTCTCCATCAACGTCGCATCGATCATCAAGACGCCGATCACGCTCCAGAAGTCGCAGAGAGTCCTCTCATTCTATTCGGAGCTCACCCCAGACAATTGCGACATCACGCAGTTCTTCTGCTCATTCGCCTGAGCTTCCAAGACCAAGACGCTCTCCAAGGAGACCACGATCTCCTTCAATCCATCTTTCGCCCAGATGGCTACAACCTCTCCATCATTGACAGAAAGAACCCTCAGGTCACACCCAGCGGCCTACGGACTATTCCAGCCCACTGCACAGATCACCGTTACAACGTCTCGTGCAGGAAGTGGACAGGTCCCCTACCACTCGGACCAGAGAACACAGAGGCAGATCTCCTGAGCGCAGGTCGACTCAGGGTCATCGCAAGAGACGACGAACACCATCTTCGTCCTCATCTTCGACGCACTCATCCAAAAGGGACTACTCACCTACCCTTACGGATAGTCCTCCTTCTAGGGTGTCACCCATAGATGATGTGAACACTTTTCACGATGTTCTCGCCAGAGGAGCACAAAAGCTGGGTATACCCATGTCAACTCCTCAGACCTCCACGTCCATTATTTTCGAGACCCTCCATCAAAGGTCTGCGACTAGGCCATTGCTTCCTTTGGTTCCTGGGATCATCGAGCCGGTAATGGACATCTTCCTCACTCCATCATCGGCTAAAGCAGCGCCGGCTCGGATCCTGAAAAAATATAAACCTGCTGCATCAGATCCTCTTTTTCTCAAATCGGATCCGCCACCGGACTCTGTCATTATTGCAGCAGCAAGGAAGACACACGCAGTTGCTTCTTCCTCCTCAGCTCCTCCAGACAAAGAAAGTAGAGCACAGGACACTTGGGGTAAGAAAGCTTGCGGCTCTGCAGCGTCTTCTCTTCAAGTGTCTAACGCTGCAGCTCTGCTGGGCCGTAATGATAGGTCCTTATGGGATTCACTGGACCGTTTCAAAGACAAACTCCCAAAGGAGGATCAACTGGATTTCTCTGAGATTCTCCAGGAAGGTGCGCTGGTGGCCAACCAGGTAATTAGCACTGCAGTGGATGGGGCGTCTTTGGCGGCTCACTCTTATGCACATGGCATATGTGCACGAAGATCTTCCTGGTTGCGCCTGACAGCGTTGAAACAAGAGGCGCAGCAGCGCATCTTGAATCTTCCGTTTTCTGGCAACTCACTGTTTGGATCACACACAGATGAGGAAATGGCCAGAATGAAGGCCGAGTTGGACACGTTAAAGGCTGTGGGCCTGGAGAAGAAAAAAGAGTTTAAACGACGTTACAGGCCCTACAATCGTAAAATTACCAACAGAGGGTTCAAACCCCTCAATGGTCGCAAAACAAACAGAACAAGTCCCAGTTCCAAGGCCGTCGTTCCTCGAGAGGAAGAGGAGGACACCAACAGCAGTCCTCTTCCACAGCAAAAACTCAAGGGAAGCAATGATTTTCTGCTTCCTCTAGCACTGTTGCACACTCCAGTGGGAGGAAGTATCTCAAACTACATTCAAGAGTGGCGCAACATCACCAAAGACCAGTGGGTGCTGAATATATTAAACAATGGGTACGCACTACGCTTTTGCGCGTCCCCAAGGGACATTCCTCCGGTAAAATCCCGTCATCTACACCGAGATCTCCTGCGTCAGGAAGTGTCGACCCTTCTCAGGAAACTAGCCATAGAAGAGGTCCCTCCGGCACAGAGAGGAAAGGGAGTTTACTCAAGATACTTCCTTGTTCAGAAAAAAGACCAGCCGAACAAGTTCAGACCAATTCTAGATCTACGTTTTCTGAACAAGTTCATCAAAAAAGAAAAGTTTCGAATGTTGGCGCTCCATCAAATATTTCCACATCTGAGAAAAGGCGATTGGATGTGTTTGGTGGATCTCCAAGATGCGTACTTTCACATTCCAATCCCACCACGGCATCGCAAGTTCCTGCGGTTCATGGTGGGCGCAAAGCATTACCAGTTCAAGGTCTTGCCCTTCGGCCTAAAATCTGCCCCAAGGGTATTCACGAAATGCATGGCAGTAGTAGCAGCAGCATTACATCGCCAAGGTCTGTTCGTGTATCCATACCTGGACGACTGGCTGTTGAAGGGATCATCTCCCCACATAGTGCAGGAGCACCTTCACATCTGCCTGGATCTCCTTCAACGCTTGGGCCTGCATGTCAACGTGGACAAATCAGTGTTGCAACCAACTCAATCGCTCCACTATCTGGGCGCCACCCTAAACTCCGACCTCGGAAAAGTGTTTCCTTCGGAGGAGAGATTGTCATCAATGAGAGACAAAAGCAACATCATCCTCCAAGCACATCAACCATCAGTAAGGCAAGTGGCTTCTCTGCTGGGGTCGATGGCCTCTTGCATTTTTCTCATACCCAACGCCAGATTGAGAATGAGACCGTTGCAGCAGGATCTGGAGGACAAATGGGACCAATCCTCGGGTCATTGGGAAGACCGAGTTCTCATCTCTCAGGCTGCGAAGAAATCCATTCTCTGGTGGACTCAGCCAAAGAATCTTCTAGTGGGAGTCCCATTCCATCAGCCTCTTCCAAAACAATCCCTGATAACAGATGCGTCTCTTCAGGGATGGGGAGCGCATCTGGGTCAACTGCAAACTCAGGGCAGATGGACCAGCAAGGAGCAGACCTATCATATCAACATGTTAGACCTGCGGGCGGTTCATTTGGCCCTCAAGGCATTCCATCCATCGATTCAGTCCGAGTCGATTCTGATACAAACGGACAATACAACCACCATGTATTACTTAAACAAACAAAGTGGAACACACTCTCGCCCTCTGTCTCTGGAATCTCAAGCGATCTGGCACTGGCTGCTCACCAGGAACCTCTCTATCACGGCGGTGCATCTGGCAGGAGAACAGAACGTGCGAGCAGACGCTCTCAGTCGACACTTCGAAGAACAAGAAGACTGGGTGCTCAACGACGAGGTGGTGGCGGACATTTTTCATCAATGGGGTCGCCCATCCATCGACCTCCTTGCAGACGATCTAAACAGAAAATGCCACGCCTTCGCGTCCAGGTTTTACCGACCAGGAACGAGAGGGAATGCCATCCCCCAAGGATACAAGATCTCCAGGAAGGACCGCCCCACCCGCCCAGGAGGAGGAATCGCCATCGTCCACAAATCCAGCCTCCGCCTGAGCACACTCCCTGACGAGCCCACAGAACTGATGGAACACCTTCACTTCAAGATACTGGCCTGCCCCACCGCCACCCTCCGAGGAACCCTCATCTACCGACCCCCTGGACCACGCGGACCCTTCGCCAACTCCATCACGGACATTATCTCCCCGCAGGCCATCGCATCCACCAACTACACCCTGCTGGGAGACCTCAACTTCCACCTCGACAACCAACTGGACCCCAACACCACATTCCCTCCTGGACAACCTCCACAACATTGGACTGCGCCAGATCGTGACCGAGCCCACGCACTCAGCAGGACACACCCTCGACCCCTCTTCACTACAGGAAACTCCATCACCTTCAGCCACACCACCGAACTCCCATGGACCGACCATCATTGCGTCCACTTCACCTTCAGAACACCCACCATCCACAGACACCAGCACCTGCTTCCACGAAGAAACTGGACCAAAATCACCGACGACCAGCTCACCTCCTCACTCAACAACTCCACCCCAACCATCGCGGAAAACGACGACCCTAACACCGCAGCCCGTACCCTGCATAGATGGATCTCGGACAGCACCAACACCATAGCCCCCTCAAGAAAAACAACAATACCCGCGCCAAGAAAGCCAGATGGTTTACCACTGAACTTCGAGAGTCCAGAAGCACATGCCGCCGCCTCGAAAAGGCCTGGAGGAACACCAAATCCACAGAAGCCCACGACAACTTCAGAGCCGCCACCAACGCCCACCATCAACTCATCAGAGAAACGAGGAAAAAAGCAATTGAAGACAGAATCTCCACCCACGCGCACAACAGCAAGGAACTCTTCAGCATCATCAAGGAGTTCGCCCAACCCACTAGCGAGTCTACCGACATCCCTCCCTCACAAGACCTCTGCGACAAACTCAGCACCTTTTTCCACCACAAAATCAAGAGCATCTACGACCACTTCGACGAAGACAACCAACACACTGAACCCTCACCAACCACCCTCGACACCCGGAAACCAGCGATTGACGACTGGACAGCCCTCACCACCAAAGACACACTGAAGACAATGAAGTCAATCCACTCAGGGGCCCCCACGGACCCCTGCCCCCACCACATCTTCAACAGAGCCGCCGACACCATCGCACCCATGCTCCGCCACACCATCAACCGCTCCCTGGCGACCGCCTCGTTCCCCGATGACTGGAAACACGCCGAGGTCAACCCCCTCCTAAAGAAACCCTCAGCGGACCCCACCGACCTCAAAAACTACAGACCCATCTCCCTGCTCCCGTTCCCAGCGAAAGTAATCGAGAAAGCCATCAACATCCAACTCGCCACATTCATTGAAGAACACAACATCCTCGACTCCTCCCAATCCGGCTTCGGAAAAAACCACAGTACGGAAACCGCCCTCCTCGCCGCAACAGACGACATCCGCACCCTACTGGACAAAGGAGAAACAGTAGCCCTCATCCTCCTCGACCTATCAGCGGCGTTCGACACAGTCTCCCACCGCACCCTAATACGCAGACTCTACGACGCAGGAATCCAGGACAAGGCCCTCGACTGGATCTGCTCCTTCCTCTCCGGCAGGACGCAGCGGGTCAGACTTCCCCCTTTCCTCTCGGACCCCACACCTACCACCTGCGGAGTCCCCCAGGGCTCCTCCCTCAGCCCGACGCTCTTCAACGTCTACATGGCTCCACTCGCCCCCATCGTCAGAACCTACGGACTCAACATCGTGTCATACGCAGACGACACCCAGCTCATCCTCTCCCTATCCAACGAGCCCAACACCGCCAGACGCAACTTTCGAGAAGGCATGGAAGCCGTCGCCAAATGGATGAAAAACAGCTGCCTACAACTAAACACCAACAAAACAGAAGTACTCATCATGGGCCCAAACCCCGATGCCTGGAGCGACACCTGGTGGCCCCCCGCCCTCGGAAACCCGCCAACCCCCTCGGACCACGCACGCAACCTGGGAATCATCCTGGACTCCGAGCTCAAAATGGACCGCCAGATCAACTCTGTCTCTTCTTCCTGCTTCCACACCCTCCGCCTCCTTCGTAAGACCTTCAAATGGATCCCCTCGAACACCGAAAGACCGTCACTCACGCCCTGGTCACCAGCAGACTCGACTACGGCAACGCACTCTACGCCGGAATAAACAAAAACCTCACCCGCAAGCTACAGAACATCCAGAACGCCGCCGCAAGACTGGTCCTCAACCTGCCAAAACACTGCCACATCTCCCAGCACCTGCGCACACTCCACTGGCTCCCTGTCGAGGCGAGAATCACCTTCAAGATGCTCACCCACGCACACAAGGCCCTCCACGGCACCGGACCAGCATACCTGAACAGCCGACTCAAATTCCACGCACCCCAAAGGACCCTACGATCAGCCCAGCTCTCCTACGCCGTGGTCCCCCGCACCAGAAAGACCAGATCGGGAGGCCGATCCTTCTCCTTCCTCGCGGCCAAAGCATGGAACGCCCTTCCGCTCCACCTCAGACAGACAACATCGCTCCCCATCTTCGCAAGAAACCTCAAAACCTGGCTCTTCGACAGCCCCCCTCCTTGATGGATGGAACCTGTACCCCCCCCAGCGCCTTGAGACCCTTACGGGTGAGTAGTCGCGCTTTAACAAACCCCTGATTGATTGATTGATTGATTGATTGATTGATTGATTGATTGACTGGTCCGGGACGTTTGCATATGCTTTTCCGCCCCTTCCTCTCATCCCGAAGGTGGTGACCAAGATCATCCGATGCAGGATGAAGATGATCCTGATAGCACCGGACTGGCCTCGCCAATGGTGGTATCTGGACCTACTACAGCTCTCGATCTGTCCGCACAGGAGACTCCCGTGGAGGCCGGACCTTCTGACCAAAATGGGAGGGAAGATTCTGCACCCCAGCCTTCCATCGCTGAGCTTGGCAGCATGGCTCCTGAAGTCCTGCAGTACGGACATTTGAACCTTCCTCAGGATTGCATGGACATTTTGAGGGAGTCAAAAAGGCCATCCACAAGAACCTCTTATTCTTTTAAATGGAAAAGATTTTACTTGTGGTGTATGCGTAATGGTTGGAGTCCGACTAGCGGGCAAGAAGAGGTCATCTTGCCGTATCTGCTATACTTGGCCAAATCTGGTTTGAAATACACTTCCATAAAAGTTCATTTGGCGGCCATTACAGCCTATAGAAAATCACCCAACCAACCCTCTTTCTTTCAACTTCAGGTGGTCAAGGACTTCCTTCAGGGGTTGAAGAAGGTGTATCCCCCTGTCCGACCTCCTTCTCCTCCTTGGGAGTTGAATTTAGTTTTGTCAATACTGATGGGTCCTCCTTTTGAACCCATTCATAAGGCCACGTTACAACACCTTACATGGAAAGTAGCTTTTCTGGTGGCTATTACATCAGCGCGCAGAGTGAGTGAAATCCAAGCACTCTGTTCTAATGAACCGTATACGGTTTTCCATTACAATAGGGTGGTTTTGAGAACTCACCCTTCTTTCCTACCCAAAGTGGTGTCTGACTTCCATGTCAACCAGACAATTTCTCTCCCCTCTTTTTTTCCCAATCCTGCTACACCAGCAGAAAGGTCTCTTCACTCATTAGACCTCAAGAGGGTTCTAAAATTCTATTTGGAGGGAATAAAATCCATTAGAAAGGCTGATCAATTGTTTGTAAACTACGGCTCTGTTAGGACAGGCTTTCCAGCCTCCAAACGATCCATTTCGAGGTGGATAGTGTCCTGTATTAAATTGGCTTACCAATTAGCGAACAGGCCACTGTTAGCCTCCCCTAAAGCTCACTCTACTAGGGGGAAAGGCTGCTACAATAGCTTTCTTACACAATGTACAGATGGCCGAGATTTGCAAGGCTGCAACTTGGAAGTCGGTCCATACGTTTACCAGGCATTACTGTCTGGATTCTGACTCCAGAGCGGATACCCAAGTTGGCCAAGCCTCCTTGAGGAATCTGTTCCAATGCTAGTTTAATTGGAGTCTTTGAAATATTCTTTAACAAGGTATGCTTTCTAGTCACTTGCCCGCAGGATGAGGGTATGGGCTTGCTATTCTATTCATGTGCTTATGACTATTGATGAGGATCCCCTGGAAGAGAAGGATAAGTTACTTACCTGTAATCCTAGTTCTCTTCCAGGGGTATCCTCATCAAAGTCATAAGTAACCCACCCGCCTCCCTGGGCAAGTGATCAAATTACACGTCATCTCTTTGTGCCCTGGCCTTCGGGTCTCCGCAAAAAACAACTGACCTAACTGTCACCCCTGAGGCATGATGGGAAGCTAGGGGTCATGGCTGCCTTAAAGGCACGGTGCCAGTTTATTCTGTGTGTTCTGTGGGTTAGCTTTTCAGCTTTCTACACTGATGTTTTCTACAATGCAGCCTATGTGCTGGCAATGTTCTTTCATTCCTCTTTGCAGGATGCAGTTTTCAAATGTGTTTTATTTCTCCCTGCTTTATTGGAATTGTATTTCTGTGCAAGGGAAATTCTTGCAACATTGCTCAGCGTTTTCTAGTATTGGAAGGCTTCATTGTGTTTTTATATATATATAGAGCTACATATATGGTTTCCACATATATGTTTTATATGTTTCCGGGGTCCCGCGCATGGGCGGGAATATTCATGTGCTTATGACTTTGATGAGGATACCCCTGGAAGAGAACTAGGATTACAGGTAAGTAACTTATCCGTCTGGGAGAAGTGCTGCCCAACGCTGTGTGAATTCACGTTTTTTTAGTGATCGATTTCCCCATTATTTAATCGAATCGTAGACTCAATTTCCTGTTGGGTGGAAACGTATGAGTAATTGAAGTAGATTGTCATGCTTGTACCACAAAGCTGTACTACCTGCTCCCAACTACACAGCACATCCCCCAACACCTTGGTCGCTTGTAATTTGCCCCTATTTGCAGCGCAGAAAGACCCTCACAAAAGTCTTAAGATACAAGGAAGAGTTTCAGAAAGACATTTTAGTAAAAAAGATTTTAAAGAGTTTTATATAGCGCGAACTAGACCCGAAGATATCAGGTATCCGAGCGCTTTACATGAGCACCAGTTTCGTTACAGACTGACACATTCATTTTTTTTGTTAGGCACAGGGGGATTAAGTGATTTGCCCAAAATTACAGGATGTTGAGCGTCGTTGCCAAGACTTGAGCGTGGTTCCCCAGCTTCGAGGTCGACTGCTCTAGCCGTAAGGCTACATCCTCTCCCCATTTGAGATGGAGGATGAAACTTTTCAGGTGCAAGTAGAGCAGGCTGCTCTATGGATTGGCTCATGGTAGAAGAAAGAGGTTCGGGTGGGCTGACATGAAGGTGGTAGAGCTGCAGTGTTAGGGTAATAAATGGTCTTTTATGGAGAGAAGAGGAAAGCTCTGAAAGGAGGGAGAGAGACGTGAGGGATAGAAGTTGGAGAAAGGAAGTTAAAAGAGCCAATGAATAGGTGAAAGGGAATCAAGAGAGCTATGATGGGAGAAGTGAAAGTACTGTGGATGAGCTGCAGGAAGAAATGTGAATTTAGAATGGTAAGAACGGAAGGTTAGAGTAAAGTTTCAGAAAGAAAGATGATACTTAGATTATTTCACTATTTTACTTACACAGTGTCCTGGAAGCCCTTTTGATTGGATACACAGAAGGGGGAGAACGGATCAAGTTCCTGATAATCAATCTGATGGAATCCATCCATTAGTGAATAGTCACCAGTGTCTGAATTTAACAGAAGGTGGTGGCCACAAGTAGATTTAAGTCATTTAACTGACAGGCCTGAAGTCCAAGTATAAGTACATAGGCTAGTGCCGGGAAGGCTCATCCATTATTCCGCTTTATGAGATATTTTTACAACCTCCTGAATTTGAGGATGTCTGATTCCCTAGGAGTTGGTGAGAGCTAGCCAGCCCTGAAGAGGACTGTTTTGACTGCTCTTCTTTTGCCTTCCAGTATCGTCTCTCTTTTCTGTAGTGTCCCATTGGCCTTCAGGTGGTGAGAGGCAATGGAGAGAGAAGTTAAGGCTAGTGGCTGAAACAGAGTTGCATTCACCTGCGTGGGTGTTATAAGAAGCGGCGCAGCCACATCATAGTATCAAGACATGGAAGGGTGCGCACCTTCCAGAGACACATTATTAGTTGACATGACCTTAGGGGATGCTGATGATGGAGAGACCATCAAGAGTGCTCTTGAATGGAAGCAGCAGATCTGCGAGGCTGGTACTACCTTCTGCGATGAGGGTTGATAAATCAAATCAAATCAAATCATGGGTATTTATTAAGCGCAGCATATCACCCGAAAGTCTCATGGCGCTTTGCAGAGGCTCAAGAGCTTGGATTAGGCATAGGCTGGCTAAGAATCGAACAACCAGGTTTTCAGTTCCCTACGGAAACAATTGTGATCTGAGATGATACGTAGGTGTAGAGGTAATTTGTTCCAGAGGGCAGGTGCGAGAAAAGAGAAAGATCTCCCCCCCCCCATTCTAATGGTACGGATTTTAATGGGTGTTAGAAGAGATTTACTGCTGGATCTTAGAGTCCTGCAGGGAAGGTACCAGGTGAGTTTCTTCCTCCAGTATCCGGGGCCTTTGCCATATAGATTCTTATGGGCTAAGCAGAGGATTTTAAAATGGGTTCGCTTCCTGACGGGAAGCCAATGAAGGAGCCTTAGACTGGGAACTGAAGGAGTTCTTGAAGGGAGATTCAGCACCAGTCTAGCAGCGGTATTCTGTAGTACCTGTAGAGGGGTAAGAAGATCTTCATTTATTGAAGACAATAGAGCGTTTCCGTAGTCCATATGGTTTATAATCAGGCCCTGGACTAGTGGCCTCCTCGCTTCCATCGGGAGCCATTTAAAAACTTTACGTAAATTTCGCATAATGCCAAAACAGGAGCCAATTAAGTGACTGACTTGATCTTTCATAGACAATTTATTGTCTATTTGGATGCCTAGGTTCCGGACTGATTGTTTTGGCACTGGACAGAGTCCCAGGGATTGGGGCCACCACTCATTTGACCAGTGTTCATGAGCTTTGCCAAAAAGGACTATTTCAGATTTTCCTCCGTTTAATTGTAGATGGTTTGAATACATCCATCTATCAATGTGGATCATGCAGTTTTGAAAACGTAACTTAGTGTCAACTGGATCTGGGCCTAAGGTGATCAGAATCTGAGTGTCATTGGCGTATGACACTACTTCAAAGCCGTAAGATCTGATCACCTTGGCCGGAGGGGCTATGTAAAGATTGAAAAGTGTCGGGCTCAATATAGAGCCCTGCGACACTCCCATCCTTACTGATGGATGGAAACAATGTCATCAATCTGGATAGCTGTGACTCGATCAGTTAGATAGCTCCTCAGCCATTTAAGGGCTTTCCCACGGACATCAATCTCCCAGAGTCTCAGATCTAAAATACTGTGGGAGATGGTTCAAAGGCCGCGGATAGATCTAGCAGGACGAGAATAGATGATTGACCTCTGTCCAATGCTAGTCTAATATTGTCAGTAACTTCGACCAGCGCAGTTTCGGTACTGTGGGCAGCCCTAAAACCTGACTGGGACGAGTCCAGAAGACCATGGCTTTCCAGATGAGTGACAAGCTGTCTGTTGACCAGTAACTCAAGCATCTTCCCAAAATATGGGAGGAGCGAGATGGGACGATAGTTTACTGGGAGATTAGGATCTGCGGTGGATTTTTTAAGTATGGGCTGTACTCTGGCGGCTTTCCATATCTTAGGAACAACTGCCTGTGATAATGAGCAATTAAATAGGTCAGTAAGGTGGTCCATAAATACAGGTGCAATGGTTAGGAGAAACCGTGGTGGTATGGGATCTACCGGTGAGCCTGATTTAATTTTTTCCATTGCACCAAACACATCTTCCAACTTACATGTGGAAAAATCTTCCAAAATGGGAGGGGAACTGGTGGGAGCGGAAAGATAACTTTGCATGATGTTACTATTCTCTTGGAGTGGGAAGGAGTCATGAATTGCATTGATTTTGTCATCAAAGTATTTAGAAAGAGAATCCACCCAGTTTTGTGAGACAGGTACGGATGTCTGTACTGGAGGTGACGTAAACTCTTTAAAGATGTTATAAAGCTCCTTGTTGGAATTTGCAGCCTTTTCTATTTGGTTTAAGAGAAATGTTTTTTTTGCTAGTTTAATATTCTCCAAATAGCTACGGTGAATACTTCTATATCTTTCCCGTTCCAAGCATGCAGAGGACATCACTTAACGGGGGCAGTTCTGAGAGTATTGAAGGAGCTGGGGCACAGCACATAACAGTGCTCGATTGTTGTGAGTTCCCATTGCCACAGTGTTTATTTCATAAAGGAGACCTTAGCATCTTCCATGTGCCGAAATTGATTTTTTCTCTTGCACTGCTACCTGACCTTTGTTTGCTTAATGCCATTGCTGAGTTTCTATGTCACAGACAGGAAGAGGACTGATGAATGTGAGATCAAATTTTTCAAACCCCATCATGCTGCAATGCACGCTTGAGGAATACTATTTCTGATAACACTAGTAATGATCAGCCACTCTAAGTGGAAAGTGGCTCTTCTGTAAAAGTTTGGAGGTAGAATTTGAGGATTTGGTTGGTATTGAGAAAGAGTTAACAAAGGATGGGTAGTTGGAAGTGCTTACATGCCAAGACTGAACCATCTTTCAAAATATTGTTGGCTTTCAGCAGTGTGCAATAGAGAACATTTTAGTAATGGAGCGTAAAGTGTAAATACTGACGAACCAGCCAGAAGCTCTTGGATTGAAGGACTAGGCATACCACCTAGCATAGGAGATGAGGAACTTGTTACTTCCTTTGGTGATCTGATGTTTGATTTGCTGCAGACTTTGACTGCTTTCTGCAGTCCTGTTGGTTCAAGAGTCTTCCAGGCTTCCAACTTGGAGCCATATAATTAGGAATGCACGTGGAGGTAACATGGTGATGATCTTGAGGTCTCCAGGATGGGAGAAAATTCAAATGATGAGTTTCATTGAATCCATATAAACATAAAGTTAGTTCTTCAGTTTAATTTTCTCCCATTTCAATGTGTCACATTTAGAAACAGCAGACATCTTACTACCATTGCCTGGTAGACATGGTGCCTGCCATATTTATAACTGTAAAATACAGCCATTTTTTTAATGGTAGAAATTTAAAGTGCAGAAAAACTTTCCATATTTTTAACATTTTTGCGGAAAGTTTTTCTGCACTTTAAATAACTCCCATTTTAAAAAAATGGTTGTATGTTTTTATTGTACAAGTCACACTGACATATATGGTGAAACTTATGTCCTGTGCCACAAGTAGATATGACGCAGGCTCTCAATCACCCATACACACATATCCCATTCATACACACACATTCATACATCCCCACAGACCACGCTCTCACTGATGCACATGGCAGCCCTCTCATAGTGACCCTTATCAAAGTGTTTTGTTCAAACTATACTATCTGGCTCTATGGACATTAGGTTAAAAGTCAATGAAGCTGGGCGTGGTGGTGTCTGGTAACAATGTGCGAGTTGCTTAGCCTTCAGTAGCTCATGATGATTTTCACTAATCAGAAATAGCTTTCACTACAATAAAGGTTGGAGTAACCTGGGCTATGAGTAGCGTTTTGGTAGTCTTACTTCGTAACTATTATAGTTTTATATTTTCTACGAATTACTTCTATTGATTAAATACTCTATTATTAGAAATTGAAAAACAACGCTGACTGCTATGAACTCCTGCCTTCAAAAGACTTTTCCCCACTTGTTTGTACACATTCATATTATGCTGACAAAAATAATATCCATGTAATTGGATACAACAAGCACTATGTACAAGGATAGAAATACTGAAGAAAATACCACAAATCTATACACCTGCAATATTTCAAAGAGAGAGGCATTTCGTGTACAAAGCAAAATCCTAAATTACGATATGCTTATGTTTGGTTGTCATAACTGGGAGGATTGTTAAAACATGTTTACAGTGTATTTTGGGGGTTTTAGAAGAAACAATTTTTGTTAGAATTGTTGGACAAGTTTTCTCCAAGGCAAAAGATTTGAGGATTCAGCTGGTGCAACCTAAGGCTGTGCTATCCTCCCTTTGGATAACGTTCCAACTTCGGTGGTCGGTACAACCAACAGTGTTTAGAATCATACTCCTTTTGGCGCAAGTTAGTCGTGTTTCATTTTCTCATTATGGCAGGCTATGCAAGTTTGTCAACTATCGTCCGCAGTATTCGACTTCCTCAAATCTTACATGTTAGTGCTTGGTACTTATGCGCATCAAAAATCTTAAGCTCTGTATATGGTCAGGGTTTTTAGGTCACCTTGTCCTGTGCCGAGAAACAGAAAAATGTCTGATTATTCTTCCAGGAATTAATTGCATACGTTTTTGCGCCCAGATCAATTATTGAAGGCTGGGAATGCCCCCAGTGTAAAACGTACAAATTGCTCCGTGCCAGAGGATATGCCTCATGTAGGTAGCTTTCCATCCTCTTTTCAGTTTCACCCCCAGTTATCTTCGACCCATTACACTAGTGCTCATTTTTGTGAGCATCTCCTTATTCTGCTGTTCCCAGTAACTTTCTTGGTCTTTGATTTAGGTGGCTTGCAAAACTTTTTTATAAAACGTTATTATAATGATAATATGCAAATAATAAATATATAGAGCCAAAGAAATTCACAGAGCACTAATATTGCATATAAATTCAATTCCACTCAATCATGAAATACTTGGTTCTGAGTGTTCATAAAAGCAAGTTCAAACTGATCATTACAAACCCCTCTGACTTACTGATGACCAGCAAAGATTGCTCTCCTGCATATAAATTACAATGGATCTCGATTGAGTTAATCAAAGAAATCCCAAATGCACTCAGACGTCCGTAAGGCTCCTATTCATTCAGCTTAAGCAAATTTATGGAAGCGTACCCTCTGCATTTTTCACCACCAGTCCTCCCATACCGGTACGTAGGTGACCTTCAGTGCATAGTGATTATTTACTTAGTAACATTGCTAGAATTTCTTTCTCCATTTTAGTACTAGTCAGTTCGCCTTTCTGCTGATCCTGATCGAGATATAATTGGGTGAGGTAGGCGATCTCTGGTAATCTGTTTCTTTTTGCTAAAAATCGCTATCTACATGCTTGAGGGTGTTGAGGATTTCATCTCAACCAGCTAATGTACTCATTTTTGTTCTATCAAAGCGTTAGTCAACGGAGCATGTACGTGCCAACCCAACTTTTGTGCATAACACCTTGTTCTACAAACCGTTGCCTATGCTTCAACTCCTCAACTACGATTAAGACTGCAAGCAGAATTAAACCATTGTTTTGCCAGAGTTTAATTAAAGACATGGTAAAAAATAGGAGCTTAAAAGCAGTGTGTTAATCTAGTCTGACAATCAATGGAGTCTTGAAAAAAAATGTTACTTCCTTCAAAAAAAAAAAAAAAAGCTTGCAATGTCTAGATTTTTTTCTTTCTTTTTTTAGAAGATTGTGAATGTGTGAAGACCAGAAAAGGCAGCCTTCTCCTTTCGGCTGCCAGGCGTTGAGGCTGGTTCCGGCAGCTCTTCCTGAGACCATTCTACGCCTGGTGGCGCACACAGGTGCTGCTCTCTGCCGCACCTTCTTCACCTAGGGTGACACCATTGCACCTTGAGAGCTTCAGGGAAGCCTCACTCCATCAGTGCAGCAAAGAGGCTGTGTTTGCTTGTAAGCCTACACATCTAGACAGGGCCCAGCATGGTCAGCAGACAACTTGATTTCATTGTGTTGCTGTTCATGAAGAAGGTGAGTTGTGCAGTTTTGCTGGGTGGGGCATAGTCCAGACATTTGTGTTTTATGCCGTTTCTTCTAGGCCCCTCTTATTGCAATATTCCAGGAAACATAAGCCCTCAACAGAAATATTGCAATGTTGGCAAATAGTAATTATGGGAGCATTAGTTCAAGGGGTGAAATAGATGACCAAGTGACAAGTATAAAGATAGAGATACTGCTGGAGCTAGCACAAAGCCTTGCTTCACTGCACTGTGTCAGCCTCTTCTGCAGTGAGTTCTCGCAACCCCGCATGCTCCTGTTGCTGCCCACACATTGCCAGGCAAGAGGGGTGAGACTGTGCCATTGTGGATAGAAAAGAGTTATAATCTAGAAGAATATAACATATCTCTGCTATCTCCATTGTCTATTTTTCTAACAAAGTGTTGGGAGTGGCTTGAACTCTCTCAGTTCTAACATGGCTTTCACTTCAATTCAAACTATAATATATATATTCTCCAGTATTGAATCTTTTATTGACTCACAGGCTTGAATCTTCTGTGTCATCGAGGTGGGAGTCCCAAGGTAATTGTAATAAATAGTGAAGAGTAAAGCATTGTAAATTTAAGCTTAGGCAAGAGACATTATTAACCAATTCACATAGTTTTCATAAGAACCAGACTTCTGCCAATCAGGAAGCAGCTCCTGAAGCATTCTTGCCCTCAACGGCCAGCATACCTCAGGTTTCTTACCGCACGTCATGTAAAGTAAGTCTCCCTGAGCTATGCTCGGTTCTTCAGTGTTTCTGCTGAAATTCTTCAATTTGTAACCTCCCACTGGTTTTCATCTGTCAGCTATCTTGAGGTATTATCTTGGCTGTTTAATTCTGGCAGCAAAATGTTGTCGGAGAGATCTTTTAATTTATGTGGAAACCTCAGGCTATTCTCTGTGGATCCTCACAAAGGATGCCTGTATTGCCTTCACCCTCACTATAAGTCTAAAGACTATAAATAGTGTTGCACCGTTTTCGCCAAAACTTTGAAGGATAGAGAAGCCAGACTTCTCCTATGGCTACAGACAAAGAAGGCTATGGAAAGTCCATTATCAGATGATTATAAAGTTGAGCGAACTTCTTCTCAAAAGAACATCCATAAAACGGAAAGGCATGAGGAAAAAGACTCCTCAAAGAAAATTCTTAAGACCAAAGGCAAGACAGTTTTTTTAGGATTTTAGTGGCAGAGAACCAGGCCCTGACATCAATGAAAAAGTCTAACCTCAGAGATTGAGAGATCTCATAGAAAGAATAATTCTTATTCTGCTTCTTTTTCTAATAAAAAAACAAATAAAATCAGCTCAGAGCCCTCATCTCCATTTATGAAGAAGTAGTCTACTTCACCTAGAAAAAATACATAGACTGACCCACCGTCGATGCAGCAGGTGTCGACGAAGTAACTATGACAACTTCATCATCACGATCCACATCAATGGTGACAACAGTGCCAACAAAAAAAGGTCGGCTACTATCACATCTTTAGGCTTTGTGCTGCCATCGACCGCAATGTCAACACATTTTACAAACGCAGTAGCGCATTGTTGACAGCTCTGTCAACAGGCCCATCGACGAGACAAGCTGAGATTACCCCCATTACTGAAGAAAGTATTCCAGTTTCCATTCGACCAGACTTCTCCAACTAAAGTCTCTCTGTTACCACCAGCACATCTATTATAAGTGGAGGACACTGATGATGGAGGCCCTTTAGGCATCACATACAGCCCCACACAACTCTATGTGCAGTGCAAAGAGGATGATGACAATGGATATCTAAAAGGAACATATCCATTCCAGGATAGACTTCAGGTGAAAGCAAGATACTTTGAGACCTTTGATGAGCAATACCCATATCATGATACATCTAATGATCAGAGCCAGTACCATAACCCCTTGATGCAGGTTTCAGCAGCCTTGGTAACTGACCTTTGCCAAATGTTTTCAGATTATTATCACAGGTTTCTTGAATCAGGTAATCCTCTGCAACTGCCACAACCAACCCCTGCTCCTCATCGCACTGCTTCCCCGCTCACTTTTCATTTGCCCGATCGTATGATAAGCCCAGTTGTGTAACAGAGACAATCTGTTCCACCTATAATCTTGGCACCCATTTCAATCCACAATGATTACTTGGATGACGATGATGAACAACCGGAGGAGGGTATGATTACCTAGGTTTAGCCATCCGACACTGGGGAAGAATGGGACAACTACATTGCACCGCTTTCATGCCTCTCTTACTCTGCCTGCTGCTAGTTCCCGTCTAGATGACATAGGAGGCTTTCACAATCTTCTGGGGATGGCTTCTAAGAGATTCAATCTCCCGATACCTGTTAAGCAGGCAGACTGCTTCATATATGGTTTTAAGGAATCATCAAGAAAATCGGTAAAGGCTATACCCATAGTACACCACATATGGGCAGAAGGAATGATGCTTACGAAAAACCCTACAATGGTAGTAGTACCTCGCTTTGTCAAAAAATATAAGACATCAGAAGATTCTCTGGCATGTCTTATTGGTCATCCACGCCCGGACTCAGAGGTCATGCAGGCTGCTCAAAGACACTCCAGGAATCCTACCACTTGCATTACACCACATGACTAGGAGAGTATATGTGTAGATAATGTAGGAAAGAGATTCTTTGCTATAGCAGCTGCGACTATTAAAGCATCCAACACTCTAGCTATTCTAGGGATGTACAATAGTCAAAATTGGTCAGATCTGGAAGCCGGCCTTGATTTATTGCCTGAAGATATGCAAAAGGAGGATGAGAGATTTTCAGCCGAAACTATTGATACGACGAGGGATATTGCATCTAGTGCTTTCAGACAGATTGCTGAGGTGCCCAGTCCACTTCTGTCTTAGCAGAAGTTTCGGGAAAAATTTTGGATATGGCATATGATATTGAGAATCTGTTTAAGCATGTTGACAGTGCCTTTTAATCCATAAAATTCGATAGAGAGACTGCAAGATCTTTGTGAGTGTTACAACAGTGTTGTTACCAACCTTTTCATGGCACTAGTGCAAGAGGGCATTTCTCATACAGAGGAAATGTTCAACCACACAGATATCAACCCTATCTCCAGTCACAACAGGGTTACTGCCAGCAGTTCTCACAACACCAGTACAGGCCTCCGCCTGCTGCAGCATCGTCAAGACCACCCCCCTGAAAAAGACCTGCAGCTTCCAGTAAGGCGCAAGGATCCTCAAGGCGTCAGTGACAGCTTTCAGGCACTGGTCACCCCCACACCTCACTCGTGGGACGAATGTTATTCCAATTATTTGGACAGCTGGAATTCGATAACTACAGATCATTGGGTGCTGGATTCAAATTAATTACGGCTTGAAATCCCTTCAAAAACCTCAGTGAAATCCACCTCTCAGGAGATCACATCAACATCTTTGTCGTAAAAGAAGAAATTCTTTCGCTCCTACAGAATGAGGCTATAGAGGAAGTTCCTCATTGAAACACTGGTTTCTATTCCATTTGTTTGCTTATCAAGAAAGTCAGGCTAATGAAGACAAGACCTTGATTTGCGACAACTGAACGAGCTCCTGAAAATCAATCCTTCAGAATAGTAACCTTACAAGAAATATTTCAGCTGTTAAACAGAGGGGGCTTGATGTCATCTCTAAACCTCCAAGAAGCGTTTGATATCCCCATTCATTTAAAACATCAAAGATACTTGAGATTCGAAGTGGCTGCATGCCATTATCAGTTCAAAGTCGTTCCATTTGGTCTCAAATTTTAATAATTGTGTGGCCCCACTAGTTGCTCACCTGAGAGGAAAGGGGCGTCAGGCCTTTGCTGGATCATAAAGAGTCTTTTGTTCTATTCAACAGAGCAATCCACAAGAGCTTATCTTCAGTTGTTTGAGAAGTTAGGCTTTAAACGCAACAAAGAAAAATCGTGTCTGCCTTTGTTAGCCAAGGTGGAACATTGAATGGTAAACGTTGTATCAGCAAATAGTAAAATATTTGACATTTCAGAGGCGTCAGCTTCAGGTATTTGTGCAGAAAACAATGAGAGTACTGCACGAGGGAAAAGCTGTTAATGATGTAGTTGGAATCATGGTAAAGGTCCTCATTTACTTCAGTGGAACTCCCCTCCACATAGATGGGCTTAAGATTGATCTGCAAAAAATTCATTTCACAGAAGTAGTGGAAGATCTTTTTCGAAGATTCAGGAATGCTAAGGATTGCATGGGAGACCTCTGAGTTTCAGAGAGGAGAGAGAAATATTTGGAGCCTTAGAGAAAATAGCTGAAATGCTAGTAGAGGTATACCCAACTCCTTTCCCTAAGCTTCTTGCTGTAAAGAATGACATAGAAGGGTGGGTCAAATGGATGACAGTGATTGGAGGGACACTTGGCTTGCCCTCTGTGGGACTGTAATCTCTGGCAGGCTGAGACTCTTACAACTCAAATACCTCCCATGACCTACTTTACCCTGGAAATACTGTGGCAGGCTGGCAGGGTCCCCACACTCGTGGGGCAGATGCAGGGACCTTTGTCCATGTAGCATGGAATTTCCCTGTCGTTGCTCCTTACTGGTCATTGACCTTTACTACCTTATCAAAGATACTAGGTAGGCCTGTGGACCCCTCACCATGGGTAGCTCCCATAATAGATGACTTTGGGGGACAGTCAGGGGATCGGACCTTCGTGAGCATATTAACTGTGATGGCAAAGCAATACATTGCTGTACCCCCGTTGGAAAAATAGCTGAGAGCTATGGTCAGATATGCAGAGTTTGAGAAACTCATCAATAATGCCATAGTGGCCCGCGTAAATGTCAGAAGATTTGTGTTTGTGTGCTGGGAGTGTCTTGGTATGTAAAGTGACTAATTGGAGACTTATTTCCTAAACAGCTGTATGCAAAACCAGTGCTGCTTGTGATCTTTGATTGAGGCACTGTTCTACTATTGTTTAAAAAAATAATTAAAAACATATATATATATTATGGTTTTTAAAAACCAGAATGAAACCTGTTTTTCGAGCTTGCAGATATTCTTTTTTAAATGGATTTAATTCTGTGGTTTTAATAAATGTGTTCTCAAATGCAGTAAGCTGTGGTATTTGGTGCCAGGGGTAAAACTGTAGCGTTTTTGACAGGATTAGGGAGTATTCTTCCACACATCCTATTTCTCCTAATTATTCATCATTTTCTGGTTGAAATATCTGATATCCTTGCCTTGATTAGAGGCCACAAGCTTGTTGGTTGTTTCCTGTATTTTCTTTCATGCTTCCCATGGATGAACAATGCTGCGTTTTCTGCCAAACGTGTGTGTTGCTGTCACTTGCACAGTTGGTGCTGATGTATATTAAGGATGAAGCAACCAGACGAGATCTCTAGCACCAGCACCACAATCAGTTTAATGTAAGGAATAAAATAAATTGACAGCAAAGTTAGGACAGTGTCAGATTCCTCTTATTACCCGGTTTTAGCAGTTCAAGAAGTCCAAGGAAGCATCCTTTATTTTTCTATTTATGTTCTATTTTCTTTCAAATTATTTTTGGTTGTTGACCCCTTATCCTAGCTTGGTCAGCTTCCCATGGCTCAGTTTTCTGTTTCAGCGCACTGCCTTCCTATGTGACATACTGAAACTGACTTTTATGGAAGCATTGCTTGTTTCAATTCTATTGTTTTATGCAAGCACTTAAGAATGTGTGGGTAATTTAGCAATCCTGATATTAAATAGAAAACTCATAAATAAAAACATATAAATGGCTAGAGACAGGAAAAAGAAAAAGTGGTCATACTTTAGTATTAAACACAAGTGAGTCCGACCGAGAAAGCACTGTGAATACCTGGGGCCATATCATACATAGAAAAAAATCAATAGGGGAATGGATCACTTGTAACCACTTTACCAGGGTTTATTAGTTCGTGGTTCCGTCTTAAAAAACCCTCATATACGTACGTAGCTGGATTTGGGAAAAAGGCGGTATATCTTGGTTCTCCGCCTATACGTAACGTAACAACATAGTCATGGGGTTTATTAGGTATGTTGACCTCCACCCGGAGGTTTAACCACTGGTATTCGCAGTCCGACCGAGAAAGCACTGTGAATACCTGGGGCCATATCATACATAGGACGCATTTTCCTTGTTTCGCTGGGCATGCCTTTTAAAATGTGCGCCCAGTGCAAACAAGGAAAATGCGCCGTATTAGGAGGAATGCGCTGCCCCCAGGGCAGCCTCGAACTCACACTGTCCTGGGGGCAACGCGTTCATGTGAAAAATAGAGCGGCTGCTTTTAGCCGCTCTGTGTTTCACAGTGCAGGCAGCAGGCCGCCTGCACCTTAAAGGGGGATTAGGGATCTCCTTGCAGGCGGGTGCAGTGAGTGACTACACCCGCCTGCAAGAGGATGTCTGGGGGTCCATGGGGCCCAGTTTCCCCCTTCCAGAGGGCTGCCAAGCGTGTGAGTCAGGGCCTGAAATCAATATTGATCTAAACAGTAACATTTATAAAGTGCAAGGAAAACAAAATAATGACATAAATGTAAATTGGGAAGTATGAATAGCAAGAAATGGCAAAGCAATGGCTATGAGAGGCATTGACTTTGTCATTGTTTTTTTAGCCATGTTGGGGTGGGGGAGGGAGTTCGGGTGCAATAAGGACTGGTTGGATGGAGGGCAATTTGAACAGTGGAGGGAGGGTGGGTGACAGGGGAGGGAGGGTGGGTGACAGGATCCACATGGATAACGGAGGGAGGGCAGGTGGGGGCCAACAAAGACAATGGTGGGAGGGCTGGTAGAGCTACAACGGAGGGTGGCAGGGAGTTGCTTGGGGCAAGCAGGTAGACAGCAGATATTGATACTGATAAATTTATAAAGTGCTCAAATGCATTTGAGTGTCTTGGCGCTGGCGTTCGTTAATGCAGAAAAGAACAGATCTATATAAAATGGAAAGGCGGAATTTAAAAAAACACATTTTGTGAAATGAGTCCTGTTTTTTGTTGTTTCCTAAACTGCAAAAGGGTGGATGAAGCTTTGAGGTACAACGGAAACGTATTCCACAATTTAATGGTGACATCTGAGATTTTTCTCCATCCCCACGCTGCTCTTCTAATTTTTGATCTGCTATTGATTTAGTAGAGCTAGAGCGGAGCGGACTTCTGGGAATGTACCAGCAAAAAACCTTTCTCAAGTAGAGTGGGCCAGAATTATGAAGCGCTTTGTAAGCCAAACACAGCCCTTATGAAAGCCATTCTTTTTCCATCTGAAATCCAATGAAGCAACTCAATGGTTTGGGAGATTGATGCATGTTTTGGGATTTTTATCAGCAAACGAGCTGCTGCATTTTGGGGTGCCTGCAGTTTATTCAAGTGTCTTTTTTGAATGCCCATATAAAACACTCCCCAACCAGCTCTTGGACCCAGCTGCAGCAAGTTCCTGACCCCCCAACTGGTGCCTCTCTGTTCCTGGTCCCTTTGGGTGGCTCACAGGCTCTTTAAATTAAGCTTTAGGATTCTTTGCAACGGCTAATTGGCCCGTCCACACTGGAACAGCACAGCTCGCACTGAAGTTCAGTGCGAGCTGCCACAGCCCGTCTCTTAGCACAGCAAGCATTGATCGCCCAAGGAGAACCTCCACCGCAAGGCTCCAGCCCGTGCATGGCGCCCGGCCTGCTCTTCGTGACACACCGACCATCGTCCGCCACACTCTTCTTGCTCCCTGTGATCCTCTCCAACGCGAATGGGACAATTGCCATAAATCTATAAAACTTGAGAATGTAAAACCTCAGCGGGATTAATCTGGGACTGTGTCCGCCCGCACTCCATCGTGGTCGACCTGAACTTTTGACTTTGACCCGATCCAGCACGACCGGATAGCCGTAGTTGGTGCTTTCTGCTTTTAGGTGCTGTTTTACAGTTTATTTTACAGTTTATTTTGCAGTTTATTCTTTAAAAACTCATATCTCCGGTTCTACTGATTAGATTTTTGTTTTTTTAGTCTTGTTTCATTTATTAAATTAAGCTCTATTTTTCTAACGTGTGGGATCCTTTTTGTGTGCTGTTTTTCTGTTTGAAGTGTTGCACAAATACTTACACTAGGTTAAGCCTGACTGCTCTGTACCAAGCTACCAAAGGGTTGAGCACAAGTTAATTTGGGGTTTGCTTGTGCCTTACACTGACAAGGATTGTGGCTTGCTGCTTGACCAGGGCTCACACCCCAGGCAACCATTAACCCAATTTCTTACACATATGATATTCTTTCAGCTCCTAGTTTTCGTGATCCAGTCGGCTCACTCCATTATTTGATATGCAGGTCTCTCTGCCTGTTTGGTTACATGGACATGTCAAATTGATGTTTTTCATTTTGTATGTTATGATATTATACCACAAAAGCTGATGTCATAAATGAAAAGTAACTGTCACGACAGTGGTTGCGTTCTTCTTTGGTCTTGCTGAATTTGAAAGGCTAATTCCTGCGCTAGAGAGAGGTGGCAATTCCCAGCTTTTGAAATATTCACCCTTTCTTTCATTTCGAAACTATGTTGGCAAAAACAATGAAATAGACTTTCACAGAAGTGTGCAGTTCAATAAAATGGATGTCTCTCACAGTCAAGTTGGTGTTGCCACACAACCCCGTAAACCTATTTGTTCCTATTTCTAGATATTTCCTAGACTAATTTTAATCCTTCATGCCCACTATACAGTCTTACTTCTTACTGTGTGAAGCGTTCACTTTACACTTCTATGATGTTATTCAGTTTAAAAAAAATCCAATTCTAACAAAGGGGCAAACAGTTATTCTTTCCACCCAGTTGTACTAGGCCCTGTTTCCCAAAACCCTGTTTCATAATTCAAATACAGATGGCATATTTTGAGCTACTTAAACGGATGAAATGCCTGGATCAGGTCTGAAACAATATAAGAATTGTGTGCTCGTAATCAAACGGCGCTATGAGATTATTTAGGCATTGAATTTTCGCGTACTTTCTAAAAAAAAATTATTTTTTTTCCTTTCAGGACTGTGCTTATTTGCGCCTAGCGGTTGCCTTTTTTCCAGGCTAGCCGAGGCTGCCAGTGAGAAAGGTAAGACAAAGATAATTTATTTTAACTATTTGACTTGAAAAATATCAAATGTTCAGTTCACTTCTCAAACCTTTTGCCTGGCATAACTTTGATTTACACCTTTACAAGTGTAGATATTCATATGCACACGATGTCAAATTCACAATTGGACTATGAATGCAGCTGTCTGTTTCATGTTTGCATACTTGCCTTGGTTGCTCATGCTATCTTGCTATTCTTCCCATGTGTCTTCCTGTTCCTGAGGGCTCACCCATTGGTAGGAAACAGGAGAGAGCCAGAACCATGTAATAGGATAATGTTATCTTTATGGAGACCAATATCCCATCCCAGCTCTCACTTCTATTCCGAAGACACTCCTGCCCTCCCCTGTGCATCACTGAGAGTCGGAATTATTTCTAAGGGAACTGGTGAAGAGTAGCTGAATGCTTTGTATGAATGCATAGTACTGGCTGCGCACACATCCAGCATTAACAGCTTGAAGAGTAGTGTTATTCTTGACAGTAGGGGCCGAGGTTCCCAAAGATTTGAAATAGGAGAGAGCCTCAGAATAGGTATAACAGTTCAAATGATGAGAAGCATTACGTTTAGGTCTTTATCTATAAATGGAGTTAACACAGAGTGTGTAGCCTACACTGGGCCAAATCTCATTTTGCATTTAGCTCTCTTGCTTAAGAACGGTGTCTCCTTGGCGTGTACCAAGAAGTGATTTTACTGTGCTGCATGTAAGTAGATGGTGTACTGAGGCAGCTGCTCGCAGTGGCCCTAATACACCACCGACCCTCATCAGGAGATGGCCAGCGGGATATCAATTGTATGCGTCTACTAAGGGTCTTCAAAATGGAATAAACAGTACAAGCATAGGTATAAGACTTGGTTCTTCTTCATTGACATCCTGCCTTTTCTCAATCCATTGTTTGGTGTTAGTAGGCAGTGCTTATTTCTGCTGATGTTTGTAGCTCACTCTTTTTTGAGACCTGGAATTATTATTCATAATTAAAGTTACCTTTAGCAAGACAGAGAAAGGTGGAAAAGGGAAAAAGAAGCAAAAGAATGAATAAAACAGTGACAATGGGAGACTTCAGGGACCAAAAAAGAACCTGCAAGAGTGAGATAAAAAAAAAAACAGGAAGCTGATAGTGGTTGAAGAAAGAGGTATGAGGCGGTAATCAAGACGAGACAGCCTTAGTATTCAGCAACTATGGCATTCGTCTGAGAAAGAACTTTGCGACCCTGCACTTTTTTTCACCGATTTGAGCTCTGTTAACTCAAGTAAAAGCAGCCCTGAAATTTCACCTGGTGAAAGCGCCAAATTTTGACAAAGGGACAGTTAAAGGACCATCTTGGTGTATGTAGAGTGTTCGTGCAGTAAAAAGTTTCATTGACGTAGACCACTGAAAATTGTCCCGCCATTCCTGCGTGCTTGTAATGCCGTCTGGTGGCTGTTGGAGTAAGCCAGAACACTTCTGAAACAGGCCTTGGGTGACTTTTCACGTAAACATGTGCATAACAATAACATTCTGTTTTGTTCTTTCTCAACGGCCTGGAGTTTGTTTTCCACGGTCTGTTTCCCTGCGCGCTGCTGGGAACTGAACTGGCGTGTCACGCTGTTACTCTTGTTTGGTTGAGCAGAGGAGGAAGTTGGCAGCTCTCAAGCGTTTTCTCTTTAAGGGCCTGCTGACATGTTATAAGGAAATTGCTGTGCCATCCCTCTTCCTGCAACAGTTAAGTCTGTTTAACCCTAATCATGCTGTCATCTAGCTTATTCTTATGCAACATGTTAAGTTTTTAATATATTCGTTTGCACGAGACCCTTTCTAACCTTTATTGTATGATTTATTTTTGTTCAAATATTTGTTGAGGCATTTAAAATCCATTAGTCATGGCTTGCATGTGGGGTGGGAGGGGAGGCATGGAATTTCTTGCATATGTATGCAATGGTTTGTTATGGTATCTGGTATTTCTGGAGTGCTATGGCATAGTGAAACGCTCATTGCTTGCGTACAGCGGTTGGGAGCCGGAGCCTGCATGGGGGAGAGTGTCATATGTGGGAGTATAAGTGTACTGTATGGTGCATGAGTGTCCAGGGTGTTCCCAAATCATGGAATGGCAGACTTGCCGCTGAAGTCATTTCATCTTTAAGCTGGTGGAGTTTTCCCTAAGCCATGGTTGAGGTTGAAAGGCTTTTGTGTGCGGTGGATTGTAAGATGAGCCATGCTGAGCTGTGAGACTGGCTTAGTTGCTGAAAGGGGAAGAGGAAACGGACTGAGAATTATTCAGCCCTGAAATACCTTCATACAGAGAATTATTTGTTGCTCCCCTACCCCCTGTGAGGTTCATCGAAGGGTAAGATACACCAGTCAGTCAAACTAAATTCAAGATCCCAATGGAACCCTCGAATTACTCTGGCTTCAAATACTCCTATTGGATCTACTCATAAGTAAGATGCTGAGACAGCTGGAAAATACTCTTCCTTAGATGTTCCATGCACCCAGATAAAATAATGCCATAGTGGTTGAAAATTACTCAGGCCTTGGTAACTCCTGGCCAGAATTCCAGTCCGAGTTATGTTGTCTCCTTAAGAAAAGACTTCCCTGTAGATAACATACGAACAAGCAGGTACCTGCTTTGTCACAGTCAGACAGAATAATTTGTATTTCCTTGAAGCCTAATTTAGTAAACCATGGGCATATTTCGGTTGTTCGCTGCCACGTTATTCCAGTGGCCCTGCGATAATGAACAAATCCCTGAAAGATCAGGGTTATTTTGTTACCAGAAGTGGGCTTTTTGACTTTTTTTTTGTTTTGTTGAATTTGTACAGCACTTTTGCAAAGCGACTTACCATTATGGTAAAGAAAGAGGTTAAACAAGCATTGGCATAGCCAATAGGTCTCGACGCTTTTGGGACCTTATAGGAGATTATTAAGGAGATGTCCTTGCCTGTACTTAAAGATGTTGTTTAAGCGTTAATACATTTAATATAGCGTCCTTAATTTTTGTTTTTGACCTGACTAAATAATGAAGTATTTCAAAATGTGCTGCATAATGCTGCGTAATTTGCCTTTTCTTGCCACATAATTTACTCAATCCTGCCGCATAATTTGGCCCTATCCTGCCGCATAATTCCAGTTGTAGGGCAATCAGGCAGTGGCAGTGGCAGATGAGCTGCTTTCAAAGGTCAAAGAATGGGCCGTTGTTTTGAATGTTTGTTTGCCTGTTTTATGGTCTGGTGGGACAACAAGCCTACTGTTTTCAGAAATGTTTTGCATAGTGTGATGTTGCCATACGTACTGGTTGAGAAGCCTGTGCCAAAGTGGTGCCAATCGCTTTACAGGTGCACTACTGTACACAGGTACTCACACTAGTTTATATTTTTTTCACAAAGTATTTGAAACACGCTAATGCTATGCGTAGAATACAATCCACGCAAAACGACTATCTGCAAAACAAAATAAAACTCCACCCAAAAAAAACACTAACTTGTCATAAATTTTGAAGAACGTCATGATTAAGACTATTTGGTAAGAAAACCTAAAAAATAATTCCCTAGTGTCAAAGTGGATAAAACTAGAATCTATTTTCATTTATCTTGTGCGTGCGCCAGGGTGAGTCTCCTAACAAGCAGCCTGCTGAGCAGCAATGCATAATGGCTTGTAAGCCTCGGCACTGCTAGTGTGTTCAGAGGGGGCTGGGAGATTGCTTAACGATCCGTTCGTTGCTTTCACTAATTATTGTAATTGCATTTATATAGCTCTTACTACCACTAATGAGGCGGTGAAGCGTTTTTCGGCTTGTAGTACGCTACTCCAGAACCCAAAAAGGATTAGTGGTGAATTAGTATCGGGAAATATGAAATTAATTTGAGTAGTGGGCCTGTGAGTCTGGTATTTGGATTGTAAAAGATAGTGGAGGGATAGAAGAAGGAAAGGTTTGCATTTATATAGCACTTTCTACCCCTGATGAAGTGTCAAAGCGCTTTTTGGCGAGTAGCACGCTACTCCGGAACCCAAACATAATTAGTGTTGAACTAGTATAGAGAAATATGACAATAATTTGAGCGATGGACATGTGAGTCTGTTAGCTGGATTGAAAAGGATAGTGGAGGATTAGAAGAGGGAAGGGCCCAGAAAGTGTTTATTTGGAGATCATAGCAGTAGAAGAAGGTTTGGGATTGATGTGGCCAGCCATTAAAGATTTGTCCAATATAGATGCCACGTCATCTGGGTTTTAACCTAATCATATTCCTGTTTCCTTAACTCTAAGCTTTTTACCACAACACAGGGATTCAAATCAACAATACACTTTTCACAGCTATGAATCTAATACAGCTCAGCCCATGACTTTATGCCCTTGACATGAATGATTTAATTTGTTTTGGGAAGAAAGCTTTTAAATGAGCGCATTTTAGCAACCAAAATTACAATTGTGTGGGAACATAGTGGTGGTTCCATGACTTGGGACACTGTGAGCAGCAGCAGCACTGGTGGCAACAGTATTACAAGTGGGCAGCTCCAGCAGTGGCTGGCACCCTCCTGAGGAACAAGCACTAGTGTAGCCAATAGTTCTGATTTATTGAGCCAACATATTAAAACAGCAGTTGCTAATGTTGGAATGTGCAAATGTTATGTCACTAAAGTCAGACCTATTGGCTTTGGTAGTGATGATTGAAGCAGTGATGGTAGTGGTAATTGTGGTTGGAATATGGTGTTGATAGTGCTAACGGTGATGGTACTGGTGGTGGTAATAGTGGATGTGTTGGTGGCAGTGAAGTTGGTGGTGGTGGTATTCGTAATGGTGCTGGTGAAGGTGGCGGTGGTATTGATGTAAAAATGATGTTGATAGTAGTGGTGTTGGTAGTAGTAGTGGTGGTACGGATGATAGTGGCAGTGGCGGTAATAGTGATGGTGGTAATAGTAATGGTGCTGGTAAAGGTTGTGGTGGAATTAATGACAGTAGTGGTAATAGTGGTTGAAATAATGGTGTTGATAGTAGTACTTATGGTGGTGGTATTAGTGGTAATGGTGGTACTAGTGGTAAGGGTGATGGAGGTGATAGTAATGGTGGTAATCGTAAGGGTGCTTTAAAGGCTGTGGTGGAATTAATGAGGCTAGTGGTAATGTTGGTTGAAATAATGGTGTTGATAGCAGTGCTAATGGTGGTGGTATAAGTGGTGGTGGTGGCAGTGGCATTGATAGAGATGGTGGCAATCATAATGGTGCTGGTAAAGGTTATGGTGGAATTAATGATGGTAGTGGCAATGGTGTTAATAGAAGTGTTAATGGTAGTGGTATTAGTTGTAATGGTGGAGGTGGTAGTAGTAGTGGTGGTGGTAAGGGTGATGGTGGCGGCGATGGTGGTAATCGTAATGGTGCTGGTAAAGGTTGTGGTGGTGTTATAATGGTAGTGGTAATGATCTAAGACGGTGTTGATAGTAGTGCTTATGGTGGTGCTATTAGTAGTAGTGGTGGTGGTAAGGGTGATGGTGGCGGTGATAGTGATGGTGGCAATCTTGCTTGTAAAGATTGTGGTGGTGTTAATGAGGGTAGTGGTGGTTGACATAATGGTGTCGATAGTAGTGCTAATGGTGGTAGTATTAGTGGTGATAATAGTAGTTGTGGCGATGGTGGTGACAGTGAAGGTGGCAGTGATGGTCATCTTAATGTGCCATTAAAGCTGGTGGTGGTGATATTGATGATAGTGATAAACTTCAGTGAAGTAATATATAAATAAAAACCTCCCTGCGAGGGGGAAAAGGGAGCTACATCTCCATTCCCAGATGCCGGGAAAAACTGGGAAAGAGCGCAGCGAGGTAGGGCGGAGCTCTGAGAAGAGAGCTGGCATACCTTTCGCTTCTGCCAGACCGAGACGCTGTATGCTCCCAAAAGATAAGGACGGCAGTGAGAGGAGGAGGATAGGGTAGCAGTGGGGAAAGTGACGTGGTTGTATGGGGAGAGGAGGAGGAAGTGATGGTGCAGACAAGGAAGTGGATAGCAAATGGAAAGGAGGAGGTAGGAGAGGTTGGCCAGATGAAGTGGTGTTTGCTGATCGGCACACCTGGCCCTGATGTAACTGTTCAAAGTCTTGAGATTTGGGTACAGCCATCCTGGGGAAAGATGTCCAAATCTGCATTAGGGCATCCATCAAAGAGTCAGGTTTGCTCAAAAACGTTTAAGAAACAGGTCTACTGCATTTGAAAAAACACCAGAAAGAAGGCTTCTTTTTGCATGTATTGCATAAAGTCCCTAGTGTGATGACTGGCTGTAAAATAGTTCCTCATGCATTGCAATGCAAGCCTTCGATAGGAGGCAGACTGATGCACCAAACAGCCAATACCATGAGGAGAAACAGCAATTCTCCTGTGGGTGGGACCACAATACCCCTGTAAGCATAAGTTTAAAAATTACTAACAAATCATTTGCTAAAGAGCAAAAACTTTCCATTGTCAGATTTAAAATTATGGGGCATAGCACTTTTGAACACTGTTTTGTATGCAAATTAAACACTATATATTCTGCTATAGGTGAGACTGGTCCAGAATGCTGCCTGTTTTGCCACCTGGGTGCACACCACTGGGCCTGTCCACACTTATTGGGTAATTGGAAGCATGTGGTTAGTAGGTGGCTAGATTTTATTTTGTTTACAACTGTGCCAAAAGACACTCTGTTTCCCTATTTTTGGCTAAGAGGGAATGGGAGGAAAATGTTTGGACAATAACCAAAACAACTTTAGGACTATAGAAGGGGTATCCAGGGGAATCAGTGGAGAGAGGGCTATGACACAAAGGATTAACATTTCATCATACTGCAACACCTCTCTTACAGCTCTATTTCAAGGCACTGAAACCACAAATGTACCACTACGATTGAGTCCTGAAATGGAAAACCCTTGTGAACAAATAAACTACTGTATGCCCTTAAATGCTGTGCTTAGAATAAGAAGCGCTGAGCAGAAATGCTATGCTGACTATTACCTTCCATGTACGTCATCACATGCACACACTATTGCCACATACATCACCAAATACATGAGTCACAGTCATGAGCCACATACTCCATCATATACAAATGAATGTACTCTTTAAAATGCATGTGACCAAGTTGTACATCATTACATGCACAAGTCACAGCCGAACACAGCATAATTCATACAAAATACTGCCACAAATGTCATAACAAACATGTCACACTGCCACATAACGGCCACATGCATGAATCACATCCATGACAATATCACATGCACGCATCACCATAATAAGGAAAGAAAATACATTGCACTGCAGTAACCCAGACAAAGTAAAATGCGGCATTTTATGGGTTATCAAAAGGGAGGGGGAGGGGAGGAGAGAGTGAAGGGGCAGGTAGATGGGAAAAATAGATAAGAAAGAGTGAAAAAAACAGTAGAAAGGCATATTAAAGTTAAGTATCCTACAGCGTTTTTTATTTTAAACAGCATGGACGCTAGCATTGCATATTTTTAACATGACACTAACTACAATGCACTCGTTTACATGTTATTATCACAGTGTGCTCTATTGCATACCAGCGGTGCCCGAAAGGCCCCTGTCTCGAGCCGCTTTCATATGAAGCCATGTAAGGCAAGCTGCTGCGAGTAATCATAGCAGAGCAGAGTGGGAGGCTGATGTGCGACAGGAGGTGGGCCTAGCTTCCTGAAGACTTTTCTGTCTTTCCTGAAGAGAGCAGCGCCCGAGGTCGACCGGTGTGCGCTTGTTTAAGGTGCCCCGTTCTCCCCCACACGCCTCCTATGCCTGCTGCCCAAGCAGTAACCATAAAGTACTGAAAAATATAGCGCGGTCATGTTGAAGCTGTGTTCATGGCACAGGACCAATTCAGTGAAAATATTAGTGCGGCAAACAAACGAAAAATACATCAGAGTATAAAGGGACATGTTGCAGGGGTAGTCGCCACAAGGTGAAAAACACACCCAAAGGAGGGGTCAAAGAGCAACACCTTACCGATGAGAAGAAAGGAATTCAGAAAGGCACAAAAAGAAGGAACAAATGGAAAGCGGTGGGCGTGGCCAAAGCACCCCGACCAAATACAGCATGCCTCTCGGAGCAGTACATGCACACTGCTAAGTTCGACCTAAAAATAGGGAGAACTGAAAATTGACATGATCTATAGGAAGAATTGTGAGATAAGAATGTCATTCTTTAGCAGTGTGGGAAGTAGTGTAAATTGTATTTCTCCTTGCATATGGAACTTGCAACTTGAATTTCATGAAGGGATTATGTTCATGTAAGATAAATAACTGGCCTAAGTTATGATGTAGTGTTTGCCCCCCACTATGGAATCATAGAATACGGTTCTAGCAGGCAAATTATTTGGCCAGTTCCTGTAAAAGTTTCACTAAGTATCAGCATTGCAGGTATGAAAATGAGTGCATTTTCCACACTTAATCTACTGTTGCTCAATGGCTAAGACATTATTTTTTGTATATATTTATTCAACCTTCTGTCTCCTCCCTTATGAGTTAACCATATCTTCCAATATTGTCTTTTCTAATTTTTTTATTCATTTACTGTGTTGATTTTGGCTCTTTATAGCTCAATACACTGTGCTCCTTCCTCTTCTGCATTTTTAGGTCTCGCCTAGCGATGCAGCGCCATGCGCTGCTCGCTATGCGAGATCTATTGTTGCCGACTTTAGCTCCGATGCGGGACAAGAGATGTGCACACGCGTAAAAGACATCAGCTGTGAACGCGTACGGCGGCGTTAGCTGAAGTTGCAGGACAGGATATGTGCACGTGCATTAGTGATGGCGCGTTAACACGCCTCCTTCTTGCACTTTCCCAGACTGCCGATGTGCACGCTCAAGGGCACGCTCACGGCGTGTGTATGTGCTTGGGCCCGGACAGCACATGGGCACGCGCACGGCGTGTGTTTCAGCTCTCGCATAGAGACGCAGCGCATGTGCTGCTCGCGGGCTCCGAAGGAAGAAGATGGGAGTTATGTAAGGTACTTTATTTATGCTTGTTGCTTTGTTGTGAGGGTTTGCTGGTGTCGCATCTTTGGTATTTCGGAGCCCGAAGCGCTGTGCCTGCTCGCATTCACGCATATTGCAGCCCTTTTTTTCAGCAAGGAAAGGCTATTCCAGGTACATTTATTTAGACAATTTTCGTTGACGAAGGAGGCGCCGTGGGTGGTTAGGACTCGATAAACACCCAATACTGTCGCACATGCATCGCCAAAACTTCAGCGTTTAGTACCTCAACCAACACGGAAGTTACGATTCTGAACGTTTCCTTTCAGGACTATCCCCTGAGAAATGAGGCGTTTTTCAAAGGCCCTATCTAAGGCGCTCATTAAAGAACAGATTTTTCGGTGCCCTGGGAAAGATGATTCTAGCAGACAGTATCGACGCCCCACCCCTGCCCCTTGTCAACCATTGCCCGCCTTAGGGACACTTACACAACAAGGGCGTTATTTATAACCGCTGCTCTTGTTCGGAGCCTGTGGCCTTCCTCGGGCGTGTAGCGCTTCATTATGAGCTGTTTCATTTTCTTCACTGAAAGTAGCATTTTCCACTTTCTTTTCTTTGATCCAAAGAGCCCCCCCCAAGTGCAGCGCTTTAGTTCAGTGTAAAATTTGCACAGCCCCTGTCCTCGTGAAAAGAGGGTCGTAAAACTGTGGAAGTAATTTTCTGGGAAATGCCATCTCTACAATTTGTAAAATTCGTGTCTGCAGGTTTGGGTCCTCCATTTTCTCTGTGGCAGACTGCTGAGCTGTCCTTCTGTTTCAAGTTTACTCTTTAGAGGGATCCTATATGCATGCCCCGAGGTGTGATTCCCTGCCCTTTCGCATGATAATTAAATAGCAGAGTCCTCAGGCCATGGGAAAGTTCAGAGAAGCCCCACTGCAGCGTGCCAGGCGCCAAATAGTCATCTGTTTATTTTTAACGTCTCTGGAGTGTGTTGCATGGGAACATGTGGCCCATCTCACTGTTATAAACACAAGCTAAATGCAGGCTTATGCCATTTAGACCATATATTCGCACGTACGCTCACGGGACACCAGCTTACGGACAAGTGTAAGTTTGCTCTGGAGAGTTAAAAGCAGAATTTTAAGCACAGCGTGAGGAAGCCCGGACAGGGCAAATCCGCTATTTCCCTGAAATGAGTGCGCTTTTACCAACAATAGTCTACTGTATGGAGCAAACTAGGTTAAGGGTGTCATCAATACTGGACATAGAAAATAATTTTCAAGACGATATATACGAAGCGTTTCCAGTTATAGGTTGATATCTTTATAGAAAGCACATTTCATTATATGTTACCCAAACGGATTCCAATATGCAATGTTATGAAATGGCGCAAGCTGCGAGCTATTGGCATTGTAAATGACAATGCCTTTCATTCATGTTTTACAAACAAAAACATAAATAAAAGGCATTGTCATTTACAATGCCAATAGCTCAAACTCGCGTAATTGCGAGACCTATTGCATTGCAAATGCTTGTTTTAACTGTTTGCTCTATTATGCAAATATAGCTTGAAGGACGGTTCTGTTATTTACCTGACTTCTCTAATACGAGAGTCTGAACTTCAACCTTGTCATTGCTGTCACAGTACTATATCGTTCACTTGTTGAGATCATAGGCCTTACCTTATTTACAATCTCACTCCTACTGGAAAGCAGTGCAAAGCTTTCTCCATCCTTTTGGCAAAGTGTATACTTGAGTTGCTGCTTAACCTCAAGCAGTTTATTTTATGATCTTGTTCAAGCATTGGTCTGAAATTGATGACTCTCACATATTCTTCTCCTTACACACATAATCTCTTTTTTGGATCTTTAATCTGTGTAGTTGTTTCGCTATTTTATATCAGTCATACCTAAGCGTTCCCATTGTTGCGGTAATGCTAAATTTCTAAAAGGTTTCAGTTCTCTCTAATGCCATTGTTTCATTGAGATGTTAAAGAAAAGTGAGATGAGTAGTTATTTTCTATGTCTTGTTTCATTGCTATATGTACAACAGATTAATTTGTGACAAATCTAGCATGGGTAGGGTAACTATGGCATACTCCCTTTTATATTTGTTATTGTTTGCCATGAACATACCTGATTTTCTACATCCTGATCTGGCTTCCAAGAAACCAATACTCTTGACCAGCTGGTATGTGTTACCAAACACTCTTGGTTTAACAACAAATTGCGCCAAATCGTTAACTCCCAGTGGCACTTGTTGAACCTGGACCTAACTACGCCATCTATTAGCAAACCTATTTTTTCTTTCAAAAGGAATAAAAACCTCAGGAACATGCTAGTCCGCGCAAAAAGACCCAATAGACCCCACTGCATGCAACTCTCCCTTTCGGGAGGAAAACCAGTCGTAGGCAATCACAAATGTGGCAATTGCCAGGCATGTCAAAATGCAATTGTGGGCGATCATATCTCCATCAACTCTCACACTGTCCATCTCAAGGAAATGACCAACTGCCGCTCGGCGAACATCGTATTTGCCATCCTATGCCCGTGCGATTTGGCATATATCGGAGAAACAGCCAGAGAATGCCGCGTGCGTATCGGTGAGCACAAATCCAACATCAGGCTCCTTAAGCACTCGGCTCCACTAGTTAAACATTGGGCGCAGCAAAAACACGGCGAAAAAGATGTACGCTGGACTATCCTTGAGAAGGTACGCAACCTTGCTGGCGCCGATGTTACTGCCATCCGTCGCAAACGTGAATTATTCTGGATGTTCCTACTTAACACCAAGGACTGCATGAATGTCTCCAATGGGAACATGCCTTCCTTTAATGTGGCACTTTACCCTGGCTTATTTCGGGACCCTTATCTTTTCTCCCCTACCTGCAATGAAATTCACCTGGTTTTTCTCTATAAAAAAAATATATATTTTTTTTTTCATCTTTCCCCCCCTTTTTTCTGCAGCATCAGGAGTGGGCTATACGCTAGTTGCTGTTTCCTAGATACCTTTTACTTGTTTTCTTTCCCCTCCGTCTGTCTTACCGATTCTATTTTTGTATGGCTATACATCTGTTATTGCTTCTGCGATTTTACCGATTAGCCTTTATTGTTTGCTTTGCACCCTTTTTTGGCCGCCGAGTCTCTCTAGCTCCTACCAGAACCGGCAGCCGTCTTTGTCTTTTCCCACTTGATTCCGCGCCCTCATTACATTGTTTCTAGCAATTTTGTTTCTTTGGAACTTTAGTTTATTCTTCCCCAGGAGTTCGGGCCATGTTTTATTCTTCCTAGTCCCTTCGGGTGCTGCTTTCACTTTATCGTGGCGCCTGAATCTATTCCGCTTATTTCATGTTGCTGAGAACCCTTGACGGGTCAGATGACCCCCTGTCCCTGCTCTATTGGTCGCCTTCCTGCTATTTTTCATTTAAATTTCGGCGGCGTCCCAGTAGCTTGTATACTCTGTCTTCGACCAGCTACCCTGGATTGACCATCATGTCACCGCTGTTATCAGCTTAATTTCAGTAAGTTGTAGTTTGTCCTCCCGCCCGTGTTCTTTACTTCATTTATACTTCTTTGATTGTTTTGTCTAAGTTTCCCCGTTTTCCTGCTTTGACAGGACTATCCCTATCCTGAGTGAGGGACTATTCCGCTTGCTTATCTGTTTACTTTTTCATCGTTGACGGACGCTTGGCTTTCCAGGTATGTAGCTATTTATCCATACCTTTCCCTTTTTTCTTTTCTTTTTTTTCTTTTTCTTGTTCTTTTTTCTTCCCCTATTGCGCTCTTGTGCCTGCCATTTAGCAGCTGTGCACCGGGACTGATTTTTGTTTCTGTTTTTTCTGTTTGATTCTGGCTTTGCTCTATCACAAGCCTCCCACCCACTCATTTGCCGCGTATCTTACTTCAGGGGCTCGTTTTTACATCGAGCGGTCTCTGAGGTTTCTTGGGACTCTGCCTCTATACTTTCTGATTTTATGTTTTTTCTTTCTTTGGTTTTCTAATTTTCTTGCTAGACGCTCCCTTGCGCTTAGTTTATTTTATATGTCTTTTACTTCACAGCATTTATCTGGCCTGCTCGATTTTTCGCTATTTGGACATTTTCTCTCATTCTGCATCCTGCTGCCGTCTTCTGTTTATCGGCCTGCAGGTAATTATCAAGAATCCCTACTTCCACTTCGTTTCATCGTGCATATTTTTTGAGCCTTTGCAACATATGTGCGCAGTGGGCTAGACTTCTATCAATCGAGTCACCCTGAGCACGTTACAATTAACGTTTTATTATTTCCATTTCAGACCCGTGTTGCTATCCTTGGACCTCCTGGGTCAGCCCGTTCCTAGTTTACCGGCGGCCTATTTTCCCCACCGCATTACCTTGGCTGCAGCTTTACCCCTGTTGCCACTTCAGTTCAGGCTTTACTCCATTTTCTATCTGTGCATTTTACCATGCTGCACGACATTCTTTGTTTGCTTAAATAGAAGGTTCTCTGACTTGGAGGGGTGGGTATTTAGCTTGTTGTGATTCTTTTTCCTTTATATTTTTTTCTTCTTATGATATGCGAGTTATGAATTCTCTCGATTGAGAGCCTCGTGTTCTTCTTTGCATTTTCCACTACTTTCTCTATCCTAGGTCTTTTTTGGATTTGCTAATTGTAATGGCCTTGTAGGCGGATGTTATTTCACTGCTTTTCTGCCGACTTCAGGCTTTATTATTTCTGTCTTTCCCTGTTTTGATTGTGCACCTGTTTGTTTCATCTTTCACCTGAATAGAACTCTTTTGGACATTTTTTTTGATAGGTCCAGTGCTGTAAGAATAGTATATATGTCATCTTATTTATCTTTATTAAATAAATTATTTTGTTTATGTGAATAACAATTAGTTCATTGCAATTAGCTGCAGGATTGAATATCACAGTATGTTCATTTATTTTCAGAAATTGTCCCACCTCTCCACTGTCTTGTCATCCATGCCCTGAGGAAGGTGTTTGGCCATATCCGGTCTCCGCACCGAAACACGCGTCGGCGTTTTGTGACACTTCTATTTCTGATCAAGATTTGTTTTACCCTTGATTAACCCCCTCCCCTTTCTAAATAAACACTGTATTTGCCAATTTATTTATTTCTCTCATTATTGTCTTATGTTTATACCGATGAGATGTATTGAATACATTGGTGTTTTCTAAAAATACTTTTTGGTCTACAACCTTGTGGACACTGGGGGATACTTTGTTATTTATGTTGTTTTGCTAAATTGTGTAAGTCACTGTATGTGTGTTGTGAGTTTTAATGAAAGAGGTATGATAGGATGCTCGTTTGTGTGATTGGTATCGAATGAGTGGTGGGACTGTATATATTCTTTGCTTTGTATATATTGTCTGTTTTACATTTGTATATCTTTTCATTGACATTGAATTAATAAATCTATTTTGTGATACTTCTGTTCTCCCTATTCTTCAGCACTGCTTAGACTACTATATCACATGACGTTATGCATATTGTAAAATAAATAGGTTGGGGTCTTTCTTGTTTGATTGCACTGGCTTCCAAGGGAACCTACTTTCTTCTCCCACTTTCAATTTGTCCCATTCACTCCAATATCTGGTGGTCATAGACTCACCTTCTCAGCAATTATCAGAAACTCACTTTCCTGTTCATCAGTCTTTACAACTGAAAGGGGTAACACAAGACACAAAGGCATTCTGCCTGCTTTTGATGCACTTTTCACTGTCTTAAGACATCGCCTTCTGCGACTCTCATCCTTCATAGACAGCCTCTCTCACACCCACTCAAATGACACCTTTAAGATAGTGCTCTACAACCAAAGAACCTTCACTTCCGCTCTAATCGGCACCCACCGCGTCTAGTATACTTCCTACATCCACCTTTTAAATTCAAGGTAGTTCTTGTGCTTCTCAGTTTCTTCCATCCTTTGCATGCTCCACTGAGGATGGTTTACTCGTTTGTCCTCCTGTCATACACTGCTCCACGTCTCCTTACTCTCTCGATACCAGTCTTTATACTTTAATGAGAACCCATCACCTATCGACTTCCTCCTACCACCTTTGCAGCATGCTTCAGTTGCTTCCTGTAAGTGCTAGGTCTGCACTTAAACATGCCATCATCATCCATGATGACATTGTCACCGTCTACCTCAAATTTCTTCTTCATCCTATGGCACTTGAACATTTGTGCTTATTACTCTTGACCACCTATCCAAGGTTATTGTGGAGAAACTGGACAGTGTTGGCTACTGATAGTTGATCAAAATGTTCGCCCATGATCCTGACTGTGGCCTCGACTTGCTTTTCTTTAGAATTACAGTAGTTGGCGTCCACTAATATCAGCCCCAGTTATGGTCATAGTTAGGGGCTGATTACGATGCTGGTTGGACTGGCTTCCGCGGTCCTGTCGGACCGTCGAAGGTCTCTTCGGAAGCGGTCGGTGCGACCGCCGGATTACGATGCATGCATCGTGTACGCCGACCGACCGCTGAAAGACCGTTCACTCTGACAGCTTTTCTCGGCAGTCGGAGAAAAACAGCATCTATAGGGCAGTACAGGGATCTCCGACGCCGTCCGGATTATGATGGCTTCCCGTGACTCGCCTGTGGCAGTCCAACCGGCTGCCTTGAGTCATTGGAAACGAAGGATTTTTAGTGCATACTCACCCAAATATGCTTCTCTCCAGCAGTCTCCACCGTGGATCCCTTCCTCCAGGTCCCCCATACACCTGGCAGCTGAACCCCAATGACTACGATCCTGTGGGCGCCGGAATCCAGAAAAGTCCTTATGCGTTATGTATCCCCATTGATTGGACTGTGCACATTCCGCCACACTCCAGCAATCGGGTACATGGTGCACAAGGCATACCCCAACATATGTATACACAATAGAAGCTGCTCCTAAGGTTTTGACCGAAAACTCTCTAAAACCTAAGTGAAAATGCTGGCATCTCACAAAAAGTGAAGGACTGTCCTCACACACCACCAGGTGTCATGCTTCATCATCGGCAGTCCTCGCTCTCTAGAAACTAGCTTTGGTAGAGAGCGGGCCTTCACCTGACGACAGGGAGGCACTTCTAAAGCTAAGTGGGGGCCCGTGAAAGTGAGTGTAAAGTTAAAAACCACTATAATTACCAAATTACATTTAATCAGAAAGGTAATTATATGGTATTAAAATACAAGGACTGTGAGAGTGGCGGACTATTATTGCCCCCTCACCGTAGTGATTACTTTAGTCAACATGTTTCTGCCTGCTTGGCCCAAAGGGTCCACTGCATTCATCAGGACAAATAATAAGGGCTCCGTTCTTACCCAAGTAATGGTAAGAAATTACCACCTGTAGGTTGACGTGTCACACTCTACCGGGATTGATTCTCAACAAACCTGTAAGACCGAAGTGGAGAAAGAAACAGGGATAACATAAAGAGGATCGGTCATACACAAACGCACTTGTACCACATGCACATATTTATACAAATTGGCTATTTGTGTGTAACACGTGTCACTGCAACTGTGGACACACAAAATAGAGAACAATGTGAGAACCAACTCACGTTCTTACCCTCCGAAAGTATCCTACACACTCCATGGGAGCAGAGTGGAGGAGAGACCCCTGTAGTCAAACTCTGGAGAAGGGGTAGAAGCATGGAGAAAAATAAAGATCTTAAAAACTCTGTCTCAATGGTGAAAAGACATATATATATATATATATATATATATATATATATATATATATATATATATATATATATATATATATATATATATATATATATACACTAACATACACCCATTCATACTCTTACTATGTCAAGGTGCGTCCCTCGTAGTTGCACCTGGAACTGTCTGCTCTTCCTCCCTGAAGATGAATGAGCTGCATAGGAGGAAGGGTTTATGTAGTGCTTTTAACTGCCCCAAATTAGTAAAGTGAAAAAATGCCTGCACATGCGCTCGTTAGCTGGGAAGTTCCGGTGTCACGAGAGTGCCCTGATAGAAACTAACAACTCGCTGACCTGTGTGTCGGTCTGGTCTCAGAGGTAAGTAATCTGATGTAAGGCAGAGCACCTGGGTTAAAAAAGGATCCGGTGTCCGAAGTGTGCCAATACTGCCGATAAGGAAGAGTGCCTGACCCCCCCCCTGTCAACCAGGCTTAAAGCCAATGAGGGCCGAGCGTTGGTGACACGGCGAGCTTGACACTAATTAGGCTGACGTGAAGCTCAACCTACCAAGTGGTAATTTCTTACCATTACTTGGGTAAGAACGGAGCCCTTATTATTTGTCCTGATGAATGTCGCGGACCCTTTGGGCCAAGCAGGCAGAAACATGTTGACTAAAGTAATCACTACGGTGAGGGGGCAATAATAGTCCCCCAGTCTCACCGTCCTTGTATTTTAATACCATATAATTACCTTTCTGATTAAATGTAATTTGGTAATTATAGGGGTTTTTAACTTTACACTCACTTTCATGGGCCCCCACTTAGCTTTAGAAGTGCCTCCCTGTCGTCAGGTGAAGGCGCGCTCTCTTCCAAACCTAGTTTCTAGAGAGCGAGGACAGTCCTTCACTTTTTGTGAGATGCCAGCATTTTTCAGGTTTTAGAGAGTTTTCGGTCAAAACCTTAGGAGCTGCTTCTATTGTGTAGACATATTCGGTTGGAGGCCAGCTCGCTCCTAGTGCCCCGCGCCTCTAGTTCTCCCCCCCAGGAGTCTCCTGGGGTTAGTGTGTTGCATGGTTTGTACAGCTGATGGCTGTGGGAACAAACTAAGGGGCACACACAACTACATAAATTGATTGTACTGCCATTTATAGCCAGACAACGCAGGGGCCTTGAAATACAAGGATCAGCCCACATCATACATCTTAGCCCACCCCAATTTGGTACGGCAACTTTTACCCTATCCTGTGTCACAAATGAAGAACAAACTTGTGTTCGATGAAGCAACGATCTCAGAAATTCTTAAAGCACCCTCTCTACTAGCAGAGACAGTTGTAGCTCAGACGGTAAAAAATTCGGATGAATGAGATGCCCTCTCAGCAAGTAAAAAGGAACAAATCCGTACTGCCCTACATGGGGCATTCATGACTGAATACCTGCGGAAGAACACGGCACCGCAAGGCCTGATAGTCACGAATGAACCCAGACTTTTCCTTAACAACAAAGAATTCCGGAAAAATTGGTTGTGCATAGCGTGCAAATGCACGAAGGACTGGCTAGTGCTTATCATTAACACGGCAAGACATCTATCCAATGCTTTACTTATTGAAATACAGCAAAGTGAAAGCAGGCTAAAAACGACGGTTCATATTCCCGTTTTTAAAAAGAAACGAGGAGATAAATAACGATCACTCACAATATAAAGAATACTTGACGCAATCGAAACTGACCAAATTAAAAAAGATGTACAGAAATTTAGCCGGAAAGAGTCTACCCATACATCACAGATGAACATTATGAGAAACCGCAACCAGCGGGTAGAAGACAACAACGGTTCAGGCCTACACCACAGAACTGGACCTTCAGCTCTGGAGAAGAGAGGAGTGGTAGTGACGGCAGCAGTGACGAGAGCACTGGACGCCCCCAGGGGAGACAATTCCCGAACTTCCAACAGCCACCAATGCACCCTCTGATGCACCCCTTTGGCTATTGGCAACAGCCCTACTATCCACCAGGGTTTCCATTTCAACAGGGCCCGCCGCTTTTTTTATACAGGGGCAGAGGCAGGGGAAGAGGAAGACAAAAACAATCAAAACAACACACCAGAGTGCAGTGGGAAGACCAGACACCCAACATATTTGTAACACAGAGCAAGGGGAAAGAGCAAGGTCCAACCACGAGCAGAGAACCACCAATATAGTCAATGTGAGTGATCATACACTAACGACGGATGAGGAGTCGGTCCTCTCCAAGGGACTGGGATTTGTCCCAACCCCCGGAAATGATCCTTTTACCCTGAACACCGAACTGGCACAGTTCTTTAGGAAAATAAAACTGAGAAGCTACTTTGAAGATTCGAGCAATGACCCTCGAAATTCAGCCAACACAGGACAGAGGAAGAAGTCTACCTTCGTTCCACCCACACAGTCAGTCCCATGCAGGCTTTTGAACAGGCGGTACTGAAGGAAATAGAAGAAATCGACTTCCAGAACATTAAAGACTTCCAGAACCTGAAGAAAGGAGAGAGGAAAGCACTTATGGAGCTGAAAGAAAATACAGAACTTGTTATTAAACCAGCGGACAAAGGCGGCGCAATTGTCGTTATGAACAAAATCATGTACCATGAGGAATGCATCAGATTACTTTCAGATACAAACAGCTACGAAGTCTACCGCACCGACCCCACCCCACGACTTGTGAACAGAATCAGGAGTATGGTGGATGAGGGCTTGACAAACGATTGGATTACTAGACATAAGGCTGAGTTTTTGGTGAGTGACAACCCCCGCACTCCCAGATTTTATACCTTATCCAAAATCCATAAAAACAGGATGCCCCCACCTGGTAGACCTATAGTGTCGGGTATAGGCTCAGTCCTTGAGCCTTTGTCGCAGTTTTGCGACTGGTTTCTCAGACCAATTGTACAGAAATCAGCCTCTTACCTGAGAGACACTAAAGACGTCTTCTGCCTCCTAAGGGATCTTGAGATCAATCCAGTCGAAGATCTATTTATCACCATGGACATAGAGGCATTATACACCAGCATACCGCAGAGACGCACCCTAAGCGTGGTGGAACAGATTCTATTGGAAAAAAATTGGCAGTTCATAACACCGAGGCATTTTATCATGGAATGTGCAGAGCTTGCTCTTACGGAGAATTTCTTCGAATATGAGGACACAATGTACCATCAGATCAGAGGCACTTCCATGGGGAGCACTTTTGCTCCCAGCATGGCATGCCTCTATGTACACCAGTTTGAGGAAGACTTCATTTTCCACCAAGACAATCCCTATGCGGCGCAAATAAAAACCTGGTGACGATACATAGACGATGTTATCATCATCTGGCATGGAAACCAAGAAGAAGCAGAAGCCTTCGTTGGATGGGTAAATACGAGAGACGACCATCTGAGATTTACACACTCAATCAGCAAAGACCAGGCAGTTTTTCTGGATCTGGTAATTACTATGACAACGGAAGGGGTCCAAACTAAGGTCCATAACAAGAGCACCGACAAAAACAGCTTACTGCTGTTTAAGAGCTTACACCCCAGGTCATTACGACAGAACCTACCGGTAGGTCAATTCCTCAGGATCCGGAGGAATTGCTCCAGCACGGAAACCTATGAAGAACAGGCGGAAACATTAGAGAAGAAGCTTCTTGAACGACACTATCCTAAGAAAATGATCCGGAAAGCACGAAAGAGAGCGAGAAATAATAACCGGGAGGCTCTATTGGAAAACCAGGAAAAAGAAGAGAACGACAGGATAGTATGTGTCACCACATATACTCCGGTATCAAACAAAGTACAGAATATCGTACAAAAACACTGGCATATCTTGAATGGGGCAAAAAAACAATGGGCCCCTCCACTATTTGCATTCAAACGTAACAGAAGCATACGGGACGAACTGGTCCACGCCAAAGGGCCACCTCCAAGGAGCCAGGACCAAACCACACTGTGGGGCCACCAAAGACCTGTCGGTCACTTTCCATGTGGCGGCTGTGTTGTATGTCCATTCACCAGCACAACAAAAGAGGTTGACATAAAAACCAACAAACCCTGGATACTTAAAAATTTCAGCAACTGTAACAGCGAGAACGTTGTCTATCTACTTATGTGCCCCTGCAATTTGATGTATGTGGGCATGACAACAAGGAAGGTCAAGGTTTGTATCAATGAACACAGGAGCACCATTGGATGCATAAAGACCAACACGAAGCTGACTAGACACTACCTGGAACACACCCATAAAGACACGGATATGAAATGGGTAGTGCTAGAGGTAATCTTAGAAAACACATTCAGATATCCAAAGGTCCCTTCATATCAGAGAGCAGCGTTGGGTATATCGCCTACGCACATGGGACACTTATTGGATCTGCTATATGCTGACCAAACAGAGACAGAGGTTCTTAACATTCTACCCCAGAGCTGGTCCGATCATTCGCTAGTTCATTTTAAAATATCCTTACCTAGAACAGGGCAAAAGAATGTCAGCTCAACTGCCTTTCGGATAGGCAGGGACTGGGCCAAATTAGCGAAAAACAGCTCAGTTCCACTTTTGCCGATGGAAACCCCTTTTTCCCTGACCACTCAGTAGATAGAAACTACCAAACCCTATGTAAGGATATTACAGATGCTCTGGATATAAAAGCCCCTCTAAAAGAATTAAGGCTAGGCGCAAACCCTCAGCTCATTGGTACACTGAGGAACTGAAACTTCTGCGAAATACGTGCAGAAAGGCTGAGAGGAGATGGCGGAAGTCTTATTCCGAGGTGGACAAAATAGTGCTGAGGGCCGCGCAAGCGCACTACAAGGAGGATATTGCCAAGGCCAAGGCACTCTATATAGCCGACTCCATTATACATGCCTCAAACAGTACAAAAACCCTATTTAAGATCGTAAGGGATCTTACTAATCCCACCTGCACTAGTAACAAAGTGGTGGCTTCACAACAACTGTGTGACAAGATTGCCACTCACTTTGAAGATAAGGTTGCTAAAATTGTTGGAGATCTGATTCAGGATAACATCAGTGACATAGACACCTCACCCCACTCACTTGCAGGGGAATCATGGGCAGAAACATCTCTGGAATGTTTTCCACTATTTACCATGGAGCTTTTTGACAGGACTGCACAAAATGTTTCCTCCGGATCCCCTCTAGACCCCCTCCCACATAAGATCTGGAAGTCCCGGGGGCAAGAGCTTTTCCCTCGGTTGCGACTGATCTGCAACCAGTCCCTAGAGGAAGGAATGGTCCCGGGAATTTGGAAGCAGGCAGTGGTAACTCCCCTGCTAAAGAAACCATCATCTGATCCCACGGACCCGGCTAATTTTAGGCCTATATCACTTCTGCCATACCCTATAAAAATCTTGGAGAAATTAGTTAGTAAGTCTCTGTCATGCTATCTGGAGGAGAACAACCTTCTAGATAGGGATCAATTTGGATTCCGACCAGGTCATGGGACAGAAACAGCCCTGGCAACTGTGATGGATAACCTTCGATTGCGAGCCGACAATGGGAACGTCTCGGTACTAGTACGGTTAGATATGTCGGCCGCCTTCGATACCGTGAGCCATGCAGTGTTGCTGGGAAGATTGGAGAGGATAGGGGTGAAAGGCCGAGCACTGAAGTGGCTACAATCATATCTCACAGAGAGACAGCAGATGGTTTCTATGATGCCATATGCCTCTCCCAAATCCCAGGTTCGCCATGGAGTGCCACAGGGTTCGGCAATTAGCCCCATCCTCTTCAATATATATCTGCGCCCACTGATCGTCCTAATAAAATCATTTGGGATCGACCTGGTTAACTATGCCGACGACACTCAACTGGTTTTCTCCATAGAAGGAAAAGACGCAGTGACCATGGATATCTTCCAAGAATGCATGTGCCAAACAGCTAGCTGCATAAGGAAAACTCCTTGCAATTCAATAAGGAAAAAACAGAAGTGGTGTACTGTAATACGGCCAAACTGACACATCAGATACCGATGGAGATCAAACTCTCCCCTGGAGACAAATCTTTGTCCCCAGTTAAAACGGTCCGAAACTTAGGTATCCTAATCGATGACAACCTTCAGATGGCATCACAGGCCAATAAAACAACCAGTGTCTGTTTTGCCCTACTGAAGGCATTGCGGAAGATCCTCCCCTTACTGCCAGAGGAAACTAGACCCTTGGTAGTAAGGAGCACCATTCTGTGCAGACTGGACTACTGCAACTCCCTATATTTAGGAGCCCCGCAATATATCTTGCAGGGATTGCAGAGAGTCCAGTCTATGGCAGCTAAGCTGGCATTAGGAAGGCAATGCAGGGCTTCTACTGCGCTGGCTCTAAGAGAACTACACTGGCTACCAGTTAAGGACAGAGTGAGTTTTAAATCCCTATGCATAGTGTATAGAGCGGCACATGGCTCGGGTCCCCTTCCTATGCAGGATAGATTCACATGGTACAAACCGACTAGATCCCTTCGATCTTCTGGCGCCAATTTGGTCACCTCTACTAGATTTAAAAAATCCAGGATGGGAGGAAGGGCTTTTAGCAATACGGCCTCTCGCCTATGGAACGAACTCCCACAGAAGATTAGGCAAGCCGATACCCTGCTTTGTTTCAGAAAGAATCTGAAGACATGGCTTTTCCCCAGGAATGATAATATTACTCCTTAAGTTTGAGAAGCACTGTAGACTGATTAATTCCTCTGCTATGTGACAGCGCCTGGATACCCGTAGGGTGACAGTGCGCTATATAAATGCGCAATACAATACAATACAATACACAGGATTGAATGACGAGATCCCTTGGCTCCAGATGGGCAGGTAATGTTACCATTGGGAACTGGATCACTGACCCCCTTAACTGTTCCACTTCCGCTATCTAATTGTGGAAGATTACGAATCCAACATTATGGGATCAATAGAACATTCCAACATACATGCACCCCTAGCTGAAGGTATGAATTGGATGCCCTGTCTTTAACAGCACGACAAGATATCTTAAACATCACTTTACATGACTTCATAGGGGCAAGTAATATCACCATCGGGAACTGGGTTACTGTTCCTCTCACCTGTTGCATATATACAACCTTAAGTTGGGAGATTGTGAATCCAACATTATGGAATCAGTAGAACATTTCACCATACATGCACTTCCAGCTGATGGTCTGACCTGTCCCTTACAGAGCGATAAGATACCCTAACACCATTTAACATAATCACACCTACGTAATCGCCGCTCTAATTATTCAGGGGTGTGTTGGTATCACACCCATGGCAATCGAGCATATCCCACACTTTACGCTGGAATGCTACATAGGCACTTTCAGCCAGGGACCAAGGTTTTTACTAAGGGTGGGCGTAGTTCGCGAAGTAATGCTTCGCGAAGCTACGCAAAGTGCAGTTCGCGCTACGCAAGCTTCGCGTAGCACTACGCGAACTGCGTAGCGCACTGTTCGCAATGATTGCACAGTGCCGGATGCTTGTCCGCACTGTGCAATCATTGAAAACGGCAACTTGCACAGTGCGAGCTGTCTTTTACTGCCGCTCGAGTAGATTTTTACTCGAGCGGCAGCTTTCTCAACGCGGACTGGTAGTTTCTCATCGCGAGCGGTCGCAAGCATACGCGACCACTCGCAATGAGAAACCTGACCTCCCGCGTTGAGAATCTCGCCGGGAGGTTTATTTTCCACGCTCGCGATCGGCAACTTGATGTTGCTGATCGCGAACGAGGAAAAAGTCTCGCCGGGATGTCATTTTGCTTGCTCGCGGTCGCCAACTTGACGTTGAGGACCGCGAGCAAGCAAAAATGACCGCGGCACTACGCTACGCTACGCTACGCGTGTTCGCACTGTGCTACGTGCAATTCGCGTTGTGCGAAGTAGCGCAAACTTCGCAAACTACGCGAGCGTAGCGTAGCACTTCGCCCAGGGTTAGTTTTTACAAACTCAGTGGTATGTGCGAGTGACACACACATGTCAATCTAGCATTTTCCATACTTCATGCTGGAAATCGCGATAACACACTCAGTCCTCTAGCGTTCATTTTTCGCTATATATGTTGCACCTATTTTGAGACACCCTAATAGACTGGTTAACCCCTTCTAGTGTGCATTTATTTACGTGTACCTTTTTTCCTCCATTGAATCCCCGGTGGAACTTTATTCAACTTAGCCACCAGGGACAAATGAGGCACGCCCCTCGCGCCTCGCAACGATCTCACGTCATTTGTATAGATAGTAACACATGCGATCCAACTAAAGCGTCACCATGGAGAAATAAGGCACGCCCCCCTTTCACGTGGCGGCCACGCGTTGAGCTTCACGTCAGCCTAAATAGTGTCAAGCTCGCCGTGTCACGAACGCTCGGCCCCCATTGGCTTTAAGCCTGGTTGACGCGGGGGTCAGGCACTCTTCCTTATCGGCAGTATGGGCACACTCCGGACACCGGATCCTTTTTTAACCCAGGTGCTCTGCCTTACATCAGATTACTTACCTCTGAGACCAGACCGACACACAGGTCAGGCGAGTTGTTAGTTTCTATCAGGGCACTCTCGTGACACCGGAACTTCCCACGCTAATGAGCGCATGTGCAGGCATTTTTTCACTTTACTAATTTGTGGCAATTAAAAGCACTATATAAACCCTTCCTCCTATGCAGCTCATTCATCTTCAGGGAGGAAGAGCAGACAGTTCCAGGTGCAACTACGAGGGACGCACCTTGACATAGTAAGAGTATGAATGGGTGTATGTTAGTGTATATATATGTCTTTTCACCATTGAGACAGAGTTTTTAAGATCTTTATTTTTCTCCATGCTTCTACCCCTTCTCCAGAGTTTGACTACAGGGGTCTCTCCTCCACTCTCCTCCCATGGGGTGTGTAGGATACTTTCTGAGGGTAAGAATGTGAGTTGGTTCTCACATTGTTCTCTATTTTGTGAGTCCACAGTTGCAGTGACACGTGTTACGCACAAATAGCCACTTCGTATAAATATGTGTATGTGGTACAAGCGCGTTTGTGTATGACTGATCCTCTTTATGTTATCCCTGTTTCTTTCTCCACTTCTGTTTTACAGGTTTGTTGAGCATCAATCCCGGTAGAGTGTGACACACGTCAACCTACCAAGTGGTAATTTCTTACGATTACTTGGGTAAGAACGGAGCCCTTATTATTTGTCCTGATGAATGCCGCGGACCCTTTGGGCCAAGCAGGCAGAAACATGTTGACTAAAGTAATCACAACGGTGAGGGGGCAATAATAGTCCCCCAGTCTCACCGTCCTTGTATTTTAATGCCATATAATTACCTTTCTGATTAAATGTAATTTGGTAATTATAGTGGTTTTTAACTTTACACTCACTTTCACGGGCCCCCACTTAGCTTTAGAAGTGCATCCCTGTCGTCAGGTGAAGGCCCGCTCTCTACCAAAGCTAGTTTCTAGAGAGTGAGGACTGCCGATGATGAAGCATGACACCTGGTGGTGTGTGAGGACAGTCCTTCACTTTTTGTGAGATGCCAGCATTTTCACTTAGGTTTTAGAGAGTTTTCGGTCAAAACCTTAGGAGCAGCTTCTATTGTGTATACATATTAGGTTGGAGGCCAGCTCGCTCCTAGTGCCCCGCGCCTCTAGTTCCCCCCCCAGGAGTCTCCTGGGGTTAGTGTGTTGCATACCCCAACGTATGTCATGCATGTGTGTACAATTCACATGTTTAATGGTTTGTAAAAGCGCGATTACTCATCCGCGGAGGTCTCAGGGCGCTGGGGGGGAGGGGCTCTGTTGAGTGCTGGGGTCATCCGAAGAGCCAGGTCTTGAGGTCTTTCCTGAACTGTAGCAGTGTAGGGATTTGCCGGAGGTGAAGTGAGAGGTCGTTCCAGGCCTTGACTGGAAGGTAAGAGAAGGGCTTTCTTCCCGTTCTGGACTTGTGGATGCATGGGATGGTGGCCAGAGAGAGGTCAGCTGATCGAAGGTGTCTCTTGGGTGCGTGGAAGGAGAGGCGGTCGTTTAGGTATACTGGTCTGATGTTGTGGAGGGCCTTGTATGCATGAGTGAGGAGCTGGAAGGTTATTCTTCTTTCAATGGGGAGCCAGTGGTGATTGCGGAGGTGTTGGGTGATGTGGTTGAGCCGAGGGATGTCTAGGATCAGTCTGTCTGCGGCTTTCTGTATGGTCTGGAGCTTACGAAGTAGTTTCTTGTTGATTCCGGCGTAGAGAGCGTTGCCGTAGTCCAGTCTGCTACTGATGAGGGCGTGCATGACCGTTTTTCTGGATTCGGATGGGATCTATCTGAACTTTTTTCGGAGTAGGCAGAGGGTGTTGAAGCAATATGAGGATACATCATTTATCTGGCGGTTCATCGTGAGCGATGAGTCTAGTATGATGAGGTTTTGTGCGTGGTCTGTCGGTGTGGGGGAGGGAGTTTCCGAGGGGGAGGAAGGGACACCAGGTGTCGTCCCATGCAGAGGTGGTGGAGCCAAGGATGAGGACTTCTGTTTTCTTGGAATTGAGTTTCAGGCAGCTCTTCTTCATCCATTTGGCGACGGCTTTCATCACTTCTTGGAAGTTGTGCCTGGCCTTAAATTTTTTTTATTGTATTAGTTAACTATTAACTTGACCTGTACGGCCATATAATTCACTTAGGTCTTGCAAGAAATTGGTTTTTCCAATAAATCTTGTATTTACGTAACATACTAAATTATACTAATTCTCCTCAACCTACTTTTGCCTACTGTCAAAGTAAGTATACATGATCCAGTTGAACAACTGGAAATCTAGACTATTTCAATACTATTCACTGCACACAATTCTTTCCTGTGATATCAATATTTTAGCAAAACAAGTTTTCACATTCGAACTGCCACACTTTCTGCACTACTAGCCTCTAATCCACTTATGTAATGTTGGAAATTGAATTGGAAACGTTTGTGAATATCCTAAAAGTAGGCCAGAGTGAAATTTTCTTTACGCTGACGTAATCTCAAGTAATTTAGGTAATTAGAGAAGGGTGGAAGTCTCACTCAGGCAGGAACCACTGTCCTTTCCACAGTGAACCACAAAAGTCACTAAATAAACCTGTGCTTAACCCTCTGGTAGCGTGGCCAAAGCAGTCAGGCTTAACTTACTGCCAATGTGCAAAGTATTTATGTAGCATACAAACAGTAATGAACGCAATACAAGAAAATTTCCACACAAATCTGACACCAATTTAGAAACAAAGAGTACATTTTAATAAATAATATGACAGCGAAACAAAGTCCAATCAGTAGTACCAAAGATCTGCAATTTCAAAGTTTTGAGTGAAAATGGTGCTAAAAGCACAAAGTACCGGACCGGTACAAAATTACAAGTCCAGACCGACCGCGATAGAGCGCAGGCCGGCCACAAGAGCGAGTTCGGCCCGCTTGAAGGTGTGCCTGGTGGTACTTGGGGCTAAAATATGAGGTCCTGTGTCTCGCTGCATCAGTTCTGATGATCCTGCTGACCAGGAGCTGGCAGGTGCTACGATGCAAGGTCCTGCGTCGAATTGCGTCCCGCTTCATCAATTTTGAGGGAAACCTCTGTTGGACAAGGAGGAGTACATTCTGATGCCAGCCAAAGATTTAGCACCTGGGGTGGCATCTCTTAGGGATCAGGACTCACTCGAGCAGGTCCAGCTGGGTCTAGTCAGCTGGGCAGATGCAAGACTGGTCTCTTGAGCTTGTTGAGTCCCTGTAGCTCACACAAGAGGCCAGTCAGGTAGCCCTTGGAGTCTCCCTGGTTTTCCTGGGTTCAAGGAACAGATCCAGTTTTCCTTCCTCAGGCAGTATGGTAGGCCTTCCAGCAGCAGGACAGGCCTTCCAGCAACAGGGCAGCAGAACAGTCCTTCTGAGTTTTACACAGGCTAAGAAGTGATCTTATGAGTGGCTCAGGAGGTCCAATATTTATATCTCGTGCCAGCCTTTGAATTGGGAAGATCCAATATACCACCCCCACATCTGGTTCTGGAAAGTTCTTCCTTTCCCGTGTCTAGGCTCCAAGAAGTCTGGGGTGAAAAGACTAGTGTTGGGTTCCTTTTTGTGTGCAGGAGGCAATCACTAATCCCATGTTGTGGCACGGTCTGGTAATAATACACAAACCAGTGGTGGCTCCTCCCCTAAGGCGGAGGAGCGTCGCCCCACTGCTTTCGGCTGTGGAAATAAAGGAAAAATAAAATTGGTTTGGTTTGGTTACTGGTTGTTATTATCATTTTATTTGTTCCTCCTGCTGCGACTTGGCGGGTGGGTCTGCTCTGCTCTCGGAGCAGGAGAGGAGTAGTGGCACCCTCCTAAGTGCGCAATGAGTGTTTGGCCGGCCCAACGGCCGGCCAGTCATGCACACTTTGCATGTTCTCCATGCAGGCCCCATTCCCTGGCTGAGCGCCGAACCGCAGCGCTCAGACCAATCACAACGCTGCATTGATGAGGAGGTAAGGTAAGGCATGTAGGTGCGCCACATGGCACTTTGAAAAATGCTAAAATGTGCATTTTTCAAAGAAATCGCATATTACCACCAACTTGAAGTTGGTGGTAATTTGCGATTCCTTAAAGCCAAATTGCACTTTTTTGGTGCTTCTTACATTGGATTTAAGGAATCGCAATTTGCGATTCCTTAAATGCAATTGCAAAATAGGGAATCGCAAATTTTGCGATTCCTTATTTTGCGAGGCAGTTTTGCCTTAATACATACCACTAAGCAAAATTGCGTTCGCAAACGCCGAAATTCGGCGTTTGCGAACGCAATTTTGCTCGATACATCTGGCCCTAAGACAGGATCGGCTTGATTTTACATTCTACACATGGGTGCGCTACTTCACAGGTGTACTCGCCCTTTCTACATTTATTCTGGATGCTTTGGGCCTGATTTATCTATAACTCAAATTAAAGTGATGTGTTAAAACTCGTTTCGAAATTCAGTGTAGACTGTAGGGATTCTTTTGGATCCAAACTGAAATAATTGAGAGCTTGTAGTTGCACTTAGGCCAACAGAGACAATGTGCGTTCATTTTACACGAAGCCTCATCTAAAGCATGGATTGTGTGGCGCAAGTCCTAGGAACGGAAAAAACATTGTCTTCTTCCTTTGAGAGGAAGACCACTCGAGGAAAGACATTGTTTCTGGGCTTTGAGTTTTCGATTCTGAATTGTGGAATTCGTTTTACTTCTTTTCATTCCTGAAATTATAGGGTATTGGACAATAAAAATCAAGGTTTTTGCTACCATCTTTTCTCTTTCCTCACTCCCCCTTCTAGCACTGTTAATGGTATGCAACCTTTACTCCACAGTTTTGAGTCCGCATAGCCGCTTCTCCTCATCCTTTACTCCGCAAGTAATTTTTTTTTAGTGTTAACGGATGGGTAAAACGGGGGTTCAGGTAATTTTAGGGTTTTGGTGCAAGTGGAGGTAAAGGATGGTAAGGGTGATTTTAGGGTTTAGGTAGAGGTAAAGGTTGGTATTCATTTATTTATTTTGTATTTTTATATAGCACGTACTTTACCTGAAGTTGTCAGAGCGCTTTGCAATAGAACCAAGTACATTACATAAGGAATTCAGAGTACATGAATTGCATATAAGATACAAAACAGATACATGAGTCTAAACACAAAAAGAAAATGTTGCAATGGTGTGTACTGGGGATGTGCAATTTAAACTAACAGTGTAGATATAATCTGCCAATATTGGGGGGGAAATAAGCACAAAGAGTGTTGGTGGGAAGTGAGCCCAAAGAATATAGACAAAGGATAATGATATTATATAGCATAGCATTATGATATCGACTGGTTGGCTAGTTCGAAAATACAATAAAGGTGATTTAGGTGTGATTTGCGGGTTGGGGCAAGGGAGTGTTGAGGGTTAATTTAGGGTTTAGGGATCGGTAGAGGTAAAGGAGGCCAAGTGCGATTTTAGTGTTAAGGGGTGGGTATAGGCAAAAGGGTGTAAGGGTGAGTGATTGAATCATTGAATCACTTTTACTTAACTGTTACAAAAGCCCTTCAAAGATGCCCACCCATGTGTGTGAATGCACAAGAGCCATACTGTAATGGCTTTTGTTATATTTGCAAAAAAACATTGTAAGAGTTGCCGCCAGTGTATGCATGTGCTTGTTGACGCATGGCAGCCATCTTGTAAAGATTTTTGTTATACTTTGTTAAAAACCATTCTAAGATAGCCTTCACTGCATATGCATGGGTGGCCTTACATGGATGGCCATCTTGGAATGTTTTTGCCTATGTGTGTGCATGACTGGTTAGCAATCTTAGATTAGTTTTTAATCAAGTATAGCAAAGACCATTAAAAGATGGCTGCTAGTGCATCTGTATGCATTCCCACTCACAGGTGGCAATCTTTGAGTTTTTTTTCTTATACTTTCTATTAATCATTCTTAGAAAACAAGCATTGGCAAAGACAATAGCTCAGCAGCCAAAGCACATAATAATAATGCAGGGTCGGACTTACGTCCAACCACAGAGTATACAAATTAACATTGGTTTAGGCTGATGATTAGAACTGTTGCACAAAGACACTGTTTTTCATTGACATAATATCCCTCAATCCATTCAGTCAACCTGTTACAGTTCCTCACTCCATAAAGTAAGTCCATATTGTTCTTTTATTAATAGAAAGTTCAGGTGCATTTATGAGTGTAGATATTGCCTCTCTGATATATTTTTAAAGTATCTCCACGCTTCTTTGTGGAGTTTTCATTTAACAATACACTTGATCGTTCAAACATTGTTATATTCCTTTACCTTGACAGCTGGTATTTTTCTGTCTTCCACCTTCTTCTGCTGTAGTCTTTAATATCCACAGTCATTCTGATGCTCCATTTATTCTGAGTGGTAATAACGCACATAAATAGAGATTCTGTGAAGATAAGGGGTGACATTTGCGTGGTGTGGCAATACCTCCTCATTCTGTGCCCACATGTTGAAATAGAAGATAATGCAGTTATCCTTCTGGATTTCCCTGATTAGAGGTGCAAAACCCAGACTGTTGTAGTATTCTCCACAGTAGGTTTTACTTGGTGAAGTTTGTGTGCGTGGGAACCAGGCACAAACAGTTTCTCAAACAATGTAATCCTGAAAGAGAGGGGACCTCTGTATCTTAATTTTCCCATTATATCACTTAACTTTTGTTTACAGGTCATTCAGGTTATGTCTCTGCAGTACCTGCGTCATTAGCACGTCCACTATATATTCAAAACTTGCAAGTAAATGTTTTTCCGGACCTATGCATTTTAGATTGTGCAGCAAATCGCAGCCTTGGTGCTCACCTTCTCTTACCTGTTTCTTTCTTTGTGCTTCTTTCTTGAAGAAAGGATGATATTGGAGTCGTTTTCCTTTGTCACCCTTTTCTTGCTAATTTGTACTAGGAAAAAACAGATGCAATATGTGAGATAATTTTCGGGCAGGACCCTCAATTGATTTAGCAGTTTAGATAAGGATCTATTCTCTATGGTTTTATAGTTTCTAAATACCCTCCTTAATGTTTCATTATCACAGGAATTGTACTTCCAAAACTTTCAGATTTGTGTTCATCTCAACTTGATCAAAGAAAGCTCTTTACAGCTCCTTGATAAATAAATTACGCCCACTTTCAGTCAGTTATTCTCTGACTTATTATTGCAAATACTGTTGCAGTCTAGCTCCAAACACAGATTGTTCTTTGGGATGGGCTCATCTGGATTCTGGTCCTGGCTTACAAACAGTGCAGCCACTCTCCTGGTGGTCGATGACATCCTCCAGAATGTGGATGGGTAGTCAGTTGATGGTGGCGGAGGGTTGCAAGATCGAAGTTGTAATATCACCCTGCACTTATGTCATCCGCCACAATATCTATTACCACTATATCGTCAAGGTAAATGGATGTGGGGGTAGAATAATATATCTATCACTAAACCCTCATATTCTCTAAATATGCTTAACATGATGGTTTCCTGATAGTCGTGCTAAATGTACAGTTCAGTCCTCGATATTATACAATACAACTATTACGGGGTTCTTTCTTCATGTGATGCTTTATCTCTTAACTTCATCTAACATTGGGCCATGATGCATTTTTCTTCCTTTTATCTTCAAGATGGGGTAAAAGCACTGTAGGGTCCTGGAGTGGTTTGGATCTTTCCTCTCTGGTCCATTTTAGTCTCTTCAAATAGGATTCTTCACACTTTTCTCCCACTTCATTACTGTGTGACTTGCCTCCAGGGTCCACTCATCCTGTTGCCCATTGCGTTTAATCGCTGCATGGAGCCGCTGGAAGACCGAGTGACAATATGTTACTTTTCAGTTGATCAATACCCTTTTGTGTTTTCCGACATCTAAAATTGTCATTTGAGGATGAAATTCACTACTTATGGATTTTCCTTGTGTCCTTGAGGCTTAGTAGATCTTGGCCATGTTGAGTTCCAGTACTGAGATTCTGCTGTTTCCATTCAATTCAACATTAGTGACTCTCTGATACTGGACCATTGTCTGCCCTAGAGCGGAGGAGAGGGGGGTAAGATCACTCCAAGCTTTGTGCCTGCGGTTTCTTTCTGGACAGTAGACTCACTTTGCTGGCCTATGTTATGCTTTGCTGTACTCTTGTGCTGTCTCATACTGATGGGACAATACTTTGTGGGCAGGGTTTCTAAATGTGTGCCGTCACCTCAAAACATATTTTATTCTGCTAGTGGCCCTTCCGAGTATTAAAAACCATCAACCAAATTACAGTATTTTTCATGAGTGACAGTGAATTTCTACTTCTCTGGACAAGTTACCGTTTGCCTTGCACCTTTAAAAAGTTTAATTTCCCCAAACAGAAATGATTTGATTTGAGTTCATGCTGTTTCCGCTGAGTACCATTTGGAACCATTGTTTGTGATCTTACAGGAGTGTGTGCTTTATAATTTCCTTGGATGCAACTTTTTATTGTTAGTTTTGTCTTGTTTCAGGGATCTGTTGTAGTACTCATTTATTCTGCATACCACTGTCTGTTCCTGTGGGCTAGGTCACCTTTTGTGGCATGTCTTAAAAAAATACATAAAGCAAATATTTAACAGCTTATAATAAAAGAACATAAGAGGGGACATTTTGGAGGGTTTAATTGATCTCCCTTGCCCTGCTATGGACCCCACCAGGATCTGAGAAGAACTAACTATGCTGGTAACTTTTGTCCACTTGGCACTCCCTGACACGTCTGAGGAGAATATCTGGAGGACAATTCGGTAAATTTGAAGTGAACTCTTGCAAGCGTTTTCTGTTTAAGATGCAGTCACACTTTGAATCTGTCCCCTCTCCTCTTGCTTTTCAAAGTAGGCGAGTATGTGGGGAGCAGAGAGAAAAGTCCTAACTCCCCCATCTTCATTTTTGCCACCCTTAACATGTAACCTCTGTCTACTGGCAGCTACCTGGCACACATAACTCATGTATCCCGCTGTCCCATGAGTTTTCTTCATCCGACCTGATTCCATTCAAGGCACTTGGAAGAATTTAGTGTGGATTTATTAACTTTGAAGGCTGGACTGCTAACTCAGGGGCCCGAAGTCCACAGTAGATCAAGGTCTTCACACGACCCGCCAAACCAATCAATCAATCAGGGAATTGTAAGCGCGCTACTCACCCGTGAGGGTCTCAAGGCGCAATTAACACTCAAGGGGTGAAAGAGGAGTACAGCTCCCAAACACTCTCAGTGCTTGGTCTCTATCTAAAGTTATGCCGATGGTAAATAGTTGTTTTACCAAACCTGGCTTAAGGCCAAAACGATACTAGTCGGGTACCTAGAAGGCACTCAAGACGTGTTGGAAGGGGCGGTAAAATGTCACGTAGGCAAGGGGGACAGTGGTTGCACAGAGAAGCAGACCTGGGCTACTTGCATTGTGCCCTCGAGGTACTTTTAGAGCATTGGAGGTAGGTCCTGTGTCCCAATATCCCTTTCCATGCTTATACTGTTGCCCTCAAAAGCTGTTCGACATTTGAAGGAGGCGTAAAAATGGATGCCGTTTCCCGCTTCTTTCTGTGCTGCCTGTGCTTCAGTCCTGGTGAGTGTGGATGCTTGCCCATCTTTGCGTCTTCAGCAGCTGAGGAGTAACAAACTGATGCCTAGTGCATTAGCCTCAGTTCCCTCGCTGCCTGGGCCTGGCGTGTTCTTGACTTTATTAGAGCTCGCTTCTTACACCAGCTCAAACACACTTTTCCTGTCACACTCTTTCAATTGCTTGTCGTTCGAGAGGTGCGTCATGCTATTTGTTTGTCTCAGCTTCAGTATCCTTCTAAGCAGCATGTTTCAAAATGATTACAATAAATTAAATGCAGTTCTTTGAGGCAGCTCTTTGTCATAAAGTCTTCTCGAAGCTCTGAAAACAAAAGGGACTTTTAGTAGGGAGTGATTTTGCATTTTACCAGTTTTTACTCAAATGCACATCAGTTTGAAGCATTTCCTCTGTAAACTTTTGGGCCGTTGCATTTAATAACAGCACACAGCAGCTTCAAAATGCATGTACCTTAACACGACCTCTTTTCTAGAGTCCTCGTGCGCCACCCAGCGGTGCTGCAAATAATAGCATACCCTAGGCTTAGTCTGGCATTACCCTTGCTTACCAACAACCCTTTTCACAGGGATCACGAAGGGAACGTCTGTGCAGTAAGTAAATGGGAGAGATGTTTACTTTCTGTAGTCTTAATTGGGTGCCTTTCCCCAAATCTCTTAGCTGCAAATAGAAGGCTACTAAGGGTTGATCATGGTGCCACTGGTCACCCTATTGTTTCATAGTGGGAACAACAGTCCTGGCATTTTGCTGAACCAAATAAATGCTCATTTAGACTGCTGTCGTGGTACCAAAACTGTGTTTTATTGCAATTACCGTACATTTTAAAGTAATGTCAACACATCGTCAGTTGTTTCATACACCAAATAAACTGCAAATAAATGATCCCAAACATGGTTATATTGTTTTTTAAACACATTTTTCTTTATTCTTTTATCAGTTTTATAATATCTTCCGATCAGATCAATATAGTTGCAAAATGCTACAGCATTTAACAGTTAAATTTAAAAGAAAAATCTTGGTCTACAAAGGAAGAACGTATCTCACACTCGCAATTTCCGTAAATAGCACATATTACACACTTCTCTCTTTAGAAGTGCCACAATTTTATCAATATGTTCATTTCCAACAGCCTAGAACAGTGGTTCTTAACCTTTAACTTTTTCGGACTCCCACTTAATCCTTCCTGGATTCCGGGGATCCCCACTAAAAAATTATTGCAATCCAGGGAACCCCACTGAGTAATTGCAAGAAGCTGGGGCCCCAGCCTAAGCAATTTCAAGGATTTGAACCACCAAGCAATACAAAAAAACACGTGCATTCATCAAATACACATATGATTAAACATTTTATTTAATTCACAAACATATTTTTTAAAAAACAAAATTTTAATTTTAATGAGAAGGTTGGAGCTTTTTTACATTCAATTAAGGCCACCAATCATCCATATTAAACAGTTTGATGTGTTTACTCTGCTCCCAGGTATCAATCTGAGGATACCAACTTAATTTTTAGTTTTCAATTTCACACACTTTCACATTTACAGACCATTTAAAATGTTTACATTTTGCTTCATTATTTAGATACATTTAATTAATCTGTTATTATTATTAAATTTTCTAAGCAGTCGCAGATGCCCTGAGTACCCGCTGCAACCCCTGAGTAGGCGTTTCGGACCTCCAGGGTCCCCACACCACAGGTTAGGAACCATTGGCCTAGAAGATTGTTAGAGCCTTAATAAAGAAATAAGGTTTATGTATAAAGGCTGTAGGGTAGTCCTACCATGTTCTGCAGTTGGTACAATCAAATGTAAACGCCATTCATCATTCCTCATTGAGTGACATTAATATTGTAGGCTATATACATTTCAGGTGCACTTTTCTTCCTCTCGAAATCCGGAAATATTAATCCGCTATTTCTGGTAACTTCATATGTGCATTCTTAATTTTTCCATTCAATTTTTACCATAACTGGTTAATTTTCAAAAATGCTTGTTTTTTGGACATATGGTGCTAAATGTTAATTTTCATTAAAGGATTTCTGTCAACAGTTTATAGTTGTACTTATAATAAAATATAATAGTTAAAAATCTGATTGTGTCCTCTCATCTACAGTCGTCTTTGAACTCGTGCCCTCTCTTCCAAGTGTCATTTGTGCTGTTGTAGTTCCTGATGAAATTTGTCACTAATAGTACTTCATCCCATACCGCTACTGTACTTGAAGAGAACGCGTTATATTTTAAACGTTGTTCATTCAACTTGACACTGAGCTCTCAAGGCTGATATAGCATTTTTAGCATATTTCTTTACTTTTGTAGTTTATAATATTCTAAATAACTCTACTGCACAACGTAACCATTTCCCACAATATCTTCTCACATGGTTAAACACAATTCACCTTTGGCATCTTTTGGTTAACACTTTCCCTAACTTCAGCCTCTTTTCAGTGTGTCTTTTTTGGTAATGGCTAGCATATCAACTAGTAGCAGTATTTTCTGGTGAAAATATACTTTCCATTTCACTGACCGAATATACCCATCATCCAATATTGACCAGCGTTTACCATACATACTGTTAATCAACTCTGTGAGTATGTTTTCACTATGATGAAACTTAATGGTAGTCACTCATCAGGTGGGTCTGTAACCCTGTGAAGTATTTCTGCCCTATCTGCCAGAGCATCTGGTTTTTCATCTCTTTTCACTTTTCTCATATGGGTTTTCTGAGCTGATGCCCATTCAAGCATGTTCTTTTCCAGTTTTTCTTATTTTGGTGGATGTAAGCTAAGCCAGTGGGCTGCAAATTTAATGTTAAGCTTGGGCCTTCTGTGTTTTTGATTTTTGGGGGTCAGACCAAACGTGCACTGTTCTATCATTGTACTAGGATGTTGTGTGCTCCCCCCCCCGCACCCCCTTCCACCCCCCGACCTCATGCACTTTTGGAGTTTGTGAAACTATCACCCGGCCAGTATTTTTCAGTCATAGGTCAGTGCCGGGTCATGTGCATAAAGTGGGGTTAACTATATCATGTACAAATAGTTGTATTGAGTCAGCTTAAAGGGTGAATTACTTTATTACTTGTACTGGATGTGCTGGTTAGCAGACAGGCTCTATTTCATTCTTTGTCTGTCAGTGGCACTTCTGTGACTAGAGACAGTTTTTCAAATGCTGTATGGTTTCTGCCTCCTTTATCATGTTTGAAGGCTCTATATACATTGTCTCGAGGACATCTGGACCCCCATGCTAACAGAGTTACAGTGGTTTGTGTGTTCTCTGGGGCCTCCTACAACATGTGCCACATTTCACTTGCCATTTGAGCCAGTTTTGTTTATTGAAGAAACTGCCTCTGTACTATTCTAAAACCCTCCTGAGCATTCTTATGTTATAAAACGAACATTTGGGCACAGGTCACCTTGTATTGTACATCCCCTACTTATCCATCTTCTCGCTGCAGTTTCCTCTGTCATTTTTAAACGTCCTAATACACCATAAAAGCATATTTGGTGCAGACGGGGTGAGCGTTCAGTGTGGTTTCAACCACTTTCTCCCAAGTCTGACATACTTAAGTACATATGGGAAGCAGTGCACTGCATGTTTTAATTGTGCTGCCATATAATAGCGTTCCATATCAGCGATGTTTAAACCCCCAGCCCCCTATGTTAGTTTTAAGGATCCAAATTTGACTTGACTGTGCTTCCAAAGTCCACACCAATAAAATCAACATTTTATCTAATTCTTTAAATACTCTGCAAGGAATATATAAAAGCCTCTGGAGAGAGCTACCATTTTGATATGTGTACTCTGCCCACAACCGAAAACTGGAGCATATTTCAGAAAAATATTGATGTCTTTAGAACATCTATCACACGTCCCATGTCCCGTATGTGCATTTCTTCCACATTATTTATCATATGTATTCCCAAATATCAGAAACTTGTGCTCACCACGTGATTACATTATTACCACAGTTACTTCATGAATTTCACGTTACTCTAAATTTAGAGATAATATTGAATGGTAATTACCATTTTAAGTTATTTATCAAAAATGTAGCATGGACTTCTGCATGAGAGCATTATTGATGATCCGTTTAACAACCTTAGAGTTATGAAAGATTCAGGATTCAGAAAACAGGTAGGCTGACTATTAAAGTCACTGAACCACACCAAAAATAAATGACTATTCACAAATTTTATTAGCTGAAAGTCTGCTTTAATCTTGAGCAAAATTGTTTAAATGGCCATCAACCTATAAGTGTTTTGCTTTATTTATGGCACTTTCTGAAGATTTGATTATACATATGTTGTTTTTAAGTTTGAGTGTTCAAAGCGATATATTTAGCAGTGGTAGTAAAGAAAGATGTAAATTCATACACAAAAAGGTACGTCTGGTAAAATCAAGACCACAGATAGTGGGAGTGAGAAGCGTGAAGTCTTTAGGACGAGAACCCTCACTCACCCAAGGTGACATGCTTCATCATTGGGTTCCCTCCTCACAGCAGAACCGCAAGGCGCCTGCTTTGGTTTACAACTCCCCAGCCAGGGAGAAGCGGGGTGTTTTATCAAAGATGAGCATAAACAGGGGTCTGAGTGAGAGGCAGAGTGCAAAGGACTATTAAAACTGTCTCCCTTGTTGGTGAAAAGGTACTTTATTCTGGGGCCCCCAGTGGATAGGGTTAAAAAACGGTGCTAATAACTGTGCAGCGAAAGCGCAGTTCACTTATTATGAGGTTGACATGCTTCTGCCCATATATAACTCTGAAAGCAATTTTTATTTGGGCATTCCTCAGGATCAGAAATAGTAAGCGTCACTCCGCATCAATTTGTAAATAAAAGATAACAGCCTTATTTCAGTAAGCCTGGTACTGAATTGGGTGGCCCACCGTTTGTGTCTTGGTAACAAGCTACAATTCAATACCCATTATCCATCTTCACTTCTAGGAGTCAAGTTAATTGTGTTAAGATTAATTTTTACATCTATGTCATAAAGTGATAGCTATTTCCCTACCCATCACCATTCATAGATACATAGATCCAATTTAGGGGTAAGACTACCCTGACTTCTTAAACTCCTTCACAGAGCACCAATGTGAAGGGTGGTGAGTAGGGAAATAGCTATCACTTTATGACACGGATGTAAAAGTTAATCTTAACATAATTAACTTGACTCCTAGAAGTGAAGAACCCAATGATGAAGCATGTCACCCTTGGGGTGAGTGAGGGTTCTTGTCCTAAAGACTTTGCGTTTCTCACTCCCACGATCTGTGGTCTTGATTTTGTTTACCAGACGTACCTTTCTGTGTGTGAATTGAGATTATTAGGGAGCAGTACGTTGTTGGTTTGGTCCCAGCTCCCCATGTTACCCCTGTCTGATTTAGATATTTAAAGAAAGACGTAAGACAGTGCAAGTAAGAGAATGAGTGATGTAGAGGGGTCGGATAGCCAGTGATACAAAAATGTAGTTGAGATCAAGAGAGAGGTACAATGGCAGATTCTCTGCAAATCCAAACACAACATGCATTGACAATGGCAGTAGCTCTGGATTTAAACGAATGTTGTATGATAATGTAAAGCATTATAAGTAAATAGCATGAGAATGGATATGTATTTGTGCGAAAGCAAAGAACTATAGACTAATATTGGTTAAGGTTAAAAGGTCAGGTGACAGTTGAACTTTCAAGCCTGATGTAAAGACCTATCAGCCATGTAGGTTAATGACTGACCAACTCTCATTTGTGGTGCTGCCAGCGAAAAACACCATAAATTTTTTATTATTTATTATTATATTTTTTTTTGTTATCTAAGACACTTTAATAGTCTTACAATGTCATGTGTGTGTGTGTGCCTAAAAGTTCAAGCTCAGGCAGTTGGAAAAATAAACAAAAAGGGTCACAGCTGTGTGGAGGGCAAGCACTTTATTTTGCAAGGCACACAACATCTGCCCTATCAAAACATGCACTCCTGGCTCCCAACATGTGTGCGGAGTCAAAGCCCCTCTCTAGTGTTCCTCACATAATTGGCGACAGCCGAGCTGTTAAGCCAGACCATGATCACTGTTTTTAATTGTCCCCATGATTAATGTGGCACTTTGATACAGTCCTCGCCTTTAAAATAATGTTGCCGGAGATTAGGAGCCTAGTAAACAGACATGTCACAGAATACCTTTTTGGTAAAGCTAAAAATAAATCTGTGCTGGCAGTAGGTGGAACACGTGCTGTGAAACCACCTAGAAACCATAGTTCTGATGTTGGCGATTTTCTCTCCCATAGATCCTGATTTCAAAGGAAAATGTAGTGGATCCATGACGGCTTGAGATCCCAGAATAAACCCACAAAAAGATGTCATACCAAGTCATGAGTGACTAACTGGAATAGTGCTTTTCACACATACATTTACACTTTTGTAGGGATTGCCATCGGCTGCTTGATTTGCTGGTGATCAAGCACTGCTCTTCTAATGACAGGCACTCCCTCAGTGTCACTGATTTCAGTCAGTGCGTTCTTCTTACCCGGAACAATGTTCCTGTCTTGTTCACTGCTGTGCATTCAGTGTGTGTTCACGTTTCCTCTTCATTCTTGTAGTTGTGTTCTGAACATTTCCATCTGACGAATGCGTTTTGACTCTTCGAAAGCTTTTGCGTTGTGCCATTACAGAATTTCTTTTTAGTCGAATTAAGGGAACCACGATCAGTGCATTTTGAATGTTAAAAGGTGTTTATTGTATGGACTGATGATTGGCCGACTCTGATAACCTTTAAATCTAAATCTAAATCCGTATTTGTAAAGCGCGAACTACTCACCCTTACGGGTCTCAAGGCGCTGGGGGCCGTCGTGGAAATTAAGTGAGCTTTTGCCCAGAGTCACATGGTGCTGAGCTGAGCTGCCGCCGGAGCCGGGGATCGAACCATGAACCCTATGCACCGAAGGCAGCTGCCCTGGCCGCTGCACCACACCTCTCCACTTTTAAACCTTTTAAACTGTTATTGAGACATTTGCTATCAACAGTGCTGGGGCTTTCACCAGTCCATGCTCTGTAGAACACTCTGTCTTTGAATTTCCTATTATTTTAATCTAGGAAGCTTTTGATACCGAGTTGCAATCTATTTTTAGTTGGTGTTGCAATTTTCCTTTCTGGTCTTAGCATAGCAGCTAGAGGGTATTATTTTAACAGTCAATGAGATATTACACACTTCACATTCCCTTTCAAGCATTGGTTTACCAGTAAGGTGTTACACATACCTGCCTAAGTAGCCTTTCAAGGGTGTGTTACTCACATTTGAGTATGATCTCTCTTACAATGGTGTGCCCCCAACTAACGTATACTGTGGTATTAAAACATAGCTGGATTCTTATAGCTCTGGTTTTTTTTTGCAGCCTTTGATAAATAAATGTTGGGAGTATGGGGGTACTTTGGTATTACACTCGGAAAATACCTAACATTCTTCCATTTCTTCCTGGACAAATGTGCCTAATTCTGTGTAAAAGGTACATTTAATTTGATAAAATGGCCCTCATGTTGCCATTTAGTGCACGCATGATAACGTAAGGAGATTTGTAATGAGCAAGATAGAGAGCTCTTCAACAAATACTCAGAAAACAAACCATATATAAATAACTGGACCAAATTGCATTGAGGAGCAACAAACATAGCACTGAGAATCAAGAGGATATTCAAGTTTGATAATAAAGCTGAAGAAAAAATGGGGTTTCAACATCCACCATCATTAAACCCATATCTCAACCCTCATTCTCCAACTCAATCAGCCTTATCTGCTATTGCTATGAAGACAACTCTAAAAAGTGTCTGTAGTTACAGCATTCGCCTGACCCCATTTCTTCCATGCTATCCTCTCTCCTTAGAGTGAATGACTGAGTGATATATAACCTTCTAATACTGAATACCAGCTAGAAGCAAGACAAAAATAATAACATTTGGCAGGTGGTCCTTCCCCCAGCAAGCACCCTTTGGAAATAATAACACTGTGCCCATTGCTGGTCACAACCAACTCCACGAGGCGCCTGGAAGCCTATACTTATGACTTATTTTGGCACTTCAAAGCATCTCAGATGGCCAGTTTCTTTCCACCTCCTCAAGCTCATCATTCAAATCTTCACTTTCCATGGATTTTTATACCACATCCAAGCAACAAGAGCATTTGTACTCTCTCGTACAGACTAAGCTAAAGGGCTGTATCTCAGTATACTGGAATGCTTACTCAGCACTCTGACAGGTCTAGAATATAGTTGAAAGAATCTTTGTCTCTCTACTCGTGAAATGTCTTATCTGTGGCCTCTACTGTCTGCTTGTTGTTCCTGGTTATTGTTAAAAGCTCTTTAATTTGGACTCTGGGCACCCCAGTCGTTCATATCAATGTTCATACAACAGTACTTGCAGAGTTAATGGCCTAGGTAAAATCTATGGTAGAAAAACAGCTTTGATTACAATTGTGTCATACTTGCTGGTAGATACCTCTCTATTGTGCTAGACTGCAATTTTCCTGTGTTCCTTGCTACATCGCATGTGGAGAACACAGAAGCAAGTATGGCAGTTCTACTTCTTTAGTATCCCAGCCACTCAGTGCTCAATCAAATGGGAGCATTTAAAAGATGGCTGCGCCTCTCATCCAGGATATCAGTGAGTGAGTCCTCCACATTAAATCCATCACACAGGATCCGTTCTGTTTTTTAAAGGGTCTTTGAGAAATGGGTTGTGGTACAGCAACATAAAATGCGCATCACATTCTAGTAAACAACTTTCTAATACCTGCACACGCAGTTTCATGTAAAAACATGTTATAGCATGATTGGAGCATATCTCTGGTTCTCAAGCAAACACTAGATCCATATCTTCCCAACTATGATGCCTTCTACTAAATATATATTTCCATTGTTCAGTCACTACTAAGCAAGGCAACAGTGGCGGTCAATGCTGAATCAGTGTTTTAATGAATATAAAGTTACCAGAATAGTATATAGATCTGCTTTTTGAAACAATGACCGAAGCTGGCCTTACTGTGGTTGAATTGGTGCAAAGCTCTGAGTCTGAGTTTTGAACATTGTCTTAATTTTTTTAATTTCTTCCATTAAGAACATTGTGGGATTAGTACAGGCAGCATTTGAACGAATTTACTTAGCGTTTTATGGAGGAAACAGTTAAAAATGCAAAACCAAACACATGAGACTGGAGCAGAGGCACATCACATGCAATCGGAGGAACTATTAAACTTTACTGTCATTTGATGACGTTAGAATTTGAGCTTTGTAGCGTTATATTTTTTGTTGCAACAAAGTGTGTGAGATTTCATTATTTTGCAGACACGAAAAGGGAATCTGACTTTTTGACATTTCTGTCATTTTTTCCAGTAGTCTTGCATGGCTTTTGATGGCACTTCAATTTTAAAGCGCACGACAGTGTGAGGTATTATAAACAACCACATTAGCATTATGTCAGTCATCAAACAGAGGAATAAAAGACTTCACAGACTGCCGTAATAGTCACTAAAGCGTGATGGAATAATTAATCAACTGGTTTATTATGCATTGCTGTCCCCAAACTTGAGCAGGTCTTAATCACATTCAAAAACCACAGACACGCACAGACTGTCAATTTATTTTTGCAATGTTTCTCAAGCAAATAGATTTCTCTCACGTTAAATCTGTAAATAGCAGTAGCAAAACGAAATGTCTAGGCTGACGCAAATTTTAAGATGGAATAAGTGAGATAGATGGATCCCAATGATAATTTAAACAAATGTCACAGAATGAATTGATACAGTTCTGATAAATCAGTCACAAAAAGATACTAACATAATATCTCAGCAATGTATTTTTTCAGTTTAAAACCACCTAATTGTATTGAGATCTAAAAGACAAAACCAGTTTCTTAAAACCATATCAAACTCTAGCCTACAACATTGAAAATATATATTGAAAAACACCAGGTACAAAATACAGATTGAAGACAAAATGCACAAAGATGCAAATGTGGAAAAATAGAAAGTAGAGACAACTTAGAGGCTCACTTTTAATTTCAAAACGTGATGGGTAAATCTCACTATTGCATGATACAGATTTTGTTTTCAGACTTTGTCACCGAAAATAAATTGTGGTTATTTTAGGAAAATTGCAGATCTTAAACGCAAAAATACTGCTTCTTTGTTAATTGCAGTGTGCCACTTACAGGGAAAAATCATGCTCTTTCAATCCCTTTAAAATGTGACATACAAAAATATGAGTGGTGTTATCTACAGGTAGTGAAGAAGATGTACACCTTTTAGGACTTTTACACTTAAATGTGAACCAGGGCTTTTTAAGTCTTCAAGAGTAATACTTGTTGAATCCTTGGCAGAAGAACCTAACCAGCCTTGGTGTAAATATGTTTTGAACATGTCAAGTCTGGTTTTGACAGGGTGATTACCAGTGGCGGCTTGTGATTGTAAAGCGTGGCAGGGCATAATTCAATACACGAGATTGCATTCTTCAAGCAAGCATAGCAAGTGAACCCAATCCTCTCACATCTGGCTGTTTTTGCCCCTGTGGTCAGAGGTTTGAGTTGTAGTAGGTGCACTTTGCATGTATCCTCCCCAGCACAGTCAAATGAGAACTATTACATCAACCGATCTTTCAGACCTGGATAGAGGCAAGAGACAGGAGGAAACTGTGACTGTCCAGAGTCCCATCAAGTTTGATAGACCCTTACCAGTCATCTTATCCCAGCATAACCATCAGGTTATTGGACTTTTCCTTCAGAATTCCCTCTTTCCTTACAATCATTTTGCATTCTCTGCCTTTCCTCCCACATTTCCGCTCTCTATCCCCTTTGTTTCTCAATGCATCTTTTCATTAGTTTAGCCATTTGTGTACCAGTTGCTTTGAAGTTAAGTCCAGCTTTTTAGGTTACATACATAAATGTTTTTAGAGTAAAGGTTTTGAAGGCATCTGTTATTCAATTGGGTACAATGGTGTGTTAGGTAGCAGTGGAAATGAGGTCAAGAGCCTTTGTAAATGTGGACAGATGAGGTATTAGGAGGATATTTTGGTTATTTTCTTCGTTCCTTTTGAAGCATAGTTTTTAATAAGATGGCTTAGTGTTTAGTCAGACGATACATAGTGAGTGGTCTTCCAAGATGTGCAGACATTTGTCCCAACAAAAGGTAAAATGATTTGCAAACAGAGTTTTTAGTCAAAATTAATATACCAAGATTATTTTTAAGCATTCACCTTGACTGAGTCCAGTGACCTTAGTCATCTTAAATGAATTGTTATGAAATTGTCCTCCACTGGATCAAAGTCCACCAAGTTCTTATTGTGATCGCAATAATTAGGATATGTCAGTCTGTGTTAAAGACCACCTCTCGTCCAGAATCTTCTCAGCGGTAGTACTGTAGGCACAAAGGTAACAGCAGCTCCCACAGCCGAACAAGTGTCTCTGTCAACTGCTTCAGCTCTCCAAAGTCCACTGAGTAACCCACCAGTTAAGTGGGATTCGTTTCTGAAGATCTGAAGCTCCTAGCTCAGGAGTTTCTCATTTCAAGCTCTTATGTTTCAGAATGCACGTTACCCAGGAGGCAAATACCTATTCTCAATAGAGCCAGACCTCTCTGCTTCTGAGAATAAAACAGGGAGCACAATTCTGTAATGGGTCCTCTGAGCAGACAATCAAGTCAAAGGTTAGAATACCTCTTCCACTTTTCCTTCAGCAGACAAACTAGCATGTCCTCTCAGCAAAGTAAAAGGTAAGTCCTTCTTCTGTTCAGGTCCTCTTCTCCCTTAAAGGGATGTGCAGAGTCCTTAAAGCAGAATCGCAGTATGACATTGCTGATTTTTCCCAGTTCAACGTCTGAAATGTTACCACACTGCTTATTCCAGTTTTCCAGTTAACTTGGACATGTTCACTACAAGGGAATTTCTGTCAGTAGTAGGTGGGAGAACCCACAGAAAGCTATGAATAGAATATCTGAAATACAGAATTATTTTTTTGTATGCACGTTTAGAAACGAAGGCATCTGAGTAAAATCTCTTTAACTGCTTTAGATCTTTCACAGATCTCCCCCCTCATCTCCTGCGTTTGTCCAGAGATTTCTAGCAGAGGGCCACAGCAGAATTATTAACATAAATTTATGAGACAATTCTCCAGATACGATTACGTCATTTGGCAGTTGCATGAAAGCTTTTAAGATGGCAATGAATGTTAGATTAAGATACTGTCAGATCCAACACTGGACAATACAGCCAGTAAACCACAGGGATTCCACTGGAAGTCAGAGCCTACATTCTGCCTTCCCAACAATAATAATGGCATTGAACAAGTATTTGCGATAGTTGCTTACCAGTGAAGTTTGTTGTAGACCCACTGTTGTTCCTCACTTGCTCAACCTAAATAAACGCTGAATCATGGGTTCCAGGATGCAGTTTAGTTCATGAGAGATAAGAGTGCATTTATTTTAAAATACCCTTTTTAGAGGATGTTGTGCTTCCTTTCCTGTGGATAGTGGAGTTTAAGTTCATATGTATTCAGTCCTTTGATCTCTTTTTAATTTTGATTTCAACAGGTGGCAACATTACGCAATGGCTGTTTGGATCCAGGCCCAGCAGCTGCAGGGCGATGCCTTGCGACAGATGCAGGCTCTGTATGGCCAACACTTTCCCATAGAGGTTCGACATTATTTATCACAGTGGATCGAGAGTCAAGCATGGTACGTTAAAGAAAGAACTCTGCAGTTAACTGTGTTTACCATCTAAACTTATATTTATATTTTGTAGCACTCTGAAACTGTAAAATAGCTTTCTGCAATCTTTCAAATACTTGGTAGGTATAGGGGAAGTGGGTGTTAGAATAGAAGGAATCTGGTATGACTCTTTATATACACACACACACACACACACACACACACACACACACACACGTATATACATAGCTGCACATTTTACTAGCTTCAGTACACGAAGAGACGTCTCAGAATGTATCAAGACTCTTACAAACTTTCTCTTATTTGCAAGGTCCAACATTGGCTGCATTGTTCATCACAAAACCTAATCTCTTCAGCAACATCAGTCAGTGAACTGCAGATTTTGCAGAGTTCAACTCTAACTTGCCTTGTTCATTAGAACACCTAATCTCTTAAGTAAAGACATTCAGAGTGAACTGCAGAGAATATTTATTTTCCACATGGCCCCAGACAGTCTTCTGGCTGCTGTAACAATGATGGAGTCAGGCTTTGGGTCGGTTTTAAGGAATTAAGGGACTTGCTGGAGGAACTTGCACGTTTTTCGAAAGACGAGGAGTCACTGCTTTTACAGTTGCAGGGTTGAGAAATTTCTCTTCTGCAATGTCTAACAGAGGCAAAAGAGGTCTTCGACCTGCTCTTGGTTAAAGAGTTTCTCGAATAACAGAAGCTGCTGACTGATGGGTTTCCAACGAGAACTTTAATTTTATAGCACCTCTAATTAAGACATCTTGAAAAGTCATTATATTGTCTATGGGGGACACTAGAGAGAGAGAGAGTTTGCCGGAGAAGTAGGAGTATAAGTGGTATGTGCTGTGTCCGTGTAAGGTGATCTAGAACAAGAGTAAGACTTCACCCTCCTATTGGAGGGTGTTCTCGGTGAAGAAGTAGAAACATGTGATAGAGGCGTCCATTTCCTGATAGGAGTTATAGATGTAACTTTCAAAGCCCTTCTGAAACGCGAGGGGTTCAATGGTTCCAGAGATGTTTGGATAGGATCCTCAAATGGTATTGTTGGTTTCAATGCTCAAAGGGGTAGAAGACCAGTATTCGGATCTTCCACCATTGAAAAATGTTGGTGTTTTGAACCGGTTTTCTCTGTGGAATGTGCCAGAGAAGCTGCAGAATGCATGGAAGGTGATGCAGACCTCCATGGAGAAGATGATAAAACAACTGGAGATCTTCTTGACAATGAAGGAGATGGGATTGGCGTCGTTTGACATTGACGGGCTGAGACGGCGGTAATCTATGCCTTTTCCATGTCGTAGACTGCAATGCTGATATCGATCATGTGTTCGACGGATGTGAATGGGACAATGCCATTGTGACCTTCAGTATCTATGTCAAAAGAGATGTAGATATTCTTGCAGCCATGCTAGAGCATCTTGATTGTGAGTGTCATTATTGTATAGGTTTTGCCATTGATCCTTTCTGTGATGGCGAACATGTCAGTGCTGATCACTTCGATGGCGACACTGTTGGTGTCAACGATGACGACCGGTGTATGGTGACAATGTCTGTGTTTGGAAGTTAACTTTCAATCTGAAGATATCCCTTTGTGGGAGTCTTTCTCAGATTGAGGCACACAGATCGAGGCAAGACAAGAGGCAGATTGTTCCAGGCTTTTCCTTTTTCTTTATCAGCCTTTATAATATCTTGCATCAGACCTCTCAGTCTGATCCGCTCTCTATCTTTCAGTGTCCTTTTATACGTTTTTTTTCTACTTTCAAATGTCACAGCCTTCAACCTGGTGAGCTGGAGCTAGTCACACCACACAGACCAAGTGGCCATCAGTCGTCGCTTTTTTTCTTCCACATGAAGGCAAGTTAGTGAGCAAAGAAGGCATTCGAAAAGAAAATGAATGTCAAGAGTCAGTAAAAGAACAGTTTCCTCAACAGGAGAATTGAACAGACATGAGTGAAACTAGTTTAAAAAAATAATGATAATTCCTGACTAGAATTTTTTTTTTTCCAGCAGTGTGGAAATTTTCAAGGTGTTCAGAGATCCTGATGAAGCAAGCTGGAAAAAAGAGAGGGTCATGGCTGGTAACTGTCTTTACAAGGCATTGCCGGTAGAGGTGCCTCCCAGGTCCTTAAAGGGACAGGCTCTATTTTGTCCTTTTTTAATGTAAGCCTATTAGGCTGCATTTTACCTTCATGCACATAGTGTTGGAAGACGTTTTATATGCCAGGTGATGTATCTGTTAAAAGTTAACCATCCCATTAACACATTTCTTGCATTCAGGAAGAAATGACATTTCTGACAGACTAACATTGGACTATTTTCACGACATTAACATAGCCTATTGACATTCTACCATGTTGAACTCGGGAGGAAAATTATGTTAAAAGGGTGTTCCAGGATCCACGCAGACGGTGGGGAATTTTTCAGCGTTTATGACTTCCATGAAGATTCTTATGATGCAGGACTAAGACAACAGGTCTGTAACCTTTCCTTCTTCTTTAATCTCATTGGTAGAGAACACATCCTCTGGCATATTTGATCTTATTGCTGTTCTTTCTCTTTGAAGGGTTCTCATCCTGAGAATCTTTCTTATTACCTTTATTTCAGCATCTTCACCAAAAAATAAGAACTGAGCAGATTTGTCCCTACTTTTCCTTTGTGTTTTGTGGGTATGAATACGTTTTCAGAGGAAGCTATCTCATTAGACATTCAAATAAATATTAACTTCTGAACCTCTTCTCTAGAATTCTGTCACTGAAAGGAAAACTTTGAACAGCAGCCTGATGTATGAAAATCACTCTCCATTCCGGGCCTTAAAACCTTAGAGCACATTAGACTGTTACTACAGTATTACAAGAAATACAATGTTAAGACATGTCGAAGGAGTCGTAATTGGTAGACCAGTGTATAGACTGTAACAACTCTTTACATAGTTCTGCACTTAGAACTATCTTAATATCAACCCAAAAACTTTTATAGTCACGTACGGGTTGGATGTCTTCACAGAGAAATCTACAACAAGAGGCCACTAGTATAACTGATCGAGTGCTATGGAAAAGTTGAGAGGAAACTGTGACAGAAAAGGACCCTTTCTACCTGTGAAGTCCTCTTTAGTTATTTTTAAGCTAGGAACTTTTTTTTTGCCAACAAGCTGAGTAATTGAAAGAAAAAAATAATAGGGTTCATAGAGATGTTGATAGACAACAGATAATTGAGACTTGTGCAGTTTTTTACATCAGCGGGTTTTGAAGAAGCCGCCCTCATATTAATTAGAAAAGCACACTTTTGTAAATTCGAGTAAGACAATTGTTTATTTAACCAATTAAGCTTTACTTATTTACTTTAGTAGTTTTTGAAGTACAACAACCCTTATGTATGATCCCAAATTAACCTTTTTGTCCTGTTAAATTGACCTTTTTTATTTGCTATTGCTGGCAATGAAAAACTTGAGGTCAAAATCACGGAAGGGAATATGGCAGATTTCATGGGAAATCATATCAACGTGCCAAATATGGTTCGTAGAGGCGTGTTCCTCATTTTGTTTAATTTTCATTAAACCCACAATTGAATAATTATCATCAGACTTGTGAATGGCAGTGATTCACCAGAATTGCCTATCGATCTTCACAGTATTAGTCTCTTCACACATCTCCCTCAGTGGACATTTCAGTAGCAAAAAGCCGCTCCCCGCACTCTCTGCGAATCACTTTAAAATGCCAGACTATGATCGAGGATGGAATTGTAAGCAAATGTTTGGAAACCGAAAGCATGTATAGACTTTTAATTGCACAGGGAATCTCATGCTGGTTCCCTTTTCATGCACATATTAAAGGCTAGAGAGGTCCTTTTCTTACTGCGTAAAAAAGTGGGAGATCTGGTTTATCCAGGGATTTGGCAGGCAGGGTTTACTGCATTTAAACCGTTCCCAAAGCATTATGAATAACTTTCTTATTTAGTTGCCCAGAGCCAAGGCATCTCTTACCTTTCCCTGTTTGAAAATGCATCGACATGTATATGAGTAAAAAATGTTTACATTACATGAATATAGTCTGTAGTTGGCCAAGTTGAGTTTTGGTTTTGTCAAATGACGGCGAATTAGATGCAGCTGCTAATATGAACATATGTATATTTTTCCCAAGGGACTCGGTGGATCTGGAAAATCCACAAGATAGTATTAAAGCCACGCAGCTACTGGAAGGCTTAATACAGGAGCTACAGAAAAAAGCAGATCATCAAGTCGGCGAAGATGGGTTTTTACTGAAGATCAAATTGGGGCATTACGCAACACAACTCAAGGTGAGTGTCGTATAGATATGTCTCTGCTACTCTGTGGAGCTGTCAGGATTTGCGTCTGCAGTGCATGAACCAGGTTCATAGCCACAGAGTATCCCAGTTCAGAGCTCTGCTGTGCACACCCCAGGTGAGAGAAGTTGCCAGCCAGCTCCTCCCTAGCCCAGAGGACGAGGAGGTGCTCGTGAACAAAAGTACACAAACTGGGACGCTCCCGCTGATTACCTTTAGTTGAGAAATCTCCATTTAGGACTGGTGACAAAGCCCTGGTCACAATTCGGGCTCAAACTCAATGTCAGATTTCCCCTCCGGAAGTGGTGGCTGGCACCCTAAATATCTGGTGGGGGCAACCAAATATTCATTGTACCAGACGCCACTGTTTCCGAGTATCTCTAACATAATCACATTCCTGCCATGTCAGGCTAGCTCAGGGTCAGAATAAGAAGTGCCACACATATGTGGGCAGAGAGTCTTCCAGACAACACCTCTTTCGTTAACTGAAAGGCAAAAGAGAGCACAGGCAGTCTGTGATATCACAGCCAATAATACATGCTGCTACCAAAAACAAAATCACATAATGCAAAATAAAATACTTTCAAATGTAAATAACATAACTAAATGATAACAAAAAATTGGAGGTGGTTCCCATACCTTGGTCTGTACTCCCTGCAGGTTCCACTCCGGTCTCAGCTCCTCGATAAGCTTCAGAGCCACAGGGAGCACTTTATCTTCGTCCACAGAGATGCTGAGGCCCTGGGGGGCCAAACAGCCTTCTGGTAGGGGTAACTCGGTGCCTAACATGTCCGACTCCTTGCGAAGCAGTGCGTGTCTGTAGTCTGGCACGTTCTGCCAGTGTCCAGTAAGACCGAGCTCCCCAGCCAATCCAAGCGCTGCTCTTATGCTGCATATAATACTAAAAGAACAATTGATCGACAGAATGCTGATCAATGTCAAACATTTACCCCAGTACAGAGATCTGGGCCTAAATCCATCGTTTTTTTGCTCTCCATGCCATTCCAGTTTGAACCCAGCAATATGCAAATCAGTCTTGACCCTGTTCCCAATGGGAACAGTCCAGCCAGATTGCCTGGCCAGGTCCTCCCTGGACTGGAAACAAGCATCCTGGGACCGGTTTCGGGGCATCACCCCTCATCAGCCAGGCTAGCTTGACTCCAGTGGCATGAGAGCACGGGACCCACATCTGGGCATACCCGTCCCACTCGGGTGACAAATGTAAAAATAACAATTGATGGACAGAATGATGATCAATGTCAAACATTCACCCCGGTACAGAGATCTGGGCCTAAATCCATCGTTGTTTTGCTTCCCATGCCATTCCAGTTTGAACCCGGCCATATGCAAATCAGTCTTGACCCTGTTCCCAGTGGGAGCAGTCCAGCCCGAACTGCCAGGCCAGGTCCTCCCTGGACTGGAATCAAGCATCCTGGGACCGGTTTCGGGGCATCACCCCTCATCAGCCAGGCTAGCTTGACTCCAGTGGCATGGAGAGCACGGGAGCCACGTCTGGGCATACCCGTCCCACTCGGGGTGACAAATGCAAAAAGAACAATTGATGGACAGAATGCTGATCAATGTCAAACATTCACCCCAGTACAGAGATCTGGGCATAAATCCATCATTTTTTTGCTTGCCATGCCATTCCAGTTTGAACCTAGCCATATGCAAATCAGTCTTGACCCTGTTCCCTGTCCACCGTCTCCTCTCTCTCAAATTCCCTCTGTTTCCTCAGTTTCCCTTTTATTGGGTGGATTTCTAACTGGCTGACAAAGCATCCCTCTGCTCTCATTCCAGCCACCCCAGATTTTGGTCCATTTATGCGGGCAACCTCTGCCCTCGTATATCGCCCTTTCAGCTTGCATACAGCAGTCCATGTCTTTTTCCCAGTCTCGGAGTGTGGGTCCCACCCCCGCCCTCCATTTCTTTGCTATGTTGCGCTTGGCTACTATTAGGCCTAGCGTGACCCATATTTTTTGCCCAGCTGTTAAATTTGTTGTGCCCCAGATATTTAATAAACACAATTGAGGTGAGGCCTCTACCTGCTTCCCACAATGTGTCTCCATGCGGATTACAATCTTCCAATATACCTGGAGCAGCGGGCAGCTCCACCATAGGTGCAGAAAGGAGCCCTCCTGTCCGCAATTCTTGGGACAATGTGTTGACTCAAGTCTGCCCATTTTGTCTAGTGTTGTGCATGTATAGTACGTCCTATGAAGGATTTTTAGCTGAATCAATCTAAATCTGGATCGTATGGCCACCTCCTGGGGGGACGCAAGTGCCTCCATCCACTCCTCCTCCGTCAAGTCCCCAAGGTCTTCCACCCACTTGGCCCTGACTTTCTCCAGGGTATTAGGAGAGTTGTTCAATATTTTCCGATAGGTCAGAGAGAGAGCTTTTTCTGAAAGGTAGTCGTCTAGCAGTCTATCTTCTAGAGGAGAGGCAGCCGGGAGGTCAGTACCCCTCGGGATGGCTCGTTGTAGAGCATGTCTCACTTGGATGTAACGAAAGGTCTCGGACGGCACTAATTCATAATCTCTCTGAACGTCAGTAAAAGGCCTAACCTTCCCATTAAGCCACAGATTCCCAACTTTTGAGATTCCGATAAGATCCCACTTATGGAAGCCCGGTTGGCTTGCCAGCCGTCCAAGCCTCGCTGTGTCCCACAGTGGCATGACCTGAGTAATTTTGTCTTGCCACCCCAAGGCCGCTGACGCCGTATGCCACACCTTGATCGTGGTTAGTGTTGGCGTGGCCACTGGTGCTCCGAGTTTGCCTCCGTAAAGGGCCTTAAGGTAACCCCTCAAACCCATATTATACCGGTCCATTCTATAGGCCGGCTCTTTGTGTGCAGCATGCACCCACTGATTCACCACCACCAATTGTGCCGCCCAGTAGTAATATTGAAGTGCCGGCAGAGCTATTTCTCTGTCGTACCAACTTTTAGTCAGCTTGGTCAATGCTATTCTGGGAGCTCCTCCATCCCAAAGGAGGGATTGTATCTCCGCCTCGGCCGCTCGGAAGTATGTGGGGGAGCCTGGATAAGGCGTATTCTGCAAAATATACAAAAAGCGGGGCAATGACATCATTTAATACAAGGAGGCTCTGCCTAACAGTGATATGGGTAAAGATCTCCAATGCTGTACATTCTCTTGTAGGCGAACGGGGGGGGGGGCAAGTTTCGTTCATAGAAGAGCGCAGTGTCCTTAGTGATATAGATTCCTAAATATTGAAATCCCTCTGTTACCACTGTTGCCGTACACGTTCTAGGAAGCTTCGGTGTTAGGCCAGAGAGAACATATATCAGTGATTTACCCCAGTTTATGGTGTACCCCGAATAGTTCTGAAACAAGGTGAAAATGTGAAGTACTCTGTGTAGGGAGGGGTACTGTTTTGCCAAGTATAGGAGGATATCATCTGCATAGAGGGAGATTCTATCCTCCCAGTAATTAGTCCACCTAAGTCCTCTAATGAGCGGGTTACCCCGAATCCATGCCGCTAATGGCTCCAGGACCAGCGCAAATATCAAAGGAGAGAGAGGACAACCCTGTTTCGTCCCTCTCTGCAATTTAAACACTGCTGCTCATCCTCCATTCACCGTTACTTGTGCTAGAGGCTCTGTATAGAGCAGGCAAACCCATGCCCCGAATTTCTCCCCAAATCCCATCCTCTCAAGGACCGCAAACAGGAATGGCCACTCTATCATATCGAACGCCATCTTTGCGTCCAAGGACACCACGATGGCGTCTTCTTGAATACTTTCGGCTCTTCCAAGCACCCTCTGAAGACGTCGCAAGTTAAGCGCCATGTTTCTACCGGGCATAAAGCCCGATTGGTCGGGGTGGACCAAGTTGTGTAGTATTGGGGTCAGTCGGGTTGCTACCAGTTTCGCAAAAATTTTAACCTTCTCATTTAGCAGGGAGATTGGTCTATAGGACGTACATCTCTCCGGTGGCTTTCCAGCCTTATGTATCACCACTATGTTGGCAAGTCTTTGATTTTCAGGCAACTTCCCGGTCTTCAGGCTTTCTTGGTACATCCTCAGCAGGAAGGGGGCCAGTTTGGTAGCTGTTAGTTTATATAGCTCGATCAGTAAGCCATTTGGGCCCATAGCTTTCCCGGTTTTGAGAGCACGGATTGCCTGTACTACTTCACTCTCTGTGAGGTCCACTTCTAAGTTATCTTTATCTACTGCCTCCAGTGAAGGCACAGCTAGAGTTGCCAACAGCTCCCTTGCGGCCGCTTGTGTGGTGCAGGTCGTTGGTGTATACAATCGGCTATAGTAGGCTGCAAACGTGTCTGCTATTCCTTGACGATCGCGCACAACTTCCCCTTCCTTTAAGACTATCTCAAATACCCATTTGGAGGCCCTTTCTTTCTTGTCCAGCCACGCTAGAAGCCTACCGGCCCTTGATCCACCTTCATATATTCGATGTAGTGTTGCTCGATGTCTGGCTCTAGCCTCCTTCTCTGCTATATCCCTGTATTGTTTTTGTTTAATACCTAGCTTGTGTTGTATCTCTGTGGGGTCTGGTCCTAGGAGCTCCGCCTCTAATTTTAGAATTTCTGCTTCTATATCGTCCAGCTGTTTTCGCTTTTTAGGTCTCGCCTACGCAGCGCGCATGCGCTGCATAGGAGGGCCTTTAGCCGTCGCTCTGCTCATTTTCAAGCACACACTCGTGCTTGTGGCGGCATCCACCTTGCGTGAGCGAGCAGGGGCGCGCCACAAGCACGAGTGCAGTGCTTGAAAATGAGCAGACTGCGCGCGCACGCACCACTCCCGGGCTCACCTCCTGCTCCCCCTCTCTTTCACAAGTGAGGTTTTGAATTAGCGTGGTCACTTTCACCACGCTAATTCAAAACAGATGTTAGTTAGCGCGTTCGCCGCGCTCGGGGTGCCGGGAGCGGCGTGTGACCAGCGCTTGTTTTACCAGCCTCCGCTCTCCCTTGCCTTTGATCTTCCTCTTGTTATTCCTTCCATTCTCTTCTTTCTTCCCTGTCGATCTTTCGCCTCTATTCCTTCTACCCTCCATTCTTGCCTCTACTACTTCCTTCGTTTTTGCTCGCTTTCATGCTCTATTTCCTTAGTGATTATTCTGTCACTCCTTTTCTGTTCTCCCTCTAAACCCCTTCCTCCTTTTATCCCTCTCTTCTCTCGTCGCCCCTCCTCCTTTCTTCTCATCTTATTTTCTTCCTCCTCTCCTTTCTTCCCTCGTCTTCCCCTCTCTTCCTTGCTTCCTCGGTTCCTCGGTTCCTCTCCGTGTCCAGCCCCCTCTCCCTGGCACCTCCGACCTTTCCCGCTGCCTCCCGACCGCCCTGACAGTTGGGAGCCGGTGCCTGCGGGCGCAGAGTCGGGCTCGCCGTCGGTATAACAGCAGACACACTGCAGTCCATCACTGCAGTCCCCCTGATTAAAATTCAGCTCCGGCCCCGACTGCAGCACTCCACACCTATGAAGACCAGAGGTTTCCGATTTGCTTATAAGAACTTTATCCCTGCCATCTGTGTTGACAGACACAAGTTTCTGTACGAAAACTTTTGTTTCTAGTTACTTACTGCTAATTCACATGGGTACTGCAGCTGACCATTACTTCCCTAGTTGATTGTAATTGGAGTATGGATGTAAACTACCTGTATCTTATTACAGGACATAAAGAACGCCCAAGTAATGTTATGATCTGTGTGCACCCCTGCTACTCTTGCATAGCACATCCATTTAGGTACACACCCTGGATATCTGACGTGCAGCATTAAAGTATTCGAACTGCAAAACTTTAAAGGGGTGAATGTGTGACTTTTCTGTTGCCCACGTTGTTAACACATTTGAGCGATTAATATTGCTGTAGATGGTGGACTCCTAATTGGCGTGCCAGCAATTAGTGCTAATTTAGCCAAATTGTACTTCTCAGGGTGGCGGAGATTTTTAATAGCCAAGCAGGCAGGCTTTGATTACACGAATTAAGCCCTTAATTTGAACGTGGGCCTGCTTGCTTCAACCGCTTAGGCAGTCTCTGGAAAGCCCTGCTGAGCGCGGCCCGTTCCAGTGCTTCACTCGCTGTGCTAAATAAATGAAGCGCAGGAGCCGAGCTCAGTACTTGGAACTCGTTTATCTGTGGCTGCGATCATCCTTTCTTTGTTCACAGATATTTAAAAGCAGTGGCATAGCCAATAGGTCTCGCCTTTGGGACCTTATAAGTGTTTAGTTATCCAGCACTTATAAGGTCCCAAAGGCGAGACCTATTGGCTATTTTTATGCCCCGAGATCAGGTAGACCCCCTGACCTCTTAGCACGTCTTATAAGCCTCCCACAACACCTGGGCTGACTCCACAGACCCCTCATGTTCTTGAAAGTAATTGGTTGTTCCCCTTTGAAGGCCCTCTCGAATTAGAGGTACTTTTAGGTACCATGGATTTAATGCCATTATATTGTCTGTGTGGGGGCGTGCTGCCGTAGGTGACACAGATCTGGGAGTTGTCAGAGATGCCCATCGGGAGGTGAACCATCTCCCCAAACCCAGACAACTGATCAGCTAACTCAAGAATGTTGTCTATTCGAGAAAGACTTCCGTGAACGCCCGAGTGGAAGGTGTATTGGCGAGCCAGCTGATTTCTCGTCCGCCATACATCCACCAAGCCAAGTGCTGATAGGAAATCTGCCAGGGTCTTCCCATATGAGTCTCCCTGTCTTGCTGACAGTCGGTCTAGGTCGCCATTGAGCGCTGCATTACAGTCCCCTCCAAGGAGAAGCTCCCCTTGTGGGAGCGTCACAATGTGTGATCCCAGGTCAGAGAGCGTGGATGTATGTAGCCTTGGGGGAATATAGAGGGACATGATATTAAACAGTCTGCCCTCCCAATATCCGGATAGCGTTACAAACCGGCCATGAGAGTCATGCGTGACTTTATTGTACGGTGAATGGAAAGGTTTTACGCAGTAGTATACCCACCCCTCTCGACCCTCTAGAGTAGCCCGCATGTGCAACTAATTTGTAGCCCCATCTATTGAGTGCACAGTAGTTGGTGCCCTGTATGTGGGTTTCCTGCAATAGCACCACCTCTGGTGAATGGCGTTTTAAATATTGTAGCACCACTCCACGTTTGATTTTATCCCCTAGACCGTTTACATTCCAAGAGAGGATCTTAAAAGGGCTAGCTGGTATTCGCACCGTGGCCATAGCGTTCTGTCTCGTGGTAATAGAGGTGTGTCCTGGGATCGGCCAGCCTCGGAGGGGGCCCTGGTCATGACCACGATCAATTGTGTATGCTAGAGAGCTACTATGAGGGGCGTTTTTTATATGAATTTCTGGAACCTCTTGAGTGAAGTCATGTGTAGCTATTTCCTGTCGTGTAAGATCTACGTCATCTGTCGATGTGTCTGTAAAAGGTGTGTCTTTTCGTAATAACCTACTAACCAAACTGATATAACTTCCCCCACTGCCCCCTCCCTGCAGTGTGGACTTAAAACTGGCCACCCTCCAAAATTGCAGAGCGCCTTTGTGTCCTATCCCATACCTCTTAATTTGGAGGAGCGTGTCACAGCCGGTCCGTCACCCGGAACAATCCCCTACTTATTCGCTCCACAGGGCTTGGTCGCCCCACTCACTGCTGCCGCTCCTGCCTGCCTTGTCGCCTCCTGCCTGCAGATTCCTTCGCTCGCTGCCCGCTGCTCCTGGGACTTTCCCGCTGCCCGCTGCTCCTGGGACTTTCCCGCTGCCCGCTGCTCCTGGGACTTTCCCGCTGCTCCTGGGACTTTCCCGCCACTGCCTCCCTGCGGCCCCGCCCCCGTGATTCCATTCGCCGCCCCGCTCCCGCCACCCAGCTGCTCCTCCCTCCCGGCTCCTTACTTATGACGCCCCTAAGCGACCGCGCAGCGGCCGCGCGCGCAGCGGGAGCACCGACGGAGCGCCGAAGGTGCGCCAAAGGTAAGCCCGCTCTGCGCCCGTCCGCGCCTGGCCCGCGCCCAGCGCCAGGACCCCTGGATCCCACCGATGCAACACCACTCGACGGACCTACGACGCCGCCACCCTCACCGCACTCAATGCCGACCGGAACCCTGCCTGCTACCGAGCCTCCCCGAGACGCACCCACGGACCCTTCACCTGCCAAGCCTGCCGATTCACCTGCCCCCGGACCTGCACCACCCCCGCCAAGTCGAGCACCAGCAGCAACCACCTGAAATGCATCCTGTTGAACACCCGCTCCGTCCACAGGCACGCCGTGGAACTCTGGGACCTGCTCGACGCAACAGCACCGGACGTCGCCTTCCTCACCGAAACCTGGATGAACGCCTCCTCAGCGCCCGACATCGCCATAGCCATCCCGGACGGATACAAGATCACCCGGAAGGACCGCGTCAACCAGACGGGAGGAGGCATCGCCATCGTACACAAGAACACCATCCGCATCTCGACTAACTCCGACGAGACCTTCACCGCCGCCGAGCACCTACACTTCCAGATACACACTGACCCCAAGACCACCCTCCGAGGCACCCTCATCTACAGACCCCCGGGACCACGCACACTATTCAGCGAAGACATCGCAGACTTCATCAGCCCGCACGCCATGCCCTCCGCCGACTACATCCTCCTAGGGGACCTCAACTTCCACCTGGAGAACAACAACGACAGAAACACCACCGCCCTGCTGGACAACCTCGCCAACCTCGGACTCAAGCAACTGGTGAACACGCCCACCCACTACGCCGGCCACACGCTTGACCCCGTCTTCTCTTCCAGCAAGCACATCTCCTTCAGCCACGCCACCGGACTCCACTGGACCGACCACAGCTGCGTCCACTTCAGCTTCAGAAAGACTGCAACCCACCACCACCCGCAACAGGTTCCCCGCCGGAGCTGGAGCAAGATCACCGCCGAGCAGCTCACCGCCTCCCTCAGCCAGAACACACCCACTAACACAACGGACCCAAACGAAGCAGCCAGCAACCTCGCCAAGTGGCTGACCGCCTGCGCCGACGACCTCGCACCACTAAAAACCCTCCCAGCAGACCCGGAAGCAAGAAAACCCCTTGGTTCACCAACGAACTCAAGGAATCCAAGAAGAACTGCCGCACTCTCGAGAAAGCCTGGCGACTCGACCAGACCACAGACAACAGGACCGCCCTCAAGCACGCCACCCGCAAACACCACCAGCTGATCCGTGCCACCAAGAAGTCGGCACTCAAAGAACGACTGGACAACAACGCCCACGACAGCAAGGAACTTTTCAGCATCGTCAAAGAGTTCTCCAACCCCAGCGCCGGAAACAACGACATCACCCCTCGCAAGACCTCTGCAACTCACTCGCCGCGTTCTTCCACCGCAAGATCACCGACATACATAACAGCTTCGACGCACAGACCACGCACCCTACCGCCGAACCAACGCCCGCCACCACCACCCTCTGCAACTGGACCCCGATCAGCACCGAAGACACCACCCGCACGATGAACTCCATCCACTCCGGATCACCAACCGACCCCTGCCCACACCACGTCTTCAACAAAGCCGACGCCACCATCGCACCCCATCTCCGGGACATCATCAACTCCTCCTTCCACACCGCCACCTTCCCGGAGAGCTGGAAGCACGCCGAGCTTACCGCCCTCCTGAAGAAACCAACGGCGGACCCCACCGACCTCAAGAACTACCGTCCCATCTCGCTCCTTCCGTTTCCGGCCAAAGTCATCGAGAAGACCGTCAACAGACAGCTTGCCGCCTTCCTCGAGACGAATGGATCCTCGACCCTCGCAGTCCGGGTTTCGGGCCAACCACAGCACCGAGACCGCCCTAATCGCAGCCACCGACGACATCAGAACCCTAACCGACAATGGGGAAACAGCAGCCCTCATCCTCTTGGACCTCTCCGCGGCGCTCGACACCGTCTGCCACCGCACCCTAGTGAAGCGCCTCAGCAACATCGGAATCCGAGAGAAAGCACTGGAATGGATCATCTCGTTCTCGCCGGAAGAACCCAGAGAGTCCGCCTCCCCCGTTCAGATCCGAGGCCACCGAAGTCATCTGCGGCGTTCCACAAGGATCTTCACTCAGTCCTACCCTCTTCAACGTCTACATGAGCCCCCTCGCAGCCATCGCACGCCAACACAACCTCAACATCATCTCCTACGCCGACGACACCCAGCTGATCCTCTCCCTCACCAACGACCCCACCACCGCCAGAGCCAACCTACACGACGGGATGAGAGACGTCGCCGACTGGATGAGGAACAGCCGCCTTAAACTGAACTCAGACAAGACAGAAGTCCTCATCCTGGGTTCATCACCCTCCGCCTGGGACGACTCTTGGTGGCCCCCGGCCCTGGGCACCGCGCCCAAGCCAACGGACCACGCACGCAACCTGGGCTTCATCCTGGACGACTCCTTGTCGATGACCAGACAAGTCAACGCCGTCTCATCTTCGTGCTTCAACACCCTGCGCATGCTCCGCAAGATCTTCAGATGGATCCCCACTGAAACCAGGAAGACCGTCACCCAGGCACTCGTCACCAGCCGACTGGACTATGGGAACACCCTCTACGCCGGAACCACAGCCAAACTTCAAAAAGACTCCAGCGCATCCAGAACGCCTCCGCACGACTCATCCTGGACATCCCCCGACACAGCCACATCACCGGACACCTGAAAGACCTGCACTGGCTCCCCGTCAGCAAGAGAATCACGTTCAGACTCCTCACCCACGCACACAAGGCCCTCCACGACCTGGGCCCCAAGTACCTCAACGACCGCATGACCTTCTACACGCCCACCCGCCAGCTACGATCAACCAGCCACGCCCTCGCCACCGTACCACGCATCCGCAGAGCCACCGCCGGAGGAAGATCCTTCTCCTACCTGGCAGCCAAGACCTGGAACTCCCTCCCCACTCACCTTCGGCGAACCCAGGACCATTTCTCCTTCAGGAAGCAGCTCAAGACCTGGCTGTTCGAGCAGTAACTCCCCCCTCCCCCAGCGCCTTGAGACCCTCCCGGGTGAGTAGCGCGCTCTATAAATGCATTGATTGATTGATTGATTGATTCCTGTAAAAACATTTAAACCACACAGCAACATTCAGTTTGTTATCCAATGGGGCTTCAGGCCCCTCCATCACGTCTGCACAAGAAAGATCTCCCCGTCATTTAGGTTATAACAATCCGAGTGAGAGATTATATTACATGTAGGTAGGTACCCAAGGCGTCATCAGTTTCACACCAGGATTCCTACCCTCAAGTCCTCAACAAAGTTAGTTGACGTATGCGTAGACCTTACGGTGGCTGGGAGTCCACGGAACACCCGGTAGCAGAGACTTTCTCTCGACCCTGCTGCACATCTTGGTGCCCCTTCTCCCTGTTTCTTCTCTGTTGCTGTGTAGCCGTTCTCCTCTGCCCAGATTGTAGCCAGCCGTCCAGCCACTTCGAGGCTTCCCCAGGGGAGTCAAAAAAACCATGTCTTTCCTTCTGCAATCACACAGAACCTGGCCGGAAACAACATTGCGTACTTGAGGTCTCTGTCACGCAGTATTTTCTTTACTTCCAAAAAGGAATGGCGCAGCCTCTGAACCTTGAGCGTAAAGTCTGGGAAGAAGGTGACTGTGGTGTTTTCAAATTTTACTGGGGGGGCCGAGCGGGCGGCTTGCAGTATAGCATCTCTGTTTCTATAGTTGAAAATCTTCACCAGTATTGGATGCGGGGGCGCCCCTGGCCTTGGAGAGCCTCCAGGAACTCGATGGGCTCTCTCCACCTAGAAGAAGTTGGAGAGTCCGCGAGGCTGTAGGCGTTGCGTTATCAGGTCCTCCACAAATAGATCTATAGTAGGGCCCTCCGCCCTCTCTGGAACCCCCAAAATTCTCACATTGTTAATGCATGAGCGTCCCTCAAAATCTTCCAACTTAGCCTCTAGGGTAGCGGTTGTGGCCAAGAGTTCTTTGACACGCGTCTCCAGCACCCCGGTGGAGGACTGAAGTATAGTTATTGTGTCTTCAGTGGTTTTAACATGGTCCCCAAGTTGCGTAGATCCGCGCGTATTAATGTCACCTCAGAGGCGACCGTGTCTATCTTGTTTTCCAATGTCGACAGGACTCCCTAAATTGCCGCCAGTATGTCTTGGAGCGTGAGTGTTCCCTGCTCCTCTGCCGCCTTTTGCTGCTGGTCACCACCTCCATCGTGTGATGCATCCGCTTTATGGTGCGCAAATGTGTCTAGTTTTGTTTGATACGTCGCCTTGGGCCCTTTTTGCCCAGAAAGTTTGCATGGGGGGCCTGGGTTGGTTGTCAGTGTATTGGAGTCTCTTTGAGGCCCTTCCTTGTACTATTGGGTGAGCCTCAGCGGGGAAGGTTCTGCCAGATAGTCTCTTGTATCGCTGCACCATGGGGGTTGGCTATATCTTAATCTGTAGAAAAGTAGGATCTGCTTCTTATGGTTACCCCCACTTTTTGCTTCATGTTATACTGTTTTTGACTAGTCTGACTGGGATCCTGCTAATCAGGACCCCAGTCTATCTGCTTTCTCCCTAACCTGTGATTTAATGTACTTAGGTACACTCCAGATTGGATACTGGGGTACCCTTGTCAGTCCCTGGTATATGGTACCCATGTACCCAGAGCTTGGGTACACCCGAGGCCTCCCATGGGCTGAAGCATGTTTTGTGCCAACCATGAGAGGCCATTCAAAATGGATCCTACAGGCCTTCCATTGCAGCCTGTGTAAGTTGGTGCATACACCACTTACTTAAGATATAGGTTTACTATATCTAAGGGTCACTACACTTAAAACCTATAAGTCACCCCTATAGCAGGCCTTGACAATCCTAAAGGCAGGGTGCTTGGTTCTAAGTGAGAGGGTGCCACTGCATGAGCAGAACACCCCTGCAGCCTACGGAGTTCATTCTCCCGGGTTGTTAGTGCTACAGCCATTTACGACATATAGAGTGGCATTATTCGACCGCGTGATGACGAACTCTAAAACGGCTGAAAGTAACCCTATCGTGTTTGGTGTCAAACATTGTGGAATCATACCCCCACACCGGTAACCGGTGTGGGAGGTATGATTCCACTCCTCAGAAACGAGCTTTGTGAGGTCCCTGGTGTTCCCGGTACCAGCCTTCTAGTCCCGGGCAGCCAAAAATGGTTGCTGCCGACCAGAGACACATTTCTGCCCTCCTGCTGCTGAGCCAAGCTCGAGCAGGGGAAGGCAGAACAATAGGCATCCTGTCACAGGGAGGTGTGACCACCTCCCAGACAGGATTTAGTGTATTAGGCCTGGGTGGGTGCACTTGCCAACGACCGAAAGTCTGCATGAGGGGCACATTTGGTGTCCTTGTGCATAGTCCAGTTCAAACCAGTCCTGGGAGCCGTTGGCTCCTGCTCTGGCGCGAAACTGGACAAAGGACATGGGAGTAACCTCCCCACTGTCCAGACCCTCCCCTGGGAGGGTCCCCTGAATCTGTCCAACCCTCTCCCATGGGTACAAAAGGGCTTACCTGGCTGTAGGACCCTAGATTCGACGTGGACAAGATTCTGATCAAGAAACCACTGACCTTCGACCGTCTGGACACTCTGGACTTCGTTTGGGCCCGACTTAGTCTCCCTCTCCGTCCAAAGCATCGTCTGTGCCCGTGCACCATACAGCATCAAGGACAACTGAAGATATCTCCCTTGGAGTGAAGGAGTCACTCCCCTGCAACCGCAGGCACCACATCACGATTGACCGGTCTGCTGCTCCTGAGCTCCTACAGACTCCGAAGGCTCCAGCAACACAGGAGGTGGGTTTCTAAGTCCCTCGAGGTCCGAGCTGCCCTCTCACCAAGTTTGAGGTCAGAATCCCTCGTGGGGGCTGCAATACCCGTACCCCTGTGCACCTCATACTTTTGCAAGTGCATATGCTTATTGACTTTTCCAAAACAAGTGCACTGGGCTCAGAGTAGCCCCAACCTCTGGCACCATTTCCTACAAAGAACTCCGGCCTCCTCGCACCGAGTGCTCCGTGGGCTGCTGCTTTGTGAAACTGCCTTAAGGTCCCCTCGCGACTCCTGTGCCTCTGGCCTTTGGGTCCTCTTGAGGGTCACCACTGCTTTTCTTGGGCTCCCCTGGTTGCTCCAGGCTTGCCCTGACTCCCCTGTATTTGGTGAGTCTCCTGGACCTTGCTGGTCCGAACCGTAACCTTTCTTGACCTTCTTTGTGGGTTGCCGCTGCCAAGGCTTGTTGGTGCTCCCGCCGGACACCGACCCCATAGCACTCGACATCCTTCGTGGGACAACTTGTATCCGGCTCCTGGTCGTCCTCGACGTCTCCTGGTCCTGGTGGCTGCAGAGTCAAGAACCCCCTTAACGCACCTGAAGCACCCGACATCGGTGAGCATTTGTCTACCGAGCACCTGGCCACTCCTGAGTGACCCAGACTCTGTCCACTCTGCTTTCAGGTACTCTTCATCAAGAATCCACCTTTGGATTCCGAAGTCCTCCATTGAGTTCGACAGCGGTTTTCGATGCCACTTCAGCCCTATGCACCCGGCTTCCATGGGATAGGTCACTCTGGTACTACGGTATCTACGGGTGGGGTGGCTCTCCAACCTTCTAAGTTCCACAGGGTTTCTTCGAAGTCCACTCAGAAGGGTCCTTAAACTTTAAAACTGCAACGGCGACTCTCCCATAGAATTGTACGGCACACGCCGTCGTGTTCCCACACTGCACCCGTCCTCCGTGGGGTCCCTACTTACTCACCTTGGGTGGTTCCTTGGGGTCCCAGCGATTCTACATCCTCATAACACTGTCTTGACTCGAGTCGTTCTTATACCACTATTTTAGTATATGGTTTGGTCTCCCCCTGGAGCCCACTGTGTATTAGTGCTATTTACTATTGTTTCTGTGCTACAGTATTGTGTGCTTTGTGAGTATCTTCGTGTAGAAGATACTGTGTCGTACTTAGAGTGTGTTATATTAATAAATAAATATTTTTATAACTACTGTGATGTTCTCCTTTCATTTAACCAATACTATATGGTTGCATTCTGGTAAAACAAGCTGCTTGACATTCCTTCAAGACTAAGCCTGAAGGCTGCTCTCCACAGCTACCACTTGGATAGCTTTCTAAGGTTATCTTTGACCTCCTAAATCACCATAAGGGTTGTTTGGAATGGTACAGGGTGCCCACTTTAATTAGTGGACAGCATATACCAGGCCAACTTCTCACATAATCTCTCTCCTTAATCTGGCCAATATCTAGTTTATCTGTCAATAGAGGAAAAAAAAGGGGGGTCTATGGCGGGCCGCCCCCTCCCCGCTGCCTCAGGAGTTCTTTTCCGCTCCTCCCCTCATTCGGTCACGTACCTCTGGTAGTTGTCTCCGTCGCCTAGATCACCACCGCGGCCCAGATCACACACGTCTATCTCCGGGGGCCGGGTTACTTCGTCTCTCCCTCCATCGCCACAGCCTGAATAGTCAGGCAATCTCGTCATGCGCGGCCCCGGCTGCCACAGTAGTGCCGCAAAGCTCAGGGGCACGCCCACCCGGCCAACACCCACGGTCTCTGCCGGATCTGGACCCTCTCACTGGGCTGCGTCTCGGTTCTCTTCTGAAGTCTTGTAACAAGTCGGAGCGGCGCTGGAAATGCCGTCTCGCCGCTCCGATCGGTGCAGGGGCCCTTCCCCTCCTTTATGCTGTGTTGTAGATGGATAATGTAGCGGATTAATGGGGCGCTGCACCGGGCGTTAGCCGGAGCTCGCTTAAGCTGCGGCCATGTTGCTCGGCTGCTAGCCGCGCCTCCTGTCCTTGAAACATTCTTGACATTAACCTTACACTTGGTATCATTACTCCTATTCTTTGTGTTTGGTGCTCAGATAATCACACTCGACAATTACTTAATACTGCAGTAAATAAATAACGTAATGCCTTAATCTTGCCTGTGGCTAGTTCCTAACGAGACTTTGGAACTGCGAACCAGGCTCGAGTCCCGGCATCTTATCAACAGCCTGTGATTCTGGATAATTCACTTAATCCTTCCGTGCCTAAAAAAAAAAAATGAATCTGCCTTTGTTTAACGTAATCTGGTGTAAATGTAAAGCGCTACAATGCCCCCTGTCCAAGTTCTTGATACATGAAACTGGAACAAAAAAAAAACAAAGAACGGCAGTAGCGATATTTGAAATGAAAATAACGAGCATGTGAGCACAACCAACTATCTCTGTGGACCTGGCATTGGGTTATGATGGTATAGCATCTACGTGAGCACATCGACTGTATCTGTGGAACTGGCATTCGGTACTAATGGTATAGCATCTACATGAGCACAGCTGACTGTGTCTGTGGAACTGGCATTGGGTACTGATGGTATAGCATCTACGTGAGCACAGCTGACTGTCTCTGTGGAACTGGCATTGGGTACTGATGGTATAGCATCTGCATGAGCACAACCAACTGTCTCTGTGGAACTGGCATTGGGTACTAATGGTATAGCATCTATGTGAGCACAGCCAACTATCTCTGTGGACCTGGCATTCGGTACTAATGATAAAGCATCTACATGAGCACAGCTGACTGTCTTCGTGGAACTGGCATTGGGTACTGATGGTATAGCATCTACATGAGCACAACCAACTATCTCTGTGGACCTGGCATTGGGTACTAATGGTATAGCATCTACATGAGCACAACCAACTGTCTCTGTGGAGCGGGCAATCGGTACTAATGATATAGCATCTACATGAGCACAACCAACTGTGTCTGTGGTAACGGCATTGGGTACTAATGGTATAGCATCTACGTGAGCACAGCCACCTGTCTCCGTGGAGCTGCCATTGGCTACTAATGGTATAGCATCTACTCGAGCACATCCAACCGTCTTCGTGGAACTGGCATTGGGTACTAATGGTATAGCATCTACATGAGCACAACTGACTGTCTCTGTGGAACTGGCATTCGGTACTAATGGTATAGCATCCAGGTGAGCACATCGACTGTCTCTGTGAAACTGGCATTCGGTACTAATGGTATAGTATCCAGGTGAGCACATCGACTGTCTCTGTGGAACTGGCATGATTGGGTACTAATGGTACAGCATCTACATGAGCACAACTGACTATCTTTGTGGAATTGGCATTCGGTACTAATTGTATAGCATCTACATGAGCACATAGACTGTCTCTGTGGAACTGGCATGATTGGGTACTAATGGTACAGCATCTACATGCGCACAACTGACTTTCTTTGTGGAATTGGCATTCTGTACTAATTGTATAGCATCTACATGAGCACATCGACTGTATCTGTGGAACTGGCATGATTGGGTACTAATGGTACAGCATCTACATGAGCACATCGACTGTCTCTATGGAACTGGCATGATTGGGTACTAATGGTACAGCATCTACATGAGCACAACTGACTGTCTTTGTGGAATTGGCATTCGGTACTAATTGTATAGCATCTATATGAGCACATCGACTGTCTCTGTGGAACTGGCATTGGGAAATGATAGTATAGCATCTACGTGAGCACATCCGACTGTCTCTGTGGAGCCGACATTGGGAACTAATGGTATAGCATCTACATGAGCACAACCGACTGTGTGGAACTGGCATTGGGTACTAATGGTATAGCATCTACGTGAGCACAGCCGACTGTCTGTGTGGAACTGGCATTGGGTACTAATGGTATAGCATTTACGTGAGCACAGCCGACTGTGTGGAACTGGCATTGGGTACTAATAGTATAGCATCTACATGAGCACAACCAACTATCTCTGTGGACCTGGCATTGGGTACTAATGGTATAGCATCTATGTGAGCACAGCCAACTATCTCTGTGGACCTGGCATTCGGTACTAATGGTATAGCATCTACGTGAGCACAGCCAACCATCTCTGTGGACCTGGCATTTGGTACTAATGGTACAGCATCTGCTCAAGCACATCCAACCGTCTCCGTGGAACTGGAATTTGGCGCTAATAGTGCAGCATCTAACATTGAAGGCACTGTACTGTATCCACTGGGGATGCTGGCTCCAAACCGTCCATGACTCTGTGACCATCACTGACTTTGAGATTAGCAACTAGGGGGTCCATGTAACAGAAGTAGTTCTGTGGAGGGCACAGATTTGATGCTCTTCTGTCAGTCTTCTGAAATGCCTTCATATGACTCTGAAAACGTGAGAGAGCCTAAAACACGAACAATGTTGAAATCCTAGCAACGTTTCTGTTAGATAAACATTTTAACTGTCTACTTTCTTCTTTTTGGTGACTAGTCTGGTAATTGCAGGGTGCTTCCTCACTCCGCTACATTCTACGAGACTGCTTCAGCGTCTTGTTGTGGCAAGAAAAAAGTGGTACTTAAGTAGGCGGTCTACCAGGTACTAGCAGTCTTGTGACGTCAGCGTTTCCAACCAATGTCGGGTGCAGTGTAGGTTCCCACTTCCAAGCGATGAACGCTTGGGTGCCAGAGCGTAAGTAGCCTCCAATTAAAACACACAAACGGGCCTTATAGGCTGCCAGTCCTTAACTTTTGAAGTTCATGAAAAATCTAAAATCATGCTTACTCCCTTAGTAGTTTGCTTGGCTCCTTTTTCTGCTGATTGGGAGGCAATCAACTCATTTCGATGCCTTGTAGAGGTGAGCGAGCCACTGAAAACTCGAGCCAGGCGCCTGCCTCTGGCTCATCTCGAGCTCCTCTAGTACCCTGTGTGGTGGCTGCCCGCCACTCAGGCTGTCAGCTTATGTGTCAAGAAATAAACACAAAGCTTTAATGTCAAAACTTTGATGTTGAGCGGACAAGAGAAAAACCATATCTATCTAGTTGCCAAATTGCACAGTATAAAATAAGAAAAGCTGGGTTCCACCATGACGAAATTGTGTGATCCAAGGCAAATATTATATTTCACCAAGACTACTTTTTCTAAATTGTCGCATTTGAAAGAGCTGTCACATACCTGCGTTCAGGATGTGTGCTATACAAAACCCCTTGTTTATTGTTTAAAACACTGCTGTACTGCTTCGTTTGCAATAAACATCTACACCCCGTTTATAGTGTACACATGACAGTGGCTAAGTTAACATTTAAAAACTATCATTTTTAATAAATATTTCTCAATGCAGTGATATAATCTTATGTACTGAAACACATCCGCATGTTAAAGAAGTGCACTTTTTTGAATTTTGAAGCAACTTCATCATATTTTAACATGATGTTTGTGACATGGCTTACATGAATAATAGTTACAGGGCTCGGCTCATGTGCAGGCTTTTAGAACCAATTCGGACCATTGCCTTGGCTCTGACTCAGGTCTCTTCGTTAATTTGTTGGCTCACCCACCTCTAGTGCCTTGAAGTCTAAGGATAATGTGTTCTGCGATTTACAAATACACATACAAATGGTCCACCAGTGGGAAGATGATGTGAGCGCTGGTCTGCTCGAGCTCCCTGTGCATATGGCCGGGTATCGCCGATGCTTCCTGGTTAACTTACCCCCTTCACCCCTGACATTTGTCAAGACACAAACAAGTTCCTTATTATGTGTTAGGGGTAGTAACCCTCAGCCGTATTTATTTATAAAAATATACAAGACAAAAAACACTTTTACTTTATGCACAGAAACCCACATTTGTACAGTTGGTTTACAGGAATTAAGGCCTAGCTTTAACAGAGACACTAATACATTTATTTCCTAACCACAACTTAATTTTTGTTCCTGTGCATCCTCAAAATTAATTTTTGGGTGAGATCCTAACTGGCCCCAGTGTCCTTTTCTCTTAATACCCCGGTGTCCAATCAAAGCTGGACTTGGGTGGATCCCTCCTTATTGGAGGACCCCACCCACATATCTCCCTTACCGGAATACTCCTGTGCAGGGGACCCGTCTGCCCGCTAGGATACCTCCCTCAGGCACCCTCTACACCCATCATTTGCCCCCCTCCCGGGCCTGTGCTAGGTTGTGTCTAGTGCGCCTGCGCGAATAGTTGGTAGGTAAGGACCGCGTGCCAACGACCGCCCCCAAACACCTGTGTGGCATCTGTGGTGACATAAGATACTTTACAAGGGTCAAAACTCTTTAAGCACGGAGCTGAGTTGAGTCTTTGTTTTAAAATACTGAATTCATGTTCGCACGCATCATCCCACACAAATTCACTTCCCTTTTTGAGTAGTTGTCTCATATTGGCACTTTGTGGTGCAAAATTCTCTATGAATTTATTATAGTATTCTATCATACCAAGAAATTTCATTAACTCTTCCCTCGAACTCGGTGCACACATGCGAGTGATAGTGTCTACTAGATCAGATTTTGGTAAGACTCCATCACCTGAAATGGAGTGATCCAAGTAATTAATGGTAGAGACTCCAAAATGACACTTTTCAGCCTTAATGGTCAAATTTGCCTCATCCAGCTTTCCTAACACCTCAAAAAGACGAAGACTGTGTTGTTCATCATTATTACCAAAAACAAGAATATCGTCCTGATAAATACACACTCCTTTGCAACCCTTAAGAACCTTCTCCATAACCCGTTGAAAAACGGATGCCGCCGACACAAGGCCAAACGGCATCCTCACAAACCTGAAGGTTCCAAAAGGAGTTACAAAGGCTGTGAGATCTCTCGAGGCTTCATCAAGTAGAATCTGATGGTATGCTGACGTGAGATCAATGGTCCTGAACACCTTAGCACCATCCAGTAAAACCACCATTTCTGAGATATTGGGTAGTGGATAATGATCCACTATGACATTTTTATTGAGTTGTTTCAAATCCACACAGAGACGGAGACTTCCGTTGGATTTTCGAGCTGCAACCACCGGGGCGAGCCACTCAGTGCTTTCAACCTCCTCTATTATACCTCCATCCTTTAGTTTTTGTAATTCTTTTCCCATTTCCTCTCTAACAGCTAAAGGTACATTCCTTACTTTTATGGTTTAACTCTTCTTTTATTGACAGTTGCAAAGAAAAGCAAACATAACGTTAGAGCCTCGCAGGGCCCAGCGCTAGAGTAAGCAAAACATGTGATGCTACGGAACTCGAACATCTCCCACCCCCACCCGCCACCCCGACAGTAAATGAGGAAAGGAAAGAGAAGAAAGACCTCCCCCCACCCTCTCCCGGTCCAGGCTAGTGTCAGTGCATAGGCGTGAGCGGCATATCGGAGTAAGAACTCTATCCGGCTACTGGTTAGGATCCGGTGAATTGAGGCGTAGGAGGCGCAAATACCTCGGGCAGGTGAGCTCCCGAAACTCTTGTGCGAGAAGTGTAAGAAAGGGTTGCCATAGCTCTGTAAAGGAAGCACCCTTCCCCGCCAGTGTGAGGGAGATCTTCTCCATCCCCAAGACATGCCACAGTCGGTGATACCAGCCCGTGTGTGTAGGAATCTGAGGAGACCTCCAGTGGATTAGAATGTTCTGGGTGGCGGAGCCTAATGCAATAGCCATTTGTTTCCCTCTCCTGGCCTTAAGAGGATATGTGAGCGGGTTGGGCACCCCCAGCAGAGTGTATGCGGGAAAGCGAGGGATCTCCGTACCTAGATGTTTGTCTATTTCGTCCAGGACATGTGTCCAGTATGACCGAATTTGGGGACAATCCCACAATAGGTGAACCAGGGTGCCCCTCCCACCGCACCTCGCCAGCAATCCGGGCTCAGTGTCGTGTCGGTCTGGTGAAGCCGCTCCGGGTGTAGTACCAATGGTATACTAATTTAGTGAGTGTTTCTGTGAGCCCAACATGCGTTGCCGTGTGTCGTGCCCTGTAGCAAGCGCCGTCCCATTCCTCCGGGGTGAGGTCACGCCCTAGGTCCCTTTCCCACCGCGCCCGACCCGCATGATACATGTGTGTGTATCTAGATTGTAAGAGCTTATAAAGGTCTGAGATCAGTTTTTTATCCGATGTTCTCGTTACGAGCCGTCGTTCGTATGTGGTAAGACGTCTGGACGCCTGTAGGCGGTTGGAAGGATGAAGAGCCCAGTGGCGTACCTGGAAGTAGCGCATTCGTTCCGTGTCCGGCAAGTCGAATCCCTCCCGAAGCTGCTCGAATGTGATGAACACCATCGGTAAACAAAGGGCCCAGCGCCCAGCAGCCAGACTCCCGCCAACGGCGAAAGATGGTTGATCCAGCCCTGGACTAAACTCCGGATTGTCCAAGATGGATGTGAGAGGGGAGGAAAAAGACGTTAAGTCATGACTTAAGTTTGTCTGGTCCCAAGCCGTGAGTATCGTGCGGGTCACCTGTGAGGCATATAAGTTAGGTGGCCGGTGAGCCTTCTTAAGGAATGGGATCTTTCTAAGTGAAGTACCTGCGACCGCTTGGTCTTGGAAGAGCCAATTCTTTTCAGATTCAGCCCGACTCCATTCAACCAGGTAGCGGAGCTGCGTTGCTTTGTAGTATAGGGTCAGGTCGGGAATCCCGAGGCCCCCTCATGCGGAGGAAGGAAGCTAACTGCTCGTTTCATTCTGGGCTTACGGCCTTGCCATATAAAGGCAGAGAGATCCGATTGTACCTTTTGAAGCCAACCCCTAGGAGGGGGCAGAGGCAGAGCTTGGAATACATAGAGGAGTTGGGGAAGGATGGTCATTTTTATAGCGGCAACACGCCCCAGCCAAGAAATCTGCTGGAGTTTCCATCGCCTGAGTTCCACCTGTATTTGATCGTGGAGACGCGAAAAATTGGCCAATCTCATACCCTGTAAGGTGGGGGTCAGGTGTATGCCCAGGTACGGGACCGGGTCATCGGACCAGGCGATGGGGTAACGAGCTTATAAATCCGCCTGTTCGCTAGGCGGCAGGGACAGATTCAGAGCCGTCGACTTGGAGAGATTAACTTTAAACCCAGAAGCCTCCGCGAAGGCATCCAGCTCCCCCAGCATGACTCCTAGGGCTCTGTCCGGATTCGTCAGGATAACAAGAACATCGTCCTCATAGAGGCTAACAGTGTGGGTGTCCCCCCCAAGGCGTACGCCCATGATTTGTGCGTGTCGTCGGACCCTCTGCGGCATGGGCTCCATGTAGAGAGCAAAGAGCAAGGGCGATAGGGGACAACCCTGCCGTGTGCCTCTATGGATTGAAAAGGGCACCGAGGTATGCCCATTAACCCTTACTGTCGCCGTGGGGGAGCGGTAGCAGTTAAAAATGTGAGTCCGCATCTTATCCCCGAGGCCCACACGGCATAGCACCTGTTCGAGATACGGCCAATGGACCCGGTCAAAGGCTTTTTCAGGCGTCAATTGTGAGCAACATGTATTTCCCGGGGACGCGGGAAGCTTTTTCAATGAGGTGTACCACCCGTTTCGCATTCCTTACTTTTAAAACACGAAGGTTGAGAACCAGCTCGCAAGCGTATTGCAAGTTTGAAATCCTTTAAGCAACAAAGCCCTTCCCTAAAAACATTAGGACATTTTTCTTTAATGTTATCTGTAAAGACAGTGCAGAGAGAAGGGGAATGTTGAACAACATTCTTATCCTTAAGAATAATGGGATTTTCACCACTGGGGTCGAGCATTACTCCTAAGTCACCTTGGTGAAACCAACTAATAATGCTGTCACCCTTCTCAGACACGTATATTTTTCCAGATGTATAGCGTTGCTCATACTCGATGAGCCCAGTGAAATTACCTCTGAGAGGTATAGGCTCACCCCCATATGCTAGCGGCTTAATATCAGGTCTGTTCAATGTAACTCTGTTGGCAAGCTTGTTGAGAAAGACATTTTTTGAAATTAATGTAATTTTGGCACCAGAGTCAAATAGGACTTTAGTTGGTTCTCCTTCTACCAGAATAGTGTCAATAAGACATGACTTGGTCTTATTCCCCAAATCATCAACCTGAACAACAATTTGCCCACAAACGAAATCCTCTTCTGAGACATTTTCTGTATCAACACATCTCACTTTAGTAGAGAAGGGTACTTTCGACTTACAGACACTAGAAAGTGCCCCCTTCTTTTGCATTTCGAACAAACAGTTTTCAAGGTAGGGCAATTCTTATCGCTTGCTAAATGCCCAGGCTTATCACATCTATAGCACTTTCTGATAGTAGGTTTATATTTAACCTCAGCACCCTCTGTTTTCCCTGCAGGTTTCTTAACATCTGTGTTTATCGCTTGTATAACAGGTTGTTTATCATTTTTGATAATTTCAACACACTTCAAAGAGTGCTCAACACGCTTTGCCACCTGTAACACTTCATCCAGAGATGGTTCATCACGCATCCATAATACTTCCCTGACTCTCTCAATATTACATCCCACCATAAATTGATCTCTGATTCTTTCATCAAGGAGATTAGCAAATTTGCATGAAGACGCCAGTTTTCTCAAGTGAGTTACATAAGTCTCAATAGACTCTCCTTCAGTTTGTAATCTCTTGGCAAATTGGTACCTTTCCAAAATCGTACTAACCTTGGGAAGGAAATGTTTGTCCAATTTCCTAATGCAGATTTCATACTCATTGAGACCTTGAGACTCAGAGTCATTTAGTTCAGGGAGATGATCATAAACTTCTTGGCCCTCAGACCCTAAACAGTGCAATAACAATGAAGACCTTCGTTCCGCACTGAGTGATGTCCCGCAGACCCTAGCGTAACGTTCAAACACTTTCTTCCATTTCTGCCATTTGATGGGAGGCTCCCCAGGTGACACTAGGAAAAAAGAAGGAGCTGTGACATTCTGCATTGCTTGAATCAAGAGAGAAAATAAGTAAGTAAGCGAATAATGTATGATGCAAAGGTGTTAGAAAAATGAAATATTAAACCAGCACAGAACAGGAGTGACGTGTATTTCAGCTTACAAACACAGAACAGCTGTGTTCATCAGCGTAAATGATGAGCATAAAAGCGAAACACAACTGTGCCCATCAGCGTAAATAATGCTTCCTAGAGGTATTGAAATGCAACGTGTATTTCAACTTGAGGAAGAGCTGTGCTCATCAGTGTAAATAATTTAGCGTGATTCCAGTGCAAAGTAATAATTGTGCTGAATAATTGTGAACCCAAAGCAAACAATACCATGTGTGCGCATCACAGTGTATGCGCAAAATTGATTGCAAACAATATCATGTGTGCGCATCACAGTGGAAGCACAATACTCGTGGTAAATGATGAGCGTTAAAAACAAAGCAGTGCTCATCAGCGTGAATAATTTAGTGTGATTCCCAGCGCGAAGTAATTGTGCTGAATAATTGTGAAGCCAAAGCAACAATATCATGTGTGCACATCACAGTGTATGCGCAAAATTGAAGGCAAACAATATCATGTGTGCGCATCACAGTGGAAGCGCAATACTAATGGCTAGTATCGCAGAGAAAACTGTCACCAAAGAGACGTTGCTAGGCACCAACCTAGTAATCACAAGAGAAGCCAATCACAACATATCGGCTGAAAGGAAACACCGTGCGCGCGATGACGTGGATCTGCCAGGTGCGCGATGACGTGCTTCCTCACTTCAGTGTAAGATCCAGTGGTTCAGGTAGAAGGATCACGCAAGGCAGGTTTGAAGTAGAAAGATGTAGGTTTATTGCAGAGTAGGAAGATCCCATCCAGGCAGGGCAACAGGGCAAGGCATTGTGACATTACATTCTTTGGTAACCATGACTTCAGTAAGAAGCCACAGATGTAAGCAGATGCCACAACCTGCCCCCTGCAACCTCCTTTGAACTCGCTGCCAGCACCCCTTGGAGGGTCCCATGACGCTGCTGTTATTTTGGTGTAAAAGGAAAAGGATGCCTTATATGGTCCAACCAATCATGACCTCACCCGACAGCAAAAATAAATACAACGTACAGACGAAACCTGAAAGAGAAATGAAAGTTAGACTTGACAACAGATATTCGTACAATCCACGAAGACTACACTGGACTGGAAGAGAAATGAAAGTTAGACATGACAACAGATATTCTTACAGATATTCCTCCAATCCATAAAGACTACACTGGACTTGCACCCCATGTAACCTAATGTAGGTCTATCCCCATCCATACATCATGGAACAGGAACCCACCAAACATCCTCCCTGCCCTGTACTGTTAGCTCTGGGGATGGTGGGTGGGAAAAAAAGAAACAGGCGGGCGATCATCTTGGTTCCCTGCACACGGGGAAGAAGGGAGGCGTCTTGTCCAAGACAGCGGGCGGGAAAGAGACCCGCTTGCCGCCTCACAGCGTCTTTTAAAGGCGAGGCTGACGCAATTGCTATGGCTTCCCCGGAAGCTCTACAGCGCTTCTGGGACAGCACCCCGGCCAGCATATCCCACACTGACCTTCCCCGAAAAGGAAGGTCGTGATGCACCGTGCCATATATTGTCGATGTCTCTGGTTAACTGACTCTCCCCCCCACCACCCTTCACCCCCCACCACTCCTTGACATTTGTCAAGACACAAACAAGTGCCTTATTTTGTGTTAGGTTTCGTAAACCCCCAGCCGTATTTATTTAGACATATATACAAGACAAAAAACGCATTTACTTTATGCACAGTAACCCACATTTGTACAGTTGGTTTACACGAATTAATGCATAGCACTGAACAAAAGGGCACTTTGAATGACTTATGGGGACTCCCACCCCTTGCTGGCCATGCCAAATGCGGTGAATGTAGTGTTTGTGACATCACCATTGAGGGTAAAGAGTTTTTATATGAACAAATACGGTTTGAAAGGAGACACTTTACAAATTGTAACACTACTAATGTTATTTATGCGATATTTTGCCCATGCATGAAAATATATGTTGGCCAGACCTCACAAAAGGCAAGACTACGGATCTGCCAACATCGAAGCAGAATCCGGTGCAAGACCATGAACGCTCCATTGGTGGACCATTTTATGGCATCTGGGCACACTGAAACTGACTTCAAATGGACTATAATTACTGCAATCCGACCTCCCCTAGAGGGGCTGACATTAACCAACTGCTGAATAAAGAGGAACTAAAATGGATACTAAAAACTAACAGTATCCGCAATGGTTTAAATCGCCTTGAGGACTGGACGTCCCTGCTATGAAACTGTAAATGTATCATAATGTAACTGCTTCTGTCCTTCATTCATTTATACAGTGATTCATGTATATATTTCTTTATGATGCCAATTTTTTAATTTTAACATGTGCACTTTCATTGGCTTGATTTTAAATTCCTTGGTCGCATTTAATACTGGGTTCTAGCTCCGCTGTCTGAACTTATATTCTATCCCTTTAGTGTATTCTAACACTAGACTAAGATGGCCGCCATCCTTTCCCCCGCTCTCTGTTGCTATTCTTAGACTATCACATGACCCTTATCACGTGACTGCTACAGTTGCTGATGTAAACTTGTACTGCCGGCTCACTTCACATCGAGCACTGACTCACCAACCGGCACCGCGCTATATGGATTGTACTCGGTAAGTGTTTAGTTACAGCTCACTTAGCTGCCCTTGCCTGACAGCACGGCTGGCCTTGCCTGATAGTTCTCTGGGCTGCTGGCCCTTTTCATTTTTTCATTTCTTCCTAGGTCCTTCGGGACGGTTATTTGACCCGCCAATTGGATTGCCACACTTGACGTTTCCCCCGGGACGGTTAACTCCTTCCGCCACGGTAATTAATTCTATCGTTTCGCCCTCCCGCGGTTCCACTCGGGTTAGGACCGTCAGCAAATTCTCCGCTGCCACAAGGGTGCGTTTACTTAACATGGAGTAACCATACGCATCTTGTTTACAGGACACCTCTTCCGGTTCTATGCTTACTACCAGAACATGTGCCGCAACACCTTGTGTTGATTCTGGTAAATTGTAGCCTCGTTATCCTTTCAATCTAGTCACACAAGCGATTTCACGGCCTAAACTTGAAGTCACAACTTCTTTTAGCTCGCGTCTTGATCGCCACTGATTTTAATTCATTAGCTTTAGTCTTCCTCTACTGTTCCTCTCACGAGCTAGTATATCATGCACGGCCAATAGCAATTACTTATTACTCTGATGGTCTGTCGTTGCCCAATTAATCATTTCTTTTTCCTTTTTCCCTTCCATTCTCTCTTTCCCTTTTTTCGTCTATAATTAAATGTATTAAGACATGGATTTAATGTCTAGAATTTCTTGTATACAGGCATGCTTAATTCTAATGTCCTGAAGATGATCCCATGAATTCCCCCTAGGGATCGAAACGTCGTCGACACTCTATATACCATATGCATGCAAATATTGTGAATTATATTGTGCAATGGTATCACCATGTGATTGAAGTCTGTTAATTTTGTTAATCTCATGATTTACAGACACATTCCCTTTGCCTGAAAACTCTTCCCCACCCTTATGTTGTTTGCCTATGTTTTTGAGTTGGACGCTGGTTGTGTCCCACTTGTAATTGTACATGTATTTTTTCTATGAACGTATTTAAAATATTAAATATCTGTCCGGCTGGACAAGGAACATATAGTCTATTTAGTATATGTTTATTTATTTTCTGCCTTAATTTATAACTGTTTAGGGACCATTGTCTTTTGAAATAGGTAAAGACTGCGCGTCAACGACCGCACCCAACCCCGTGCCCTTGCAACCTCCTTTGCACTTGCTGCCAGCACCCCTAGTAGAGTCCCGTGACGCCGCTTTTATTTTGGTGTAAAAGGAAAAGGATGCCTTATATTGACTGGAACTGTGCAACCAACCTCACCTGCCCCAGGCCAGCATAGTTCACCTATTTTCTGGCCTCCTCCCAAACCGTTGTGTGGGTCATGTGCTAGCCATGCCACCAAATCCTTGAGAATATTTTGTTCCCTCCCTTAGGCTCGTCCTTGATTCACTCTGGGATATGGATAATCACCTGGCTGGCTTAACCAACTTACCCATCCTATTGTGCACCTGCTTTGGACTGGCAACTTTGGCTGACTACGCTTGCACCGTCTCAGGAAACTTCCCTCGAGCCAACCAACCTCCCGGACAACCAACACAAAGCAAGTCTGTCCTGCCAGTCATCGTAAGTCACCGCCGGCAAGGAGAATAACAAATAACCCCCGGGTGCGTATACCCCCATGGCAAAAAGGTTGTCCACTGCAGGCCACAACAAAAGGAGGTGGCCAATCGCAGTCCCCCTTGACTACCCAAATCCATGCGATATCTCATTTCCTTCGCACTGGCTGCGCAGCCACATGCTTAACAGGAAACCTTAGCATCTTACATTGAAAAAGACCAGAGATAACACCAGCACTTCTGTAACCTCTTGCACTTCTGCGATGACAGGAGCGGCTAGGTTTTCAGTGGCTGACTTAGACGCCATCCACCTGCATCAATAGGAGAACACAAAAGGGGGAAAGAGGAATTAGAGGCAGATTTTTACACATGTACGATCCCCCAACACTTGGAGCTGTCTTATCACCTCCTGCCCAGCGATTTGCCAAGCCTGCCCTGCGTAACCCATTCCTGCTGCAGCGGTGGCAGGCCCAACCCTACAAGAATGTGAACAACACCCAGAGAGTCCAACCCCCGACGCTCCCTGGTCACTGCAAAGCGCTCAACAGAACTGTAACGTACAGAGGTGCCCCATCTTCAGGCACCAACGTTGGACCAATACACCTATGAGATCGGCGGGCACCCATTTCTCTGACCAGCAAGAGCTTTTGACGCTAGACCTCATCCTCCGACCCCTATGCAGGCATGATTCTGCATATCCCAGTTCATGCCTTGAGTGAAACCATGATTGCCTCGCATGATAATCTTCCCGATCCAGGCCCAGCCTTTCTGCCCAATGACAATGATGAGTCCCTCCTTAGGAAGGACCCCACTCACCCACATAGCATCCCCCTCGGGTTGTACCTGTGCCAGAGGCCCGTCAGCCTGCTAGGTTACCTACCTCTGGCACCCCTATACCCGTCACTTCTCCCCACCTACCCCAAGGGCCAGTGCTAGGCATGCCCATTGCGCACTCGCTGGTGGTTGGCCAATAAGGGCCAGATGCCAGCGAACGCTCGCAACCCCCACGCTCCTGGATCCTCCCATCAACCTACTGCCAGCGCCCCTTGGGTGGGGCCCCGTGATCCCGCTGTCGTGCAAATGTAAGGAAAAGGTAATGTCAAATTGACCCCCGAATAATGACGATTGGGGTGGGTCAATCCTTCCACTGCCCTCTGAACCAGGAATGCTTATGTCCCAGGAACGCTTCTGTCACGATCCATGTGCTCCCAGAGCTTCGCAGCACCTGTAACAGGCACTGAGGTCTTTGCCCCCACTCCTGTTAAGGACTCAATAAATGCACTAACCGAACTCTGTGGCGAACCCTTCCCACACCCTTGCGCGCCCTAGTCACTTGCAGTCTATGCAACAATAGCCCTCATAGGCACACCCCGTCCAGGGCTCTAGCTGGCTGGCACAACGTCTGGTAAAGTGGGGAAAGAGGCCGGTGTCATTGCCTGAGGTCTGGAACTCCGCTGCTTCCAGGCGAATGGTACCTGGGGGCCTACATCATACACCAGATAACATTAGCCGCTGAATTGGTCAGAACAAGCATATGCTTGGATTTCATTAGCCGCTGAATTGGTCAGAACAGGCATATGCTTGGATTTCAATTGACCTACACAGTTTGCCACAGCAACAACGTCCCTTTACCAGGACCAACTTGGACTTGGCTGTCCACTGATTAGCGAATTACGCCGCGTGGCGGGCGTGCGGGAAAGAGACCCGCTTGCCACCTCACCATGTCTTCTAAGGGTGGGGCTGACACAATTGCTGTGGCTGCCCCAGAAGCTCCAAAGCGCTTACGGCACTCCCGGCCAGCCAATCCCACACTGACCTTCCCACGAAGGGAAGGTCGTGATGCACCGCTCCATAACCCTGGTTCGGCCCGGTTCGCCGCCATATGTACGGCTCCCCGGGTTGGGGGAGCTTTTGTCATGAGCTTCAGAAGAAACAAACGGACCCGGTACATGTGCTCTCAGGAGACAATGTAATGTTTGCTGCAGTATTTATTTATACACACAACAATAATAACAACTTGTTTTTTATGTAGCATTTCATACAGCCCTTCTGTTAGTTTTTAGCGCTGTAAATAAAAGTTGTTACAGTTACTCAATTTAGAAGCCAAACTGGGTGATAATAACCAGATCATCAAGAACCAGATTCGGCCTGAATTTAAATAACATGAGAGGAAAAATAAATTGGATCCCCATTACGCAGTGATGTAGCTGAATGCGATATCTCTGCAATTTAAGCACTGAGCACCACCCCATACAAAATAACACTATTGTAAATTCAGATGCTGTGCAGACACTCGACGATCTAGTAGTTAGACACAGATTACCGTTTTCTTTACCGAAACCTTTAGATAGTGGCTGTCTGCCAGTGACGGCTGTGGAATGATCATTGTTACAGTCCGAAGCCCACAGTGCTCCATGCAGTTTTCTACCTTTGGAAGCAAGATTAGTATGTATCACAGACCGAAGAGAACTGATATACTTATGTAACAAGGGCAGTTTCAAGATTATTTTATGTACTTCAGAGTATAGGTGTTTTCTGAAAATGACTCCAAAATTTGTGATCGCTCAATGTGTCTTTTCCCAGTTGGGGATGGACAAAACACCATTTCAGTTTTGCCTGAAGTTCCACAAACTGCTTCCTTGAATTTTATTTTGACTACGAGCCAAGAGACTTGGTAGGCATTCTATTCATTGGACCCAGTACCAGCAATGAGATGCAAGTTGAAATAGGCAACCACTGTGGCCTGTGACTGCAGGCTGTAACAGTCAAAAAATCCAGCCAATCCTATATATACTATTTTAATTTTTACAGGAAATTATGCTTAGGACAATCTCTACCCATCTGCAAAGCCATAGGTATTATAGGTAGGAATTATTTTTTTGCGTTGTAAGGGGAAGAGGGAGAAAATCTATTTGTCTACTTCAGCCATCTACGTGCCATAAAGAGATAGGAATTATTATTTTTGCGTTGTAAGGGGAAGAAGGTGAAAATCCATTTGTCTACTTCAGCCATCTATGTGCCACAAAGATGGGTAGGTTTATGTAACAGACTAAACAGATAGGAATCAAAATCTTACATCATACATTTCTTCCTGTGCATGTCTAGGCCATTCATCAAAGGGTAGCTCGCATACTGTGTTTCGGACGTACTGGGCTTCATAGTACGAAAGTATCATCTTCAGTGGAGCTCGATCCTTCAAGGCCTCTTATGACTTTTACTCTTCTAACCTTTTCTTGGGATTCAAAAGATAATTTAATTCTTATTGAGTTTCTAATTTTCCCTGCACCAAAATCTTAGTTACATCTTCCAGTGCCATGTCTATATGTCAACCCATTCATTGGCTATAGGTCATCTGTTTTTGGTATAAAAGCATTTTTTTCAATTTGAAGATGGGTAGGATGATTTTCCAAAATTTGTTTTTTCAACTCAAGATGGAGTGCAAGTTTACACCACTAGTTCTGAAGATTCTTCAATTGAATAGTCAAATTCAATTCTTCAGGCAATAGTCCTCTACGCCAAAGTCTCAAATTATCTGTTCTGCCTCAAAGCTGTTGTTATTGGACATGCATGTGATCTTCCATATGACTCACTTGAGTGTCTTTTTGTGTCCTAGTGGTCTTTCCTTGAGGAATGGAGGATTTATACAGTTTTCTGTGGTCAAAATAACCACGGGTACTAAATTGTCCAAATCCAGAGTACTCCTGGTTACTGTAAAATCAGTGACACCAAGAACGGAGCCAAAATAGATGCCTGCACCAGAAGATCTCACTTATATCAGTGCATACAGTAAACCAGACTCAGTCATTGCCACAGAAGCTAAAAGAGGTATCTCAACTCTAGTATTAGGCCTGCCAATATAGGCAGTAGGCTAATGCTTTTGCAGTAGCCCTACTAGCTACCGATTTGAACCTATACAATAACGGAGGGGATGAGAATAATTCCAGTCCAGCACACGTTCTTCCTAAAGGTATATGTCAAAACATGGGTGTGCAGTTCTTTAGTGATAGTCCTAATAACCTGATTATGATAATTGGACCAGCCAAAGTCATCAGAGGTGTCCTTTGTAGGAAACACAAGCTCTCAGCCACCAATTATTATTATTAAAGCTTTGTAGAGCGCATGGCTACTCTGAGTAGAGGGTCTAAGTACTTCAAGGTATATCTGTCTGAAAACTAAAGCCACAAACCTCTCAAAAAAGCCAGGTTTTTAACAGCTTTAAAAAAACAGAGAACGATTGGCATGATCTCAAGGAGATCTGCAAGGAGTTCCACAGCTTAGTACCCAGGTAGAAGAAAGACCGGCCCCCTTGACGGGTTCCCCTAACTCTTGGGACTGTGGAAAGATTTGTATAGCTGGATTGCAGGGCACAGTTCGGCTTGTAAGGCAGCACCAGAGATCTGAGGTATTAGGGACATGAATTCGCCATGATTTGGTACATGTAGAACAAGGTTTTAAAGTGTATTTGCTTCTCAATGGAAAGCCAGTAGAGATCCTGTAGAAGGCTAGCAGTAGAACTATGTTTTTAAGAGTGGGGGGCAAAGTAATAGTCTTGATGCTTCGTTCTGACTATCTGAAGCCTCCTCAGTGATGCCCTAGTGACCCCTAAGTAGAGAATATTTCCATAATCCAGTCTGATCAATGCTTGGATCACTATTCTCTGAGCCGAAGCAGGGAGGCAGCCAAAGATTTTCACTAGCCCTCTCAGCACTCCGAAGCAGGTTGCTGCTACCTTGGTAATCTGATGGCTCATAGAGAGCTTATTATCCAGCCAAAAAACAAGATTTTTAACAACACGGACTGGGTTAGGAGCTACACCTAGAGCCCCTGGCCACAAATGAGGCACCCAAAGGTGAGGTTGGTTGCCCCCACGAGAATCTGTCTTGCCTCCGTTCAGTTTGAGGGAATTACTGTTCATCCAGGCAACCACTTTCATGAGGCACCAAAAGGTGGCATGCTTCATCATGGGACTGTGCTCCTCGTGGGCTGGCACTGCAATTCCCACTGGACCCCATGAAGGAGTTCTTTGCCAGAGATCTTTTCTTTTGCCTCAGGGTCTAATGTCCCTGACCGATGCCCGTGGAGACTGGTAGGCAAGCAGCAGGGACTTGTCAATGGGCAAGTAAGTGACATCAATTGCGAACTGATTAGGATGCACTACATAGTCTTGCAATCCTAAAACTACATTTTTATCTCCCTATAGATAGCCACTTGAAAGTCCTTCTTCCACGAGAGCTCCCATGAGGCCTGGCTACTTTGGGATTTGGATGGGAAACTACATACCAGCAATTCTCGAAAGTGTGAAACGAACCAACTATACTCACTTGGCTTGAAAGTGTGATACGACATTTAGCCATTACTTTCATGATGTGGTGAATGTGTGTGGTACGGCCTGTTCTCGTTTGGCACAATTAGTGTGTTTTCCTCAACAACATCACTCTGTGCATGTGGTGACCTGTTATGTGAGAACCAAAAGTTGTGGCATAATATTGGCACATAAAATGGCGGGTAATCGAATTGCCTGCCCTTTTTTATCTTTTTTATGTTGTATGTCCTGTGCATATATTTCTTCTAGGTCAGACGCCTAAATATGACCTTACAACCGAGTTCGGGATGTAAGTTACGAAAAACAAGTTTGTTCACTTTTCTGACAATTGTGCAGTTCGCTGTAAGTGAGTTTTAAAGAAATCCCCCACATAAGATACCCACATGATTATATTAGGCATCTTGTTAAGATCCTGATGAATTGCAGTTGATCCTGGTAGGGACTAGGGAGGCAAGAAACATGTTGACCATACTTTTGTGAATTCGGGGATAATTATTATCCTAAGACATCTCACTGATTTTAACCTTTACCAAAGGCCCCTGCAATATAAAGGTGTTTTGAGGAACCCTTCGTTAATTTTAGTTTTCCACTTCCAGCCCGACGAGGCGCAGAGCCCAGGGATGAGGCATGCCAGCTTTTGGTGGCTGAGGGCTTGTGTGTCCTACAAAGGACACCTCTGGTGACCCTAGTTGGTCCTATTACCAAAATTAGTTTATTAGGACCATCACTACAGAACTGCAGAGCCATGTTTTGACATATACCGATTTGAACCACCATTGCTATTACTTTTTAAATGCCCAGCCGGGATTCAATAATTCCAGCCCAAGTTCTGTGAAACAAGTTCAAGCAAGCCTATTATACCTAGGGAGGTTGTCTGAGACTTGGAACAGCCGGTATCAGCCTGCTTACCGCTGTAATACTTGTGTCCAGCCAGTGAGAGGCGAGGCCACAAGGTAGGGCTTCTACATCTGGCAATGCCCTATTGCCTCACACCATCAGTGGACTACAATGAAGCATTCGGCATTACGAATGAAAAAATTACTAATTTAGTGAGTGTTTCTGTGAGCCCAACATGCGTTGCCGTGTGTCGTGCCCTGTAGCAAGCGCCGTCCCATTCCTCCGGGGTGAGGTCACGCCCTAGGTCCCTTTCCCACCGCGCCCGACCCGCATGATACATGTGTGTGTATCTAGATTGTAAGAGCTTATAAAGGTCTGAGATCAGTTTTTTATCCGATGTTCTCGTTACGAGCCGTCGTTCGTATGTGGTAAGACGTCTGGACGCCTGTAGGCGGTTGGAAGGATGAAGAGCCCAGTGGCGTACCTGGAAGTAGCGCATTCTGTTCCGTGTCCGGCAAGTCGAATCCCTCCCGAAGCTGCTCGAATGTGATGAACACCATCGGTAAACAAAGGGCCCAGCGCCCAGCAGCCAGACTCCCGCCAACGGCGAAAGATGGTTGATCCAGCCCTGGACTAAACTCCGGATTGTCCAAGATGGATGTGAGAGGGGAGGAAAAAGACGTTAAGTCATGACTTAAGTTTGTCTGGTCCCAAGCCGTGAGTATCGTGCGGGTCACCTGTGAGGCATATAAGTTAGGTGGCCGGTGAGCCTTCTTAAGGAATGGGATCTTTCTAAGTGAAGTACCTGCGACCGCTCGGTCTTGGAAGAGCCAATTCTTTTCAGATTCAGCCCGACTCCATTCAACCAGGTAGCGGAGCTGCGTTGCTTTGTAGTATAGGGTCAGGTCGGGAATCCCGAGGCCCCCCTCATGCGGAGGAAGGAAGCTAACTGCTCGTTTCATTCTGGGCTTACGGCCTTGCCATATAAAGGCAGAGAGATCCGATTGTACCTTTTGAAGCCAACCCCTAGGAGGGGGCAGAGGCAGAGCTTGGAATACATAGAGGAGTTGGGGAAGGATGGTCATTTTTATAGCGGCAACACGCCCCAGCCAAGAAATCTGCTGGAGTTTCCATCGCCTGAGTTCCACCTGTATTTGATCGTGGAGACGCGAAAAATTGGCCAATCTCATACCCTGTAAGGTGGGGGTCAGGTGTATGCCCAGGTACGGGACCGGGTCATCGGACCAGGCGATGGGGTAACGAGCTTATAAATCCGCCTGTTCGCTAGGCGGCAGGGACAGATTCAGAGCCGTCGACTTGGAGAGATTAACTTTAAACCCAGAAGCCTCCGCGAAGGCATCCAGCTCCCCAGCATGACTCCTAGGGCTCTGTCCGGATTCGTCAGGATAACAAGAACATCGTCCTCATAGAGGCTAACAGTGTGGGTGTCCCCCCCAAGGCGTACGCCCATGATTTGTGCGTGTCGTCGGACCCTCTGCGGCATGGGCTCCATGTAGAGAGCAAAGAGCAAGGGCGATAGGGGACAACCCTGCCGTGTGCCTCTATGGATTGAAAAGGGCACCGAGGTATGCCCATTAACCCTTACTGTCGCCGTGGGGGAGCGGTAGCAGTTAAAAATGTGAGTCCGCATCTTATCCCCGAGGCCCACACGGCATAGCACCTGTTCGAGATACGGCCAATGGACCCGGTCAAAGGCTTTTTCGGCGTCAATTGTGAGCAACATGTATTTCCCGGGGACGCGGGAAGCTTTTTCAATGAGGTGTACCACCCGTTTCGCATTCCTTACTTTTAAAACACGAAGGTTGAGAACCAGCTCGCAAGCGTATTGCAAGTTTGAAATCCTTTAAGCAACAAAGCCCTTCCCTAAAAACATTAGGACATTTTTCTTTAATGTTATCTGTAAAGACAGTGCAGAGAGAAGGGGAATGTTGAACAACATTCTTATCCTTAAGAATAATGGGATTTTCACCACTGGGGTCGAGCATTACTCCTAAGTCACCTTGGTGAAACCAACTAATAATGCTGTCACCCTTCTCAGACACGTATATTTTTCCAGATGTATAGCGTTGCTCATACTCGATGAGCCCAGTGAAATTACCTCTGAGAGGTATAGGCTCACCCCCATATGCTAGCGGCTTAATATCAGGTCTGTTCAATGTAACTCTGTTGGCAAGCTTGTTGAGAAAGACATTTTTGAAATTAATGTAATTTTGGCACCAGAGTCAAATAGGACTTTAGTTGGTTCTCCTTCTACCAGAATAGTGTCAATAAGACATGACTTGGTCTTATTCCCCAAATCATCAACCTGAACAACAATTTGCCCACAAACGAAATCCTCTTCTGAGACATTTTCTGTATCAACACATCTCACTTTAGTAGAGAAGGGTACTTTCGACTTACAGACACTAGAAAGTGCCCCCTTCTTTTGCATTTCGAACAAACAGTTTTCAAGGTAGGGCAATTCTTATCGCTTGCTAAATGCCCAGGCTTATCACATCTATAGCACTTTCTGATAGTAGGTTTATATTTAACCTCAGCACCCTCTGTTTTCCCTGCAGGTTTCTTAACATCTGTGTTTATCGCTTGTATAACAGGTTGTTTATCATTTTTGATAATTTCAACACACTTCAAAGAGTGCTCAACACGCTTTGCCACCTGTAACACTTCATCCAGAGATGGTTCATCACGCATCCATAATACTTCCCTGACTCTCTCAATATTACATCCCACCATAAATTGATCTCTGATTCTTTCATCAAGGAGATTAGCAAATTTGCATGAAGACGCCAGTTTTCTCAAGTGAGTTACATAAGTCTCAATAGACTCTCCTTCAGTTTGTAATCTCTTGGCAAATTGGTACCTTTCCAAAATCGTACTAACCTTGGGAAGGAAATGTTTGTCCAATTTCCTAATGCAGATTTCATACTCATTGAGACCTTGAGACTCAGAGTCATTTAGTTCAGGGAGATGATCATAAACTTCTTGGCCCTCAGACCCTAAACAGTGCAATAACAATGAAGACCTTCGTTCCGCACTGAGTGATGTCCCGCAGACCCTAGCGTAACGTTCAAACACTTTCTTCCATTTCTGCCATTTGATGGGAGGCTCCCCAGGTGACACTAGGAAAAAAGAAGGAGCTGTGACATTCTGCATTGCTTGAATCAAGAGAGAAAATAAGTAAGTAAGCGAATAATGTATGATGCAAAGGTGTTAGAAAAATGAAATATTAAACCAGCACAGAACAGGAGTGACGTGTATTTCAGCTTACAAACACAGAACAGCTGTGTTCATCAGCGTAAATGATGAGCATAAAAGCGAAACACAACTGTGCCCATCAGCGTAAATAATGCTTCCTAGAGGTATTGAAATGCAACGTGTATTTCAACTTGAGGAAGAGCTGTGCTCATCAGTGTAAATAATTTAGCGTGATTCCAGTGCAAAGTAATAATTGTGCTGAATAATTGTGAACCCAAAGCAAACAATACCATGTGTGCGCATCACAGTGTATGCGCAAAATTGATTGCAAACAATATCATGTGTGCGCATCACAGTGGAAGCACAATACTCGTGGTAAATGATGAGCGTTAAAAACAAAGCAGTGCTCATCAGCGTGAATAATTTAGTGTGATTCCCAGCGCGAAGTAATTGTGCTGAATAATTGTGAAGCCAAAGCAACAATATCATGTGTGCACATCACAGTGTATGCGCAAAATTGAAGGCAAACAATATCATGTGTGCGCATCACAGTGGAAGCGCAATACTAATGGCTAGTATCGCAGAGAAAACTGTCACCAAAGAGACGTTGCTAGGCACCAACCTAGTAATCACAAGAGAAGCCAATCACAACATATCGGCTGAAAGGAAACACCGTGCGCGCGATGACGTGGATCTGCCAGGTGCGCGATGACGTGCTTCCTCACTTCAGTGTAAGATCCAGTGGTTCAGGTAGAAGGATCACGCAAGGCAGGTTTGAAGTAGAAAGATGTAGGTTTATTGCAGAGTAGGAAGATCCCATCCAGGCAGGGCAACAGGGCAAGGCATTGTGACATTACATTCTTTGGTAACCATGACTTCAGTAAGAAGCCACAGATGTAAGCAGATGCCACAACCTGCCCCCTGCAACCTCCTTTGAACTCGCTGCCAGCACCCCTTGGAGGGTCCCATGACGCTGCTGTTATTTTGGTGTAAAAGGAAAAGGATGCCTTATATGGTCCAACCAATCATGACCTCACCCGACAGCAAAAATAAATACAACGTACAGACGAAACCTGAAAGAGAAATGAAAGTTAGACTTGACAACAGATATTCGTACAATCCACGAAGACTACACTGGACTGGAAGAGAAATGAAAGTTAGACATGACAACAGATATTCTTACAGATATTCCTCCAATCCATAAAGACTACACTGGACTTGCACCCCATGTAACCTAATGTAGGTCTATCCCCATCCATACATCATGGAACAGGAACCCACCAAACATCCTCCCTGCCCTGTACTGTTAGCTCTGGGGATGGTGGGTGGGAAAAAAAAGAAACAGGCGGGCGATCATCTTGGTTCCCTGCACACGGGGAAGAAGGGAGGCGTCTTGTCCAAGACAGCGGGCGGGAAAGAGACCCGCTTGCCGCCTCACAGCGTCTTTTAAAGGCGAGGCTGACGCAATTGCTATGGCTTCCCCGGAAGCTCTACAGCGCTTCTGGGACAGCACCCCCGGCCAGCATATCCCACACTGACCTTCCCCGAAAAGGAAGGTCGTGATGCACCGTGCCATATATTGTCGATGTCTCTGGTTAACTGACTCTCCCCCCCACCACCCTTCACCCCCACCACTCCTTGACATTTGTCAAGACACAAACAAGTGCCTTATTTTGTGTTAGGTTTCGTAAACCCCCAGCCGTATTTATTTAGACATATATACAAGACAAAAACGCATTTACTTTATGCACAGTAACCCACATTTGTACAGTTGGTTTACACGAATTAATGCATAGCACTGAACAAAAGGGCACTTTGAATGACTTATGGGGACTCCCACCCCTTGCTGGCCATGCCAAATGCGGTGAATGTAGTGTTTGTGACATCACCATTGAGGGTAAAGAGTTTTTATATGAACAAATACGGTTTGAAAGGAGACACTTTACAAATTGTAACACTACTAATGTTATTTATGCGATATTTTGCCCATGCATGAAAATATATGTTGGCCAGACCTCACAAAAGGCAAGACTACGGATCTGCCAACATCGAAGCAGAATCCGGTGCAAGACCATGAACGCTCCATTGGTGGACCATTTTATGGCATCTGGGCACACTGAAACTGACTTCAAATGGACTATAATTACTGCAATCCGACCTCCCCCTAGAGGGGCTGACATTAACCAACTGCTGAATAAAGAGGAACTAAAATGGATACTAAAAACTAACAGTATCCGCAATGGTTTAAATCGCCTTGAGGACTGGACGTCCCTGCTATGAAACTGTAAATGTATCATAATGTAACTGCTTCTGTCCTTCATTCATTTATACAGTGATTCATGTATATATTTCTTTATGATGCCAATTTTTTAATTTTAACATGTGCACTTTCATTGGCTTGATTTTAAATTCCTTGGTCGCATTTAATACTGGGTTCTAGCTCCGCTGTCTGAACTTATATTCTATCCCTTTAGTGTATTCTAACACTAGACTAAGATGGCCGCCATCCTTTCCCCCGCTCTCTGTTGCTATTCTTAGACTATCACATGACCCTTATCACGTGACTGCTACAGTTGCTGATGTAAACTTGTACTGCCGGCTCACTTCACATCGAGCACTGACTCACCAACCGGCACCGCGCTATATGGATTGTACTCGGTAAGTGTTTAGTTACAGCTCACTTAGCTGCCCTTGCCTGACAGCACGGCTGGCCTTGCCTGATAGTTCTCTGGGCTGCTGGCCCTTTTCATTTTTTCATTTCTTCCTAGGTCCTTCGGGACGGTTATTTGACCCGCCAATTGGATTGCCACACTTGACGTTTCCCCCCCCCCCCCCCGGGACGGTTAACTCCTTCCGCCACGGTAATTAATTCTATCGTTTCGCCCTCCCGCGGTTCCACTCGGGTTAGGACCGTCAGCAAATTCTCCGCTGCCACAAGGGTGCGTTTACTTAACATGGAGTAACCATACGCATCTTGTTTACAGGACACCTCTTCCGGTTCTATGCTTACTACCAGAACATGTGCCGCAACACCTTGTGTTGATTCTGGTAAATTGTAGCCTCGTTATCCTTTCAATCTAGTCACACAAGCGATTTCACGGCCTAAACTTGAAGTCACAACTTCTTTTAGCTCGCGTCTTGATCGCCACTGATTTTAATTCATTAGCTTTAGTCTTCCTCTACTGTTCCTCTCACGAGCTAGTATATCATGCACGGCCAATAGCAATTACTTATTACTCTGATGGTCTGTCGTTGCCCAATTAATCATTTCTTTTTCCTTTTTCCCTTCCATTCTCTCTTTCCCTTTTTTCGTCTATAATTAAATGTATTAAGACATGGATTTAATGTCTAGAATTTCTTGTATACAGGCATGCTTAATTCTAATGTCCTGAAGATGATCCCATGAATTCCCCCTAGGGATCGAAACGTCGTCGACACTCTATATACCATATGCATGCAAATATTGTGAATTATATTGTGCAATGGTATCACCATGTGATTGAAGTCTGTTAATTTTGTTAATCTCATGATTTACAGACACATTCCCTTTGCCTGAAAACTCTTCCCCACCCTTATGTTGTTTGCCTATGTTTTTGAGTTGGACGCTGGTTGTGTCCCACTTGTAATTGTACATGTATTTTTTCTATGAACGTATTTAAAATATTAAATATCTGTCCGGCTGGACAAGGAACATATAGTCTATTTAGTATATGTTTATTTATTTTCTGCCTTAATTTATAACTGTTTAGGGACCATTGTCTTTTGAAATAGGTAAAGACTGCGCGTCAACGACCGCACCCAACCCCCGTGCCCTTGCAACCTCCTTTGCACTTGCTGCCAGCACCCCTAGTAGAGTCCCGTGACGCCGCTTTTATTTTGGTGTAAAAGGAAAAGGATGCCTTATATTGACTGGAACTGTGCAACCAACCTCACCTGCCCCAGGCCAGCATAGTTCACCTATTTTCTGGCCTCCTCCCAAACCGTTGTGTGGGTCATGTGCTAGCCATGCCACCAAATCCTTGAGAATATTTTGTTCCCTCCCTTAGGCTCGTCCTTGATTCACTCTGGGATATGGATAATCACCTGGCTGGCTTAACCAACTTACCCATCCTATTGTGCACCTGCTTTGGACTGGCAACTTTGGCTGACTACGCTTGCACCGTCTCAGGAAACTTCCCCTCGAGCCAACCAACCTCCCGGACAACCAACACAAAGCAAGTCTGTCCTGCCAGTCATCGTAAGTCACCGCCGGCAAGGAGAATAACAAATAACCCCCGGGTGCGTATACCCCCATGGCAAAAGGTTGTCCACTGCAGGCCACAACAAAAGGAGGTGGCCAATCGCAGTCCCCTTGACTACCCAAATCCATGCGATATCTCATTTCCTTCGCACTGGCTGCGCAGCCACATGCTTAACAGGAAACCTTAGCATCTTACATTGAAAAAGACCAGAGATAACACCAGCACTTCTGTAACCTCTTGCACTTCTGCGATGACAGGAGCGGCTAGGTTTTCAGTGGCTGACTTAGACGCCATCCACCTGCATCAATAGGAGAACACAAAAGGGGGAAAGAGGAATTAGAGGCAGATTTTTACACATGTACGATCCCCCAACACTTGGAGCTGTCTTATCACCTCCTGCCCAGCGATTTGCCAAGCCTGCCCTGCGTAACCCATTCCTGCTGCAGCGGTGGCAGGCCCAACCCTACAAGAATGTGAACAACACCCAGAGAGTCCAACCCCCGACGCTCCCTGGTCACTGCAAAGCGCTCAACAGAACTGTAACGTACAGAGGTGCCCCATCTTCAGGCACCAACGTTGGACCAATACACCTATGAGATCGGCGGGCACCCATTTCTCTGACCAGCAAGAGCTTTTGACGCTAGACCTCATCCTCCGACCCCTATGCAGGCATGATTCTGCATATCCCAGTTCATGCCTTGAGTGAAACCATGATTGCCTCGCATGATAATCTTCCCGATCCAGGCCCAGCCTTTCTGCCCAATGACAATGATGAGTCCCTCCTTAGGAAGGACCCCACTCACCCACATAGCATCCCCCTCGGGTTGTACCTGTGCCAGAGGCCCGTCAGCCTGCTAGGTTACCTACCTCTGGCACCCCTATACCCGTCACTTCTCCCCACCTACCCCAAGGGCCAGTGCTAGGCATGCCCATTGCGCACTCGCTGGTGGTTGGCCAATAAGGGCCAGATGCCAGCGAACGCTCGCAACCCCCACGCTCCTGGATCCTCCCATCAACCTACTGCCAGCGCCCCTTGGGTGGGGCCCCGTGATCCCGCTGTCGTGCAAATGTAAGGAAAAGGTAATGTCAAATTGACCCCCGAATAATGACGATTGGGGTGGGTCAATCCTTCCACTGCCCTCTGAACCAGGAATGCTTATGTCCCAGGAACGCTTCTGTCACGATCCATGTGCTCCCAGAGCTTCGCAGCACCTGTAACAGGCACTGAGGTCTTTGCCCCCACTCCTGTTAAGGACTCAATAAATGCACTAACCGAACTCTGTGGCGAACCCTTCCCACACCCTTGCGCGCCCTAGTCACTTGCAGTCTATGCAACAATAGCCCTCATAGGCACACCCCGTCCAGGGCTCTAGCTGGCTGGCACAACGTCTGGTAAAGTGGGGAAAGAGGCCGGTGTCATTGCCTGAGGTCTGGAACTCCGCTGCTTCCAGGCGAATGGTACCTGGGGGCCTACATCATACACCAGATAACATTAGCCGCTGAATTGGTCAGAACAAGCATATGCTTGGATTTCATTAGCCGCTGAATTGGTCAGAACAGGCATATGCTTGGATTTCAATTGACCTACACAGTTTGCCACAGCAACAACGTCCCTTTACCAGGACCAACTTGGACTTGGCTGTCCACTGATTAGCGAATTACGCCGCGTGGCGGCGTGCGGGAAAGAGACCCGCTTGCCACCTCACCATGTCTTCTAAGGGTGGGGCTGACACAATTGCTGTGGCTGCCCCAGAAGCTCCAAAGCGCTTACGGCACTCCCGGCCAGCCAATCCCACACTGACCTTCCCACGAAGGGAAGGTCGTGATGCACCGCTCCATAACCCTGGTTCGGCCCGGTTCGCCGCCATATGTACGGCTCCCCCGGGTTGGGGGAGCTTTTGTCATGAGCTTCAGAAGAAACAAACGGACCCGGTACATGTGCTCTCAGGAGACAATGTAATGTTTGCTGCAGTATTTATTTATACACACAACAATAATAACAACTTGTTTTTTATGTAGCATTTCATACAGCCCTTCTGTTAGTTTTTAGCGCTGTAAATAAAAGTTGTTACAGTTACTCAATTTAGAAGCCAAACTGGGTGATAATAACCAGATCATCAAGAACCAGATTCGGCCTGAATTTAAATAACATGAGAGGAAAAATAAATTGGATCCCCATTACGCAGTGATGTAGCTGAATGCGATATCTCTGCAATTTAAGCACTGAGCACCACCCCATACAAAATAACACTATTGTAAATTCAGATGCTGTGCAGACACTCGACGATCTAGTAGTTAGACACAGATTACCGTTTTCTTTACCGAAACCTTTAGATAGTGGCTGTCTGCCAGTGACGGCTGTGGAATGATCATTGTTACAGTCCGAAGCCCACAGTGCTCCATGCAGTTTTCTACCTTTGGAAGCAAGATTAGTATGTATCACAGACCGAAGAGAACTGATATACTTATGTAACAAGGGCAGTTTCAAGATTATTTTATGTACTTCAGAGTATAGGTGTTTTCTGAAAATGACTCCAAAATTTGTGATCGCTCAATGTGTCTTTTCCCAGTTGGGGATGGACAAAACACCATTTCAGTTTTGCCTGAAGTTCCACAAACTGCTTCCTTGAATTTTATTTTGACTACGAGCCAAGAGACTTGGTAGGCATTCTATTCATTGGACCCAGTACCAGCAATGAGATGCAAGTTGAAATAGGCAACCACTGTGGCCTGTGACTGCAGGCTGTAACAGTCAAAAAATCCAGCCAATCCTATATATACTATTTTAATTTTTACAGGAAATTATGCTTAGGACAATCTCTACCCATCTGCAAAGCCATAGGTATTATAGGTAGGAATTATTTTTTTGCGTTGTAAGGGGAAGAGGGAGAAAATCTATTTGTCTACTTCAGCCATCTACGTGCCATAAAGAGATAGGAATTATTATTTTTTGCGTTGTAAGGGGAAGAAGGTGAAAATCCATTTGTCTACTTCAGCCATCTATGTGCCACAAAGATGGGTAGGTTTATGTAACAGACTAAACAGATAGGAATCAAAATCTTACATCATACATTTCTTCCTGTGCATGTCTAGGCCATTCATCAAAGGGTAGCTCGCATACTGTGTTTCGGACGTACTGGGCTTCATAGTACGAAAGTATCATCTTCAGTGGAGCTCGATCCTTCAAGGCCTCTTATGACTTTTACTCTTCTAACCTTTTCTTGGGATTCAAAAGATAATTTAATTCTTATTGAGTTTCTAATTTTCCCTGCACCAAAATCTTAGTTACATCTTCCAGTGCCATGTCTATATGTCAACCCATTCATTGGCTATAGGTCATCTGTTTTTGGTATAAAAGCATTTTTTTCAATTTGAAGATGGGTAGGATGATTTTCCAAAATTTGTTTTTTCAACTCAAGATGGAGTGCAAGTTTACACCACTAGTTCTGAAGATTCTTCAATTGAATAGTCAAATTCAATTCTTCAGGCAATAGTCCTCTACGCCAAAGTCTCAAATTATCTGTTCTGCCTCAAAGCTGTTGTTATTGGACATGCATGTGATCTTCCATATGACTCACTTGAGTGTCTTTTTTGTGTCCTAGTGGTCTTTCCTTGAGGAATGGAGGATTTATACAGTTTTCTGTGGTCAAAATAACCACGGGTACTAAATTGTCCAAATCCAGAGTACTCCTGGTTACTGTAAAATCAGTGACACCAAGAACGGAGCCAAAATAGATGCCTGCACCAGAAGATCTCACTTATATCAGTGCATACAGTAAACCAGACTCAGTCATTGCCACAGAAGCTAAAAGAGGTATCTCAACTCTAGTATTAGGCCTGCCAATATAGGCAGTAGGCTAATGCTTTTGCAGTAGCCCTACTAGCTACCGATTTGAACCTATACAATAACGGAGGGGATGAGAATAATTCCAGTCCAGCACACGTTCTTCCTAAAGGTATATGTCAAAACATGGGTGTGCAGTTCTTTAGTGATAGTCCTAATAACCTGATTATGATAATTGGACCAGCCAAAGTCATCAGAGGTGTCCTTTGTAGGAAACACAAGCTCTCAGCCACCAATTATTATTATTAAAGCTTTGTAGAGCGCATGGCTACTCTGAGTAGAGGGTCTAAGTACTTCAAGGTATATCTGTCTGAAAACTAAAGCCACAAACCTCTCAAAAAAAGCCAGGTTTTTAACAGCTTTAAAAAAACAGAGAACGATTGGCATGATCTCAAGGAGATCTGCAAGGAGTTCCACAGCTTAGTACCCAGGTAGAAGAAAGACCGGCCCCCTTGACGGGTTCCCCTAACTCTTGGGACTGTGGAAAGATTTGTATAGCTGGATTGCAGGGCACAGTTCGGCTTGTAAGGCAGCACCAGAGATCTGAGGTATTAGGGACATGAATTCGCCATGATTTGGTACATGTAGAACAAGGTTTTAAAGTGTATTTGCTTCTCAATGGAAAGCCAGTAGAGATCCTGTAGAAGGCTAGCAGTAGAACTATGTTTTTAAGAGTGGGGGGCAAAGTAATAGTCTTGATGCTTCGTTCTGACTATCTGAAGCCTCCTCAGTGATGCCCTAGTGACCCCTAAGTAGAGAATATTTCCATAATCCAGTCTGATCAATGCTTGGATCACTATTCTCTGAGCCGAAGCAGGGAGGCAGCCAAAGATTTTCACTAGCCCTCTCAGCACTCCGAAGCAGGTTGCTGCTACCTTGGTAATCTGATGGCTCATAGAGAGCTTATTATCCAGCCAAAAAACAAGATTTTTAACAACACGGACTGGGTTAGGAGCTACACCTAGAGCCCCTGGCCACAAATGAGGCACCCAAAGGTGAGGTTGGTTGCCCCCACGAGAATCTGTCTTGCCTCCGTTCAGTTTGAGGGAATTACTGTTCATCCAGGCAACCACTTTCATGAGGCACCAAAAGGTGGCATGCTTCATCATGGGACTGTGCTCCTCGTGGGCTGGCACTGCAATTCCCACTGGACCCCATGAAGGAGTTCTTTGCCAGAGATCTTTTCTTTTGCCTCAGGGTCTAATGTCCCTGACCGATGCCCGTGGAGACTGGTAGGCAAGCAGCAGGGACTTGTCAATGGGCAAGTAAGTGACATCAATTGCGAACTGATTAGGATGCACTACATAGTCTTGCAATCCTAAAACTACATTTTTATCTCCCTATAGATAGCCACTTGAAAGTCCTTCTTCCACGAGAGCTCCCATGAGGCCTGGCTACTTTGGGATTTGGATGGGAAACTACATACCAGCAATTCTCGAAAGTGTGAAACGAACCAACTATACTCACTTGGCTTGAAAGTGTGATACGACATTTAGCCATTACTTTCATGATGTGGTGAATGTGTGTGGTACGGCCTGTTCTCGTTTGGCACAATTAGTGTGTTTTCCTCAACAACATCACTCTGTGCATGTGGTGACCTGTTATGTGAGAACCAAAAGTTGTGGCATAATATTGGCACATAAAATGGCGGGTAATCGAATTGCCTGCCCTTTTTTATCTTTTTTATGTTGTATGTCCTGTGCATATATTTCTTCTAGGTCAGACGCCTAAATATGACCTTACAACCGAGTTCGGGATGTAAGTTACGAAAAACAAGTTTGTTCACTTTTCTGACAATTGTGCAGTTCGCTGTAAGTGAGTTTTAAAGAAATCCCCACATAAGATACCCACATGATTATATTAGGCATCTTGTTAAGATCCTGATGAATTGCAGTTGATCCTGGTAGGGACTAGGGAGGCAAGAAACATGTTGACCATACTTTTGTGAATTCGGGGATAATTATTATCCTAAGACATCTCACTGATTTTAACCTTTACCAAAGGCCCCTGCAATATAAAGGTGTTTTGAGGAACCCTTCGTTAATTTTAGTTTTCCACTTCCAGCCCGACGAGGCGCAGAGCCCAGGGATGAGGCATGCCAGCTTTTGGTGGCTGAGGGCTTGTGTGTCCTACAAAGGACACCTCTGGTGACCCTAGTTGGTCCTATTACCAAAATTAGTTTATTAGGACCATCACTACAGAACTGCAGAGCCATGTTTTGACATATACCGATTTGAACCACCATTGCTATTACTTTTTAAATGCCCAGCCGGGATTCAATAATTCCAGCCCAAGTTCTGTGAAACAAGTTCAAGCAAGCCTATTATACCTAGGGAGGTTGTCTGAGACTTGGAACAGCCGGTATCAGCCTGCTTACCGCTGTAATACTTGTGTCCAGCCAGTGAGAGGCGAGGCCACAAGGTAGGGCTTCTACATCTGGCAATGCCCTATTGCCTCACACCATCAGTGGACTACAATGAAGCATTCGGCATTACGAATGAAAAAATTGCAGGAACCCTTTAATGGCGCTACCGTACTGCTTTAGTGTGCTGGGCTGTAGCCTAATTAGGGAAGGTGGGGAAAGGAAGAGGCCTCTGTTTTTCAGGGTGTAACCAAAAATGGCAGAGAGCTCCTGCTCAGAATGAAGATAAAATGAAAGACTGTGTTAAGAACAGTCTTTCAGAACTGCTTGTCACATGTCCGGTCTGGTTCAGAGTTGGCGAATGTTTTCGTCTTCAGAGAAATACTGTCCCATTGATGACTGATACTAACACAGTGGTTATGTGTCGTTTCCATTACAGTGCTGTTTTAGCACATACGCTTTGTAACCGCTAACTTCATTTGGTAACTTGGCAGGCAAACCAACATAAGAATATCTCCTATTTCCAGCTTTCCATCAAGCATTCGTCTTAATGTTGCATTCTTTGCAGCCCAGGCCCCTTTTTTGAGAGCGGAGTACATTCACTGCCTGGGGCATCTCTGTTCCTGGAGTGTAGTCAAAGTTATTGCAAGGAGCCTACTCTTAGACCGTACACGCAATGCATTTAGCCATTCATACACTGGTGCACTAATGGTGGTTCCCCAGTATTGGATCTTTCATAGATTCACATGCTTGAATCATCCCCGTCGTCGTAGTGGGAGTCCCACGGTATACATATAAAAGTAGTAGATAGAACTTCTATAGGCTACCATGCAATGAAGAGTCACTGCAATAGCCTATCCACTTTCTTTTTTTAAAAAGGACCAAACTTAATCAACAGCCAATCAGGGGACAGCACCCTCTAGAACAATCCCAAGAGAGGCTAGGTTCCCCAGATTTTCTACCGCACATCGTGTGAAAGGGAGTCTCCCTGAGCTCTGCTCAGTTTTCTCTTGTTATCCAGTTTTCTAGCAGTTTTCTTTCCAAATATGTCAGAATCTTCAACGAAAGGTCTCTTCAGGTCTTGTGGATCATGTGGAAAGAAGAGGCTGCATGCTGAGGATCCACATAAGAGCTGCATCTACTGCCTTTACCCTCAACACAAGGTAAAAGACTGCAAAATCTGTAGAACCTTCTCTACAAAAGCCCTCAAGGATAGAGAGGGTAGATTATTGATTTGGTTACAGAAACTTAAATCAAAATCTGACGTTGTCTCTGAGGATGAGGAGAGCTCTACCTCACACACATCTAAGGAAACACCCAAAAGGAGAGCGAGTTCTCTTGAATCTCCTGAAGTTTCCAAGAAGAAGACTTCAAAAGGTCTCATCAGGAAGAGGAAGGCACCTCACAAAATGGAAAGCTTCCATTTCCTACTGGGGAAAAAAGCCATAAGAAAGAAAAATATTCTTCTATCCAATCCATGAAAATCTCTGTCTCAAAAAAGCTTGTATCACCGACGGCGTTAACTTCTGGATCACCGTCGACGCAAAAACCATCTTCTAAGCAAGTTTCTCCTTCCTCATCGTTGAAAAAATCTACATCGTCGACGACGGTCCCGTCGACGACACTTCCAGTGACGACGATTGCTACACCACCGACGACCTCATCCTCGACAGCAACTCTGGCGACGACGACTACAACTTTTTCGTCTGCGTCCTCGTCGACGACGGTGGTTCCGTCGACGACCTCGTCTACGACCGCGTCGACGACAATCTCGTCGACGATGCCGACGGCGGCTTCATCCTGGCCTATCATGTCCTCGTCGACGACGCAGATGCCGCTACCGCCGATGAAGCTGACGACGCTATATCCCACGCCTGGTCGTAAGCGTCCATCTACATTACAGCTTACGCCTGTGTATCCGTCGACGACGTTCTCGTCGACGACACCGTCGACGAGGCAATTTTTGCAGAATCCAGCGATAGTATCCCCTTTACCTCCTTCAACATTCTTGGAGGAATCTGATGACGATGTGATGTTTGGGCCTGCTGATAGTCCTTCTCAATTACATGTCAAATATCAGGAGGAAGATGACGACGAATATGAGGGATACTATCAACAAGAATATCACCCTCCTCATGCAAAAATTCAGTATATGGAACCAGTTACTGAACCTATTATTATTATTATTATTATTTGCATTTATAGAGCGCACGGCTACCTCCAACGGAGGTGTCCCGGCGCTAGAGAGGCAACAGTTAAAGAGTTTAGACCATGATGTAAGTGGGAGAATTAAGGGCGGTTAAATAGCCACGTCTTGAGTGCTTTCCTAAACAGTCTTTCTGTCTTAGCCTTCCTAATATGTATAGGCATTGTGTTCCATAGGACAGCTGTTTTCACTGAAAAGGAACAGCCTCCAGTTCTGGATTTTTTAAAACGGGTGATGACCAGCAGTTCATGTTGATTAGACCTAAGGACCCTGGTCTGGGAATATTTTTGTATTCTCTTTTTAAGGTATTTTGGGCCTTTCTCCCCCAAGGCCCTATATACAAGTGTCAGTGCTTTAAATTCAATTCTTCTCCCTATCGGCAGCCAGTGTAGGCTCCGAAGGTGGGGAGCGATGTGGTGTCGCATTGGCACATTCCTGATCAATCTAGCTGCCGAATTTTGGATAGTTTGCAGCCTCTTAATCTGATATGCCGGAAGACCTAAATACAGACTATTTGCATAGTCTAATTGTGAGGTTATGAGTGCATGCACCACCACTTTCCTGCAGCCCATAGGGAGGTAGTTGAGGGGTTTTCGTAGCGTTTTTAATTTCCAGAAACACTGGGAGGAGACATGGTTGATCTGAGCTTTGCCAGATAAGGTGGAGTCAAATTTAAAACCTAAATTTCTTGCTGATTGCACCGGTACTGGGGGCATTAAGCTCAGCCGGCCACCAGAGTTCTGCCTTTGGGGGTGTGCTTGATTAAAGAACAGCACCTCAGTTTTTTCTGTGTTCAATTTCAAGCAACTGTCTGTCATCCAAGATGATATATTCAGTAGACATTGCCTGAAATTGAAAAAGGCTGCCTCTGTGTTGTCCTCAAAGGAGAACACCAGCTGGGTGTCGTCAGCATAAGAGACAACCTTTACACCCCATTGTTCGACTAGGCAGGCCAGAGGGGCAAGGTACACATTAAAAAGGGTCGGGCTCAAAGCCGAACCCTGCGGGACTCCACACGTCAGGGGTTTTTCTGATGAGGTGAAAGGATGGAGGAACACTTGTTGGGTCCGGCCTTCAAGAAAGTAAGTACGGTTCCAGATATTCCCAACTCCTTAAGCCTTTTTAATAGGATACGGTGAGACACCGTATCAAAGGCTGCGGAAAGATCCAACAACACAAGCATGGTACACTTTCCCTGGTCTACTGCCGCCCGCACAGTTTCTGCAACCTCCAGTAAGGCTGTTTCTGTGCTGTATCCAGCTCTAAAACCTGATTGAGAGTCATGTAGGAGGTCATTTAATTCCAGAAAGGCAGAGAGCTGTTTCTGGACCTCCTTTTCCAAGATTTTAGATGGTGCTGGAAGTAGGGAGATTGGCCTATAATTTTTTAATATGTTGGGATCCGCATCTTCCTTTTTGAGAATAGGCCTTACCTATGGTCCACCTCCCTGTTGCTTTGGTACATGACCTTCAGGATTTATTACAGGACTATCGTACACGCTTTCCTGTAGCGCCTGTTCCTCCACCTCCACAGCCACCACCACCTGCTGCTTCTCCACCTCGTACTTCTGTACCTTTATCTGCGTCCTCCCCTGCGGGAGATACTAGTGGGCCGCAACATCATCAGGATACTTCTGATGAAGGAGAAATTGAGGACAATCAACCTCAAAAGGAAGGACAAACAGGAGATGAATGGGATGACTACGTCATATCAACACCGGCGTCTCCCTCTCCGCAAATGGTAGAGTCTCCACCAGAGGATATCGGCGACTTTCATGCCTTAATAGAAAGAGCAGCATCGCGTTTCCAGCCGTCTTTAACGGTAAAGCAATCAGACTGCTTTCTCTATGATTTTAAAGACCCATCTTGAAAATCTGTTAGGTCTATACCCAGTGTAGACCACATATGGGAAGAAGGCTTAAAGGTAATGAGGACACCGGCCACAGTTATCCCTGTCTTACCCAGGATCGACAAAAAGTATAAAGCTCCGGAGGATGCTCCAGCTTGTCTAGTAGGACATCCTAAGCCTGACTCCGTTATCTCGCAGGCCGCTCAACGGAGATCGAGGAACCCTCTAGCGCCCATTACTGCTCCACCTGACAGAGAAGGGAGGCGCTTAGATAACATTGGGAAAAGATTTACAACCACATCAGGTGCAACTGTTCGTGCTGCCAACGCTCTTGCGATTTTAGCCAGGTACAATCTACAGATGTGGTCGGACATTGCTCATTTCTTAGTTCTCCTTCCAGAGGATAAGAGGATAGAAGCAAGGAAAATCCTGCTTGAAGGGGAAAGATCTGCATCCGAAATTATTGATGCTTCTATGGATATTGCTTCCTTAGCTTTTCGTCAGCTTGCTGGAGCAGCTGTCCTAAGATGCCAGGCTTGGCTGAAAGCAACTATGTTCCGCCCTGAGGTGCAAAGCAAAATCTTGGATATGCCGTTTGATGGTGAAACACTCCTCTGGCAAGCATATTGATGACGCTTTGCAGACCATCAAAACAGACACGGACACAGCTAAGGCTCTGGGAACGCTCCAATATAGAAAGACCCCCTTTTGTGGAGCACGTGGCAGAGGAAATTATTCTTTTCGAGGAGGTTACCAAAGATACCAGCCTCAAACTTAAACCTCTTACCGGCCTTCCTACCAACAGCAGCAACAATACCGTGCGCCACCATAGGCTGCCTACTCCAGACAGCCTAGACGAAAGCAACAGGTTCAGCCCAGAGATTCGGGCCGGAAACGGTGACGACACTTCGCCGCCTGCCGCTCTTCCCTTGTCTTTTGCACTGAAGAAAACCCCTCTCGCTCATTACCTACATCAATGGCAAAAAATAACATCAGACAAATGAGTCCTGGATATAGTAAGGTATGGCCATACCCTAGAGTTTACCACAACGCCACCTCATCACCCGCCTCAGAAATCAACACCACCCCATCTTCAATTGTTTTTTTTTTTTATAAATCTTTTTATTAACTGTGCTCATATATCAGACATTACAGAACATTGTTCGTAGAGCATGTGATAAAGACATTCCATAGTATCGTGTAGACACATTTCACAGTATTATGTACAGCGAGCCTAGACACAGACAGGGCCCTCACACGGCTCAACCCAATCCTGACCCACCCCCCCGCGCCCTGTATTGCCGCCAAGGCCCCCAGACCTTTTTCCATTTCGTAAGACAGCCTCTACTCTTATAAATGGTCTCCTCAGCTCTCTGACACCAATCAAGGTCCCGCCGCCACTGATCCCATTGCGGAGCCCATCTTCAATTGTTAAAGAAGGAGGCTTTACTAATGCTTCAAAAAGGAGCAATAGAATGTGTTCCACGCTCTGAGAGGAAAAGGTTTCTACTCTCGCTTTTTCCTGATAAAAAAGAAGAAATTGGGGGAATGGCGTCCCATTTTAGACCTCAGGAAGCTCAACAAATACCTTCTGAAGAAAGCCTTTCGCGTGGTTACTCTTCAGGAGATATTGCAGCTTTTGAACCATTCGGATTTTTTAGCAAGCCTAGATTTGGAAGACGCTTACTTCCATATCCCTATCCACCTCAAACATCAAAAATGTCTACGTTTCTCTGTGGCAGGCGCGCATTATCAATTCAAGGTCCTTCCCTTCGGCCTTCGCTCAGCTCCACGGGTTTTCACCAAGTGCCTTGCTCCCGTGGCAGCATTCCTGCGGCTGAAAGGCCTACAGATCTTCCCATACCTCGACGATTGGCTGGTGAAAGCCCCTTGTCTTCGTCAGGCTTCAGAAGATATCTCTTCCTGCCTGCAACTCTTCCGCTCTCTACTGCTGGCAGTCAATCTTCGAAAATCCATTCTAGCTCCTTCTCATCAGTTAACGTTTCTAGGAGCAACACTAGACACTCTCCAAAACAAGGTATTCTTATCAACAGAGAGACTGAACGCCATCCTATCTCTGGCTCATGATCTCTACAAAAGAAAGTGCGCTTCTGTCCGTCTCCTCAAATCCTTTCTCGGGATGATGTCTTCCGCCATTCTCATGGTACCTCACGCTCGTCTAAGGATGAGACCATTTCAAGAGCAGTTGGACGCCCAATGGCTTCAAATAACAGGATCATTCGACGACATAATTCGGATAACTACGATCATGAAGGATGCACTTCTTTGGTGGCAATCTCCCGACAATCTCTCTCTGGGACTGTCATTCCTTTCTCCTCTTCCAGAGTTGGTTCTGACAACAGCTGCATCTTTGGAAGGCTGGGGAGCGCATCTGCAAGAACTCCAAATAAGTGGCAAATGGAGTCTCTCTCTCTCCAAAATGCATATCAATTGTTTGGAACTATGGGCAATTTTTTTAGCCCTCCAGTCATTCCTCCCAAGGATAAGAGCATCCTCAGTCCTCATACGCACGGACAACACCACCTGCATGCATTATCTAAACAAGCAGGGAGGAACAAGATCTCCGATCCTATCCTGGGAATCTCAAAGGATATGGGAATGGACACTACAGTATCAAATAACTATCAAAGCGGAGCATCTCCCAGGCATAAAAAGCAAGCTAGCAGACACCTTGAGCAGGTTAAGTCAATCAAATCACGAGTGGGAACTTAACCAACTGGTTCTCAACCACATCTTCCAGAAATGTGGAACACCCAACTTGGACCTATTTGCTTCTCAAGGGAACCAGAAATGCTGTATCTTTGCCAGCAGGGAACCTCAGATAGGGTCATGGGGGAATGCATTTTTGATAAGATGGTCAGGAATCTTTGCGTACGTTTTTCCCCCATATCCCCTAATCTCCAGGGTGCTAATGAAAATGAAACGGGAACCGTGCCAACTCATCCTCATTGCTCCACGTTGGCCACGTCAGCACTGGTTCACGGAGCTACTCCTGCTGTCGCAATCCAAACAAAGAACAGATCCTGCATCCGCACCCAGCTTCTCTTCAATTGCATGCCTGGAACCTGAGTTCAATGAGTACAAGGGTTTAATTATCCCTCAGGATTGTAGAGATATATTGTCCAGGGCAAGAGCTGAGTCTACTACTAAAACATATAGACTGAAATGGAAACGTTTTTGTTCTTGGTGCCTTCGCAATGACACTCACCCTCTTCACTCTTCCCCAGAACAAATCTTGCCTTATCTCTGGTCTCTGGCAAGATCAGGTCTGGCGTATGCTTCAGTAAGGGTCCACCTCGCGGCCCTCTCCCGATATAGACGGACGTCTGACGCCTCTTCTCTCTGCTCTGCTCGCATCATCAAACAGTTCATGAAGGGCCTTTTCAGGACTTTTCCCCCTATTAGGCCTCCTCCACCAGAATGGCGCCTTAATGTGGTCCTCTCACAGTTAATGAAACCACCCTTTGAGCCAATCCACAAAATAGAGCTTAAGTTTCTCACATTGAAAGTGGCTTTGCTTCTCGCGCTTACATCTGCCAGAAGAGTAAGTGAAATTCAAGCCTTCACCATTAAAGAGCCTTACTTACGTACTATGTGATGCTACGAACAAATCCTAAATTTATACCAAAGGTGCCATCCCAGTTTCACCTTAATGTGCCTGTAATTCTGCGCACTTTTTTTCCGCATCCTTCATCTCCGGCGGAGAAATCTCTTCACTCTTTAGATGTAAAAAGATGCCTTAAGTTTTATTTGCAAAGGACAAAACAACTGCGCAGAACGTATCAACTTCTAGTATCTTATGGACCTGTAAAACTAGGGTCTGCTGTTACAAAAAGAACTGTTGCACGATGGATCGCTGCTACTATCCAATTGTGTCATATTATGGCGGGTAAACCACTTACAACCAAGACCAAGGCGCATTCCACAAGAGCAGTATCTTCTTCGGCTGCTCTTTTCGCTGGTGTTCCACTAGACAAGATTTGCCGTGCCGCTACATGGAATAATGCTCATACCTTCACGCGGCACTATTGCCTGGACATGGCAACTTATAGCGAAGCAGCAGTGGGACAGGTAGTCCTGCGTCATCTATTTCAATAAGGTAAGCCTCTATTATTAGAGGTATTTTTTTTTTTATATATATATATATATATATATATATATATATATATATTTATATATATATAGTTGATATATTGCTACGTAGTATCTCATTGATGTTTTTATATTGGCATATATGTTATAACCCACCATCCTCTAAGGTGAAAAGGTATATATTACAGTATTGTTAAACATGCATGTTTATGAAACTGCTGGCTACTCTGATTCAAGCATGTGAATCTATGAAAGATCCAATACTGGAGAAGAAAATGAGTTACTTACCTGTAACTACTGTTCTCAAGTATTGGTATCTTTCATAGATTCACATGCGACCCACTCTCCTCCCCGGATAGGCTTCACTTATTCCTCAAGGTTTATAGTTTCACACTTGTGCTTGAAAATCTGAGGAACCTAGCCTCTCTTGGGAGTGTTCTAGAGGGTGCCGTCGCCTGATTGACTGTTGATTAAGTTTGGTTCTTTTTTACAAAAGAAAGTGGATAAGCTATTGCAGTTACTCTTCATTGCATGGTAGCCTACAGTAGTTCTATCTACTGCTTTTATATGTATACCGTGGGACTCCCACTACGACGACTGGGATGATTCAAGCATGTGAATCTATGAAAGATACCAATACTGGAGAACCGTAGTTACAGGTAAGTAACTAATTTTCTTATGCGACTGACTGGTATAAGTCGTACCGTACTATAATGAATACTCTAAATGAAGGGTGGGGTTTCCCACAAAATGTTCATGAAACTAGTGTGAATTTGCACATTGAAGCACTTACCGACTGCAAACTACGTTCAAAATCAGTACAATAACTGTGTGTGCAGAACAGGGAGGAGGGTTTGGGGCAGGGGTCCTTAAAAAGGAGGTTACCAGGTAACTCCATGTCACAGCGACATTGATACCAGTCCTGACTTCCTATTCCTCAAAGTATTGCATTCTGGGACTTGTAGCATTGGTTCAGTTCAGTTGCTCGTCTAGGTGACACTTTTCTGCTTTTGGAACATTTACCATGTCAGCTGTTTTACTGACTGTATTTTCTGCGATTTAACCAAGCTAATGTGTCGCATAATGTTCTTTTCTATGATGATGTTTTGGCAAAGGTCATATGGTGTCATTTCATGTGATCTCATCCTTATGCTAATTAATGTTTGGACATCTTAAAACCTACCTATTTTTGGTCAAAGAATGTTGGAAGGAATGTATATTTGCTTCAGGAACACTACCTGATAGGACATTGATACAAGACGAAGTAGAATCGTGGACTTACCATCTGATAGAGACATCTAGCCGCAGATTCCTTAACTTAGAATATCCCCAGGCGTCAGACTGGATCCGGAGAATTTTTTGCAGCAGCACCTCTGCGCGCCGGGGGGCGGCGCCGCATAGCTCCGCCCTGACGTCGTCCACGGACATGACGTCAGCGGAGCCATATAAGTCCCTCCCAGCACGCTGACGTCAGTTTCCTTCTTTTCCGCGTCCCAACGCGGATCCAGGAGTAAGCGGTTCCTCTGGCCTGTTGTTTCAGGCCTTCTCGACGCCTTCGGCGTCCGGGAACAGTGTGCGATGCCTTCGGGTTTCAAGGCGTGTGAGACCTGTACGCGGCAGATGTCAGCGACGGATCCGCACGCGATCTGTATGTGGTGCATAGGAGAGCACCACGACTCAGAGGAGTGCGACGCCTGCCGGCAGATGAAGCCGAAGTCCCTGCGGGAGCGCCGGATGAAGTTGTTGACCGCCCGAATGTCCCGCTCAGCGTCTCCACGCCGCCGATCTCCATCTCAAGCTGGGGCTCCTGTTCGGGTCCGGTCACGGAGTCGTTCCCGCGGACGTCGTTCGCCTGACGCAGGTAGGCACAAGCCCAAATCTCGGAGGTCGTCGACCTCACATAAACGTGACGACGGGGCTCGCTGCTCCCGGTCCTTGCCGTGCGCGGGCGCCCAGGAGTCGGCCCCCTTAAACCCATCCTTTCCGGGTGTTGGGGCGACTCGGGCCCAGATGGAAGCCTATTCCAAGGCTCTTCAATCCATCTTTGGGTCACCCCCTCTCCCTGGCGCGCCCTCGGGCCCCACAGAGGGGGTAGGGACTCAGGTCGGGTCTTCGCCGGCGGGTTCGCCCTCGGCTGCGGGCGAGTGCCTCGACTCCGGTTCCGGAGTCGCTGCGATGTCAGGACACGGCCCGGAGGGGCATCCCAGTCAGACGTCGAGCCCTTCTGCCCCGTCTCCGCATAGCCCTTTGGGGCTCCCTGCACCGACGCCGGATGCGGCTGCAGCACGGAGCTCGACTCCTTGTCGACATCCTTCCTCCCCGCAGGCCTCAGTGGAGGGCGAGTCGACGCCGGTCCGATGCCAGGCCGAGTCACCTCTCGTGATTGTCGACGTCGATACGATGCCGTCTCAACGTCGGTCGACGCCGGTGCCGGCGCCGGTCCCTGTTGTTCCTCTGTTCGAAGAGGATGAGGACCCGGAGCACCCAGGGTTGTTTCGATGCTCTCCGGCTCCGCTGGACAGTGGCCCTTTGCTCGGCCTCCGGCTGCGGCGCCTCTCCTTTCTGGTGGACACGTTAGCCTTCAACCATCCCCTACAGATGGTTTGTTATCGCCACCTAGAATGGCTACAGAGGCTAGTGCGGCATTTGCGAGGGCTGTTAGCAGGGCTACAGCAATTTTACACCTGCAACCCCCCTCAGTCTCCTTGCCTTCTGATCCATTATTGGATCTCCTCCACCAGGATGCTGTGGAGGTGGAGCCCTTGCTGCCTTTTGGCGGGTCGTTATTTGACACCCTTCTTGGCACGTGGGCACGGCCCTCCTCTGGAGACCCTGTGGATCGGGCCATCGCACGTCGGCATCGCCCGGCTCCAGATGACCCTGTCTGTTTGTCCCTTCATCCTAGGGCTCACGGCCGGGTAGTCCAGGCGGCTTTCGCCTCGCAGCCTTCCTCTCCCGTTGATACCTCCCACTAGGGAGACTCGTTGGTTGGAGACATGTGGCCGCCATATTTTTGCGTCCACTAGTTCAGGCATCCGTGCTCTGAACACGTCTTGCGTGTTTGCACGGGCTACTTTTGTCCTTTGGGACTCGGTCGAGCGTCTTCTTCCCTCTCTTCCAGAGGGTCCCCGTGCTGACCTGGATCGTCTCCTTCATGATGGCCGAGAAATGGCACAATTTACCATTCGGTCGGCCATGGACACCACTGACTCTGTGGGTCGGGCGATGGCCAGGTCCGTTGCTCTGCGTCGCCATGCCTGGCTGCGCGATGGCGGTTTCCCTGACAATGTTCGGGAGAGTCTTCAGGATTTGCCATTTGATGGCGTGACCCTTTTTGACAGTCATGCGGACTCAGCAGTCAACCGCCTCATGTCTGGGCTCCCATGACTTTGTGTTTTCTAGTCCTTTTGCGAACTTTTATTTTCAGGTGCAATGTTGTCTCTGCTTGTTCTGGGCCCTAGGTTCATGACGTAATACCCAGACACCCTGTGCGGCTTCCCGCCGTTTTTGCTTCTATTTAGTGCAGCTGGTCAGCTGATTCTGCTTTCTTTTGATTACCCTCTGTCTATGAGTTCGTGCTCGAGGTGCCCCTAGCTGGGGTTGAGGCTTACCCTATGTGGGGTATTTGTTGGCTATTGTATAGCTGCCTTCCTTACACAGAAGGCTTGGTAGGCTCCTGTGGAGTCTTCTTCGAAGGGGTTGTCCTGCGGATGAGACTGGGGTCTCTTTCTACTGTTGTGGACCCTTCCTTTTCCTTCTTGCGGCCCACAGGTTGGCATCGCTCTATTGCCTATCCGTTGGGGTCTGCGGTTGGTCCGTAGCACTCCCCTGCATCTGTAGATGCTCACTTTCTCAAGGTTTCTGCCTCGCCTGCCTCTTCCAGGAGTGTCATTTCAGCTTCGCCCTCCTTGTCTATGTTGGCTGCCCTTATCGTCAGCCACTGTCCCTTGGACCACCTTGTTCTGTTCCGTTCCGGGACAGTTCGTCCTCCCCATGGACGACCTCAGGGCGGAGCCTTGTGGCGCGGCTCCCAGGCACGCAGGGCTGACGCGGCAAGATTCTTCTGTGTTCTATGCGCGTCAGGTGGATGCTCCCTGGTATGTTCGCTGTCACGGGGGGCTTACGCTTTCCTTACGCTTCTGCGATGACTGGTTTCTACTCTCCTCTCTCCGGGATGGGTAGTACTTTCTCGTAGTTCAGACCTGTCTGGACTTTGTCTCTAGACCGTGGCATCCTCGCCACGTACGCCAATACTTTACATTGCCTTGTGCCCTACTTTCATGGGCACTTCCCAAGCAAGAGTTTCCTCTTCCCCTGCTGCTTTCCGCGCAGGAGTTTGTCACACTTCTACTTCGGGCTGCTGCTGCTGCTCTCTATGGAAGTGTTCTCTTCAGGACACTCACTGTCTTGTGTGGTCTTGTATGTACATCTCTTTAATTTCCTGTTACTCTATGTACGTTTAGTACTGACTCTTTAGAGTACTGCTCAGTCTCCTAGTCTGTCTCGCGGGGGACCGTGGCTCCTCCCTGCCGGGTGGCTGATGTCGCTTACAGGTCTGGACATTGCTTTGTCCGGTTCTGCTGCAACATAGCTGTTGGTACATATGGTGCGCTCTTGTATTCTTTTATGAAACACATCCTTCACGGCTGTGTCCTTTCTTGATGTATATTCTGTCCTGCGCTCTACACACAACCAGGGGTCACGCATACTAGGGTTTCCTTGCTGCGGTGTCCGTGGTCTTGCACTCGGCCTTTTCATGGGAGCAAGCCTTCTGTGTGTGTCCAGCTTGCCGGATCCTTTTCGCCGGTTGACTACCTGGTGATGCATCTCTCGCATCTGGGCTGTTCTCGCTGCGTTCCATTGTGCATTTCCCTTTACGTGGTGTGGTTCTAGCGGTACACGCGGTCTGCCCATGTGTACTTCTGTCCCCCGCATGCATGTCTCTTCTTGTAGTCATGGTTATATGCCATTCTGCTTGTTGACGTCAATCTCTCTCATGTCATTTTGTGAAGGGGCGATTGCGCAATGGCAGATCTTGTGTCTCTGGTAACACAGGCTCTTCCTGGACAGCATCCTACCACTGCTGTCCAAAGTTTCCTAGCTGGTACGCTTTTAACAGTGCTTCTCCACTGTTGTGCATGCTCGACCTGTATGCTCTGACTCGGTCATACCGTCTTCTCCTCTCTCTGAGTCTGTCTCTTGCAGATCCATCGGATCCTGCGGATCCATTGGCTCCTATGATCAGTTCACCTTCTTTTGCGGAAGTTATGGACTCCCACATTCCGCACTGACATTCTGGTTTTGTGCTCTCTTTCAACCCTGTATAAACGAGAGGGCTTTCATACCGTCCCTGGGCGGCTTGTGATGCCTTTGCCTCCCATTGTTTTCCGCTCCTTACAGAGCTTACTGGTCTGGTGTTGGCCACGCTGGCATTGCTGCCCCCACTTTGTTTCATCAACTTGTTGACGACTGGGTTCTCTTTGGAACTTGGTGGGGTTCAGTCGCAGATCCGCTTCCTATGGGGTATGGCTTTGGTATCTCTTCTAAGTTAAGGAATCTGCAGCTAGATGTCGCTATCAGATGAACGAGTTACTTACCTTCGGTAACGATGTATCTGGTAGAGAGACAGTCTAGCCGCAGATTCCTTAACGCCCGCCCATCCTCCCCGCTCTGCGAGGGCCTTTTCAGGTTGGGGTTTTTGCACTCGCCGCCTTCCGGGTGGTTTTTGTTTTCCTGCGGGGTGGCGTCTTTCACCTCCCTCCTCGGTAGGATGATTCATTCTGTTTTACTTGTTCTACTCCACCCATTCTCGTGATTGGGCGGTGGGTTCAAGTATCCTTCTACATCCCTACACCCTGGTTCTTCCAGTGTGGGGCCTACTAATGTTCTTCTTCCCTCCCTCCCACCTTCTCCATTGCTTGGGGGTCTCTTGACTCCACAGTCAATTGGTTTGGGGTCTCTTTGACTGTGCCTCAGTCCAAAGATCTCTTACAGGGGATATGGCATTCCTGGTGTTGCCGACCAGTGGTAGATCGTCATTACTTATGTGGTTCCGGTCTTGTTGCCCTTCACGGTTAGATCTTGCGATTGCAGGCTTCCTGTTGTCTGCCTTGACATTCTTTTAATATGTCGTTTTGCCTCGGGGGAGGGCATAGCCTTCGCTTTTGCGGGGCTGTTTCTCAGAGCGGTGCTCTGCTTTTTCCCTTCAATTGCTTTCAGTATACAGTGCTTGTCACTGTCATTTATGGTGATGTTTCTCACCATTCGATTCTTTTTGTTGTTGTTTCACTGATTTTTCATCTTTTTTCGCACACTATTCCCATACTCTCACAGTTTTTGGTGGTGGCTCCGCGTTGTGGCGTGGAAAAGTTTCTCCGAAGAAAACTGACGTCAGCGCGCCGGGAGGGACTTATATGGCTTCGCTGACGTCATGTCCGTGGACGACGTCAGGGCGGAGCCATGCGGCGGCGCCTCCCGGCGCGCAGAGGATGCTGCTGCAAAAAATGATCCGGATCCAGTCTGACGCCTGGGGATATTCTAAGTTAAGGAATCTTCGGCTAGACTGTGTCTCTACCAGATACATTGTTACCGAAGGTAAGTAACTCGTTCATTACATGGCCTATTCAACCACTCTTCTAGATAGATATGGCCACCAGAAGTGAGAGATATTGAAGATAATTGTATATGAAGTAATAAAGTGGCAACCCTGTTTATTAATGCATCTCTCTGCCTCCAGACAAGGCCAATAGATAACTGGCCTACGGTGATCTGTGACTGTGCGTTTGTGGATCCTTATATACATAGTACAAAGAAAGGCAACCACATCTTAGTCAATACATATCGTTAGCAAACAATATTGTTGGATATTTAAACAACACTTGGTTAAGCAGTAGGGCAGACCATATCAAGCAATTTGTTGAGTATTTCTCCAAGTACAACCCCATTGATGGACGAGAACTGCTTTAGTTATGTATTAATCTATTTAGCAATGCGCGGCTACCAGAAAACTAGTTTACTGGTGCTGAATACGCCAGTCAAAGGGAACATGACCAAAGAACAGGCAATCCTAAGATGGAGGTTAACAGAAAACATTTTACAGGCCTTGGAAACCTGTTCTTCATGTTTCCTTTATTTCGGTTCCATAGACCCATAAAAGGTACAATGTAAAACATTTAATATAAATACAAAAGAAATACGAATTCACTTTTAAAGAATAACATTACTCATTAAAAAGCAGGCTGGTATAACAGTTACAGTCCACCAAACCCAGGCTCATCACATTTCCAAAACCATAACCATGGCAGTGCTTATCGTTTCCCTGATTATTTGAGGCAGCGCACATCACTTCAAATAGTTACACCTCCACAAAAATCCTCGTTGCAAGTTTGAGAAAGGTAAGCAGCCGTATACATTGCAGGGTTCTCCAACTAGTGACCAACTTTAAACCGCATCCCACATGGCACTGATATCAATTGGTGTACTGCATGCCAATCCAGAATAGTTCGACACCACAAAAGAAACAGGCTCCTGAACTGCTACAATAGTTATAGAGCGTAAATCTCTTCTGAATTCACATTCTGTGCATACGTTGTCAATTTCTGTGTTGTGCATCTTTTTTCTTCTTTCGGCCTGATGACATTTTTAGACTCCTTATCGGTTGTGGTCCTCATCTTGGAACATTTGACCGTGATCGTGCTCTGAAGTCAAGTCGGCGTCTTCTAGCAAGTGTTTTCTGCTTGCCTTGCCTTCAGATCTGGGAAGGGGGGGTTTTTCAACCCTCTTCCTCGACTGACTATCTTTGACTTCAGTGGTTTGTCTTTCAGTGACCTTATTTTGCGTCGAGTCCTTCAACTTCAAGGATTGTTGTACAGTCTCGCATGTGTTTTCTGTTTGCAGTTCGGACATAACTTGAACAATGTCTAATACTGCAAAATGCGGATAAGGAGCCTCAAGATATCACCCCTTCCGATAAACATTTTCTGATCCAGGCAAAAACTCTCAGAGAAAAGAAACTGATCCCATTCCCATATCGGCCGCTGGGACAAAGTCCCTGATTTTTTTAGGCTGCGTTGAACTTCTTTCTGTGTGTTTTCTTCAGGAGTTTTTTTTACACACCGCCAAACACCCCCAAGTGGAAAAAGTCATTTAAAATGGAGTTCTTATGTTGGGGGCATATTGCTTACAATTAGTGTCAAAGTAAATCGTGCTGACTACGTCTATGTCGATGCCCAGAAGAAAAACATTGTGAAGATATAAAGCGTGTGGAAATAACCACTGGATGGCAGAATAATGCACAACATGCAAATCTCAAGGAGTATCAAGGTGCAAACCAATTTACACAGGTCAGTAACTCGTTTCGGTTTCAGCTAGAAGCTATTTTACTCACATTTGACCCACCCGCTTCCCTGGTGGAGAGGATGGCTAGGAACCAAGGGCCAAATGTACCTAGGAAAGGGTTAGCGATTACCAAATAGCGAATTTTTGCGATTTGCTATTTGGTAATCGCAAACACCCTGGTACAAATGTGTGATTAACAAAATTAGCGATTCCTAATTGGTCGCAAATAGACCTACCTCATTCATATTCATGATGTAGGTCTCGCTTTGCGACCCATTGGGAATCGCAAAAATCACAGGGATGGTGACCTCTGGGGTCAGCAGACCACCATGTCTGTGATTGCTTTTCAATAAAGCAATGTTTTTTTTTAAAATGCAGCCCCTTTTCCTTAAAGGAAAACGGGATGTGTTTCAAAAAGAAAAGTGAAAAGTTTTCTTTTAATTTTTTAAGAGTAGTCCGTGATCTGTGGGATCACTGCCTGCTCTAAAAAAATTTTTGACAAACATTCAGGGGAAGGGGTCCCTTGGAGACCCCTTCCCCTTTGTGAATGTTAGGTGGTAAAATGTGAATGTTTTGCGACTGCAAAACATTCCCACATGCTACTGTGATTCGTATTAGGAAGGGATGCCCTAAACACACCTCTTCCCAATACCGAAACGCAAACCCACTTTGTGATTCAGTAATAGGTTACCAAATCACAAATTGGGCTTTTGTACATTATAAAATGTTTTTTTTATGGTTGCAAATGGTCCGATTCTGCGAATCGGGCCGTTCGCGACCTCAAAAAAGCTTTCTACATCTGGCCTCAAGATACCTTTTCCACTATGCTCTGTATACTACCTTAGATTGTGTCTAGTGTGTGAGGCACTCAGTTTCCGGTTAACAGTTTAATGAGTGATGCCGGCTACACCTTTGGTCAACACTGACAATTTAAATATTTCAGTAAACAAGGTGCTGTTCTAAGCCCAACTGCTAGATATTATGCACGGTAAGTGACTTTAGAATAGATTCAAGCTTAACAAGATCGTGATGATTAAGTGACTTGTTTTCTCTTTATGCATTTATGTGTCTTTCTGTCTTCCGCACTCTACATTGCTTCTCTCACAGTGTGGGTGACCTGGCACGTATCTTAACGCTCTGTCTCATCATGCATTCACACCCCGCTGTGCTAGCTGTGTCCACGCTGATGTTTAACATGGTGTTAATTCTTCTTTTGATGACACTTAATTAGCGAAGTGTTCATTCCTTTTGCAGAACAGCTACGAGCGTTGTCCGTTCGACCTTGTCAGATGTATCCGGCATATATTGTATCACGAACAGAGGCTTGTACGAGAAGCAACAAATGTAAGTAGCTTATCTTTTCCATATCATTCCCAAGACTCTTCCGCACTAGAGATGCATAGAAATCATCAGCATTACTTGTACTGTATGGACCACACATGGTATGATTCCTTGGGGTTTGTTCCCAAATATTCCATTTACTGCAGCAGGGTAGTTCTGACTACACCTACGTTTCCAACCAGTTGTCACTTGTCTGGACCATCTATAACATGACGCTTAGCCACTCTGTGAATGGCTGGCAATACCCAGTGAAGAGGAAAGAGCCTGTAGTCCAGTCAGCCTTTGCTAATGACGTTCCTCTGGATTGAAATATAATTTGTAAGTGATGGCTGCATGTTTTTTCGATGTTTATCTTAGGTGGGGCGTGCAAGCTTTTTTAAGAGGTAGTTATATTAAAAGAGGTTAATGATTGAAGAATTTGGCTCATTTTATTTAATTTGGTATGGTTAGATGTGAACGTTTCCCAAAAGAGGTTAGGCTAGAAGAACATAGTATGTACATTTTTTGAAGAAAGTCTTCAGCGAAAAGTAGTGTAGTGGCAGTATGAAGGATTTACTCATAAAATCAGGGTCCATTCCATTCTCGAGTAGCAACTGAATGTTTATCTATTTGAATACTACTTCTTAACCTCGTCTGCAAAAATGTTAAATCTCAATCTTAAAAGTGCCTTAATATTGTGTCTTTAGCTTCCACACTTTATATTTAAAAATGTCCTTGCATAGTGCATATAAGAATGGATATATATGTTTGTCCTTCTGTTTATGTATGCTCTCTCGTTTTTGGGTTTTTATTTTTTTCTGAGGTACAAATATACTTGCTTTGTTTTTTTCCGTTTTATTTTTTTCAAAAACATTTTTTCATTGGCCATTAACATAGTATATAAAAACAGTGCAAAATGGAAGTAAAATCATCCGGCAGTAGAGGATAGAACACTTTGAAGCACACCATCGTAAATGTTTCATAAAGCCACGAGTAAACTGTCTTTATGAGAGTACACTTTATATTATATATATATATGTGAGCTTATTTTTGCTTGCTAACTACACTCAAAGTACCCAGATGCTCTTATCTGCCACACTGTTTTATGTGGTCTACTCATCAACCACATCCTCGTACATTTGCCATATACTACAACGTCAGCGGCGGCTCCTCCGCTATGCTGGAGGAGTGTCTCCCCCTGCTGAGAGCCAGCTGAGGGAAACGGGAAAAATAAAATGATAATAAATTGGTTTTATTCTCATTTTATTTTTCCCGTTTCCCCTCTAGAGCCAGCCAAGTCTGGGCGGAGTGCGGTTTGGTTGTTATCACAGCCAGCAGGGGAGGAGTAGTGCACACTGTAAGTGTGCATGACGGTTTGGCCGGCCGTGTTAGGCCGGCCAAACCGTCATGCGCACTTAGGTTTCTCCAACCCAGCTGTGTCGCACAGCCGGGTTGGAGAAGTAACATAGACTCTCAGGCACTGTCTGAGCGGCAAACCAAGCCGCTCTGACTAATCCTGGAGCTGCTCTCATGCTATTGAGAGCAGTGCCGGGATTGGGTGGGGAGCCTGTGCTGGTGTCCCAGGGACTGCTGGGACACAATCAGGAGAGAAGAAGTGCACCTAGGCGGCCGGCAGCATCGGGACAGGTACTATTAAAATAATTTATAATTATTTCCTTAATCCCCCATCCTCCATTCCTGCCCCTCCTCCCCACTTGAGTTTTGCAGCGGCAGCCACTGTGCAACGTTATTGTGATATGTTGAAAAACTAGTTTGGACTCTTTTCACACTCAACAATATCAGCCTGTACCCAACTAAGACCCCCCCACCCCCACCCCCCACTCCTCCTCCACACCAGTTCTCTGCTATTGTGGACAACAGAGCGCCTGACCTCCAGATATATCAAAAGGTGGACTTCCTCACTTACTATCCCTCCCCCAATTTCACCCTCAGTTTTGTCAGTTGAAGGGACCATGCATGTATCTTGTCATATAATGCATTTTCAAAATTGTCCTTTCTTACTCCCCTCATTTCTTGTGCAGAATTTGAATAGAGGGTGGGGTGGATTGTGTCCCTAATATGTCACAATCCACTGATATGTTTTTACCAGTAGGATATGCTCTCTAACACCTGCTTACGAAACCCAACATATCTGGAGGGTTTTCTATGCAAGAGACAAGAACCTCTGTCGATTTGGTCGTCTTAATCAGACCAGTGTCACTGTTATGGTGAGCAAGCAAGGAAAACTGGATTCCATGCTGCTATATGGGTAGTAAATTATATCCATAATTGAGCTACAAAGGCCCCTCCCACACCCTTCTCAGGCACCATTGCACTTGCTGTGCTGTAGATAGCTACACCTAGAATAAAACATTTAAATCTATAACTATGGATAGGGGTCCTCATGGACTGTTAGCTAGGGGAGCCCAGAAGGAACCAAAAGAAGACAGAGGATTCTGTCTTCACCAGTTGTTTCGTGTTTTCCATCCAAGTTGTGAGTGCTGAATTCTTCCTTACAGAATCAATTCATTTATTTGATCCATTTTGCTTTCAAGTTTAGAGATGGAGGATTTGGTCCTCATCAGAACCTTCAGTACTGGATCTCTTATCAGTGCTTAGTCACCATGGATGCTGTAGTGTTGTCTTCATTGTAAGCACTCTCTGAAGGGAAACGTGTCTTCTGCCTTCCTGCACCATGTATCCTAGGCATGCTTCCTTGTTTGAAACCCTTTGTCTAAACTCTATGATATATTATGATCACTCTCTCAAAAAAATATGTATTTGAATTATGTCACCAGAGTGTTAAATTCACTTATTGAAAGTCATGGGGTAATGGAAGGTGTGGAAGCAATTTTATAAAATAAATTATTTCAGGTATTGGCTATAACAAGCTGTGGTGTATTGCTTTTTTCTATAATAGGAGTCTTGGAAGGTTAAAAGTTAACAAAATGCTGTTTCCATTCCAATATATAAGTACTTATTCAGTCCAAGGTGACATGATCAGTGTGCTTTCCAAGAAGGAACCGATGTGCTGTTTTACAGTAGATGCTGAACAACAATGGAAGCAAACTCATTCCAAGATGATTGCCATTCTAGGACAGAAATCGGTAGATGTCTGGAAGTCGGCTTCTTTGGTGAATAACTAGCCTGGGCGGCTGGCATTACAGATCTGATCCTTAATGGCATTAAAGTTGGTAGAGTGCTAGTTGGCTCCACTGTACTTGTCCAAGAGTTGCATTCTGCAGTATTTGGGAGCCAGTGAAGGTGTGGTGCCCAGCCCTCTTTGCTCTCAGGTTGTGGATGAACAGGTGGCCACAGCTGATGCAGCCTGTCTGCTTTATGGGTCTTTGTCTCCGGAGGTGGTCCCCTGGCTTGTCTATGGTTTGTTATATCCTGTTACTGCTGCTGATTCAATCACAGAAGGCTTGGTTGCAGGGCCTAAAAGCATGCTGGCACTGGTCTCTTCCCGGTCTTGTGACGTGTTTGTGAGAGACTTTAAAGAGCGTAGGCTGTGTGGTGACAACTGCAATCTTTATTTTCAGCCAATTTTCAATTTCATTCTTTATTGTTTGATTAATTAAAATCTTACAATATAGTAACAATAATTCCTTCTGTAAAATGTCCAGTTTAAAAATTAATAAAAACATAAATAAATCAGTCATCTCTATTGTTAAATATAGCAGACTTAATAGTCCCGACGTCATAATACAATTTACATATTATATACATCCTATATTACATCTCAGTTTAATCTTGCTGGTCTAATTCCGTTCTTATTAATAATAAAAACTTTACAAAAGCGGAGTTAAGTGTTATGTCATCTGAATGCAGACATCTTATTAGTGCTTGTCTACAAGTCAGTATTCCTCTGGAATTAAAATGCCGCTTGAGTATAGATCTCCTTTCAGCTTTAAGTTTTGGGCATATACACAGCAAATGAATAATATTCTCTTCTCCCGTTTTGCATAATCGACAGGTTTAGGTTTATTTTATTAGCATAGTTAATAAAAACTGTTGCAATACAAAGTGCATCAAGTTAAAACAATTCTGCATATGATATTAAAAAATATTTCATAATTTATATGTTTTAAAAAAACAACAATATTCCGATTGAGAAGAAGTTCTCCTGACCAAGCTGTTTTTGATTCAGCAGATGCTGTGAGGAGTGGAGGGTACTTAGTTCCAGTCCAATGCTTCCCATCACTTCTTATACCAGACTTCTAAAAAGTGCTTCGACGTGCAAAAAGTGCTTAAGACTTTAATAAAGTGCTTTAGTACCAGGACTGGTGTGAATAAGAGGAAACTGCCCACTTTGAGCCCCCATGATGGGATAGCAATTGTTCCCGGGTACTATCCTAAGATTGGTTCATGACTATTGTGCAGGCATTTTCTTTTCCACTATCCTCAGGAACTTCACTAGACAGTAATTCAACTGTGGGTCATTCGGTGCAAAACAGGCCAGCACTGCTCGTCTCCTAGTGCGTACCCCTCGCTGATTGAAGTGGCGTTTTAGCAGTTGTTTTTGTTCTTCCAACAGTTCTTTACATGTACATAGCAAGTGCAGCAGATCTTCTGGTGCTGAGCCACATAAGTGCAGGTGGAGCCCGCTTTTTAGGTCTCGCCTGGCGTTAGCAGCGCGCATGCGCTGCTCTCGCCATGCGAGGGCTTCTTAGAATCAATACGGTTCCAGAAGTCGTGTCGCTGCTCCGCCTGCAATTTTGATTCTGCGCGTAGTTTTGCGTCATGGATTATGCAAAACACAGTGTAATGATTGCACCGGAGGCAATCATTACACTGAGGGTTGCCACCCTGTCCGCTTTTGGCCCTGCCCACCGGGATTGGATCGTTTACTTGCGGAGGGACACGGCCTCCTTCAATTACTCGGTAAGCACTATATTTGTTATTTTTTGTAAGTTGCATGCGCGGTCCGCTTTCATTTTCGGGACCGCAAGCACTATATTTGTTATTTTTTTAAAGTTTCAGCGCGTGTTGTGTGAAAGACTTTCTGAATTAAATTTGCAGGGTTTGGTCAGAGGCTCGGGACCGCGAGCACTATATTTGTTATTTTTTTTAAGTTTCAGCGTGTGTTGTGTGAAAGACTTCCTGAATTAAATTTGCAGGGTTTGGTCAGCGGCTCGGGACCGCGAGCACTATATTTGTTATTTTTTTAAAGTTTCAGCGCGTGTTGTGTTGCGTTCCAAAATCCTAGGCCGAGAAGCGTGTCGGTGGGGTCGGGTAGGGAGGGGCAGCGGAAAGGGGGCACGGCTGCACTTCTCCTGACGGCCCGCTGTGGGAGTCTGGCTCCAAGGGTCCGCTCTTGGAGCTGAGAGAGCGTGAGCTCTTTCCTCGCCGTTACTGCACTCCAGGCGGCAGCTGCGAAGGGTTATGCAAGGACAGTGTCTGGGGCCGCGCTGACGCCGCTGCACGGGCTGCCGCTTCAGCTCTGTCAGATTCTGCTTCATGGATTGAAAACAGGGGTCTGCAAAGCCTTGAGGTGTTCTGCTATGTATGTCTCGCCGCTGCTGCTGCAGTTACTGACTGCCATGCCATCAGTGCACCACGCAGATATGTCTGCTGATGAACACATGTCTCATGGAGGTTTAAGCTCAAAGGTCAGTTACTTATGCCCTGATGAGCATTTCCTTCGATGTCGTCCGGGTCAGACACCACATGGTTATTTTCTCTGACGTAACACCCCTATTGTAATTTCCTGTGAAGTCATCACGGGGCCAACAGTCCAGTGATGTCATTTCCAATGACGTCATCATCATATTAGTCCGTGGATTTAAAACTTGTAAACCAGCTAAATTATTCTGGCCACATGACGGTGGCAAGTGTGCGACTATGGGACTGAGAGCTGTCAGAGAGCAAGCACTGACTGGCAGGGCTTGGGTTCATGCCTTCCATCAATCCTTGTCTGTCCTTACTTCATATGTAACCTTCCCGGATGCAATCACTCTCTGCGCCGCCGACCCAAGGAAAAGCCCCGGGGGAGACACTTAACCTGGATCTGAGGCTAATTCGTGAGCACAGACAGCACTCTACCCAGCCAGACCCCTCTCTCCCCCCCCCCCTCTCCCTCCCCTTGCCACCCGCGCCTCCTCTACCCCCAGGTCCATGGGGGCCGCATAATCCTAAACGAACACACAGCTCACTGACAACGGAGTGCATAATTCAGCAGTGGCATCCATGCATTATTCACAGGCAAGGGCAGCATATACGGGGGGCAGCGAAATATATGGAATTATGGAAAGGGTTGATATATAGGAGAACAGGGGAAATGTGAAGACAAGGGGGATAATGTGGAGGGAGATAAAGAGAAGGAATAGAGAGACAGAAAGGGGAGTTGAGAGGCGAAAGAGGAGGGGGCGGTGCGAAAAAGAGAGGAAGAGACCGAATGAGGTGCAGAGAGGGAAGGGAGAGAGAGGCAGAGTGGGAGAGGGGCACAGAGGCGAGAAAGATACGGACATCGGCGGAAGATGCAGGGGTGGGGGATGGGCAGAGAGGAGGGAGGCGCAAAAATAGGGGAGACTAGACAGAAGTTGAAAGGCGGGGAGTGGGTGATGAAGAGAGGAGCACGAGAGAGTGGCATGGTATAGGAAGGTCGATAATGTCAGAAACAAAGCAGAACAAGCATTGAAAATGCAATAGGTCTCGCCTTTGATTAAGTTAAAGCCATTTGCTTTGCTAATGGTATTGTATAGCAAAGCAAATGGCTTTAACTTAATAAAAGGCGAGACCTATTGCATTTTTATTGTTTGTTCCTTTAGCCAGTGCGGGAAGTGCTGTATACAGGGTAGTAGACCAATTCTATGCTTCAAGAACTTGATTTTAGTGGCTTTGGCATAACCCAGGTCAAAATAATTCTGAGCTACTGGCGCTGAATAGGTGTTCAGAGTCATCCATCCATGTGACCTTTTCGAGAGAGATGCCTTGTCCTCGATCCACGAAAGATGTTTGACCGTCTTCCAGACCAATTTTTTAAATGTGATGTTGTTGGTAGGAGTGTTCCAGAGCTGGTTTAGCCCCATATCAGTCAGGCTACTTTTGAGGTATTTGGCAGCGGGTGAGGCGGCTTGTTGTTGTAGCTCCTTCCACAGATATTAATTTAGGGTTCTTTGTTCGGATTTCCGCACTTTGTCCCAGGTGATAATGTACGCCCCCTGTCTTGCCAAAGACTGTTTCTGTATAGCAAACTCTAGCCTGATTTGCGCTGGTGAGGTATATTTGGGCAGACTAAGAATAACCCTATATGAAGCTGTAACTGTGTTGCCAAGTGTTTTTGCATCTCTTCCTCTCTGTGCTTCGCTGCCATAGGCAATTGTTGGCAGAAGTTTGGCACGTACTACTTATGCCAAGGGCAGGATCGACGGGCCATTTAGTTTGCTGTTTAGTGCTTTTAAAGTGATTGCCAAGGCAAGGCCTTTACGTCTGATGCTGTTTTTCTGTGCAGTGAAGTGGCAGCCTTTGTCTATCTTCACGCCAAGATATTTATATTCATACGTGTCCTCAATATGGGTCCTGCCCCAGAACCAAGCTGCAGATTTTTTCCTGTTTTTGCTGACCGTCATGGTCCTTGTTTTCTCGAGGTTTATGGTTTGTCCGTTTGCTTTGGAATAGTCCTGCGTGACGTTCAAAAGATATTGTAAGCCTACTTGTGTATGGCTGATCAGGACTATGTCATCCGCATAGAGGAGGCATGGTAGTGTTAAACGTCCTAATCTTTATCGCCCAGCTGGAATAAAGATATTTGATGAAATAGGGCTAAGGAAATGAAGGTGTAGTCTAGTATTATATTTGTCGAGCAGTGTGTTGTTGCGGGGGTATTATCCCCAGCAGATCTTCCATTGATTGCTCTGAGGTTAAGATGTTCAAGTTCCTCCAATCGCCACTTTCCGGTTTTGGTTTGTTTGCCCGATTGCGGTTTCCCTTGCCGTGAATTAAATTTTGAAGTAACACTTCTGTTGGAGGCATGTGAGCTGTAGATCACATGCTGTGCATAGCCTGCCATCTAGTGTTGGGTCCGGATGTTTGCACTTTGTTTTTGTTCGAAGAAGTCTTTTCCAGTCACGAGGTAGGTGACTCCTCCTTTCGGTGATAGTGCGCATGGGCATCAACTCCATTGTTAGATTGTTTTTTTCCGCCATCGGGTTCGGATGTGAATTGCTGCGCTCCGGTTTTGCACCGTTTCTCGGGTTCCCTTTGACGTGCAATCCACTACCCTCGACGGTATTGTTTCTCGATCGCGTTTCCTATTCTCCGCGTATCGTTTCAAACCAAGAATCTTCGATCGGAAAACTCGTGGAGAGCCGTTGGGCCTACCTGCGCAGGGCTCGCTAGCAGTCGATGGAACGGACTCCATTCAAGCTCTGTCCCGGGTGTCGCGCCAAGTTTCCGCGCACCGACCTGCACGAAGTGTGCAATCTCTGTTTTTCCCCGGAACACGACGAGAAAGACTGCGACGCGTGGCGATCGAAGAAGACACTCCGTGACTGTCGGGCTCAACGTCACGAAATGCAACACCAAGGCGGCTCCGTACCGGACATCTTCGGAGAAGATTCCGACCAAGAACACGCTCAAGGAGCCGAGGAAGAAGAACATGTCTCCGTGTCCGAAGCCGACTCCGACATGGAAGAAGAGGAGCAAGTTACACCGGGTCAACGTACCGTGAGTATAGAAACCCCCTTGGCCCAACAACCAAAACAGAAAAAGGCTCCTGTCCTTCCTCTGCCTGGCCCGGCCCGGTGCCGAAACACAAAGAAAAACCTTCCGGCTTGGGATCGAGTCGGCCCCCTACCGGCACAGAGCTGAAATCCTCGGCGCCAAAACCCAAGCATGTCCATCCTCCATCTTTGTCCACACCTAAATCTTCGGTGCCGAAGAGTACGGAGCCGAAACGTTTGACGTTGAAAACTACAAGTAAAGAGAAAAAGACTCCAACAAAAGAGTTTTGGTCCGATGTTCCACCTCCGGATCCGAAACAAAAAGAACTGGTTATCAACCCAGATACTGGACATATCCATGCCAAATTGCCTGAAAAAAGGAAATTGGCATATCAGGATGAGCATTATAAGGAATGTGGGTACAAACCCATCACCACCTTATGTTCCACCCCCTTCACCTACTAATCCTCAACTACTCATTACCCCCACTAATTCACCACCACCACTATCACCTGACCCACAGGATGAGGGGGATGGGGATGACAACAGGCCACAAGATGTTGACCCATGGGAGGATTATAATACTGATCCAAACACAGACACTAACCCTGACTTGTATCCATCCAGGCCATCACCTCCTGATGACAATATAGGTTATATTGAGCTTCTTAATAGGGCTGCTCACTATCATGGGGTGGAACTACATAAACAGACTTTAGAGGAAGACTTCTTATTTGAGACCTTAAGCTCCACTCAAAAAACAACACACACATTAACGATGCTTAAGGGAATGCTTAAGCATGCAGATGAGGTTTTCAAAGGCCCTGTCAGGGCAAGAATCATCACGCCCAGGGTTGAGAAAAAATATAAACCATGACCTACTGACCCTACTTACATCAAGGGTCAGCTGCCCTTAGACTCTTTGGTGGTCTCTAATGCTCGTAAAAGAGCAAATTCACAAACAACAGGTGAGGCCCCTCCTCCTGATAAAGAGTCCAAGTTAATTGATGCCTGTTGTAAAAGGGTAGCTTCTCAGATAGCTAATCACTGGCGCATTGCCAATGCTCAGGCTTTGCTAGCCAGATACGATGGAGCTCATTATGATGAGTTAGAAACACGTATCCAATATCTGCCTGATGAGCATAAATCTAAGGCAAATGATCTTATACAAGAAGGAAAACTCATTACGAATACCTCCATCAAATGTGCATTAGATGCAGCAGACACAGCAGCATGCACAGTAAACACAAGCGTGTTGCTACGCAGACACGCATGGTTAAGAATATCAGGTTTCAAACCTGAGGTACAGGCCTCCATTCTTAATCAACCTTTTGACAAGGAACACCTCTTTGGTCCAGCAGTTGATACCTCACTGGAGAAAATGAAAACGGACTCTGAGGTCGCAAAGTCCATGGGGGCTTTACAATTACCTACTAATAGAGGTTCCTTTCGCCGCTCCTTTTACAGGGGTGGTTCCAAAACTGTTACTACAGAGAATCCCTCCTCCTCTTACAAGGGCAACAACCAATCGCCCTCATCAAGAGGATATTTTAGAGTAGGTTTTAGAGGGAACAATGGTGAGGGAAGAGGCAGAGGCAACTCCACACGCACTTCCCCCGCTAATAACAAACTGTGACTTCCTTCCGCTATCCTCCGATCATTCCACTCCTGTCAGGGGACGTCTCTCTCAATTTCTCCCTGTCTGGAACACCATCACCTCAGACAAATGGGTTCTGCAAATTATCCAATATGGTTATTGCCTGGAACTTACAAACACTCCCCCAAACATTCTTCCAAGAACACATGCAATGTCTCAGGAACATCTTACCCTTCTACAAAAAGAAGTTCAATGTCTGTTAGAAAAAGGAGCAATAGAGTCAGTCCCATTAGAACATCAAGGGACCGGAGTATACTCCCTATACTTCTTAATTCCCAAGAAGGACGGTTCTCTCAGGCCTATACTAGACCTCAGAGAACTAAATCTATACATTCAATCAGACCACTTTCACATGGTCACCCTCCAGCAAGTACTCCCGCTCCTTCAGCAAGGCGACTTTCTGTCCACTCTGGACTTAAAGGACGCCTATTTCCATATCCCAATACATCCTGCTCATCGCAAATACCTAAGGTTCGTAGTAGCAGGACAACATTATCAGTTCAAGGTGCTCCCATTCGGAGTAACTACCGCACCCAGAGTTTTCACCAAGTGTTTTGCAGTAGTTGCAACTCATCTTCGAAGACAACACATTAACGTTTTCCCATATCTGAAAGAAACACGTTAGTGATAGATTCCTTACCTTAGAATACCCCCAGGCGTCAGACTGGATCCGGAAAGTTTTCGTCAGCAGTACCCCTGCGCGTCGGAAGGTGGTGTCGTGCGGTTCCGCGTCCGTCGTTGGCGTCGTGGTCACCGAGATGACGTCGCGGCAGCTACTTAGACGCCGCCCTCGCGCGCTGACGTCAGTTTTTTCTTTTTCCGCGCCAGCAAGCGCAGATCCGGAGAGAGCGGTACCCCCAGTCATTTTTTGACTGAGTTTTTCGAGGCCTTTTTGTCTCTATTTTTCGAGTCGATCGACTCCTGGTGCCGTAGGGATGCCCGGTTTCAAGTCCTGCGAGGAATGTCATCGCATGATGTCGGTGACGGACGCGCACCACGTGTGTCTCTACTGCCTGGGGCGCGACCATGACCCCAAGTCGTGCCCCGACTGTTGGGCCATGGCGCCGAAGACTTTGCAGGAGCGGTCCCGAAAGTTGCTTGAAGTTCGGCAGTCTGCTCCGCGCCGCTCAAGGTCCCGGTCCCGTGGGACGTTGAGGGACCGGTCGCGGAGCCACCACCATCGTTCATCGGGATCGAAGTCTTCGCACTCGGGGTCAGGTAAGACGAAGCACTCTAAGAAGTCGAAGAAGCGCCGTCGCTCTCCGACTTCCCGTCGCGCGACGCGGCTGAGGGTGCGGGTGGTGCTACCCCGCGCGGCTCCGGCGGAGCCTACGCAGTTGCCGCCGGCCTACCTGCCCTTCCCGGGTCCGTTGGCGACTCCGGCCCAGCTGCAGGAATTTCTGTCAGCCATGGCTCGCCTCTTTGGGCCGTCGGGCCCCGCCGGTGCGCCTTCGGGCCCCACGGGTCCGACTGGGGGTCCTTGCCCTTTACTGCCAACGGCTCCGGCATCGCTGTCGGCTCCGGCCCGGCGCTGCAGGGCCCCCATGGATCCAGGCCTGGATCCCGGTCAACGCCGGTTGACCTTGTAACACCTCCACCGACGTCGACCCCTCCGGCATCACTTCTAACGTCGCCCGCCCCACCGGACGACGTCGTCCCCGGTTTCAGCCCCGAAGTGGACACGGCGCCGGAACGGCGTCGCTCGACGCCGATTCTGACGCCGATGGGACCTTTCTATCCCTATGTCCATCCTCCTTATTTTCGGCCTGTTCATCAGCCTTCGGAGGAAGGGGAGGACTGGGCAGAGGACAGCACAGTGTGAGTTAGACCCGGACTGGGCAGAGGAACTGGGGGATGCCAGTGGTCTTGATACCTCTCCTGACCTTGGCATGCTCACTCCTCCTACCGTGGCTACGGAGGAGGGTGTAAGTTAAGCCGTGGTGTTGCGTAGGGCGGCCGAGGCCCTCCACCTCGAGCTCCCTACAGTGGCCGTCAGGACTAACCTCCTGACAGAAGTGCTTCAGCCGGCGGCTACCTCTGCGGAGCCACTGCTGCCTTTTAATGATGCACTTTCAGACGTTCTTTTGGGCACCTAGTCCAGGCCCACCACAGGGGCTCCTGTGGATAGGAACGTGGCCCGTCGCCATTGCCCGGGCGACCCCCTTTTCCTCTCCCAACACCCCACCCCTGAGAGCTTGGTTGTCCAAGCCTCTGTGTCCCCGAGCGCATTCCCTACCGCACCTCTGGATAGGGAATCCAAGAAACTGTAACAATTTGGTGTGGAAATCTGAAATAATCTCCGTTAGCATAAGCTGAAGCCATCTTGGTTGTGGCATCCATTTTGTTGGCTTTATAATTCTCCCGTCCTCTGCTCCTCGTTTTTTTCCCTGCCTGTGCTGTCTATTTTAGTTGACTTCCTGACTCAGCTAAAAGCAATGTACTAAGAGTCTGTAGCTGCCAGAACACCTGGTCTCAGACTCAACTGTCAATCACTCACCACTGCCATAAGCATTTCTGCTTCCCCCTCCCACTTTGCTGACCAAGTGGTTATTCATCTGCCCTTGTTTGCCGATAGTTATTCCTATGTTTAAACTTGTTCCTTTTTCTGTTATGTGCTTACGTTGCAACAAAGTCTGTATAAAAGGACACTGGTTTGTTAAGCCAGTGTGCCACCTCCTGCAACACTTGAGTGTTGTTGGACGTGGTTCCACTCATGAGAAGTTAATAAAATTGTTATTTTGAATTCCAGCTTCAGTGTTGATCTCTATTTTGTTGGTTTTTGAACCCGTGGACAAAAGGGTGACCCTGCACCAGTGAACCCCAAAAAAGGGACATTTCCACATTGGGAAGACGATTTTTTCTTCCGCCAGTTCAGGGCTGCGGTCTGTGAACAGCGCATGCCTCTTGGGCCGTTATTCCCACTCTCTGTGGGATATGGTGGCGCAAGTGCTGCCTCAGTGTCCGGAGGAGGCCCGGACAGTGCTCTCTCAGGCTATTGCTGAAGGGAGAGATGCAGCAATGTTCACGATTCAATGTGACCTTGACACCGCCGACTCGCTGGGCAGGGCGATTTCCACGACAGTGGTGCTCCGTCGCCACGCCTGGCTGAGGACTACTGGTTTCTCTGGGGATGTCCAGAACACCCTGATGGACATGCCCTTTGATGGCATTCGCCTTTTTGGCAACAAGGCAGATAGTGCGTTGGAGCGCTTTAAGGACTCACTGGCTACGGCCAAGTCCCTGGGCCTTTCCGCCACGCGCCCTCCTCCGCCTTCTGCTTTTCACTCCTTTCGTGGCCACGGAAGGGGCGCCCCTACACGTTCGCTTCAGAGCCACAGGCCTGCGCAGCAACAGTCTCAGCGTGGACATGGGACCAGCCGAGGCGGGTCAGGGGGCCAGCGGGCGGGTCAGTCCACCTCCACCCCGGCCACCACTGCCTCCAAACCTTCCTAGTCCGGTTTTTCAGGCCCATCCAACGCCAGTGGGCGGCAGGATTCGCCATCACCTCCCCCACTGGCGCACCATCACTTCGGACAGGTGGGTTTTACAAATAGTCCGAAGGGGCTACTCCCTCCCCTTCGAGACTACCCCTCCAGCCATGCCACCCCAGTACCACCACATGTCGGGGGATCACTTGGCACTTCTTCAACAGGAAGTCGCGGCCCTCTTGGCCAAGGGGGCCATTGAGCGCGTTCCTGCGCCAGAAGTAGGACGTGGTTGTTATTCCCACGACTTTCTGGTGCCCAAGAAGGACAAGGGCCTGTGTCCTATCTTGGACCTCAGGGACGTCAATCGCTTCCTCCGGGAGGAGAAGTTCAAGATGTTAACTCTGGCTCAGGTCTTGTCTGTCCTCGACCCTGGAGACTGGATGGTAGCGTTGGATCTGCAGGACGCATATTTCCAGATTCCCGTCCTGCCGGCCCACTGTCGTTACCTGCGGTTTACGGTAGGCCACAAGCACTTTCAGTTTATCATGCTCCCCTTTGGCCTTACCAGCGCCCCTCGGGTGTTCACGAAAGTGATGGCGGTGGTCGCAGCTCATCTGCGCAGATCAGGGGTTCCAGTCTTCCCCTACCTCGACGACTGGCTGTTGAAGGCGGGCTCGCCCCGGACAGTCGTCTCCCACCTCCAGACTACGGCCGACCTCCTGCATTTGCTGGGGTTCTCCATCAATGTGCCGAAGTCGCACCTGATTCCCTCTCAGAAGCTCCTCTTCATCGGAGCGGTTCTGGATATGACGCACTTTCGGGTCTATCCTCCCGAACGACGAATCCAGGATATTCAGGCTCTGATTCCGATCTTTCAGCCTCTATCCTGGGTTTCGGTCAGGATGACCCTGAGGCTGCTGGGCCTCATGGCCTCCTGCATCCTGCTGGTCACTCATGCCAGATGGCATATGCGGGCTCTGCAGTGGGACCTGAAGTTCCAGTGGGCGCAACATCAGGGGAACCTGTCTGATTACGTCCAGATCTCAGAGGGCACTGCACACCAGCTGCAGTGGTGGCTCACAAACCGGCATTGGGTCAATGGCAGATCCCTCTCCCTTCCCCAACCGGAGCACACAGTGGTGACGGATGCGTCCCTCCTGGGATGGGGCGGCCACATCGGAGAGGCGGAGATCAGAGGCCTCTGGTCTCTGGCGGAGTCCAGGTACCATATCAACCTTCTGGAGCTTCGGGCGATCCGACTTGCACTGAAGGCATTCCTTCCCTCTGTCAAGGGGAGAGTAGTGCAGGTGTTCACAGACAACACCACCGCCATGTGGTACTGCAACAAACAGGGCGGGGTGGGGTCGTGGACCCTATGTCAGGAGGCTCTGTGCCTCTGGACATGGCTGGAACATCAGGGCATTTCCCTGGTGGTTCAACACCTGGCAGGTTCACTGAACGCCAGGGTGGACGAACGCAGCTGCAGGTGCATGATGGATCATGAATGGCATCTTCACTCGGACGTGGCGCAAGGTCTCTTTCAACAGTGGGGAGAGCCTTGGTTAGATCTATTCGCCACCGAAGAGAACGCGCAATGTCAGCAATTCTGCGCTTTGGAATTTCCAAAGCGGCACTCGCTCGGTGACGCTTTTCGTCGCGAGTGGAGTTGCGGTCTGTTGTACGCCTTTCCGCCTATACCACTTCTGACCAGAGTGCTGAAGAAGATCAGGCGCGACCGGGCCCAAGTCATTCTTGGGGCTCCGGATTGGGCTCGAAGAGTTTGGTATCCCGAGCTACTCAGTATGACCATCGATCCCCCGATCCGACTCCCTCTTCGGGAGGATCTTCTGTCGCAGCAGCAGGGGACGGTCCTCCACCCGAACCTGTCCAGTCTCCACCTCTTTGCGTGGAGATTGAGCAGCGGCAGTTGATTCCTTTCGACTTGCCTCCTGAAGTCTGTGATGTCATTCTGGCAGCCAGGCGTCCCTCCACTAAGTTGGTATGCGCCTGCAGGTGGAACAAGTTTGTGGCATGGTGCACAGCAAAGGCTGTGGATCCCCTTTCTGCCCCTCTTTCTGAGGTCCTACTGTTCCTTCTTTCTTTGGCCCAGCAGGGCTCTGCTCTGGGCACTATCAAGGGCTACCTTTCTGCTATTTCGGCCTTTCTCAGGCTCCCTGATCAGCCCTCTCTTTTCAAGTCCCCTGTTAACAGATTCCTCAAAGGCATTACTCACCTTTTTCCTCCTGTTCCCTTTGTAATGCCACAGTGGGACTGGAACCTGGTTCTCACATACTTAATGTGCGCTCCCTGCTTTGAGCCTCTTCACAACTGTCCTCTTCGTTTGTTAACTCTGAAGACTGCTTTCCTGGTTGCCATCACCTCTGCTAGGAGAGTGAGTGAGCTCCAGGCTCTTTCTTGTAAAACTCCTTTTCTGTCTGTACATCCGGACAAGGTTGTCCTCAGGACACGTCCATCCTTTCTGCCGAAGGTTGTCACTGCCTTTCACATCGGGCAGACCATCACTTTGCCCACCTTCTTTCCGCCTCCGCATCCTTCCAGAGAGGAAGAGAGGCTCCACCGTCTGGACCCAAAACGTGCACTCTCATTTTACCTGAGTCGCACACAACAGTTCCGGGTGGATGACCAGCTCTTTGTTGGCTACGTTGGCGCCAAGAAAGGTCGGGCCGTACACAAGCGGACTATCTCCAAATGGGTCGACTTGTGTATTAAAGCCTGTTATTCTCTGGCAAAGAAGGAGCCTCCGTTGGGGCTGCGTGCCCATTCTACCAGGGCGACGGCTGCCACTACGACGTTGGGACGTGGTGTCCCCTTACAAGACATCTGTCAGGCAGCTACGTGGGCCTCGCTGCACACTTTTACTAAGCACTATTGCCTGGACAGCCAAGTCCGGAGAGACTGCTTCTTTGGCCGTTCTGTTCTTTGGGACTTCCTGGTGTGATCTTGGTTCGCAGACCCACCACCGGGGTTGGTATTGCTGGGGTATCTATTCTAAGGTAAGGCATCTATCACTAACGTGTTTCTTTCAGATGAACAAGTTACTTACCTTCTGTAACGATATATCTGTAAGAAACATTAGTTAGTGATAGATTCCTTACCGCCCCACCCATCCTCCCCGTTCTGCGAACTGATTTCTAGGGTTAAGGTCATCCCTTTCAGGGCCCTAGTTTCAATGCACCAGTGGTCAGTATCTGGCATGGCTCTGCGTTCCTGGCGCGGAAAGTCGTGTACAGAACTGACGTCAGCACGCGAGGGCGGCGTCTAAGTAGCTGCCGCGATGTCATCTCGGCGACCACAACGCCAACGACGGACGCGGAGCCGCACGACGCCACCTTCCGACGCGCAGGGGTACTGCTGACGAAAACTTTCCGGATCCAGTCTGACGCCTGGGGGTATTCTAAGGTAAGGAATCTATCACTAACTAATGTTTCTTACAGATATATTGTTACCGAAGGTAAGTAACTTGTTCATCTGGACGATTGGCTCATAAATGCCAACTCGCAAGAAAGCCGTCTCCATCACACTCTCAAAACAGTGCAGTTGCTCCACAATCTTGGGTTCACAGTGAATCTGTCCAAATCTCATCTACAGCCATCCAACACACAGGCGTACCTGGGAGCCATAATAGACACACAAAAGGCTTTGGCCTATCCCAATCCGGCCAGAATCCGCAACATGCAGACTCTAGTCTGCCAGTTCTAACCTCAACACTCCTTACCAGCTCAAGTGTTTATGCAGTTACTGGGGATGATGGCGTCTTGCATACTAATAGTCCCTTACACAAGACTTCACATGAGTCCCCTTCAGGAGTGCTTAGCACGTCAGTGGAACCAGGCTCAGGGTCTGTTATCAAATCTAGTGTTGGTAGACGGCCGCACCCATCGCTCTCTGCAGTGGTGGAATACACCAAACCTTTCAAAAGGGCAGCCCTTCATCGACCAGGTTCCACAGATAGTGCTAACAGCAGACGCATCGCTCACTGGTTGGTGAGCTCTTCTCCAGACGCATACAATTCAGGGCATGTGGAGCTTGCAGCAAAAGCAGCTTCACCTAAATCATCTAGAGCTGCTAGCGATTTTTCTAGCGCTCAAAGCTTTTCAAGTTCATCTAGTAGGCAAAACTGTCCTGATCCGTATAGACAACATGACAGCAATGTACTACATACAAAAACAGGGGGGGGGGCACACTCTCTCCAGCTGTCACAGCTAGCACAGACCATCTGGAGATGGGCCATACATCACAAAATGTTTCTCCTTGCAGAACACCTTCCAGGAGTAAACAATCAGATTGCAGATCTGCTCAGTCATCAAAGACAACAGATCCACGAATGGGAACTCCACCCTCAAGTTCTCCTCCCATTCTTCCAAATGTGGGGATTTCCAGACATAGATCTGTTCGCCACAAACCTAAACGCAAAATGCCCAAACTTCGCATCCAGACATCCACACCCATTGTCCAAGGGCAATGCACTATGGATGAATTGGTCAGGGATATTTGCATATGCTTTTCCGCCTCTCCCACTCATTCCATTAGTGGTTTGGAAGCTCAGACAAGCGTCCCTGACATTAATCCTAGTTTCTCCCACATGGGCCCGACAACCCTGGTTCACAACCCTGTTGGAGCTCTCCGTAGTTCCTCACCAAAAACGACACCTCACTCCCAATCTGCTCACTCAGAGCCATGGAGAGATAAGACACCCAGATCCCAGCCATCTCAACCTTGCGATCTGGCACCTGAAATCCTAGAGTTTGGTTACCTCAATCTTCCGCCAGACTGCATAAACATTATCAAAGAGGCTAGATGTCCCACCACAAGAGCATGCCATGCAGCAAAGTGGTAGCGATTTGTGATATACTGCAATAACAATCACATAGATCCACTGGACGCGTCAGTTCAAAATATCATCTGCTATTTATTACATCTACAGCGTTCCAATTTGGCATATTCTTCCATACGCTTACATCTTGCTGCAATAGCTGCCTACCTACAAAACAGACAACATCTGTCTCTCTTTAGAGTGCCTGTCATCAAAGCATTCATGGACGGACTTAAAAGAATCATTCCTCCAAGACTTCCACCTGCTCCAGTGTGGAATCTCAACATCGTCCTCACAAGGCTAATGGGTCCACCCTTTGAGCCATTGCATAAATGTGAAATACAATTTCTTACTTGGAAGGTAGCTCTCCTCATAGCTGTCACATCTCTGAGGAGAGTGGGTGAGATCCAGGCACTAACCATAGAAGAACCATTCTTACAAATACATCAAAACAAAGTGGTTCATCGGACCAATCCAAAATGTTTACCAAAGGTCTTTTCTGCCTTTCACATCAACCAATCTGTAGAGGTGCCTGTGTTCTTCCCTCAATCAGATTCTGTGGCAGAACTTGCTTTACACACTTTAGATGTGAAAAGAGCAATTCTTTACTATATAGAAAGGACAAAACCTTTTCGCAAAACAACTATTTGCCGCTTTTGCTCCACTTTATAAAGGCAATCCAATATCAAAGTCAGGCATTGCAAGGTGTATAGTACAATGCATTCAAATATGCTAGGCCAAAAGCAAAAAGAACTTTAACAATTCCCCCTAGAGCACACTCCACTCGCAAACTAGGGGCTTCTATGGCATTTCTAGGAAACATACCCATAGATGATATCTGCAAAGCTGCAACATGGTCTACACCTCACACATTCACAAAACACTATTGTGTAGATGTGTTAGCAAGACAGCAAGCTAGTGTGGGGCAAGCAGTTTTACGTACACTATTTCAGACCACTGCAACAGCTACAGGTTAGCCACCGATTTGGGAGATAACTGCTTTTTAGTCTATGCACAGCATGTGATCTACAGCTCACATGCCTCGAACGGAAAATGCTACTTACCCAGTATGCATCTGTTCTTGGCATGTAGAGCTGTAGAGTCGCATGCGCCCACTCGCCTCCCCGGGAACCTATACCTGCTGCAGTTACATCTTACTTAGATACATGCACATCTCTTACTACTCTTACTAACTCCATTATCACCCTCTGCGGCAAACAATCTAACAATGGAGTCGATGCCCATGCGCACTATCACCAAAAGGAGGAGTCACCTACCTCGTGACTGGAAAATACTTCTTCGAACAAAAACAAATTGCAAACATCCGGACCCAACACTAGATGGCAGGCTATGCACAGCATGTGACTCTACAGCTCTACATGCCAAGAACAGATGCATACTGGGTAAGTAGCATTTTCCTCATCTGATGAGGTATCCATTAGATTGAGGTTTAGGTCCCCGGTGAGAATAAGGTCTGTTGTAGGCCCTTCGCCTGTGCATGGTTCCAAAAATCACACAATTCCTTTGCTGCCTTAATTTTCCGTTTCGGGTGGACATAAGCATTAATTATCGTGATGTCGGTACCTCTTTTATCTGATGTTGAAAACGGAGTGAGAAGGTTTACTGCCATTGTTGCTGAAGACGTTTGGCCAGTTTCACAGGCTGTAGTTATACTTGTATTTGAGACATACATTACTAGACCTCCTTGAAGGTGACCGTATTTTGCCCCCCTAAGCGATCTAGTGAAGAAACGCAAGAATCCCTGAAGGTGCGGAGGATATGTTTGCCAAGTTTCTTATAATGCTACGATATCAAATTACCTTATGTAGGTGACAAAATCTAGGTCTGGCATTTTATTGGCTAGGCCGTTTACATTCCACGAGCATATTCGTAAAAGCCCATTTATGCCGGTTCTTCGTGGTGGACTGGTGTGTTGTCAATTTTTTTGGTTATTTATTGTCCTTGAAATCCTTCTTAGGTCTGTTCGCCAGTTTGGTGGCATTGTTCAATCCTGGCCGCTTCTGTAGTTCTCGGGAGGAAACTCCATGTTCGTTCAGCAATACCCCACTGCTCCTCTAAGCACTGATGTTTCAGATCTTTTTAAAGTTGCTTGAACCGCCATTGTGGTTTCTGGGCTTAGCAAGTCAGGGTATCCTGGCTTAGTATATGGAGTGATGATTATCCCCCAGTTTTAAAAGGTGTGGCCCTCTAGAAGTATGTTTTCGTGCAATTGATGACGTTGTCCATGTTGTTTTTATTTTTCTCCTTCCGCTGAGTCCTTGCATTTAATAAATTCTATTGAAATCAAGTCCAACGTCGTCACCTCTGTCAGGGATGGTATGTGAGACAGCAGACGTAGTATGTTACCTCGATTCATGATGTCATGTCTACCGTTAGATCTGTATTCTGGTGTGAACCATATGGCGCTTGTTTCTCTCCCTATTGTCTCTGGAGGGGGGACTGAAGTATAGACTTGTTTATTAATGCTCCTGGTACGGCCTAGTGCCTGGAGGACTCCATATTTTCTTCCTCGCTTTGACTCTTTGAGGTTTTGTACTAGTCCAGGCTGTTGTCCTATGCTTCCCTGCCGGAGAGATTCCAAGCTAATTCGGTTTTGCTTTGGGGATGCCTGGATTTCCTGTCTCCGTTGGACCCCTAGTTGTATAATAGCAACTGTTTGTATATTGTTTATATTTTTGTAATAGGTTTGGCTTTTCATTGTACCATCTGGCTCCCTGATTTTCCAGACTTTTCATGATTGCCTGATCACCCTTGGCTGCGCAATAATTGGTGAGTGATGTTGAGGGATTGCTAATTTGTGAAAACTTCTGATTTGATTCAAGTGATTCAATTCTCGTTGTTATGCCTACTGCCTCTTCCTCTTTATCTTCGAGGGTTAGCGATGTTTCCTTTTTGATGCAAGACTTTTATCTCTTCATTCACAGCTTTCCCAGATGACTGAATCGTATTTATGCCTTCGATCCCGCTAAAGGAGATGTGACTTGATCCTGTTATAACTTCTGTGTTCTGTTTGGGTGTCCCTTTTAGTTTTGTATTGCTTTCTTGATTTATTTCTTTTTGCACTGATGTTGTCCCAAAGAGGCGCCGGAAACCATCTTGATTAGAGCTTATTTTTTGGTTTCGGCTTTTCCGTCTTGTTGCACGTCTTTGCCTTGCATTCATTTTGTTGTCCAAATTGTCCTCCGAGCGAGGGCCAGAAAATTGGCCTGGTGTTGTTGCGATTTTACTGCCCTCATTTCTTATGATGTTGTGTTTTGGTTTTGTCTTGGTGGAGGGATTCTCTTCGTTGAAGGTTGTAATCAAGTGTGCTGCCATAGCTTCTTGAGTTCCAGTAGTGGGTTTGTCATCTAGAGGCCGTGTGTTTGAGCATTGTGCAGCCCTCTTAAGTTGTGTGCACAAGTCACTCAGCATTGATAGGAGGGAGGCTAGTTTATCGACAACCGGGCCACATCCACAGATTTGGTTGTTAGCTTCTGTGTGATCCTGTATATTTTGAAGAAAGGTGTTTAACGTGCCTAACTTTCCGTTGATTGCAACCACAAAAACTGCCAGAGTATTCAGTAGCGTTAGTTGTGTATCCATTTTATCGGATTGGTATTGGAGGGCCTCTACCAGGAGTTGCACTGTTTTTAACAAGCTTGTCCAGGCACTTCCATGATCTGTTTGTTGCGGATCTCCTGGTGGACCTCCTGTGTCTGTTATTAAATTTTGCCAATCTTGAATCTCCTCGACTGCCTGGTGTTCCTGATGCTCCTCGGTTGTCGAGTTTCCAGGAGGGTCGTTCCTACACTTGTCTTGAGAGTAAGTTGCCGGGAGGCCCTCCCACTCTTCCTTTCCCAAATATGAGAATTGTTCAGGGTCTTCCGGCTCGCAATTTTGTGACATATCCAATTTGGTTTGTATTGATGATGATGCTTGTGATGTTTTGTATTCTATGACCGGGTCGTTCATTGATGATGCAGGTAATACCAATGTGGGTTTCCTGTCTTTCCTCTCCTTCGCGGTTTCATGCGTTGTGTTATCCATCCGCGTGGTTTCCTTCGGGCTGTCCAGCTCGCAGATAGTTAATGCCTCAGTTGTGATGCAGTTACCTTTTCTGTTTTTGCTATGGAGAGCAGGTTCAGCCGTCAATAAATCGAATACGTCTGGTGGACCATCTCCTGATCCTACTAAGGAGGTTTGATACTCTTCCTTGGGCCCGTGATCTCGGATTATCTCTATATCGGCTGCAACCAGCTTGACCGGGATCTGGGGGTTCTGGGGCCCAGGTGTAGTTTGACATTGTGGGGTCGATATTAAATAAGCTGGCCTGGAAATGTCAACCCCAGTGCTTGGGCTTTCCCTTTCTTTCAAAATTTTTATGCAAGTCTTCACAAACTCTTCTGCGCCTTGCGTTCGCAGGGCTGGGCTGGGCTGCCGGTGCCTCGAGCCGGTCTCCGGCTGGTCTGTGCTGTGCTACAGCTGCCGAGGCATCGGTCTTCGGGCTGCGGGCTGTGGACGGCAGCAGGCTCGTGTGTCTTCCTCCCCGCTCTCGCCACGCCTGCTCAGGCCAAACCAATCGATCGCCGAATCAGCAGCAGATTTCCGCCTTGACAGCAGCGATTCCCAAAACCTCAGGCCAGCTTCCCATAAGCAACTTTGAATACCGAGCCAAATTGCAGGCGCTTCCATTATGGCGCAGACAGAAGCCGTCATAAGCGACAGAGCATCAATTCCATTGAATGAATCCGTCATAATCCTGTCCAGCGGAGCGGATCGGACGAGCCGATGATTATGCCGATGACCCGGAGGGGGAATAAAACGTAAATCTGCAGATGCGGGAGCGAAGGGCGACGACGTATGGCTGCTGCATTGGGATCCGACACTGTCTGCTGCGAGGCGTGAGCCCGGGCAGATTGGAGGCCGGCGTCTGCCCGACACCCCCGCTTCGGCTCCTGTGTACAGACCGACTGGCCGGAAAGACCAGATTGCGGCATCGAAGGTAGGGAGGGGGCGTCCGCCGTCCTGGGGTAGCCTGGGCGGGCTCCGGGTCGCGGCTGCGGCCCAGGAGGAGTGTGAGCCTGCTGCCGGAGGGGGCCTACCTGGCTGCGGGCGCCTCCCAGAAAACTCCTCTGGATGGGGAGGCCTCCCCGCCGGTCTCGTGCCACTCGACATGGTGCGGTGCCACCGCGAGTTGATGACGGCCGGTCGTGTTGAGCACCTTGGTGAGCCTCAAGGTGTGACGCCTAATCCTGCACGGCCCGGACGCGGCCCTGGTGCCCGCAGCGGTCCTGATGCCCCGGCACCCCTCCCCCATATGGTCAACGGGGCGGAGACACGTCCATCCAATGATTGCGGCGGCCCTCTGCGAGGCAGGAGGGGACGCCGCCTGGCATTCGGGCCCGGACCATAGGCCCTGAGTTGGGGCGGCCTGTGGTGCCAGGAGCTGGGATCCTCTCCGTGGGCTGGACACCAGGCACCCGGCAGGCGCATTCAGCACTATACCATCGGATCAGGGTGAGATACCTACAGAGGGGTCCTGTGGCGAGGCAGTGCCTGGGTTACTGGAGACGTCTGGGGGAACGTTGTAGGCCGGGGGTCCGGCGAGGCTGGTCCCATTAGGGCATTAGGGAGCCTACTTAGCCGGCCATCAGGGGCAGCGGAGGCGGCCGGGCTAGGCCTGGTGCGGCTTGCGGCTTTGGACGAGCCGGATTCCGTGAGGCCCGGCCTGCAGCTCAATCCCTAAGCGACATCGCGGTGACGTTGGCGGCAGTGCCCTGTGGCCTGCAGTAGGGGAAAAAGACGAAGGAAACGCCTCCCCGCATTGAGATCCTTGGGTGCACTAGCTCCGTCACCTGTCCACCCATCGCCATGGGTAAGGATAAACCAAGCGCCACCGGCACAAAACAGAGTACCCTCGACCAGTATGCCACAACTTCAGGTGGTGCAGTTGGGGGAGAAGTGGGCAGCAAGATGCCTGACAATGCGACGCTCCTGGCGGCAGTCACCGAGGCAAGAAACACGCTAGATGCCAAGGTTGGCGCTGTGGGATCCGAGGTTTCCTTTTTAAGACAAGACCTCCGAAAGGCTGTGGATCGCATTACCGAGGCTGAGACACGTGTGTCAACGGTCGAGGACAATGTAACTACCCTACAGAAAAAAGTCAACAAACTCACGGTGGTGACACAGGAGCTGGCATCTAGAGTGGAAGACGCGGAGGGCCGCGCGAGGCGCAACAACCTGCGCTTCATTGGCTTCCCGGAGGGCTGCGAAGGCTCATCCATGACCCATTTTCTCACCCAATGGCTAACAGATCTCCTGCCAGCGGATAAACTGTCCACATGCTTTGTGGTGGAGAGGGCACATCGTGCATTAACAAAGAAGCCGCCCCCAGGTGAAAGCCCGAGACCAGTCATCGCAAAGTTCCTGAATTATGCCGACCGAGACTCCATTTTACAATTCGCCAGGACCCACAAAGACAAACTCATGCTTGATTCTAGACCTATAATGATATTCCCGGATTATACTCGCTTAGTACACCCGAAGCATCAATCTTTTATGGCAGCGAAGCGCAGGTTACGGGACCTCAACATACAATATATGCTTTTATACCCGGCCCGCATACGGGTAATTTATAACTCTAAATCCCACTTCTTCGACTCACCGGAACTGTTTTCGCCTGGACGGATGAGCGAACACATCCGAGGTCACACACTCCACCACCGCTGGAATCGGATTCATCCCAGAGCTCGCAACGGGACAGGCCAAAGAGAAATAAATCTAAAAGACGTTACAGATCTGGTTCCGACCGGCGCTCCTCCGGCCCAGAAGAAGCATCTTAACCTAAACAGCGGGCACTGTCCCCCTGAGTTCGGTTCATGACTTTTGACAATTTATAGGTAATATCCTGCTCCATATGGAACTTTAAGCTGGAACTTTAAGCTGGCATGGATGTCCAGCCACAAGGTCATTTTGCCCCGGACATTTCTATTCACTGTTAATGTTATATGGGTGGTTTGGGTATCATTGGAGGAGGCGCTCTAGGCCCCCCCGTTGGGGCCTTGGGGTTTCCTTCGCCGCGACAGATGCTCCAGTATCGGGGGGAGGGGGGGGTAAGGGTTTGGGGTTTCACAAGGTTTTATGTTAGTATTGTGTTAGTTTTTGCATGTGCGCAGAGGTCAAGTCTTGATTCCACTATGTCAGTCCTAATGCTCACACATGCGGAGGGTAGATGACCATGCAGTCTCGCGCTCCCCTGCTCGGCGACTTGACCATAGTATCATGGAATGCCAGGGGGCTGCTAAATAAAATTAAGAGGGGTGCTATTCTCCGCCAAGCTAAGCGATATGAGGCCGACACTCTTTTCTTGCAAGAGACCCACCAATTGGGTACCAAGGCTCCCTGTCTTGCCAGGTTCGGATATCATACAATATATCATGTGGGGTTTACCAGGGGATCACGAGGGGCCGCCATCCTTATACACCGCCGTATCCCCTTTGTCCACACCAGGCATTGGCTAGATCCTGGAGGACGTTATGTCCTGTTATCGGGCACACTTTATGGGGAACGCATCAACCTTGGTAGCAAAAATGCCCCATCTCCACTGGGCACCACTTTAGTAGAAAAGTTATCTCGCCTATGGGGAGAACTCTCCGAGGGTTTGACACTCCTAGGGGGGGGACTGGAATGACACCATGACCTCAATGGATAGAAAGCGTGAGCCCGGGCGAGAACCCCAAACAGATAGATCCAAACTACATCTCTTGGCCACTACGTTGGGTTGGTCGGACATATGGAGCGAGTACCATCCCTCCGAACTAGGCTACACATATATGTCCGCCGTCCATGGATCTCTGTCCCGGCTAGATTATATATTCACTCCACACAGCTACATCCACCGGGTCTCCCATATATCTCATATTCCCAGAGGACTATCGGATCATTCTCCGGTCCTGTGTAAGCTCCGCATCCACTCCCATAAACCTCCCTTTAGGTGGCGGATGTCCCCCTCACACTTGCGGGACCCGGAATATCAGGAGACTCTATCCAGAGCAGTCTTGGACTACCTTGAATCCAACGTGGCCTCAGCCCCTTCTAAGTGTATTCTATGGGAAGCCTTAAAACCCACCGTCTGCGGGGTCGACATTAGTTTTCGTGCAAATGCAAAGCGTAAGCAATTGGCGCAATTGTCAGAATTGGAGAACCGTCAGAGGGCCCTGGAGGCGCAGTGTATCACAGACCCAAGCCCACCTCTTAAACGCAACCTACTCCAGACACAACAGCACATACAGCAACATCTTATTGGGGAGGCGAAGGAAATCTGGTTAGCATCGTAGCACCGAATTTACCAATGGGGGGACAAATAAAGTAAAATGCTTCATAGGCTTTGCCAAGGGGAGAGGTCCCCCCCGAGTGTTCCGGTGCTCCGTGGTGTTGATGGCGCCCTGTGCTCGTCCCCCCGAGGCTGTTGCTGAAGAGTTTGCGCGCTACTTCTCTCTTCTTTATGCACGCCTAGAGCAGTTATCAGAGGCCTCTATACCCGAATTTTTAAGAGATATTCCCCCCGTAGGCTCACAGATTCTGCGCGGGACCAACTAGACGCTCCCATAACTACGGATGAACTTAGTGCTGCACTGGTTGCCATGCACCCAGGTCGGGCTCCCGGACCCAACGGATTCCCTATGGAATTCCTTGGACCACACATGAACACATCTGAAAGAGACACGTTAGTGATAGATTCCTTACCTTAGAATATCCCCAGGCGTCAGGCTGGATCCGGAAAGTTTTGCGTAGCAGTACCCTTGCGCGTCGGTAGGCGGCGTCGTGCGGCTCCGCGTCCGTCGTCGGCGTCGTGATCGCCGGGATGACGTCGCGGGCAGTACTTAGGCGCCGCCCCTGCGCGCTGACGTCAGTTCTTCTTTTTCCGCGCCAGCAAGCGCAGATCCGGGAAGAGCAGTGCCCTGGTCAATTTTTGACCATACTTTTTGGTGATTTTTTCACTGGTTTTTCCAACTTTAAGGTGTCGTAGGGATGCCCGGCTTCAAGCGATGCGGCGCCTGTGCGCGGATGATGTCCGTCACCGACCCGCATTGGGAGTGTCTCTTCTGCCTCGGCCGAGGCCACGACACCGAGTCTTGTCCCGAATGCCAGGCCCTCAACCCGAAAGCTTTGCGAGAGCGGTCTCGAAAGCTCCTCGAGGCCCGGCATTCGGCTCCGCGGAAGCCCCGGTCGCGTGAGAGGTCCAGGGGTCGCTCGCGGAGTGCACACCGGTCGTCGACTTCTTCGTCCGGTAAGTCTAAGCACAAGAAGTCCAAGAAGCATCGTCGCTCTCGGACTTCGCCTCGCCGGTCTCGCGACTCGGCTGAGGCCCCTCCCGGCACCGTCCCCGCCCCCGCGGCCCCGGACTTGCCTGTGGAGTCGCCCCCGTCATACCCGCCCTTCCCGGGTTCGGGGGCGGATCCGGCCAAGGTACAGGAGTTCCTGTCGGCCATGGCCCGCCTCTTCGGGCCTTCAGGCCCCTCCGGTGCGCCTTCGGGCCCCGCGGGCCCTGATGGGGTTGCTCCGGCGTCGCCGGCGGCTCCGGCCCCGGCGTCGCCCGAGCCTCCAGCCTCGATCCCGGCTCCGGCTTCGGCCCCGGCCTCGATCCCGGCTCCACAACCCCCATCGACGCCGGTCGACCTCACGACACCTCCGCCGGCGCCGATGTCTCCGGTGCCGTTCTCGACGCCGCCCTGGGCTCCGGGCGGCGTCGTCCCCCAGTTCCTTCCGGCTCCGGACATGGACCCGGAGCGACGTCGCTCGACGCCGGCTCCGGCGCCGATGGGACCTTGGGTCCCAAATGTCCCTCCTCCTCCTTATTTTGAACCAGAGGAGGACCAGGAGGACTGGGAGGGGTCTGATGACCCTCTGACTCGCAACTGTCAGTATGATGAGGACTGGACAGAGAGTCTAGGGGAGGCCAGTGGTCTGGATACTTCTCCTGACACTGGCATGCTGTCTCCTCCCGTGGCTACGGAGGAGGGGGCCAATTTTGGTACGGTGTTGCGTAGGGCTGCTGGGGCCTTACGTCTCCAGCTCCCTACTTTGACGGTCAAGACTAACATCTTGACAGAGGTGCTTCAGCCGGCAGCCTCCTCTGCGGAGACTGTGCTGCCGTTTAACGACGCCCTCACTGACGTTCTTTTGGGCGCCTGGTCCAAGCCCAACACAGGGGCTCCTGTGGATCGGAACGTGTCACGACGCCATCGCCCCGCTCCGGGCGACCCCCTGTTTCTTTCTGTCCACCCCACTCCTGAGAGCTTGGTTGTCCAAGCCTCCGCTTCCCAAACCGCCTTCCCTACCGCTCCTCCGGATAGGGAATCCAAACGCCTGGATCAGTTTGGGAAGAAAGGTTTTTCTTCCTCCAGTGCTGGCTTGCGGTCCGTTAACACCGCTTGTCTTTTGGGCCGATATACCCACTCCCTGTGGGATTCGGTGGCGGATGTTTTGCCCCAGTGCCCTGAGGAGGTCCAGGCACTGCTTTCCCGCGCCATTGCGGAAGGAAGGGATGCGGCCAAATACACTATCCGTTGTGGCCTTGACACCGCCGACTCGCTGGGCAGGTCGATTGCAACGACGGTGGCGCTCCGGCGCCACGCCTGGCTGAGAACCACTGGTTTTTCAGGGGATGTCCAGAATACTCTCATGGACATGCCCTTTGATGGAGTCGGTCTTTTTGGGTCCAAAGCAGACCATGCGTTGGAGCGCTTAAGGACTCACGGGCTACTGCAAAGTCCCTGGGCCTTTCTGCTACACGCCCTCCGCTGCCTTCTGCTTTTCGCCCCTATCGTGGCCACGGTAGGGGCGCCCCTTCACGTCAGCAGCCCAGCCACCGGCCCGCGCAGCAGGCGTCTTCGCGTGGCCGAGGACGTGGATTCCGCCGTGGCGGATCGGGCAACCAGCGTGCGGGTCAGGCCACCACCTCCAACCCGTCCGCGGCCTCCAAGCCCTCCTAGTCCCTCCTTTCAGGTGCACGGCACGCCAGTAGAGGGCAGGGTCCGCCATCACCTTCCCCACTGGCGCACCATCACCTCGGACAGGTGGGTCTTGGACATTGTCCGAAGGGGCTACTCCCTCCCCTTCGAGACCACCCCCCAGCCATGCCACCTCAATTCCACCGCATGTCAGGGGATCACTTGGTGCTTCTACGGAAGGAAGTCACGGCCCTCTTGACCAAGAGGGCCATCGAGCATGTTCCGACCCCAGAAGTAGGGCGTGGTTGCTACTCCCACTACTTTCTGGTGCCCAAAAAGGACAAGGAGGACATGCGTCCTATCTTGGACCTCCGGAACGTCAATCGCTTCCTCCGGAAGGAGAAGTTCAAGATGCTCACCCTAGCTCAGGTCTTGACTGCCCTCGACCCTGGAGACTGGTTGGTAGCGTTGGACTTGCAGGACGCGTATTTCCACATCCCCGTCCTGCCGGCCCACCGGCGTTACCTTCGGTTCACGGTAGGCCCCGAGCATTTTCAGTTCACCGTGCTCCCCTTTGGCCTTACCAGTGCCCCTCGGGTGTTCACGAAAGTGATGGCGGTGGTCGCAGCTCATCTGCGCCGGGCAGGGGTTTCAGTCTTCCCCTACCTCGACGACTGGCTGCTGAAGGCGGGCTCGTCCCAGGCAGTCGTCTCCCCACCTCCAGACTACGGCCGAACTCCTGCACTCGCTGGGGTTCTCCATCAATGTGCCGAAGTCGCATCTAATTCCTTCTCCACAGCTCCTTTTCATCGGAGCAGTTCTGGACACGACGCAGTTTCGGGCCTATCCTCCCGAACGGCGAGTCCGGGATATTCAGGCTATGATTCCGATCTTTCGGCCTTTATCCTGGGTTTCGGTACGGATGACACTGAGGCTGCTGGGCCTCATGGCCTCCTGCATCCTGCTGGTCAATCATGCCAGATGGCATATGCGGGCTCTGCAGTGGGACCTGAAGTTCCAGTGGGCGCAGCACCGGGGCAACCTGTCCGATCACGTCCAGATCTCGGAGGGGACTGCAAAACAGTTGCAGTGGTGGCTCTCGAACCGGCAATGGGTCATGGGCAGATCCCTCTCCCTTCCCCAGCCAGAGCATACAGTTGTGACGGACGCGTCCCTTCTGGGATGGGGCGGTCACATGGGAGAGGCGGAGATCAGAGGCCTCTGGTCTCCGGCGGAGTCCCGGCTCCATATCAACCTTCTGGAGCTCCGGGCGATCCGGCTTGCACTCAAGGCATTCCTTCCCTCTGTCAAAGGGAAGGTAGTGCAGGTGTTCACAGACAACACCACCGCCATGTGGTACTGCAACAAACAGGGCGGGGTGGGGTCTTGGACCCTTTGTCAGGAGGCTCTGCGCCTCTGGACATGGCTGGAACATCAGGGCATGTTCCTGATGGTTCAACACCTGGCAGGTTCTCTGAACGCCAGGGCGGACGAACTCAGCCGCAGGTGCATGATGGATCACGAATGGCGTCTTCACTCGGAAGTGGCGCAAGGACTCTTTCTACAGTGGGGAGAGCCTTGGTTAGATCTATTCGCCACCGAAGAGAACGCGCAATGTCATCAGTTCTGCGCGTTGGAATTTCCAAGGCGGCACTCGCTCGGCGCCGCTTTTCGTCGCGAGTGGAGTTGCGGTCTGTTGTACGCCTTTCCGCCTATACCACTTCTACCCAGAGTGTTGAAGAAGATTCGGCACGACCGGGCCCAAGTCATTCTTGTGGCTCCGGACTGGGCTCGAAGAGTTTGGTATCCCGAGCTACTCAATATGAGCATAGATCCCCCGATCCGTCTGCCTCTTCGGGAGGATCTTCTGTCGCAGCAGCAGGGGACGGTCCTCCACCCGAACCTGTCCAGTCTACACCTGCTTGCGTGGAGATTGAGCGGCGGCAGTTGATTCCTTTCGACTTGCCTCCCGAAGTTTCTGATGTGATTCTGGCAGCCAGGCGTCCCTCCACTAAGGTGGTATACGCCTGCAGGTGGAACAAATTTGTGGCATGGTGCACAGCAAAGGCTGTGGATCCCCTTTCTGCCCCTCTTTCTGAGGTCCTTCTGTTCCTTCTCTCTCTGGCCCAACAGGGTTCTGCCCTGGGTACCATCAAGGGTTATCTTTGTGCTATCTCGGCCTTCCTCAGGCTCCCTGATCAGCCCTCCCTTTTCAAGTCCCCTGTTGTTAACAGGTTCTTAAAAGGCATTACTCACCTCTTCCCTCCTGTTCCGTTTGTAATGCCTCAGTGGGACTTGAACTTGGTTCTTACCTTTTTAATGGGCGCTCCCTTTGAGCCTCTGCATAACTGTCCTCTTCGTCTTCTGACTCTGAAGACAGCCTTTCTGGTGGCCATCACCTCCGCTCGGCGGGTGAGTGAGCTCCAGGCTCTATCTTGCAAACCTCCCTTTCTGTCTGTTCATCCAGACAAGGTTGTTCTTCGGACGCGTCCGTCCTTCTTGCCAAAGGTGGTTACTGCTTTCCACATTGGGCAGACCATCACTTTGCCCACCTTCTTTCCGCCTCCGCATCCTTCCAGAGAGGAAGAGAGGCTCCACCGTCTGGACCCAAAACGTGCGCTCTCTTTCTATATTCACCGCACAAAACACTTCCGGGTGGATGACCAGCTCTTTGTTGGCTACGTGGGCGCCAAAAAGGTCGGGCGGTGCACAAGAGGACCATCTCCCGCTGGGTTACCTTGTGCATCAAGACCTGCTATTCTTTGGCTAAAAGGAACCTCCTGTTGGGCTGCGTGCCCATTCCACCAGGGCAACGGCTGCTACCACGGCCTTGGGCCGCGGTGTTCCGCTGCCGGTTATCTGTCAGGCGGCTACGTGGGCCTCGCTGCACACGTTTACTAAACATTACTGCCTTGACAGTCAGGTCCGGAGGGACGGCTTCTTTGGCCGTTCTGTCCTCCAGGACTTCCTTGTCTGATCTTTGTTCGCAGACCCACCACCGGGGTTGGTATTGCTGGGGTATCTATTCTAAGGTAAGGAATCTATCACTAACGTGTCTCTTTCAGATGCACAAGTTACTAACTTGTGTAACGATATATCTGTAAGAGACAGTAGTTAGTGATAGATTCCTTTCCGCCCACCCATCCTCCCCGTTCTGCGAACTGATTTCTAGGGTTAAGGACATCCCTTTCAGGGCCCTAGTATTTTTCAGACACCTGTGTCAGCTTCTTGCATGGCTCTGCGTTCCTGGCGCGGAAAGTCGTGTACAGAACTGACGTCAGCGCGCAGGGGCGGCGCCTAAGTACTGCCCGCGACGTCATCCCGGCTATCACGACGCCGACGACGGACGCGGAGCCGCACGACGCCGCCTACCGACGCGCAAGGGTACTGCTACGCAAAACTTTCCGGATCCAGCCTGACGCCTGGGGATATTCTAAGGTAAGGAATCTATCACTAACTACTGTCTCTTACAGATATATCGTTACACAAGTTAGTAACTTGTGCATTAGGTCCACACCTGCTAGAAGCATTGCGTGAAGCTATCGACCAACGCAAGCTTCCCCAAGACTGGTGACACGCAGAGATTGTCCTCTTCTTGAAGCCAGGTCGCCCACCGGAAGATCCCTCGCCGTACCGACCCATCTCCCTTATTAATTTTGAGCGCAAACTCTTGGGCAAACTCCTTGCTGACCGCCTCAGGATCTGTGTGCAGGACCTGATTCATCCGGATCAGTCCGGCTTCATGCCACACCGCTCTACGCGTCATAATATTAGACGGGTGCATAATGCCATGGCAAGAGCCCCAGAACTGGACGCCCGCGGCTATTCTCCTAGCGGATATTGACAAGGCGTTCGACTCCCTCAGCTGGTCGTATCTCTTCCAACTCCTGGACGTCATTAACTCTGGCCCGCACTTAGCATACGTACACTTGCTCTATACGGGGTTAACCGCTTCGGTCAGGATTGCAGGACATCGCTCCGCCCCTTTCCCTATCTGCCGTGGTACGAGACAGGGTTGCCCCCTGTCCCCATTGCTGTTCGCCCTTGCCGTGGAACCTTTGGCGGCATGGGTGCGTAGCGACCCGGTGCTCAGAGGTTTTGAGTGGTCTTCGTCCCGATCTGACCGCATCGCGCTATACGCGGATGACGTCCTTTTCTTCATGACCGACCCGTGGTTCTCGGGACTCCGTATCTTGCAGATTCTCCGGGTGTTCGGCCAGACCACCGGGCTCAATACTAACCCCTCCAAGTCAGTGCTATTCCCGGTGTGCGGGAATCAGGGACGTGAAACATGGGCCAAGCAGTTATCTCGCGCGACCGCAGGATTTAAGTATCTAGGCATCTGCCCAAAGACCTCCTGGGCACACAATATTAACCCACTCATTACTAGCCTTAAAGATGAGACGGCAATCTGGTCTCCCCTCCCGCTCTCATTATACGGGCGCTGTGAGATCTTTAAAATGGTCTCATTGCCCAGAATACTTTACAGGCTACAGAACTTCCCGTATGTCATACACTGGGCTTGGTTCGCACAAGTTAATGCCATACATAACAAATTCCTCTTGAGCGACGGGGCTATCCGGGTTGCACTGAGTACGTGCACGCAGTAGACATATTGCGGCGGCATTGCGGCTGCGGACCTGTATGCCTATTACGTAGCCTCCCATCTGTTAATTATAAATGAGTGGTGGTATAATTCGCCAACAGATCCAGCGATTGCGCTTGAACATATGGCAATGGAGGGTACCTCCCTGCTTCAGCTCCTGTATAATCCCCAGAACCTGGACTTTCTACCCCCTGCTAGCAGCACTGTGGTCCGACTTTGGAGGTATACGGTTAAGCAGATGGGATGGCGTGGCCGCCTGACGCAGATGACCCGCTGTGGCACGGTACACATCTACGCTCGGTGTCTGCTCTAGCGGGATTTCGAGGGTGGGACCTGGTGGGTATATCCACTTTGGGCGACGTAGTACGGGGTACAACCTTAAAATCGTTCCAACAGCTGCAGACAGAGTTTCACTTACATAAGAATCAATTTTATAAATATCTCCAGCTGCGGCATGCTCTCACTCCCCCAATTCAATCGATTGATAATTTGCATGAATTTCACCCTCTAGAAGAACGCTTGTTAATGGGCGACTTAGGAGCTCATAAGATCCGCCAGATTTATCAAACACTGACGACACACACCCATACAACACTACACAAGACCAAAAGGGCATGGTTAGAGGACATACCCGACGATGACTGGACCGAAGCTTTGGCTAGCCCCCGAGGTGCGGCAGTGTCATTGCGCTACCGTCTCACGCAATTTAAATATATTCACCGCATATACTACACATGATCCCGTCTTTGGAAGATGGGCACCATTCAGTCCCCCATATGTTTGAGATGTGGGATAGAGGAAAGGACTTTTATGCACATTGTCTGGGGCTGTACAGCACTGCAGCCATTCTGGTGCAGGATTGTAGCCTGTTTGGGCGAGGTGCTGTTGTGGGATCTCCCATTTGACCCAAAATTGCTGTTGCTGCATAGCACTGATGGGATAGGTGGGAACCGATACAAGCAGCACCTGCTATTTTTAGCCATTACCATTGCTAAACGCGATATCGCCCAGCTGAGGAAGGGCGAGTCCCCACCGACGATTGGTAGGTGGAAAAAGGCCATTGATGTTTGCATGAGTGCTGAGATCGCAGTGTTCCAAGCTCGTGGCTGCCCCCTGAAGCCCAGGAAAATATGGTCACGTTGGGCGATTTACCGGGGCATAGAGCTACCCCCCCTTCCATCTCCGGACCCCTGATAGGACGTGTTCCCCTAATAGTACTGGTCACTGAGCAACCTGGATTACAATATAAAACCATCGGTATGTTTATCCAATTTGATAATCATAGACTTGTGGGATTTGAGACTAACTGCGTAATGTTTTTATTGTTGTACCTGCAGGTTAAGCAGGGTTATAATTTTATGTTTGCAGTGACACATATTGTCTTCACAATGTATCCTTCGGGCCACGGCCCGGTATGTACCATGAAAACTTAATAAAATATATTGTTAAAAAAGTGATTTAAAATTTTTTGTCACAGCATTATTGATGATTATAGAGTATTTTCCACACATACGTTAGCGTTGGCAATAATTTTGCAGATATTACTTTTAAAAGCATTAGGTAACTCGGCCCTCCTAATGACTTCTGCAAGGTTCTAAATGCTGTTAATAGGGTGTTAGCTCTCCTTTGCATAACAACCTTATGTGGATGAAATGTTCCTTTATCGTCAAATAGTACTCCCAGATATTTGTAAGATCTTACTTGTTCTAATTGCGACTTATGGAGGAACCATTTATGCTTATACTTTGACCTTAGATTTTTGTTAACTTCCATGATTTTTGTCTTGGTGTCGTTTATAACCATTCCATTCGCTTGTGAATCCCTTGATATCCTATTTATCAGGCGTTGCAGCCCGACCTTTGTTTGGCTTAATAGGATAACATCGTCTGCATATAACAGATTTGAGATCTGAGTACTAGCTAATTTTGGAGAGTAGGCATTCATTTCATACATCGCTTGTGTTAGGTCTGATAAGAACAGATTAAAAAGCAATGGGGCCAAAACACACCCTTGCTTTAGGCCCATGGAAGTTGGAATTTCCTTCGTTACACACGAGCCATCCCCCATCTGAACTCTAACCCAAGTGTTTGAATAGAGTAATTGGATCGATGTTGAGAGAGGGTGGGATTCTTTGTTCTTTGAACTTTTGCCAAAGCAGTTGCCTGTGTACACAATCGAAAGCCGATTTAAAGCCCACAAAACACAAATACAGTGGTTGTTTCTTTGCAATGTATTTATCCATTAATACTGATAACAATAATATATTTGTTGTGGTACCTAATCCTTGTATAAACCCTGTTTGATTCAGTGGAATTATCTGTTTTTCCTTTGCCCATACAGATAATTTTGATTGTAGGACTCCTGCAAATAATTTTGCATCAGTGTCTTATAAGGTAATCAATCGATAATTTCCATGATGTGCCCAGACACCTTTTTTATATATTGGTGATATTAATGAGCCTTTCCATGTTTCGTGTATTGTCGATGTCTAGACAGTTTCCTTAAATACCTTTGTGAGATATTCTGCCCATAAAGCCGGGTTTTCCTTACATAATTCGAATGGAATGCCATTTGGACCAGGAGCACCATCTTGTTGTTTTTGAATTAGTTTGCATACTTGATTTTTTGTTATGTCAATTTCATAGTCCAAATCCTTTCTTAGCATATCTATCACATTCACACTGTCGTCCTGTTGGGTAATTTCCCAGCTGGTGTTTAGGTGTGTTGTCAAGAATCTAATCCAATCTTCTTCGCTTAATGTGGATGATACAGCTGTTTCAGTAGGTCGTGATAAACCATTTATCATTTTCCAGAAATCTCTTGAGTTCGATTGTTTACCTGTGTACAGCGCCTTAGCCCAGATATCTTGCTTTGCTTTGTTTCTTTCGTCCCAGATTAACTTCTGCAGGTTATGATTAATACTTTTGAAGTTAGAACGTAAAACTATATCATTTGGGCGTTTTTTTATCTGTCTCTGAAGGCTATTACGAGATCTCAGGATCCGCGTAGAGTGAGATAATTTGATTTTATTTCTTGCTTCACTTTGACTCTTTTGGTATTGCTTATAATTGGGTTTTGACACATAAGTTTTAACTAGTTTTTTTATGAAATACGCCCATCTTCCCATTACAGTCAAAAATTCCTCTTCAAAGCATTCTTTAACCAATTTTTGAGCCAGATTGTTGGTAACTTCTTTGGAGTCTTCTTTCCAGTTTAGTCTCCTATAATTAGTTGTTCCCGTCTGACCGGGTACAGTTGCATATGTTTTATGTTGTATAAAGTGTAGCTTTATAACAAGTATTTGCTGACTATGGTCGCTATCGGTCACTTTCTCCATATGGAAGGATGTTATCTAGTTAAAAACATTCAAAGATGCTATTGTGTAATCGATTCTTGATTTGTTACTACGTGAATGATATGTCCATGCTGGAGGTTTGTCTTGTGGAAGCCTCTCATTTAAAATTCTTAATCCCATCGCTTCTATATCTTTAAGGACGGTTAGTCCAATTTTACTTTGTGTGGTACTAATTACCGCAGGTAATGTTTGCTGAGGAATTGCCCATAAATAATCCTGTTGTTGGATTATGTCGTCTCTTAAATAAGGCACTACTAGATTTAGATTAAAGTCCCCTGAGATAATATATTAAATGAATGGGTCCTCAATCATTTGCTGTAATAAAAAACTAGTAAGAATAGTGCTCATGTTCTTCCTTGCGATTGCTGTAGGGTGTATATATGTTTATTAGTAATAATGATTTTGATTTATTGTTTTCCGTGTACCGTAGCCTTACTGTTACTAGATTATTATTGTTCAGAATCACTTGTTCGTGCTCCACTTTCAAGTCTGTGGCTATAAATGTTGCTAGGCCCCCACTAGGGCGTCCATATTTATTTTGTTTAATTGCCGGCTCAAAATATCCTTTGTAACCTTCAAGCATTACGGAGTTTGTAGTCCAAGTTTCCTGTAAAAATATAATCTGGTAGTTGTTTGACATTGAGGTTAGGTATGCATTTTTTATTTTTAAACGTACCCCATTTAATTCCATGAGCAAAGTTTTAAGGATTCACTGTATTTATATTTTTCCTCCTTGGGTCTTCTAAGTTTATTCTGTCAATGTTGGCTTCTCCCATGAAGGGCCCTTGTAATCCATCCTTCGTTTAGTCTAATTGGCTTTTCTGTTTTAGATTGGTTCATTATCGATGTTGCTGATTTATCCATTTTGCCTATGGGATTTTTCAGTATTGAAAAAAACCTGATGATTTGTATTTTTCTGTTGGAGTTTCGGGCTCTCATTTAAAGTAAATGGACTTGGATATACCGTTTGGTTAGGCCTACTAATTTTTATTCCCCAGCTTAAAAAGGTTTCATTTTCGTTTATGACTAATTCCGATACATAGGCAGAGTTCAGAGTTATCAACGTCATTTCATGGCTACTTTCTTTATTTAGAAGGAATTCAATTGCTTCGATGTTTTCACTTGGGACTTTTTCGGATGTATGACGATACCACGCATGCATTACATCGCATGCCATTAGATCGCGGTTTTAACAACGCAAGTCGTTACAACGACTTGCGTTGGAGGGCGCTGGACTTAGGAGTAGTTTAATTTACTATTCCAACTCCAGCCTACCTACAGTAGGGAAGGTGTTGGATAGTAATTTAAACTACACCTTGTCCTATAGCGCCCTCCAGTGCAAGTCGTTGTAACGACTTTCGTTGTTAAAACCACGATCTAATGGCATGCGATGTAATGCATGCGTTCTAAAGGTTGTTTCCCGACTTTTTCTAATGACGGGATAGCTTTAAAAAGACGTAGGATATTTCCTCGATTTAATATATCATGTCTGCCTCTGGAGCAGTATTCGGGTTTAAATATCAGTTGAGTTTTTCCTTTGATGATTGATTTCTCACTTCCATCCTTTACAATGGTTGAATGTTCCTTGTTTGATAGACTCCGATGTACATTTATTGACTCCATCAAGCCATGTAGGTTCTTATTTGATTGATTTTGGAGCTGTTTTGGACTTTGTTTTAAGCTTTGATTTAAATTTTGATATACCTGGATTGTTCTTTACATTGGAAGTATAGGATGAATTTCAACATCATTATTCAACGGTTCTTCAGTTTTTACATGAATCAATGAACTCTTTTGATTTTCAGCCTTTTCCAACAATACATCTGTTTTGTCAACTGACATCTTCTCTAAACGTTTATGAGCTTCTAGCAACACAGCTTCTTTCTCCGTTGTGTTTATATTTTTCCCTTCTATGTCTGGTTCATAAGGTTCTCTTCCAGGAGATCCTCATCAATAGTCATAAGCACTGAATATTCCCGCCCACGTGCGGGGACCCCGGAAATATAAAAATTATATATGGAAATCACATATATACAGCTCTACATATATGCATATACATATATAATTTTTTCTCATACCAATGCAGCTCTCAATAGGAGGCTAAACAATGTAATTACACACATAAAAAACTACATTTGCCAATATATAAAAACACCAGAGGACAATTAGTACTTGAACTCTGTTTTTTAATGAGCAAAATACTCATAAAGAGTAAAACTGCAAATTAAGTAGACATTGTTAGCCTACAGGCTGCATTGTAAACCAATAGCATAGAAAATGAAAGCATTTTCAACAAAAACTGGCACCGTGCCTTTAAGGCAGCCATGACCCCTAGCTTCCCATCATGCCTCAGGGGTGACAGGTAGGTCAGTTGTTCTTTCCGGCTCCTTCAGTCAGGACCCTGGATTTTCAGCTCTTGCTTTTTTGACTTTCTGTCAAAAAATATCTGTAAAAATCTAGTTTTTAGGTCGAGCCTCGAGTAGCGCGCAAGCGCTGCTAGAGGCGAAGACTTTTAGTAAGCGAGTTTGAAAAGCAGACCCAAAAACGCTCGTGCGTCGTGGCTGGCCTTTTTGGGATGGGTACGCGCGGCAAACATGTGTTTCCAATTATCGTGCCCAGACGCGTGCGCGATAATTGGAAACATATGCCGGCCGTGCGGGGAAAGGCCATGACGCACGAGCGTCTGGTCAGCTGAGCAGGCTGCCGCGCTCGCTCGCCCTCGCCCCGCTCCTCTCGTTGTTGTTTCAGTCGACTACTCGTCCAGATCTGGCCCGCTGTGCCGCGAAGGCTCAGATGTGTGTGGCCTCGGCCCCCAGGACCTGCAGACCCCGCCAGCTCATGCAAGCTTCGACCCGCGAAGAACCGAAGGGACCAGGAGAGACGCGCTCTGTATTCCGGGATCACACGACCCGCAGGACCCGGACCGAAGGCTTGCTATATGACTTCCTGCACGCCAGACATAAAACGCTAAGCCCCATCATACTATTGCACCTGCAGGCCTTCCCTAACTCCGTCCGAGCCCTCCATGGGTTCTGATGCTGCTGTGAGTGGGGTCCTTCCCGGGCGGAGTTGATTCATTCTCTGAAGTCAGTCCGGCTCAGCTGATGAGCGGGGGATGTTGAGTTCGGGTTAATGATATTAAAGAGCACTGTGGGGCTGGGGAGAGGGCGGAGTCACAGCAGGAAGTAGTAAACGGCGATCTGTCTGACTGCCAGGGAGCTGAGCTACTACGACCACGGATGTATGGAGGGGCTGTGTTTACTGCCTCGGAAGAGTCGAAGACCTGCTGAGGAGAGAGAGAGAGCGAAACAGCAACGTGGAGATCAGGAGTAGCAGCGCCTCGAAACCATAGCGGCAGCCATAACTAAATACTTATAAGGTCCCAGAAGCGAGACCCACTTAGAATTAGACGGCTGACGATACTCTTGTATGGCTTAGGCGGCATTGCTACAGTGCCAGTGGCACTTGAATTGCCAAATTTCAACTTGTCTTTTGTCAAAGCAGACATTTTCCCCCAGAAGTGGTTTCTGCATCCATGCAAAGAGCAGCACTGGAGAAAATGATCCATGACAGCAGTTCCACCTTGCCACGCTGGAATGATGAACATGTCATCACACGTAATTCCTGAAGACGGCAACGTCCATATTTAGAAAGCACATCCTTAATGTCCCACACGTGCAGCTTTCCCCCACAGCTTGGGTTGCATTTTCTGTACAGCAATGTCATGGTTTATAGGGGATTCCAAACAGAAAGGATACCATTTCCACTGGGGTTGGTTTTGCTATGAGGGAATTAACGGAGGTAAATCCAGTGGTGGCTCTGCCACCAGAATTCAGTCTTCCCTGCACTCTAAATCATGAGGGAAAATATAGAGGACAAACTAAATGTCTGGCTTTTTTTCACTGGATGTCTTCTAAATCACTGTCATCTAAATGATGACGTTACTACCACTGTCTTCTAAATGATGATTTAAGACCCTAGGGCAAATATTTAATGTTTTTGTACCATGAAGTTGGAAGATCTTCAGTACTCATCTCTTTCCTACATATATAGAGTTTCTTCCTCCTCAAGAATATTGAGCTAATCCCTCAGGGAACAAGCATTGGCATAGCCAATAGGTCTCGCCTTTGGGACCTTATAAGTGTTTAGCCATGCAACGGTTGATGTTGTTGCACCAAGGATATTGTGCTGCATAACTAAATACTTATAAGGTCCAAAAAGCGAGACCTATTGGCTATGCCAATGCTTGTTTCTACTTTCACTCGACGTCTTTTGGTCCTAGAGTGCAAGTAACACCTTTTTTGTGTTACAGAAAAGGTTTATTTTTGGATAAAATGCCTTCTTTATTTGATCCTTGCCCGTCCTGTGGCAAGAAGAAGGCCAGAACAGATACACATCCTGTGTGTATTCTCTGCCTCCCCGAGTCCCACTCTTCTGACAACTGCCAGCATTGTAAGAAGTTATCAAGAAGGACTATCAAGGAGAGGGACAGGATTCGTCTCTATGGCCTCTCTGAAAGAGGTAGGTCTCCTGTGAGGCAGAAGAAGAAGAGAACTCAGTCGACGTCGAGAGGAAAAGTCCCGACCTGTTCTCCGTCGGCGTCGGGATCGACGTCGAAGAAATCGGCGACGAAGAAATCGGCGTTGAAGACTTCGGTGATGCCGGCGCATCATCATTCGACAACGAAATCTTCGTCGACGAAGGTAACAGGTCCTCCGTTGACGTCAACCAGGCGGCGCTCAACGTCGAGAGACAGTTCTCCGTCGGCGCCGGGTGGGCGTTCAACGTCGAGGCAGATCACTCCGTCGTCGCAGCCGCGATCGACGTCGAGGCAGATCGTTCCGTTGTCGCAGGCGCGATCGACGTCGAGGCAGATCGCTCCGCAGGCGCGATCGACGTCGAGGCACAGCGCTCCGTCGCCTCATCAACGGCGATCGACGTCGAAGCACATCTCCCCGTCTCATCGGCGACGATCGACGTCGAGGCGCATCACTCCGTTGTCGCCTCATCATCGACGTCGAGGCGCAGATCTCCGCCGGGATCAAGGCAACGATCTTCGGCGTCGAGACACAGGACACCTCCTTCGGCGTCGAAGCAGACTCCAATGTCGATCCATCATTCCACGCAATTGAGACGGACGACACCGCCGAGTGGATCTTCGGCGTCGAGACCAAGACCTCCGTCGCCGGCAGTCCAACGCCGGTCGACGTCGAGACAGCAATCTCCTGAGAGGGTGCAGGGAATGTCGAAGCATGACACTGCATCAGTGTTGGAGAGACGTTCGACGTCGAGAAGTCCACCTTCTAAGAGAAGAAAGTCAACGTCGAGACATACGTCTCCGTTGAGAGGGCAGTCGACGCATAGACGCTCCAGATCAACGTCAAAGCGCCCTTCTGGAGACGCCTCACCTCCAGTGAGCCTGTCTTCGTCACCTTCAGGTTCGCCCAGTTCTCACCGAGGGTCAACGTCCAGATCCCCGGAGGTGGTGATCTCGACGTCCAGCAGTCCAGTGTCAGGGGGTCACCAAGATTCCCCAACAAGGCATGAAGAGGTGAGCTTCACTCCTCCTGCTCAGTCTCCTAAGGGAAGAGAGAGACACAGATCGCCTTCCATCCATTTATCACCACGATGGTACAGGCCTTTACATCACTGGGCTACGGACAAGAATTACTCGAGCCCTCAGAACAGATCCCCGTTGGCTCGTTTAACTCGGGATAAAGAGCGATCTCCTTCAAGAGCCAGAGCTCGCAGCCGCACCTCTGTGCACTCACACAGGAGGAGGTCTAGATCAAGAAGCAGGAGGAGAGCACACAGATCGCCTACTCCGTCCTCTTCTTCCACTCATACATCCCATAGAGACTATTCGCCGACTTTGACTGACAGTCCACCGTCGAGGGTCTCTCCGGTGGACGACATCTACACTTTTCAGGACATTCTTGGCAGAGGAGCTGTAAAGCTGGGTATCCCTATGCCAACTCGTCAAAGCAAGTCCTCTGTGATTTTTGAGACTCTACACCAAAGAGCAGCAGCTAAACCTCTGCTTCCCTTGGTACCAGGCATCATAGAGCCAGTGATGGATATCTTTCTCACGCCAGCGAGTGTTAAGATCGCTCCAGCGAGGATCTTAAAAAAGTACAGTTCACCAGAGGACGACCCGCTCTTCCTCAGGGCTGATCCTCCTCCGGATTCAGTCATAATTGCTGCGGCAAAGAAGACCCATGCGGTGGCATCCTCCTCCACTGTCCCACCAGACAAGGAGGGCAAGACGCAGGATTCCTGGGGAAGGAAGGTTTGTGGCACTTCGGCCTCCATCTTGAAGGTCTCCAATGCAACGGCACTCCTGGGCCGCTACGACAGATCTCTGTGGGACTCACTACAGAGATTCACTGAAAAGTTGCCGCAGGAAGACCGTAAAGATTTTGAAGAAATCCTAACAGAGGGCAGTCAGGTGTCTAACCAGGTCATCAGTGCTGCGGCGGATGGAGCTACCCTTTCGGCACATGCTTATGCTCATGGGGTATGCGCAAGAAGAACATCATGGCTACGTCTTACAGCGCTCAAGCCAGAAGCGCAGTCACGCATCCTAAATCTTCCGTTCTCTGGTTCTTCTTTGTTCGGGACTCACACGGATGAAGAGATGACACGGATGAAAACGGAACTGGACACGCTTAAAGCGGTGGGCCTGGAGAAAAGAAAGGAATTCCGTCCTTACAATAGACGATCCTCCCAACAGAGGGTTCAAACCCCTCATTGGCAGAAAAATCAGGATCAGCAAGGCCAGCAAAAAACGGAGTATCGGGGCAGACGTCCCTCCAGAGGAGGAAGAAACCAGCATCAAGGCAACAACTCCGCCAAGACGCAGTCAAAACAATGAGTACTCACTTCCCCTGTCGCCGTTCACCACTCCAGTGGGGGGAAGTATCGCGAATCATCTCGAAGAGTGGCGAGCTATCACAAAAGATCGGTGGGTGCTAGCCACGCTGCGGATGGGTACTCTCTACGTTTTCAACATCGTCCACCATCAATCCCTCCAGTTCCTCCATCGTGTCACCAGTTAAAACTCTTGCAGAAAGAGGTTGCCACCCTTCTCAGAAAGTCAGCCATCGAGAGGGTGCCAGTATCTCAAAGAGGGAAAGGGGTTTACTCAAGATATTTTTTGGTGAAGAAAAAAGGCCAAAAAGCAGAGTACAGACCCATTCTGGACTTGCGGTCACTCAACCTATCCATCAAAAAGGAAAAGTTTCGCATGTTGGCTCTCCATCAAATATATCCACATCTCAGGCAGGGGGATTGGATGTGTTCGCTGGATCTGCAAGATGCATACTTTCACGTCCCGATCAATCAGTATCACAGACAGTACTAGCGATTCCTGGTGGGATCCGCTCATTACCAGTTCAAGGTTCTACCCTTCGGGTTGAAGTCAGCCCCCAGAGTGTTCACGAAGTGCATGGCGGTGGTGGCAGCCGCATTGCGCCGCAGGGGCGTCTTCGTATACCCGTACTTGGACGACTGGCTGTTGAAAGGTCCTTCCCCAGACAGTGTGAGGAGTCATTTCTTGAGCTGTCTCGACCTGTGTCACCGGCTGGGCCTGCATGTGAATTTCGTCAAATCAACTTCACAGCCAACGCAGAAAATACATTTCTTAGGAGCTCTGCTAGACTCCACGGTAGGAAAAGTGTTTCCCTCGGAGGAGAGACAGTGTTCCCTCATACAGAAATGCCAGCTGGTTCTGCGCAACAGAAAACTGCCTGTACGTCGGATTGCCTCCCTGCTAGGGTCGATGGCATCCTGCATCTTCCTCGTTCCCAATGCCAGACTACGAATGCGTCCTCTTCAGCAGGATCTGGAGGACAAGTGGGACCAGCAGACAGCTCGCTGGGACGAAAAAATAAGTCCATCAAACACGGCTCGAGCTTCCATAACTTGGTGGATGAGAAAACTAAATATGCAAGTCGGAATTCCTTTCCATCAACCTCCGCCTGCTCAGACACTGATCACGGACGCCTCGCTGCAGGGTTGGGGGGGCCCACATGGGTCCTCTCCAGACTCAAGGACTGTGGTCTCCAAAAGAGCGATCCTATCACATCAACATGCTAGAGCTGAGAGCAGTTCACCTAGCCCTCAAAGCTTTCCTCCCCTCGATTCAGGCAACCTCAGTGTTAGTACAGACGGACAACACCACCACCATGTACTACCTGAACAAACAGGGGGAACTCGCTCACGCACACTTTCCCTGGAGGCTCAAACACTCTGGCATTGGCTCCTGGCTCGGAATCTGGCAGTCACAGCAGTCCACCTGCCAGGAGAACAGAATGTGAGAGCGGATGCGCTCAGCCGTCACTTCGAAGACAGAGAAGACTGGGTACTCAACGACGAGGTCGTCGAAGACATCTTCCAGGCATGGGGTCGTCCCACCATCGACCTCTTCGCGGACGACTGAAAATACCAAATGCCGAGACTTCGCCTCACGGTTCTACCGACCAGGATCGAAAGGGAATGCCCTTTTGATAGACTGGTCAGGGGCATTTGTGTACGCCTTTCCACCTCTTCCGCTGATCCCGAAGGTGGTGACCAAGCTGTCCCATTCGTGCACGAGGATGATACTAATTGCCCCGGACTGGCCGAGACAATGGTGGTACCCGGACCTTCTGCACCTATCAGAGTGCCCTCACAAGAAGCTGCCTTGCAGACCGGACCTGCTGTCCAAGATGAACGGGAGGATTCATCACCCCAACCTTCCCTCACTGAACTTGGCAGCATGGCTCCTAAGGTCCTCCAGTATGGCCACTTAGGACTACCGCAGGACTGCTTGTCCATCTTGAAGGAAGCAAGAAGACCGTCCACGAGGCATTCGTATGCATGCAAGTGGAAACGGTTTTACATGTGGTGTATGCAGAACAATTGTAACCCAATCAAGGGTCAGGAAGAGGTCATCCTTCCTTACCTACTTTATCTGGCGAAAGCAGGTTTGAAGTTTTCTTCCATTAAGGTGCATTTAGCAGCTATAACTGCATATAGACGTTCACCTTCCCAACCTTCCTTCTTCCAGTTACAGGCTGTTAAGGATTTTTTGCAGGGTTTAAAGAAGGTCTACCCTCCGGTACGGCCTCCTTCACCACCCTGGGAGCTAAACCTGGTGCTATCAAAATTGATGGGTCCGCCTTTTGAACCCATACATAAAGCAACCTTACAACATCTTTCTTGGAAGGCGGCTTTCTTGGTAGCGATCACGTCAGCTCGCAGAGTGAGTGAAATACAGGCTCTCTGCTCTAAAGAACCTTATACAGTCTTCCATCTTAACAGGGTTGTGTTGAGGACGCACCCCTCTTTCCTTCCAAAGGTGGTGTCAGATTTTCATGTGAATCAGACCATCTCTCTACCCACCTTTTTTCCCAATCCCTCCTCTCCAGCTGAGAGGGCTTTGCATTCTCTGGACCTCAAAAGGGTTTTAAAATTCTATCTGGATCGGTCCAAGTCTATAAGAAAATCTGATCAACTATTTGTTAACTATAGGTCGATCAGATCTGGGTTCGCAGCTTCAAAGCGCTCCATCTCCAGATGGATAGTTTCATGTATCAAGCTTGCTTATCAATTAGCGCAGAAGCCCCTGGGTTTTACTCCCAGAGCGCATTCTACTAGAGGAAAGGCGGCTACTACTGCTTTTCTTTATAATGTGCCCATGTCTGAAATCTGTAAGGCGGCAACTTGGAGGTCCGTCCATACATTTACGAGGCACTACTGTCTGGAATCAGACACCAGAGCAGACACCCAAGTAGGCCAGGCCTCCTTGCGGAATCTGTTCAACAGCTGATTTCGGCTGTTATGTTTTTGTTGGGTCACTTTACTCTCATTTACCTGCAGGTGGTTGATGGGCTTGCTATTCTATTCAGTGCTTATGACTATTGATGAGGATCCCCTGGAAGAGAAGGATAAGTTACTTACCTGTAATCCTAGTTCTCTTCCAGGGGTATCCTCATCAAAGTCATAAGCAACCCACCCGCCTCCCCAGGTAAATGAGGGATTTCTATAGTGTTAAAGGATATCTTTGTGCCCTGACCTTCAGGGTTATGCAAAGAACTGACCTACCTGTCACCCCTGAGGCATGATGGGAAGCTAGGGGTCATGGCTGCCTTAAAGGCACGGTGCCAGTTTTTGTTGAAAATGCTTTCATTTTCTATGCTATTGGTTTACAATGCAGCCTGTAGGCTAACAATGTCTACTTAATTTGCAGTTTTACTCTTTATGAGTATTTTGCTCATTAAAAAACAGAGTTCAAGTACTAATTGTCCTCTGGTGTTTTTATATATTGGCAAATGTAGTTTTTTATGTGTGTAATTACATTGTTTAGCCTCCTATTGAGAGCTGCATTGGTATGAGAAAAAATGATATATGTATATGCATATATGTAGAGCTGTATATATGTGATTTCCATATATAATTTTTATATTTCCGGGGTCCCCGCACGTGGGCGGGAATATTCAGTGCTTATGACTTTGATGAGGATACCCCTAGAAGAGAACTAGGATTACAGGTAAGTAATTTATCCATGTACTCCACTTTTTTTTTATATTCCAAGGCAAATTCTGTCGATCACATGACTCATTACTTCGTTCCTTTAGCGTTTGTTCACTTTTGCCTTTGTCGAATAAAGGAAAGTACTTCTTACTTTTTTCATTTGTTTGAGTAAATAGTTTTTCATGTATTTTCAGCCAGATTACTGTAGCAGCAAATAAAATATCATGGCTAGAAATTCGAAAGCACTAGTTTGGCAAACAGGTTTCCAAGCGCCTTAAAATAATTATATATATGTATATATATATCTGGTAGTCTTGGAATGGGAAGTGCGGTGTTTATTCACCACAGTGTATGTGATGAAAATATTGAATTTGAAGGGTAAATATGCCAGATTGCGCTTGCACAGTTACAATAATGACTATTAATTGTAAAAACGCTTGAGTGGTGTTATTGGATAATGCACCTGACATATTCAAAACAGCAATTCATGACAAATACATATTTTCAGGGACCTCATGGCCCTCCGCCTACTCTGTTCTTTATTCCCTTAGTTGTTTCTTGTTTGCATTTGAGGCATGAAGGTTCTCTTCCTGGGCCGCAATGTGCACGGAATCCGTTAGTAGCATTAATACAGGAAGAGATGTTAGACTCTGCATTGACGAGGTCCTCTATTTATTCAGTCAGTTTGTCCCGAACAGATGATTCCACAGCGAGCATGTATGGTTGATCATTCCTTATATCCTCCCCCCAACCCCACATTCACACCCCTTTCACCATTAATAGGACAATAATTTCACCATGACCAGTGCACATCTGCCACTTTCCAAAAGCATATTTCTATGGGATCTGTGGGGGATCCATGTTGACTGCATGAACAAGCTCGAGAACTGATATTCAATTTGGCCATTTTCTTCTTAATGAACAGTTTGCTTGAGTCCTTGCTTAAGTGTATGCTGCTGTCAGCTCTGAGTACTGAAAACTCAGTTGCTCGCAATGACTCCAGTCTATACCTGTGCTCCTATTAGATGCTGTGTATTGATGGGTAAAAATTGAAATCATTGTAGCTTCTACAGAACCACAGCTCTTCCTGCAGCAGTTGAATAGCAGTATAACATGATGCAGCTGCTGATGTTGTTGTGGGTCCTATCTGTATACGCGTGATGATCATTGAGGTGCTTGAACCCACTAATGATTAGGCCACTGGCTTAAAGAGAACCATGAAGAGTTCTCCTCCCTTAAATGCTAATAATGTCTGTTCATCTGTATAACCAGCTTGAGCACAAAAGGGGGCTTCCAAGAAAAAAGTTTAGACAAAAGGTTTTTGCCAACTTCTAATTTTCTTAGTGCATAAACCATTCTATTCTCTGCACACCAAGAGACAGATCACTGCCGGCTAGGTTATTTTATTTGGTGCGTGCATGCTACATTCACCGATTATTTGTACTCCAAGCACTTTGTACAGACTTTTGCTTACGGTTGTGCTTCCTCCACCATAGGATTTCTAGTTGGCGTGATTATCAGTTATTCAAATCACTGTGATATATTTTCCCTTATTATCTGTCATTTCTGCCCCCTAAACAATCCACAGTCCTCATCTGCATATGATTTACACAGAAACAGTTTCAGATAATTTCAAAAAAGAACATATGTTAGGGGCAATGGATTTGGATTACATGTAGAAACTGAAGAGAGAACATGTTTTGGAAATGAAAAAGTTCAGTATCTAAATTTCCACTAAAGAGTTAATTAATCTCCCATTTTCATAGGTCTCATAGGTGAATAGCATCTGTTACCACGGTTTCAAAACTACGCGTGGCTTAACAACGTAGTCAAATCCACGACTGTCGTTCCCACGAGTGCCATTACAACGCAAGTCATTACAACAACTTGCTTTAGGGAAGCGCTGGACTGTGGAATAGTTTAAATTACTATTCCAACTCCAGTTGGTGTATCAGTAGGTAAGGTGTTGGACTTAAAATCCAACACCAGTCCAACACCGCATTCCCTAAAGCAAGTTGTTGTAATGACTTGTGTTGTAATGGAACTCGTGGTAACGTCGCAGTCGTGGTACTGACTGCGTTGTAAAAGCACTATGATGAAATACCTGCGTTGTAATAGATGTTTCCCCACATAGGTAACTCGCAAATGGCCCCACACCTAATGGGGCCACAAAAGTCACATGATGTTTTTTAAATGATTCAGTCTAGTTAATTCCTTTGATTACCAAGCAACCATGGCCCCAACCTGTGGAGTACTAGTGGGTGGTCCATATCCTCTTCAATGGGCACAGCTGGTGCACATCTCCATCTGTACCGAAGTGGACTCCTGACATTGTGTGGGGTTCAGAGTTGTTTAAACACACAACCTGCTTCTAGCTCTGGGATGCTGCACCTGCCATCCAAGGCCACCACCCACCCCGCCCAACTCACAGTGAAGTCCATATAGCTGAGGTTGAGACAGCTAATGCGGGACCAGGTGGAGTCCCTTCGCCAGTGTCCCATCCAGCACCAGGAGCATCAGGGCTGCTATAGAGGTTTGCATATTGAAGCAGCTTCAGGACCACGAGGGCAGTCCCCAGTCAAAAGGGCCATCCTAGAGAGGAGCAGAAAAATTCCGTCATGTTGACAATCTGTCTTTGAAGATTAGGCATATGGCCAGCACTCGTAGTTAGCAGATAACAGCAAATATCACTGCTCTGTTTGTTTAAGACCTTTCAGCAACTTTTCATACAATCCATCATTCCATCTAACTGTCCATAGTTCACCTATTAGGTATTCAGGACATAGCCCTCATTTGGATCTAGTTGCTTCTATTTGATTTAAACCAGGCAGTGGTTCTTAATCCGTTTATACCATGCATTTATAATAGTGAATTACGCAGGGCCCCTCGCGTCCGCTTTTTTCATTCCAGCATTATTCAACCCCAATGTGGCACTGGTGCTGGCAATAATCCATGCTTTTGGCGTTAAATGTTTATTATCTGTGTGCTTCATAGTGTCATAAAGAGAATACTCTTAAGCTCAATTCTGGAAAAAGACTCTCATTCTGGGTGGCAATTCTGACTTCTAGGAGTTCCTGTTTGTGAGAAAGTGGATTATTGGGGTGGACGGTAGTCCACCACAGGTAATAATGTCACTATTCTTGTTAGGTCCAAGAAACATTTCAGTAATTTTTGCTGAAGCTCAACAACTGACAGCTATAGAGCAGACAGGCTTAACTTGAGAAAATGTGTAAAGCCTTTTAAAGTCTTTAGAAGTACCAAAGCAGTTAAAGAGTTAACACCTGCCGTGCTTCAAGCCCCAGATACCACCCCGCCAGGAGGTGCTGACTCCTAAGAATTGGTGGAGGAGCTCCCCAGCGCTATATAGCGCATTTGCTTTTCCTGCCACGTGGAACCTGCCGTGCTACCTGCTGCCTCATTGGGGAATTCCATGCCCCAGATACTACCGTGCCAGGAGGCGCTTACTCCAGAGGATTGTGGGAGGAGCCCCTCTGTGTTATATATAGCGCCTTTGCTTTTCCTGCAGCGAGGCCTGCTGCCTGATTGGGGGACTCCAAGCCCCAGATACCACAGCGCAAGGATGCACTTAATACTGAGGATTGGGGGAGGAGCCCCCCTGCGGTATATAGCGCCTTCGCTTTTCCCGCCGCACAGGACTTGTCATGCTGCCTGATTGGGGACGCCAATCCTCAGATACTACCTCACCAGGAGGCGCTTACTCCTGAGGATTGGGGGAGGAGCCTCCCGGCGCTATATAGAGCCTTTGCTTTTCCCAATACGCATGATGCGCCCTGGCCTGTCCACGCCTGGAGGAGGCTGGTCTGGGCCACCTCCCTTGGCTTTGAACTTTAAAGGTACAGTGTATCTCTATTGTGACTGCTCCTCAACTGCTTCTCTGGACTTTTTATCTATTGTTTATCAGGTCAAGTCCCTTTTTTGACTATTTGTTCTTACTGTTGTCTGTCGCTGATTTTGTAATTTCCCAGGATGGCCAAACATAAGCTAGGTCCCAATGCTAAAGGAGCAGCTGCCAAGAAATCAGGCACCCTTGATGGGTATATTGAAAAGGCAGTGGGGGACATAGATAAAGACATTTTGGCAGAAAAACTGCTATCCCTAGCCTCCTTACCCACTCATAATTGAGCTCCAGTCAGTTTATCTGGCCAGGAGAATGTGGGTAGGGACCATCCTGGTAAATGTACTTCTCCCCCCCAAATTCAGGCTCCTACCCAAACTATGCCGCCACCCACTAAACGGAAAAGGGGGCCCCCACACAAACTTACAGCTAACTCAGCTAGGCTTACATCCCCTGGGACCCCAATGTCTGATGACTTCCTCAATAATAAAGAGGTTATTGGGGGTTTGTTCGAGCAATTTGGCAGGAGAGTTGTTGACATTCTTGAGTCTAAGCTATCAGGGTTGTATGAACACCTGGTGCGTATTGAGGCTAAATTCAATTAATTGGATTCCAGGCGGTTCATGGTGCAGCTGGAGGGGGTGACAGTATTACTGGGCAGAGGCCCCAAAGTTCTGCTCAGGAGCACTGCCCTCAGATGGGGGAATGAGTGGCAGTTGTCTACCCATATGCCTGGTGTGGCCCCTGTTCATGGCCCAGCTATATCTATCCCCCCTTGCACGTGGGATCTTGAGCTGCTTGGCACACAAGCTGGGGGCCATCGCCCAGTGGGAAATTCTATCTTACCCTCCAAATGTATGGGATCAACTCCTGGATGTGCCACAAGGTGTGTTCTCTGACCAGCTGCATGTCTCTGTTATAGTTATGTCAAATGTCCTGGTGCTGCATCGTGAAGCGAGTGAGTCTACAGTGGAACTTATTAATACAGTTATACACTGGATTAAGGGGTGCTCCAGGGTTGCTTATTCTTTGAGGTCCTCATGGCTAGAAGGGTGGGATGGATCAAAAAGATGCACAAGGAATTTTTTGGGGATTGTGTCATTGTTACTTCTTTGCTGGTGACTTACCTTGGGCCTCTCAGCAAGGTCATCTCAAAAGTGGAAATAACAAGATCGTGCCCTTTGGCTTCTTTTACAGAGATCTGGCAGAAACAAACCCCTGTTCTCAAGATCGTTTTCCCCACCCTGTGCCACCCCAACGACCTCCTTCCAATATTCCTGTTCACAATGGCTTCTCCCCTCTGGGTGACTTGTCAGAAAACAATTGGTTCAGTATATGCAACATGATTAAATCTACCTCCATCCAGGAGGCTAGCTGTGGCCAGGGTCCCTTCGTTGCTCCTTCTTGCACACCTCATGTCTTGGAGAACCACCTGAGATAGATACTGAGTGCAAAGAGTTATCTATGTCATCTAGTGAGGTAAATGTAACCGCCCCTGGGGTCCCTGCCAATGAGGTTAATATCCTTTCTTAGAAATTGCTGGCTTTGCCAGCAAAATGGGCTGCGAAGAATGGGGGTCACTTCATACGCAAATATATTATTTTTTTCCAGGAGACCTGGCTACAGAGGTTATCAGCATGGATGGCTATTATTCTCATATGGTCCCCGCAGTCCCTTCTCTGTCAGGCAGGGCCAGGGCGAGACTAATGACCTAGTTTAAAGTCACCCTGGAATGTAGTATCACCCTAATTACCTTAAGTAGCAACTTATTCCAAGTGTTTTTCTCTACTTGGCCCAATGGTCTGAACATTATTTTAATTATTTTTATAATGGTACTTTGAATCCACCCTTATTGCTAATCTTAATGTGCTGCCTGATTTTATTCTCGGACTCGAACTTGCTTTTTTGCACAAAGGGTTTCAGATTAACCTAGGTGGGGATTTTAATGTCAAACTAGGGAAAGCCCATACAGCGACCATACCCCCTTAAGTCTTGGCTTATGCATTCCTATGATGGGGGAGGCCATAAGGCTGTGGCCTCTTGGGCTCTAGTAATTAAGACCCAGGGACTGCGTTTGGCATGGAGAATTGCCGATCTGAACACTATTTTGACACAAATTTGTTCAAACCACCTCCCTGTAGTACTTGAATGTCTCACCCCTACTAAAGATCTTTGGGTTATGGCTGACACATTCAACAAGCTAAGCCCTGTGATTAGCCGTCTGCTCTTGAAACCCTATAGTCCAAACAATGGTTCAAGTGCACAACTTAAAATAGAAGTTGTTGTTTTTTTAAAATTAGGAAAAGGACCTAAATTAAAAGGAAGGAAGAGAGAAAAAAGTGCTACCCCACTGTGAAACTTCTATGACACACGGTACCCATGTACAGATAATTTTTCAAATTTTCAAAGACTAATGTTTAATATTATCCAAAAAAAAATATCAAAAACATATATACAATAATAATGGCGCTCATACAGTTACACAGACAGTGTTACAATTGTGAACAATGACAGAGGACACAATTGTCTTGTTGTGCATTTTTGTTTAGAAACCTGCTTTTGTATTTTTTCCTCCGCCACCATCTGTTTTGTTTACACCTGTCATTGTTCACAATTGTAACACTGTCTGTGTAACTGTATGAGCGCCATTATTATTGTATGTTTTTTTTTTTTAAAGATTTTTTTATTGATTTCAACATTCAAGAAGCGGATACAACCATTGGTAGGCATACATTCCAATCGACTTATAACTGGTTCATACATTAAAGCAGTATACGATAAATCACACATTGAGTTCAGATAAGTGTCTGTTTTGTCTGGACATTTCCATTTCAACAGTTGGGGATATACACAGGCCCCCTCTATGTGCATTCCAACCACCCCACTTCCTATCCCATTTCTTTGGACATCCTCTAGCTTTAAAGACTTCTTTTTCTGCGACCATACATTTGTCAAATTCGGCTGCCCAAGTTTTAGTTGTAGGTCTTTCTACTGCCCCCCATTTCAGGGCGATTGCTCTCTTTACTAATGTATAGCCCAGAGTGACTAATTGCTGCTCCACTTCTGTGAGGTCAGTGGCCTCCCAAATGTTAAGAAGCCCTAACGGTGTTGTCAACACAATCTGCTTTCCTATTGCCTCTTGCATTTGTAGCGTAGCCCGGTCCCATATGTGCCGTACGTGCGGGCATTCCCAAATTATATGATAGAAGGTTGCCACTTGTTGACACCCGCGCAGACATAGTGTATCTTGCCTAATTCCCATCTTCGCTAAAGTGGTCCCTGTGAGATATGTTCTGTGTAAGATTTTTAGTTGTATCAACCGGAAGCGAAGAGTTATTGCTGCTTCCCGGGGGGACATCAATGCCGTTTGCCAGTCCTCGTCGTCAATTTGTCCGATGTCGGCTTGCCACCGCTCTCAGAGCGTCCGAAAAGGATCTGGCAGGTTGTTACATAGCTTGCGATATGTTAGGGAAATGGCTTTGTCGGGCATTGGCTCAGATAATAGCCGGTCTTCCAAAGGGGAGGACTCTGGCAGTTTACTCATGTCAGGAAGCGCTGTAGTGAGTGCGTGACGGATCTGTATCGAAAAATCTCTCCCTGAGCCAGCTCATATTGTTTCTGTAGGGCACTGAATGTGAGGAGTTTACCCTTTTGTACTAAGTGGCCCACGGTGGAGATCCCGATTGTGTCCCATTTGTCAAATCCTGAGTGGTAACACAGGGGCCCCAATTTTTGAGAGGCCCACAGGGGCGTGGCCTGGGTCAGCACTCCAGTCGTTTTGTGGCCTGATGCCATATTTCCACTGTCTGGGCCATTGGTCCCACATATCTCCCTTTTTGGGGGTTTTGTGTATAGGGCTCCCATGTATCCCTCCCTTCCCACCTGATATTTCTCAAGCGTGTATGCTGGGTCTGACGGGGAACGGTATAACTAATGATTTATTGCCACTAATTGCAAGGCCCAGTAGTAGAGTCGTACGTCCGGAAGTGCGATCCCTCCGTCGTACCATCCTTTGGTCAGCTTGGACAGTGCTATACGGGGCGCTCCCTCACTCCATAGTAATGAGTCGGGTATCCTATAGGGGCAGTTCTGGAGGATATACAAAAACCTCGGGAGAGCAAGCATCTTAAACAAGGCGGCTCGGCCTAACAATGAGAGCGGTAGCGTTCTCCAGTGTTTGACATCACTGCGGAGCCGGTCTAAGGGGACCGCAAGATTTTGCTCGTAGAAAAGCTGAGGGTCAGGAGTAATAAAGACTCCTAGATAACGAAATCCGTCGCAAGCTATCGCAATTTCACAGCCCGGTGGAAGCCTGGGAATTGGGCCCCGAAGAACAAACAGCACCGATTTAGCCCAGTTAATGGCATAACCGGCGTATTTGCCGAAATTTGTGAAGATGTTCAGGAGCCTATTTAGTGAAGTGTAGGGGGACGCAAAGTATATCAAGATGTCATCCGCAATATAGCGATATCCTATCTTCCATTTCTGTCTCCCATTTCAGCCCCCTGAGCACAGCATCTCCTCTCACCCACGATGCCAGAGGCTCCAGCATTAAGGCGAAAAGCAGGGGGGATAGGGGACAGCCTTGCCTAGTGCCTCTACCCAGTGGATAAATATGGGACGTGCGGTTATTCACCTTTACTTGACCCCGCAACTCCGTATAGAGCAGCCTGATCCACCCTAGGAATCTAGGCCCGAACCCCAGGCGTGTCAGCACTTCGAACAAATATGGCCATTTGATGGAGTCAATTGCCATGGAGGCATCGAGGGAAAGTACCACTGCATCTTCGTCTATATATGGTTGACGCCCCAGGACATTGTGAATACGTCGGATATTTAGGGCTGTGTTCCGTCCCGGCATAAAGCATGACTGATCAGCATGAACCAAGGATGGGAGCATTGCCACTAAACGAGAGGCCAGGAGCTTCGCTAACACTTTAGCCTCGACGTTAATTAAAGAGATTGGTCGGTAAGAACCGCAGTTATCAGCGGGTTTTCCTGGCTTCCGGATAACTACTATCGAAGCCAAACGTTGGTCATCCGGGAGGATTCCTTTCTCAAGGCTTTCATTGTACATATTTCGGAGGTGGGGTGCAACCCGTGGGGCCATGGATTTAAGGAATTCAATAAGGACTCCATTGGGGCCCATCGCTTTCCCAGACTGGATACTAAATATTGCTTTGCAGATCTCCTCATCTGTAATGTCTGTATCCAGGACATTTCTATCATCCTCTGATAAAGTCGGGAGGCGTATTTCTGCTAACAATAGCTGCGAGTCTTCAGCCTTATATGTGGTTGAGGAGGTGTACACCGCCTCCAGATGATCTGCAAAAGCCTCCGCTATCTCTTGTGGATCTGAAATCTCTGCCCCCTTTCTAGGGACAGTCCGGGCACCCATCGCTCCCCCTGTTCCCTCTTCTCCAACCACGCTAGCATTTTCCCTGCTCTGTCTCCTAGCTCGTATATTTTATGCTGAGTGTGTAACAATCGAGCCCGAGTTTTCTCCCTTGCCAACATTTTATATTCCAGCTGCTTAATAGATAGTTGGTGTGTGGTGGCCTCGCTGGGTGAGGAAGACTGCTGCGCCTCCAGTTGCTGGTGTTCCCCTTCTAATTGTGTCAGATGTTCATTTTGCGTTTTGACGTACCCCACTTTTAACGCTAAAGCCTGCCCTTTCAATACTACCATATATGCCTCCCACACTACCTGCGCTGAATCCATGGATCCAACATTTTCGGTAAAATAATGATCGGTTTGTGTAGCCAAGGTTTCCCTTATATCTGGAACTTTGAGTAACCAAGGATTAAGGACTATGGTATTCCGCTGACGTTTGCTATGATAGGTTAATTCAATCCACACTGGGGAGTGATCTGAAATGCCTCTGGGTAGACCCCGTGGGTGTTGAAACCGTCCAACATCTGCTGTATGTGTGAGGAAATAATCTATTTGGGACATACTCTTATGTGTATTAGAATAGTGAGTGTAATATGTTATGTTTGGCTGTAAAGCCCGCCACACGTCTGTCAACGCCAGGGCCCTTGTGAATTCTTCCATCTGGGTGTTGGGACGCGCTAGGGGTCGCTGTGGGTGCCTATCTCTTCGGTCATCCATGGTCATATTAAAATCCCCCCCCCATAATTAGGGTACCGACCGGGAGATCAAGAAGGACCTTCCCTAAGTCGCTAAGTGCCTCTCTACCCAGCGCCGGGGGAAGGTACACTGAGACCACATTGATCGGCCTGCCCTCCCAACTGGCTTCCAAAACTGCGAACCGCCCCTGTGGATCTGCCCGAGTGCGGACTGGGGTGATTGCAAGATTTCGTCGAACCAGGGTACCGGTGCCCCTCGAACCCGATGTAAACCCCGCGTGCACCAGGAGCTTATATCCCCAGCGGTTTAGTGCCATGTATTTATTTCCCACCAAGTGGGTTTCTTGCATCAACACCAAATCTGGGGCCTGTCTCTTAAGATACTGAAGCACCACTCCTCTCTTTATTTTATCCCCCAGTCCATTAACATTCCATGTTAAAATGGATAACGATGTTTCTTTTGTGTTCTCCATTGGAGGCTATGGTGACGAAATATGCGGGGACCTGTAGTGTGGAAATGTGCCTTTTTAGGGGCACACCGGTGCAGGGGTCCCCCTTATCTTTGTCCACGGGTCCTTAAAACAACAAAGAAGAAATTGGCACTGAAGCTGGAATTCAAAGAACAAGTTTATTCACTCATGAGTGAGACCACGTCCATACAACACCCTCAAGTGTTCCAGGAGGTAGTGGCTTGAATACACAGACCATGGTGCTTATATACTGTGTTTTCTGCACTGGTAAGCATGTAGTTACAAATAGAAGGTACAAGCATACACAGGAATAGTTAGATCCAGACATGGGCAGATGAGTAATCACTTAGTCAGCAAAGTGGGAGGGGGAACAGAACTGCTTACATCAGTAGGATATGATAGACAGTTACATTCTCAAACAGGTGCATTCTAGCAGCTACAGGCCTTTCTGAGCTCATACATTGCTCTGGCTCAGTACAGAAGGAGTTAACTAAGGTTGATGACTCAAGCAGAATAGAAAGGCAAGCAGCAGTGAAGACAGAAGAATTACATAGCTAACAAAATGGATGCGACAGACAAGATGGCTTCAGCTTATGCTAACAGAAATTATTACACGTTTTCCACAGACGGCCCTTTTAGCATAAGCTAAGACATTTTCTTATGCTTCTAAAGGGGTACGATAAATGTTATACATATCAATTAACATTATGTTGCTGACTTCTTGATCTACTACTAAACAGGCATTTACTTTTTGGACATTTGTTTTAAATGGTAGACAAGTAGTACAAGTGGAAATACAGAGGGAACAAAACATCTGTCTGGTCGACTACAGAGACATCGATTGCACGTTTTCCCCTACTACCAGCATAGTGAATGAACAATTGCAAATCTTGATGGTAAGTTGGGGGAGCAAAAAACACAGGTGGTAGAAGGAAGACTATGTAACAGGTACCAGACCAGCCTGGAGGTAGGAAGTAGTATGCCTTAGTTCCACACGAAAATAAGCATGACGAAATGCAAGGAAGCTGCTTTGGCCTCTCGTAGACATCTGCAACACTGCAGTACAGTTACTGTGGCCCACTGGCACATCGCCTGTACTTTGTACAAAAAGGGGGCCAGTGGTCATGGCAACAGAGATAACAAGAGGTCCATTTCCTTTACCCAACCTAGAATTTGAATACACATAGTTTGTTGCTGCACTTCTTTTACTATATTCTTCCATTTCTAAAGCAGTCCCTTTTGCTTGTAGGTCCCCATCTTTGTTGGGGTAACAGACTATGTTCATTAGAGTCATGTAGAAGTTTGAACCAAGCTGGGCATGAGCCATTGTTAGAGAATGGCAGCGGTGACAATGGGATTCCTTTTATGTTCTGATGAGGAGGAATCTTGCCACAAACCCAACAGTTAGTAGCATTGCTTAGCTGGTGTGTCTGATGCAACATTTGAAGAAATGAATTGTTTCTCAAATTTTGCCGGTATCCCTGTTCATGTTGTGGCAAATCAAAATGATGGTGCTCTTTTGCAGCAAGTGATGTAACAGTAATGTTAGGTAAGGAGGCTCCAGGCATTACTTCCTCCACTACCCACATGACAGTAGCGATGACGGCAACAGTCAAAGTTAGACCAAGAATGCAGATTGTACAGCCGTTGCACATTGTCGCAGCGATCTCCTTCTTCTTAGGCGAGCTCATTTTCATCGGCAAATAACAAAATAGATGATGCCCTAAGGTCCTGGGCAGGCGTTGGTTTCTTCACTGAGGTTGAGATGAGTAGCCATTAAAAGAGTACCCCCCTTTGTAACTCAGTCTTTCACTACCCAGGACAGTGGCTCAAACAGGCTTTTTCAGCAACGGTGTCTTTCTTCCAGGGTCGCAGCTGATATCGAGATGTACATGGGATCGTGTGGTCCGGGAAGACTTCCTCGGGTCCTTCAGGTGTCGTAGCTTGTCCTTTCTCGGTGACCAGGGTATCGCGGTGATCTGCCAACGCAGCTGGGCTTACGACGGCATGCGGCATGGAATCGCCAGGCCGCAGATCGTGGCCTTCACCCTGCGACCTGTCTGGAGGAACTTCCCGTACCTACTGATAAATTGAAGACAAGATGTCAGTTAACTGAGACAAATAGTCGTTCATCAATACATAGTGTACATCATGTATAGGGCGTGGCTTAGGAATCCCCCAAATATTCATTGGCCTTCCAAAATCCACCTCATACGGTGTGAGGCCAGATCGTGTATGTGGTACCGATCTAATGGATAGCAATGCCAAGGGCAGTGCATCAGGCCATTTCAAAGCTGTGGAAGCCTGTATTTTAGCCAATTTTAGTTTTAGGGTAGAATTGTAACTTTCCACTAGCCCTGCTGATTGTGGGTGAAAAGCAGCATGAAACTTCTGTTTAATTCCTAACCCTTTCATGAGATACTCAACAACTTGCCCAATGAAATGGGGTCCGTTGTCCTTTTGCAGGACCTCAAAAGGTGCAGTTGGTGTCGCAAACCCTCCTGTTTGAGTTTGCGTTCACTTTCTAGGATTATACTGGAGACAGACCAGACAAGACTGGACTATCTTTTTAGCAGTGCCGTCAATATCTGGATGATCCCAAACTTGCATAAGTTGCTTTGTCATTGAGGACGCTCCAACATGTGCCGGCCCATGTGCCATGTGAATCATAGGATGTAAATAGGCTGTGGGTAACTTCCATTTGGTCATTTCTTTATTCCTCCAACAGCCCTCATCATCCAATGTTCCCTCCTTAGACCATTGTTCTAATTCCTCAACAGAAGCAGATCGTTGCATATCCAGTACCTCTTGCCTGGCATTATGCCAACGTTCAGCCTGTGACTTAACTACATACATAGATGTGGTACTTCGCTGCATTGCAGTCTCACGAGCTGTGTGATCCGCAAAGGCATTGCCTTTTCCTATTTTATCAGTCACTTTCTTGTGTGCGCTACACTTAACAATTGCCACTTTCTTAGGATATGTCAAGGCAGTAAGGAGATTATGTACTAATTCCCCATGCACTATTTGTGTCCCATGTGAAGTGAGAAAATAATGTATGAAAAGCTAGGGATCCACTGCCTACAGAAAGAAGTAAGGCCAATCAATGCACGGACATCCTTCTGAGTACGGGGCACAGGTGTGTCTAAAATGGTCTGAATGCGATCTGATGTGAGTGCACGTCCCTCCTTAGACAGGAGGTGACCTAAATAGGTAACCTGCTGTCTGCAAAATTGTAACTTCTTCCAAGAGACTTTGTGATGATGAGAGGCAAGGAATGATAACAAGGACAGTGTTCCTTTCACACTAGGTAAGGACGCCAGAGCGGCATCCTCATTGATAAGACAGGATCTCTCAACCATTGGATAATTGTTATTTAAACTAACACGCACACCCTCTAGAGAACAACGTATTGTGGCACGAAAATATTTAAGCATATTGTTACCCACACTGTTCTCCGGCGTATTAGGGGAAAGCAAAATTGGACATGCTGCAGTTAATTTATCAAGACTAAATGCAAGTGGCTGTGACAGCGGGCTAGATGTAGGTGTCGCATCGAATCCTATCGATGTTATCATTGCGCCAGACCGGGGAGCCCTAGGAACCAATTTTTTAGACAGAGCACTACGAGTAGCTCCTGTATCAACCAGAAACCGATCAGTAAAGCCCAAGACATTTGCATCAACATAAGGACCTTTCTGTCCTACTGGGACCTCAACCGGTTCCTTACCCCATCCTAGGCATTCCTATGCATAATCAGAATCCCCAAGACCATCAGCCGAATAATCAGACATTTGATATTGATTTAGCCTATCAAAGATATTAGAATAATTTGGTCCGTGTTCAACTGCCTCAAACCTGGGACGATTTCCTATTCCTCCCCTTTGTCCTGAATTCCCTGGGCGTCCTCTCATGCTTCCTCTACCCCGTTGATACTGCTGACCTCGCAAAAGGGGGCACTCAGAACGCCAGTGTCCAATCTCTTTACAATAAGCACACTGATCAGAAGACAAAGTTGATCGAGAGAAAGGGGGTACACCAGGGGTATATACTGCACGTCCGCCTCTACCACCACCTCTGAACGGTGGACCATATACTTGAGCCAACATAACTTTCGTTTTTAACTCCTTAACCTTCTTATCCTCTTTGCCTTTTGCTTCCAATTCCTGACGCTCATAATACTGGGCCATAGTCAAAAGGGAGATGGGGGAAGACGTAGTCCCTGAACTCTTGCTGGCCTTTAGGCGACTAGCTATTTCTGGCAACATGTTAGCGACAAATTTGTCGACGAACAGATGCTTACCCGTGTCATCTGTCAATGACTGCCCACTAAAGTCATGGAATGTCTCTTCAAATCGTGTAAAGAAATCAGAAACTGACTCATCCGCTTTCTGTTTACAAGACGCTAATGTAGTCCAATCTATTTTCTTAGGGGGTATAAGAGTTTTCAACTTAGTCACAATAGCTTTGGGAAGATCTAATATCTCCTGTTGTGGTTTCTGAGCAGGTTCCCTAGCCGCATCTATTTCTTCTAAATGCACCCAAGTATCACCATATGCTACATTATCATCTATTTTCCGAATTGTTCTCCACATATCAGGGGGCAAAATAAGTCCCAAAAACATATCAATATCTGGCAAGGTCATAGTGCAAGAGCTAATGGCGCCTTCCACTTCTTCATAGAAAGCGGCCGGATTTTTCCGCGGGTCAGGCAAAGCAGCTTTAAGAGCCATAACATCTGCTCTACTCCAAGGAGTATAGACCCAATTATAAACAAAATATCCTTTTGCATCATCTGTATCTTTATCATCATTCGTTCCCGCTCCCTTTGGGGGAACATACAGAGGTGCTGCTTCACGCATGGGTTTCATAGTAACTTCAATATCACTAGTATCTTTATCTGTCCCTGTAGCTCCCTCTTGTCGCTCCGGGGTCTGAACTGTTTGTTCAGTTGTAGCTTTACCAGCTGCTTTTTTCTCCTCTCGCAGACGGAACGTGTCAGTGCGCAATTTAACCACTCGCCAAATTAGATCAGGCACCTGTGAAGGAAGAAAGGTGCCATCACTTAATTGTTTATAATTAGAATTTATATCAGAGGGCTCTAGATCATCAGAATGTTTTCTAAAACTGAGTATTACTTCCCAAGTAAACGTCTCTACAAAATATAACTGCTCTAAATCTTTCCACTGCTGAACCATTGCTACGAGTTCTGGAGCAGAGGCACTCCCATGAGCTGCTTTACGAGCAGCGGATGGAAGAGTGACCTTGCCTTCAGTAGTCAAAGTAGAGCGAGTCTTCCGCCCATCTTGCTTATCTTCATCTTTTTCTTCTGAAGACAAATGCTCCTCATCAGAACCCTCATTCTCAGGGGCACTAGGGAATTTATACGGGGGCGGAGGTCTGTCTAACAGGATGGAATCATCCTGAGGTCTATTAAGTATGGGATAAATAGGGTGCCTAATAGGGTACTGGCCAGTTACCTCTAAACGACGCTCCCTATCTTCTTTTTCTTTTATTTCCTTCATCTCCTTATTTTTCAATTCCAACGCTTTTTTATATATCGTTTTTTGCTGTTCTTTTTCTGCTATAGCTTCTTCTTTCCTCACTCTCTCATGCACTTCTTTCTCCCACATTCATACACAATCAAACATATCTTGGCGACTCTTTCGTTTAAACAGACACTGCTCTACATACTGAATCTTTTTAAAAATCAAATGACCCATTCACTGGCCATCGTAGATCAGGATCCTTTTTCGTATATTTGTTCCACAGTGTACTATACATTATGGAAGAAATACCGTATTTAATATACATGTACCTATTAGGTGTCCCCTCTAGGGGAGCCGGCTGACTTCTTTCTAAATCCATTTTGGTACCTCCAAGACAGCAACACAACCTACGGAATGCGCTAGGAGCAGGCATGCTACCAAATTTGTAAAATATTACTTATCCCAGACATATCAAAGTAGAGAAAAATCTCCACATTACCTGCCTTTATCTATTGCAACAGATAAACAAAACCAGAATCTTGGCCAAGCAAATCCAAAATCAAGAGTGCCGCTGCAGCGACCTTACCAAACAAAAGTCTCCAACCTCCAACTGCCAATCTCTTGGTCGACCTAATGGTCACTGCGAAACTTGCGCCAAAGGAAATCTCAGTCGGGACCGGCCACCACCTGGAGGGTCAAATCGGGAAAACCGGAAAAGCACTTCGGTCTGCAAAGACAAGGGTCTCCTCGTGCAGGACGTCTCCTCAGCAAAATTCCATTCCTCCGTCAAGACCACTCCTTCGGGCGGCCGCGTCTCCGATGAGCCCCACGAGTCGGGCGCCAAAACTGTGGAAATGTGCCTTTTTAGGGGCACACCGGTGCAGGGCTCACCCTTATCTTTGTCCACGGGTCCTTAAAACAACAAAGAAGAAATTGGCACTGAAGCTGGAATTCAAAGAACAAGTTTATTCACTCATGAGTGAGACCACGTCCATACAACACCCTCAAGTGTTCCAGGAGGTAGTGGCTTGAATACACAGACCATGGTGCTTATATACTGTGTTTTCTGCACTGGTAAGCATGTAGTTACAAATAGAAGGTACAAGCATACACAGGAATAGTTAGATCCAGACATGGGCAGATGAGTAATCACTTAGTCAGCAAAGTGGGAGGGGGAACAGAACTGCTTACATCAGTAGGATATGATAGACAGTTACATTCTCAAACAGGTGCATTCTAGCAGCGACAGGCCTTTCTGAGCTCATACATTGCTCTGGCTCAGTACAGAAGGAGTTAACTAAGGTTGATGACTCAAGCAGAATAGAAAGGCAAGCAGCAGTGAAGACAGAAGAATTACATAGCTAACAAAATGGATGCCACAGACAAGATGGCTTCAGCTTATGCTAACAGAAATTATTACACGTTTTCCACAGTAGGGATAATGAGAAGTGAAGCTGCTACCTCCCCCATCCCCGTTGTCAAATGTTTGGATCTGAAACTGCATCTGTGTATGTACTGCTTTATAACCTTCTTAGTTACAATTCCTACCTTTGGATTCTGAACTAGGCTAATCGAATCTGATAATCGACAATTGTGAACTTGAGAACTAACGAATAAAACACCCCTTACGACCCTGCTTCCCTTCAAACTCCCCCCTCCCTGCCAGTGGATTTCGAACTACCCACACCCCAACAAGGCAGAGTGCCTGTCGCCCCCCCCTACTATGTGAGAGGAACTTGGGTCGCAGCTATACCCCCTCCGCCATAGTTTAAGGATGATTCCACGGTATACTGGATATTGGGGAGACATCCCTTCCCTGTCCCGTGGCCTTGCCACACAGTGTCGTATAGGCAGTCATTTCCCTTTTTCTCATTAAAACCAAGTCTCAGTTGTCCACTCCAATGTGGCGGAGAATACCCCTTCATGGGTTACTCGTGTCACTTTCCTACCTCATGTTCCTCGGAGGTGGTTATTTGTATCTATTACTGTGTTCCCTCCGTTGTTGTCTCAGTTGCGTGAAGTGGATTCCGTCTCTCTTCGGTTGGTTTCGTTCCACTGCCAAGCATTGTTGTCGGATCTCCCAGATCTGGGTCCCCCGGTTCGGTCTTTGTTTGGTTTCTCCACCCGGCGCCAGCCCTCCAGCCACTCCCATGCCTCCTCTGGGGAGGAGAAGAACCATGTTTTGCCTTCTGATTCAATGCGGAGTTTCGCTGGGAAGAGCATGGCGTATTTTATTTCTTTGTCTCGTAGTGCTCGTTTGACCGCCATGAAGCTACGTCTTTGAGCCTGTACTTTGGTGGTGAAGTCTGGAAAAAAGGTTATCTGACTGTCCTCCAACTTAAGCGGTGGGTTTGCTCGTGCCGTTTGGAGAATAATGTCGCGATCTCTGAAGTTGAAGACTCGGGCTATAATTGGTCTGGGGGGGGGGGGGTGGCCCCCGGCCGGGGCCTACCTCCGGGGACCCGATGGGCGCGCTCTATGGAAAAGTAGCTTGATAGTCTCTTTGGCTGTAGCTGTTTCAAAACTAACTCTTCCACAAATAAGTCTACTGCAGGGCCTTCTGCCCGTTCTGGAACTCCCAGAATGCGTATATTATTTCTTCGTGCCCTGCCTTCATATTCGTCAAGTAATCCCTCCATTTTAATCTGCTTTTCTTGCAGCTGGCTTACTTGCTTTTTTAGCAGGGCGGTATCCGTGTTCAGGACAGTTGTAGCTTCCTCTATGTCTTCACCCTGGTGTCCATTTTCCGTAGGTCGGCTCTTATCAAGGATACCTCTACATTTACAGTGTCGATGCGGGTCTCTAGGGAGGTTCGCACTCCCGTTATGGCCGCCATAATGTCTTGGAGTGTCAGGTCCTTTTGCTGTGTTGGCTGGCCCTGGCTGTCTTGAGATCCTTGCACATCCGCGTTTCCATCTTCCCCTGTCTATGACTAGGCAAATTTGGCTAGTTTGGCCTGCGTGGGTGTTTTGTTTCCTTTTCCACTCGCCATCGTAAGCTGTACTGTACGATGTTAGACTGTGCTTCCAGTGGCTCAGCCCCAGTACTCGCCGCCGCCTACCCAGGGGTTACTCTCCACCCCTGTCGGCCTGTCGGGTTTCCTGGCCTACCGACCCTTCGCGCCAGCCCAGAGGACCAGGAACTGCTGTATTCCCAGCGAGGTTCTATAGGGCGCTTCTGCTCTAACCCACCGCACCCTCTAGCCCCTTTCTCCACTCCAGGCCGGGGCCACACCGCGCGTGCAGTAGGAGCGCACTTGTATTGTGCACTGGATATGTCTTTCGTCCTCTGGGAAGCCGGATTGACTAAGGTTCTCTCCCAACCCCACGTGGGCGCGGGATCACGCGTGCAATTCGAGGCGATGTTGCCCGCTCCTTCCTCTGCGCAGATTCTTATGGATTGATCACTCCCATGACAGTATCTCCTCCCGGGTCTGTTGGTTTCGTCTGGTGGGTACTGTGTAGGCCATTGCTCACTCCCAGCGACGGACCTCCACGTTCTTCGTCCACCCTTGGTCCGTCGGGGGAGTCGTGTGGGGGCCTCAGACTAAGGCGCGGTGCTCAGAGCCGAAATGGTGTGTACTCCGCCCCTCATGCCACTCCCCGAGGTGGATACGGCGTTTGGGCCTAGCGCGCTCCTGGAAGCCGGGGCCTCAATTAGTCTCTCAGCCTGCCCGCTTTCAACTTCACATATCAGCCCCCGATGTAGCGGGCCTCCGCTGCGGCGCGACACTCACCGCCGATATGCTCCGGGTCTCCGCCACGTTATGTGGTGATTTTGAACTTGTTTCGCCAGGCCAGGGCCGCCGATGCTGTCGCGGCCAATTCTCGCCACACGCACCCTGCGGTCCGCTTCCGCTGGTCCCAGGCACCTCGCCGAGCTCTCACGGAGGGCCGTTCCAGCTCGCGTCCAAGTCGCTCTTCTGCCTACGGGTCTCCGCTTATGTCGGGTGATCCCGCTTCCGTTGTTGCTCCGCTTGACCCCCTGTGCATCCTCCGGATCACTCGCTAGAGCGAGCGTGCGCTGCCATCTTAGAGTCGTGTGCCGGCTGTGCCCGGAGTTAATGGCCACTTTCCTGCCCCTACGAGCGGATTCTTTCTTCCTGCTGGCGCCACGGAACTCTGGTTTGGGATCCCCCCGCTTCGGGAGAAATGCAATATGATTTGGGTCGGATTAGTGGCAGGATAGTCAGATGGGGCTTCGGAGCCGCGTTAACGTGCGGCCATTCCCTTCAGCTGCTCTGTATATATGTTTTTGATATGTTTTTTTTGATAATATTAAACATTAGTCTTTGAAAATTTGAAAAATTATCTGTACATGGGTACCGTGTGTCATAGAAGTTTCTATTTCTATTTTAAGTTGTGCACTTGAACCATTGTTTGGACTATAGTGTCAATTACCCCTGGTTCAGGTGCTAGTGTTGCCCTTGTTGTTTGTAAACTGCTCTTGAAACCCAGCAGATTAGGGACCCACAAGGATAAATGGTTTGACCAACCCTGTAGAAAGGCATCAGTGCAGTTACATGAGGCGTTGAAGGAAATACCTAGGGCTATCAATAAAGTTCAACAATGTAGAGTGGACTACAAGGCTGCCCAACAATCCAGACGTAAAGAACTTCAATACGAATCCTGGGGAAAGCGCATTATGGCCTGTAGGGCGAAAGGCATCAGAGTCTTCTGGGCTGTGGCGGCAAATATTAAAACTACGGGTGTAAATGCTAATACTGTAATCACCTCCATCAGCCAAGAAGCCTGGGTTAATGATCTAGGGTCTAAGATCCTAGACCAACTTGCTGAGGAGGAGGTGGCCTTCCCCTTAGCTTTGGTATTTACTTTATATGTAGTGAGGAAAGCAATCAATAAAAGCCCTTTAAAGATGGCCCCAGAGCAGAACGGGATACCCATGGACCTGTATAAATCATCTCCGGATTTGTGGGCTCCCCTGTTGTGCTATTATATTAATGCCATTAGCAAGGTTGGCCTACCTCAATTATGATGAACGGCCCTCATTGTGCCCTCATGACCAAATTAAACCCTCTGTAAGGGAGTATACTATACTTCGCAGCAGAACAGCCCCGGAACCGTATCTGGGGTGGATCTATGGGACAGAATATTACTCACCCGTTTTAGACTGGGCTTTATGAGATGGCACCTTGGTTTTCCCCTTGGTCAGTTTGACCCGTCTAAAATATTTTTAAGCCCGTGTGAGGAGTCCTCCTCTCAGAGTTTGTTGCACTTTATCATTTTTTGCAAATTTTATCTTGATTTTATCAAAAAGTTTTGAATTCCAATAATTAGGACCTGGGGTATCACAAGTCCTGGGGCAGCCCGGGCCTACCTAAAGCAACTTGACTCTCCATCTAATTGTGTAAATATTTGTTCCTTTTTAAAATGTGCTAGTAACAGAAGGGAATCAACGCTGTTTTAAATGAAGTGTATCTTCCTTCTTGGCAGACTGTATAGACTCTAAAACATTACTATGTTATGGTGCCACACGTTCTTATGTCTTGCTGAAATAATCATACTGAAATCATGTAATTTGTTATTATTTGACACTTTCACTTTATTTGATTTTATCATATTGGGGTGAAGGCTGTTAAAGGTCTGACATAGCTTTAATGCATAACACCCATGTGTCATGCTGGTGGCTGTTTGATGCTTCTCTTTCTTTCCTTTACAGGTCTGAACCAGTGTTTTGCTTTCGTCAATGTTTTTATTTTTGTGCAATGAGCTCTTTCAAGCTTTTTTAACGATGTGTTTTTGGTGTATTTTTATGATGCCTCCCCGGTTCCCTCTCGGACCCCTGCACCGGCGGCTGCCTTGTCGGGGGTCGAGCCGGCGCCTTTTCGGCGCCGTTTATTGGCCGCTTCGGCTCCAACCCCGCCCCTTTCTCCTAGACTGCGTGTGGTGGTGGAGGTCGACTCGGCGCCCCTGGTGGACACTTCGGCGCCTTGCGAGGACGCACCGGTGCCGCTGGCGGACTCTCCGGCGCCGTCCCGGCGTCGGAGCGTCGACTCCTCCTCTCCGGAGGGTTGTCATCTCCTTGTCTCCTCTTCCCCGGAGACTGGACGCCGCATTGTTGCTTTTTCCCCGGCGGCTTCCGGGGCGGGCTCTATGCCGTCTCCGTGTCCCCAGTCCTCGGACCCGCTCTCCCGCACCTTGCAGTTGGCGGCCCCGCAGGCTTCTCCGCCTTCTTCGGAGACCCCTCAGGCTCCCCACTCGTCCGTGGGTCCTTCATCCTACAGGGGCTGGCCTTTTCTTCCTCCGGCAGGGCATGGGGACGGGCGGCTTAGTTTACAGCCTTCGCCCACGGAAGAGTTGCTCTCTCCCCCACGTAGCCCTACGGAGGCGAGTGTAGCCTTTGTCCAGGCCATCTCCACGGCCGCTGGCATTTTGCAGATGGGCAATCCGGTTGCTCCGCTCCCAACGGATCACTTGTTGGGGATTCTCCACCAGGGCTCTGGTGGAGGGGATCCTCTTCTTCCGTTTGAAGCTTCGCTCCATAACTCTCTTCTGGGAGCCTGGGGGCATCCTGCTACGGGGGATCCGGTGCCTCACCCGCTCCTCCACCGCCACCGTCCTGCCCCGCACGATCCGGTCTGCCTTTTTTCCCACCCCTCTGCCCAGGGCCCTGTCCTGCATACTGCTTTCCCCTCCTTGCCTTCGGTGTTGCTCCCTCCGTCACGGGAGGCCCGGTGGTTGGACTCCTGGGGGCGTAACATTTTCGCTTCCACTAGTGCTGCTCTGCGCGCGCTCAACACCCTTTGTGTGTTGGCCAGGGCTACCTCTGACCTATGGGATTCCGCGGAGTCCCTCCTGTCTCGCGCCTCCCACGACGGTGTCCATGCTGATCTGCGGCACCATGTGTTGGATGGTCGGGAGTTGGCTGCTTTTATTCTCCGTTCGGCCTTGGATGTCTCTGATTCCCTCGCCCGCGCTATGGCGAGTTCCGTGGCCCTCCGCCGCCATGCTTGGTTGCGGTATAGCGTCTTTCCCGAGAATATTCGAGAGCGTCTTGTTGACCTGCCCTTTGATGGGATTCTGTTATTTAACTCCCACGCGGACTCCGCTATTCAACGACTCCTTGCGAGGCTCCGTCCTCCTCCCCCTCCGTAACCTTCGGGTTGTCGGTCCTCAGGTGTCTTCTGGGAGGCATTTGTCCCGCCTTTCTCCTTGGGCCTGGTGTTTCGGTTGGCCCCTCTGTGTACTGTGTGGGGCTAGGACTGCCTTTCGGGTCCTTCAGTTGGTCCCTCTGTCCTTTTGGCTGCGGGTACGGCCTTTTCGCTTGCTGTGTGTGTTTTTGGCGGTTACGACGCCGTATGGGTCCTCAGGTTGGGCCATTTGTGTCCCCTTTTTTGGCTGATTGGTAAGCCATCTGTGGTGATAACCACAGGTTTTTCTGTTCTGGACCTCTGCTGTGGGGTTTTTTCCCTGAGAGGTGTTCCCCTGTTTTGTTTTGGCCATACCCTAGGTGGGGTACTTGTTGGCTATTGTATAGCCCTGTCCTCAGCTGGGCGGGCGTGGATCCCTCCTTGGGTTCCTCGTGTTTCCTGGCGTCACTGTATTCCGCTTGGTGCGGTCCCTCTCTCTCTCCCTTCTTTTTTTCCTCAGCCTTCGCGTGGCGTCCGCTGCTCTAGGTTCCGTCCTGCTCAGTATCCGCTGGTACGTTTTGCCTTCCCTCCTCAGCCGCTGGATCGCCAGACCGACTTCTTGTCATGCCGTCTACGGCGTCGTGTCTTGGTGTTTCCTCTACCTTGAGTTCCAGGGGGGCCCGGTTCTTCCTGGTGTTCTCCTGTGTTCTGGTTGACGGCTTTGGGTCTGTGCTACATGTTTCCCACTTCTCTTCGTGGGCCAGATTGTACCACTGGGACGGTCCTTCTTGGGGCTCGTGCGGGGGGCTCCCTTGCCTCGGTCCTGGTCTTGCGCTTGGCCTGTTCTGGGCGCTTCTTCATGGTCTGTACCAGCTGCTGGCTGTGCGCGCCGGGACGTTATGGTCCACCCCCGTGGGCCTTGGCGTGTCCCGTGTGCTCCTGTCCGTCGCTCTGCTGGGGCTTGCGTGACTGTGTCTTCCTTCTCAGGTCTACGCTTCTCGGCTGTGGGGGGCCGCTCCTGCTCCTGAAGCGGGCTCTGCCCCCGTTCCCACCTCTTCTCCTTGGATTCACGGGTGGTTCTTTCTTCTTGATACTCTCTTGGTGCCGCCTGTCCCTCCGGGTTCTCTGGCGGACTCCCTTGGGCCTTAGGGTAGGCTTGTGGTATCCTGGCCTTCCCTTCTCCTTGTTCTTCCGCTGCTTGGTGGGGGCTGGGCGGTCCTTCCTGTCCCCGTGACACCTCCCCTGTTGGGGTCCTGTGTTCTTCCAAGCTGGTGAGATTCTCTCGCAGGCCCTCCTCCCCTCTGGGTATGGCTAGGGTATCTATTCTACGTTAAGGAATCTGCGGCTAGTAGTCTCTATCAGATGTACAAGTTACTTACCTTCGGTAACGATGTATCTGGTAGAGACGATTCTAGCCGCAGATTCCTTCACGGCCCGCCCTTCCTCCCCGTTCTGAGAGGACCTTTGGTTTGGTCTTCTGCAATCGCCTCCCTCAGGGTGGCTTGTCTTTTGCGGGTCTCCTCTTTCACTTCCTCCCTGGCGGGATGCTTCGTTCTGTTTCTTGTTCCACCCCTTCCTTTCTGGTACTTGGATGGTGGGTTTATATGTCTTTCTGCGTCCCTCCACCCTGGTTGTTCCAGTGTGGGGTCTACTCATTCTCTTCTCCCTTTCTCATTGCTTGGGGTTCTCTGACTCCTCTGCAGTCCTCTGGGTTAGGGTCTCTTGGCTGTGCCTCAGCCCTTGGTTCTTTACAGGGGATGCAACGCCCCTTGGTGGTTTGTCTTGGGGTCCTTTGTCGTTCCTCCTCTGTTCCGGCTTGTTGCCCTTCACTGTTATAGCTTGTGGTTGCAGACTTTCTGTCGTCTGTTGTGGCAATTTCATTTGTTTTTTCTGTCTCCAGGGTGGATATCGCTTTGGCTTTGCAGGGTTGCTTCTCAGAGACGGTACTCTGCTCTTTCCCTTACATGCCTTTCAGTGACACAGTGCCTGGCACTGTCCCTCATGGTGCTGTCCTTCACCATTTGCTTCTTCCCTTTCTGTTTCACTGCTCTTCCCACACTGTTCCCATGCGTTCCCAGTTTTGTTTGTGATGGCTCCGCGTTGTGGCGCGGAAAAGTTCTCCAAGGAAAACTGATGTCAGCACGCCGGGGTGGGACTTATGTGACCTCGCTGACGTCACGTCCGCGGACAGCGTCCGGGCGGAGTCGTGTGGTGCCACGCCCTTCCCCCCCCACCCCCCCCGGCGCGCAGGGATGCTGTGGCAAAATTTTCCGGATCCAGTCTCACGCCTGGGGATAATTCTACGTTAAGGAATCTGCGGCTAGAATCGTCTCTACCAGATACATCGTTAACGAAGGTAAGTAACTTGTACTTCCAGTGCAGTCGTTGACGATGGGGAAGTACGAGGTCTGTGCACAATAAGGCCTCAATGTCGATTAGCTTCTGCTCTGCATTGTTCCTGGAGAAACCCTATACGTTTGAAATAAAAAAAAATACTGGAAGTTGTATTTGCGTCAACAGGGCAAACAAGCAAGTTGAGACCGACCGATGATTCAGCATCTGGCTGCGGTTTCGACTGCGATCCTAGTCTCAGTCGGTTCTCCAGGCAGAAAGTTGGCAAAAAGTTTCTCAGTCCCAGCTTTTGCAGTGTGGGTAAGAGAAGTGCACTCTAACACCAGCCAAGGGATCCAGGACCTCAGGAACGGCACTTGATGGTCAGGACTTACTCCAGCAGGAGCCATCCTCAGGATCCAGTCAAAGTCCATTTGAAACTGGTCAGCTGGGTTCTCTCAGGAAAGTGGTCTTCTTGCAGATTTTGTGTCATTGTAGCTTAAGAAGAGGTCAGCCAACAGACTCTTGGAGTCCACTTCTTTGCCCTGGGTATAAGTGAGAGCAGGCACAGCCTTTCATCTCTCCTCATAGGTCACAACAGCAGGTGAGGTCCTTCTTCTGTCTTCCACAGGCCCACATTTGATAAAAACCTTACTTAAGCTCCTCAGGTGAATTCAGTGGCTTCCACTTTTTAAATATTTCTTCATTTTATCAGAAATACTATTTATCTGCAAATGTGACACGGCCCAGGGTGCAGTTCGTTCTCATCTGAACTTGAAAATATTCTCGATCTATATCATTCCAACTATACTCTTTTAAGACTTCAGATAGTCCAGAATTCTCCTCCCCTTAAGCACTGTGTCCTTCTTCAGAAACTTTATCTCTTTCCATGCTTGGTTTTACTCGCGAGAAAGTGTCACTCCAAGTGCCACACATTTGGCAGTTGAATGTCACTCATACGTACTTCGAAATCATGGAAATGTCCCACATAAGCTATGTATTTGTCAGCTGCTGGCCTCATCCCAGTATTATTTTCAACTGTGCAGGATGTAGTAAACTTGCCCTTGCCTGGCAAATTGATCTGGTCTCACCCTTATCGGTTCTGAGAATCACCAGACATATAGGGTTTGCTGTGGTCACATCATGATCGGAGGCAAGCTCTGTCATCTTAGCAGTGATGGTAGTCATCATTTTCTGTTGGCCATGCTGACTTCTTTCGTCTGGGTACTCTTCTTTGCCCACCAAATTGCAAGCTTCCACTTCAGTCGTGACAGTATGCAAGGCCATCACTTCCTTTCGATCAGTAGCCTGACTCAGCTCATCAGTCCACTCCTGATCTGTGCTTGCACTGTTCTAACATGACTGCTTGACCACTGCTACGCAATTCTTGTGGACTACACCACCTTATGTTTTACGGTCCTGGCACAAATGTTCATCTAGAATTCTGTTACCAACTCACACACCAGAAAGACCACTAGCAGCTTTTTAACAAGAGGACAATGGTCATAACTGAGTCATTGGGTAAGCAGCATTGCCGCTCCATTGTGGTTTCAACACAGGATATACAATTTGCGAGACTCCCCTTTGGCCATTGCAGCAGGCAGTAATATTTCCCTTTACTGTCAGGGAAACTGAGGTCTCTAACTCTCAGGCATACTCTCGTTATGGCTCACTATGTTTACGGATCTGAAATAATGACAGAAAGGAAGAAAGCACTCTCAATATCTCATATCCAGCTCAGTGTATGTTAAAGAAATCTGATCTTATGTTTAAAAAATAAAGAGTGTGTGTGTATATTTAAGAGTTATGTTTATCCCTCATGCAACAGAGCTGAATTGCGCAAATCTCTTCATTCCGGCATGGGCTCCCCTTAGAAGGCATGTTCATTCTGACAGCTGACATATTTAATTAGTGTCACTGTCTTCAGAGGTACTCTATGAATACTTGACTGAGCCAGATAAAATATTCAGAATCGTTCCACTGCCACAATGACGTTTCATCTTTATAGTCATATATTTTAGTGTGGCAAATTGGTCTTGAGAAATGTGTAATTAAAACAGGCTTCCCTCTTCTCTAAAATACATAATCACCTTAACCTCCATGCTCCTATATCTGAATAAGTACTTCCTGAAGGGATTGGGAACCTGCTGTATCTCTGAGCACAGTAGCCATTTTTTGATATATTTTTCCGGAAATAAGCTGATTTACTGCCGCATATTTCTGTCATACCTTAAACATTTCTTACTATCTCTCAGCAGTGTGGCTCTACCTGAAGAAGACCATTTCCTTACTGTTCCAAAATGTATGTGTTCCTTCCAGAGAACCCTTGTGCTTACATGTGTTAGTAACCACTAGGAAATGATCCCCTTATCCTCATGCTGGAGTAAAGGTGGGTAATTTAACTGGTTATAATACTCTTTCAGTGCCTCAGCGCCTGCTCTTCTGGTTCACTCTGCACCTAGGCATAGGAGTCATATTGACTTGATTGTACACATGCTCCCTTTCGTTTATTGAAACAATATAGAATTGCCACAACTGGAATTGATATTTTAGCTCATACAGTATAATGAAAAATTTCCTAGCTATCGTAACGGAAAGTTTCAGTTCTATTAAGGACTCGGAGGCGAGGATTATGCTTATTCTTTCTATGCTTTATTGATAGCAGCCATTTAAAAACTAGATAACCAGACCACATTTCCCAAACCCCCTCGGGAAAAAGTGGTCAAAAAAGAAACCAACAAGGGACAACATATCCCTCAGTCCATGGACCAATCACGACACTGGGTCCCTCTTATAGTCCCTCTTCAAGCCACTGCCCATCCTCTTTCGTTGCGCGAGTCATGCCATTCTTCTCGTGTTAGCCTTCCTGTTTCCCGGAATCCCCTCCTGGAACAAAAGGACTATATCAGGGCTAGCAAACCAACAGTGGCCACAGACAAAGTTCAGCTTCATACCAATTGACAACGGTACTGAAAGACAATGCATTCGAAACAATGTTTCACAGAAGGAACTAATAATCAATGATCACAATTCAAAAGTCATTAACTGTAACACTTGTAAAGGAGATCCATCAAGGAAAACAGAAGAGAAAAATTACTTACTCCTAACGGGCGGGTGATCTGGACAGACGACAAAGGGTGGGATAATCCTCGCCTCCGAGTCCTTAATAGAATTGAAACTTTCCGTTACGATAGCTAGGAAATTTTTCATTCTATGTCAGGACTGGAGGCTTCGGATTATGCTAGTTTAAAGCTTACTTACCACCAAATGAGCTATGTCAATGATAGGCTTGAAATAAAACCTCTTAAGGTCGAATCTGAGGACCAGTCTGCAGCATTCATTATGTCCTCTAACCTCGCTCCCAACATGAAAGCTTTGGAGGCCATCGCTCCCCTTGCTGAATGGGCTCCGAATTGTCTCAGGCTAATGCCCGCCTCTTGCATGACCCTTCGCACCCACCTTGCGATCGTCGGAGAGGAAACTGCTTTGTGTGGTTTTCTGAGAGCAATCAAAAGCTGGCTCTCCCCTGGAGGCCTCAGTTCCAGAGACATCTCCTCATAATTCTTCAAGCAGCGAACCACACACAGTTTAGGGAAGTCTGGAAAGGCTGGGTATTCTATCAATCTAGTGTGACACTTAGTCCGACGCCTGATAGTAAAAGACACTCCTGAGGGAGAAAACACTCTGCCCGTGATGTCCAGGGCTCGTACATCAGAAACTCTCCTGCAGGAGACAAGACAAAGAAGCATCGCCAATTTCGCAGATAGTTCTTTTCTCGACAGATGCTCATTAGACTGTCATGACAAAAACAAATTGAGCACTCTATTAGCATCCCACAATTCCGAGTAGCATGGCTCAGGGGGAAGCGACAGACGGAGTCCCCGCAAAAGACGACAAACAAAAGGGTGTTAACCCACAGGATTGCCCTGAATTAGCACATGTCCCGCCGAAATGGCAGAGCGAAAGGTATTCACTGAGCGGTAGGCCAAACCCTGTTGGGCCAGACTCGCTAGGAAATTCAGAATGTGGACTAAGTCCGCGCCCACGGGATCAAAACCCCGTCGCACACACCAACGACACCATCGTCGCCAGGCAGATCGATATCGCTTGATGGTATTTTCCGCCCAGGCCTAGGACAAGAGGCCTTCAGCGAAGTCCGAAAGGCCAGGGATCGTCCATCTACTCCTGTAATCCTCCACGCCATGAGACGCAGGGCTCCGTTGAGCACCATCTGATGGGGAACCTGATCCGGACTGAGAAGGAGCTCTGGAAAGTGGGGGAGTCGGATTGGAGAATCCCAAGAAAGTTCCAGAAGAACTGGAGACCATACTTGTGACCTCCAAATGGGCGTGATGAGAACCACGTTCGCTCTCTGCCATCTGATCTGGGCCAAAACCCGAAGGATCATTGCGAAGGGCGGGAACGCATAGGCTTGTTCCTGCGTCCAATCTTGCAGGAAAGCATCCGTGGCTACCGCTAACGGATCTGGCCTCCAGCTGAAAAACCGAGGAACCTGATGGTCCAGTCTGGAGGCGAAAAGATCCACTGAAAAAGGTCCCCAAAGGTCCTGTACTAGAGAAAAAACGTCCGGATGTGGCTTCCATAGACTGGAATCTCTGAAGTGGCGGGAATGCCAATCCGCCACTTGATTCTCCCGCCCCGGGAGATACTCCGCTGTTACCGAAATGTGATGGTCCAGGCAAAACTGCCAGAGGGTCGTCGCTAGATCCGACAGCACCTTCGAGTTGGTGCCCCCCAGGTGATTGATATACCGGGCCACCGATATATTGTCCATTTTTAACAGGACACACAACTGAACTCGTTCTTTGGTCCAGCATCGCACCGCGAAGGAGCCTGCCAGGAGCTCCAAACAGTTGATGTGCAGAGTTTGCTCCTGTGGAGACCAAGACCCTCCTGTGGAGAAATCGCCACACCTGGCGCCCCAACCGGACCTGCTGGCGTCCGACTCGATAACCAGATCCGGGGCCGAGCCGAAAGTCGCTCTCCCATTCCAGGCTTCTATGTGAGAGAGCCACCAACGAATCTCCTCCTGTGCCTCTTCTGACAGGGAAACCGGATGGGAGTAAGGAAACCCCTTCTGCAAATGTTTTGCTTTGAGGCGCTGCAAGGCCCGGTAGTGCAGCGGGCCCGGGAAAATCGCTTGGATGGAAGCCGACAGTAGCCCCACTACGCGGGCAATCTGTCGAAGGGGAACTCTGTTTGGCCAGCGTCCGCCGCAACTCGTGCCGGATCTTGGCCAGCTTCCGCGCCGGAAGGCTGAGGGTCGCTTCGACCGAGTCTTTCACGAACCCTAAGAACGTGACTTTCTGAGCTGGAACCAACAGTGATTTTTTGGTGTTTATCACAAACTTGAGGCCTTCTAAGAGAGTGACCGCTTGTTGCAACTGATCTCGGAGCAAGAGAGGGTCCTGGGCCAACAGAAGCAAGTCGTCCAGGTAGACAATGAGACGCGTTCCCCGTGCCCGCAGGTTCTCCACGACAGGTCTGAGGACCTTCGTGAAGCACCAAGGAGCGGAGGAGAGACCGAAAGGAAGAGTAGTGAACTGGTACATCTGCTGCCGCCAGAAAAACTGAAGGAACTTCCTGTGAGGCGGAAAAATAGGAATGGCCAAGTAGGCATCCTTTAAATCTAAGCGGACCATCCAATCCGCGGGCCGCAGAACATCCCTTAAGAGGTGGATTCTCTCCATTTTGAAGTGGCGGTAAACGAGCCACCCGTTGAACTCTCGGAGATTCAACACTGGGCGCTGTCCCCCATCCGTCTTGTCCACCAAAAACATGTGGCTTAGGAAACCCTGTGGATGCAAGACGGTGCGACATATGGCCCCTTTCTCTAAAAGTGCGGATACTTCCGCGTCTATAAATGCTGCCTCTTGGTGGGAAAATTGGAGAGGCCTGGGTGGGGCCGATTGCTTGGGGTCGCCGCAAAGCTCTACTTGAAAACCCTGTACCGTTTGCAACACCCAAGCATCGGACGTGACTGTTCTCCACACACTCAGAAATCTGGCCAGATGGCCGCCCACATGCACCAGAGACTCTGAAGAGACACTTACCGCCGGTAGAGGAGTTGTCCCCTCCTCTGAAGCCACGACCTCTGGATCTGCGTCCGCGGGAAGGGTAGAAGTTATTGTACCTGGGTTGGTTTTGGTACTGCCCTTGCCTGGAGCCTTGCCCCCTAGAGATCTGGGGGGCCTGGCCGGTCGGGCGGCCCCTGCCTCGACCGGCCCCACGGAAATCCCGGGAGGAGAAAACCTTTTTGATAGATGATTGAGCTTTGTCGAGCGACGTGAACGTATTTACGAATTTGCCCAGCTCTTTAATAAAAGGCTCCCCAAAAAGACCTCCCTGGGCCACCGCCCCTGAATCGGCCAGGTCCCCTAGCTTCGGGTCAACTTAGATCAGGAACGACCTCCTCCGCTCTGTCGAGAGCGCACAGTTAGCATTTCCGAGGAAAACTACGGCACGTTGTGCCCAACCTGACAGGGCCTCTGGAGATATAAGGGCACCTGTGGTTTTGGCGTCCTCCGCCATATCTAAGATCATGGTGAGGGGTCCCAGGGCGTCCAGACGTTTGTCTTGGCACGCCCTCCAAGATCAATCTATCCCTTTCTTGGGATCTTTGATGAATTTCGATTAAAAAAAGTTGCCATCCTAGGGTATAACAATGGGGTCCGCGCAACTTTCCCGTCTAGGGAGGGGCGTGGACATTCCGAACGAAGGCGGCTACGGGCGTCTTTCCCCATGGGAGTCTGAATTCTGCCCGCCACGTAGTTTGCAACCTTCGTGGAGGGGGTCCATTCCGAAGACCTGGGATGCATAAGCAGTTCAGGGTCTAACATGTCAGAACTGTTCCCTGCCCCTTGAAGCTCCGTAGGCCCTGCACCAGCTGCCGGACGCCATGGCCTAGACGGCCCGGGTTCTTCATCCGTGTCGCCATGGGTGTCATCCCCTTGTGATGGGCTAACCGGATTAGTATGGGCAGGGGAAGGGGAGGCATCTAAAGGAATCGCCTGTGATTGGTTTTGAGCCAAAAAGGCTTCCCGTAAACGCTCAAAAGCGTCCTGGTCCACCCCATCCACCTTGGGACGTTTGGCAGGAGTAGGGTCACCCCCTTGCTCACCCTGGGCAGTAGAAGGGGTATTGGCCGCTGGTGGGGCCCACCGAGCACACTCCCGCGCTATTTTTTGCGCCAAACGCTCCTCCATGGGAGCCATAACCTCCTCAACTGCCCGGTAGATGGATGCATCTACTGCATCGTAGAATTCATCGTCCCAGGGCAGTTGAGCCAGGGGATCCTCCTCCCACTGCATGTCGGCCTGCTCAGACATGCTCAAGCGTCCTGAGACACTGTCACTGGGCTCAGTAGATCCTGCTGCCAGTGGCACCTCCACAGCCTGAGATACTGCGTGCCAAGCGCTGGGGGACCAGCAAAGTAACCAAGGGCAGGGCCCTTATAAAACTACGGAGGGAAAAACAACCCCTCAGGGACACACCCTGCACTATGGAGCTTATGACAGGCTGCTGGCATGCAAATATACACCACACGGGCGTCAAGTATTAATACACACACACTCCGACTCAGGATTTTGAAACCCGAGCATCAAGAAAGATCGTCTCTCTCCAGGGGCAGCGGGGCAAAGGCAACGGGTGCGGAATTTGGAAACTAACTGACAGGAATTCCAAATTCCGCGCCCGATGTGAGAGAGGCGGAGATGCGCTACGCGAGCTCCACAGCGCCCCCTGGCGGTCGGAGGCGGACCGCGCCCCGCAGCAGGGAAAGTAGCGGCGTCGCGTAGGCCCTCAAGCAAACCCGCGAGCCGGTGCTGGGCGAAGAAAACAAAGCTGGCAGGAAAGGAGCACGAGCACCTGTAAAAGAAAAACACACAGCGCGTAGGCCCGCAGAGCGGGGCCGCTACGCGAGAGGAAACAATCAACTGAGGTAACCAAGTACAATGAATAAAGACAATGAACTGTTTAGTCGCGGGCGTTAAAAAGCGGCACCGCAAGCGCGTCGAAACTTCACAACAAAACAGGCAACGTAGGAGACAATGAAAAATCACTCATCTAAAGAGGATGGGCAGTGGCTTGAAAAGGGACTATAAGAGGGACCCAGTGTCGTGATTGGTCCATGGACTGAGGGATATGTTGTCCCTTGTTTGTTTCTTTTTTGACCACTTTTTCCCCGAGGGTGTTTGGGAAATGTGGTCTGGTTATCTTTTAAAATGGCTGCTATCAATAAAGCATAGAAAGAATAAGCATAATCCGAAGCCTCCGGTCCTGACATAGAATTGACATTTATTCCAAGTTTATTAACTATTAAACGAAACAGTAAACCTCTTACATGGCTGTTATGCATAACATGCCTTCATTTTAATGACTTGGAGGTAAGATTTTCTCCTTCATTCATCAACAGGGGAATCAGGTACGCTGTTGCTCTTGATTTCTGTAATGTGTGGAGTAAACGTTTAACCCTTTTGGGTCTGCTGCATATAATGGACTTCCTTGTTAATGCAAGATGCCTGATCCATATAAATACTCTTGGGAATATTGTACATTGGCCAAGTATAAACACAGTGTCTCTTCCTACAGTACAATGGACTTGTGTAATAGGGGACAACTTGTATTTAGACCCTTGTACAAAGTGACCTTGTCAATTACTAGTCTTACTGAGAAAGCTACCTGGTCCCAAACAGTCATGACTAAGTTGCTTTCCAGAGGTTAATATTCTTGGAAAGAGCCTATGATAAAGTGGTAATCACTGTTTGCTGTCCTAGATAATTTCAATATCCTGTGTACTAAGGCAAATGAACTCCAATTTGGGGTTCTACTCACAGATAATATCAAAATTCACCAATGCACCAATGAAATACAACTGTATTTGGTGGTCTCTTCTGTTCTAGACATCCAATGCCTTAAACACTGTTTGCACCTCATCCAAACCTAGATATCCAGTGTAAGAAACTGGATTATTATTTGGGGTGCACAACTGCCCACTTCAAGGAATAATCGCAACCCTTGTTAGGGTGAAGTCAGTAAATTAAGCTGAGCTCAACCCTGTTGTAGCTATGGCACAGAGCAGACGGGCTTAATGTAAGGCAATGTGTAAAGTATGCAGTATCTGAAAGAGACACGTTAGTGATAGATTCCTTACCTTAGAATATCCCCAGACGTCAGACTGGATCCGGAAAGTTTTTCGCTAGCAGTACCCCTGCGCGTCAGTAGGTGGCGTTGTGCGGTTTCGCGTACGTCGCTGGCGTCGTAAGCGCCGAGATGACGTCACGGAGACTACTTGAATGAATGAATGAATGAATGAATGAATGAAATAATATTTATAAAGCGCATAGCTACCCGAAGGCATCCCAGCGCTGACGGACACCAAATTGCTTACAGCAGGTTAGATGGGAAAAAGCCAGGTCTTCAGGTCCTTCCTAAAGGTATTGTGACTGGATTGCACACGAAGCCGCAAAGGAAGGGCATTCCAGAGTTTGGCCGCACTGTATGAGAACAGTCGGCCACCACTTCTGGTCCTGCGGATTCTGGGGACTGAAGCTAAATAAAGATCATCAGAACGAAGACACCTATTGGCTCGATAAGGATGAGCTAAAGAAGAGATAATGGCTGGTCCCCTCCCTTTCAACAACCTGTGAAAAATGCACAGGGCTTTGAAGTGGACCCTTTCCTTACTTAGGCGCCACCCATGCGCGCTGACGTCAGATCTTTCTTTTTCCGCGCCAGAAAGCGCAGATCCGGTTAGAGCACGTACCCTAGTCACTTTTTGACTATCTCTTTTGAGACTTTGTCTCCCTTTTTTCCAGTTGGTTTCCTGGTGCACGTAGGGATGCCTGGATTTAAGTCTTGTGGGGCCTGCCGTCGCAACATGTCGGTGGCGGACCCCCACGATGTCTGCCTCTACTGCCTGGAGACCGACCACGACTCTCGGTCTTGTCCGGATTGTCGGGCCATGGCCCCGAAGGCCTTGCGGGAGCGGCGCCGCAAACTGCTGGAGGTCCGGCTCTCGTCCCCGCGCCGTTCCCGGTCCAGAGGCCGTTCCAGAGAACGCTCGCGGGGCCACAGCCATCGCTCCTCGGGCTCCAGGTCTTCACCCTCGGATTTGGGTAGTCGCAACGCCTGGTTGAGGTCTACTGGGTTCTCGCCAGATGTCCAGACCCGCACCTGCGGGAACCGCGTCCGCGGCCGCGTTGAGGCTGGTTCTGCACAGGCTAATCCGAGCTTTGTGGGGCACCCCACGCCAGTGGGTGGCAGGGTCCGCCATCATCTCCCCCACTGGCACGCTATCACATCGGACAAGTGGGTGTTGCAGATCATCCGCAAGGGTTACGCCCTTCCCTTTCAGTCCACCCCTCCAGCCATGCCACCTCAGTTCCACCGCATGTCGGGGGACCACTGGCACTTCTCCTGCAGGAAGTCACGGCTCTCTTGGCCAATGGGGCGATCGAGTGTGTTCCTGGGCCGGAAGTAGGGAGTGGTTGTTATTTCCACTACTTTCTGGTCCCCAAGAAGGACAAGGGGGGCTTGCACCCCATCTTGGACCTCCGGAACGTCAATCGCTTCCTCCGGAAGGAGAAGTTCAAGATGCTGACTCTGGCTCAGGTCTTGGCTGCCCTCGACCCTGGAGACTGGATGGTAGCGTTGGACTTGCAGGACGCCTATTTTCACATCCCCGTCCTGCCGGCCCACCGGCGTTACCTGCGGTTCACGGTAGGCCAGGAGCATTTTCAGTTTGTAGTGCTCCCCTTCGGCCTTACCAGCGCACCTCGGGTGTTCACGAAGGTGATGACGGTGGTCGCAGCTCATCTGCGCAGGTCAGGGGTGTCAGTCTTCCCCTACCTCGACGACTGGTTGTTGAAGGCGGGCTCGCCCCAGGCAGTCGTCGCCCACCTTCAGACTACGGCCGACCTCCTGCATTTGCTGGGGTTCTCCATCAACGTGCCGAAGTCGCACCTGAGTCCCTCTCAGAAGCTCCCCTTCATCGGAGCGGTTCTGGATTCGACGCTGTTTCGGGTTTATCCTCCCGAGCAGCGAGTCCGGGATATTCAGGCTATGATTCCGATCTTTCAACCTCTATCCCGGGTTTCAGTCAGGATGACCCTCCGGCTCCTGGGCCTGATGGCCTCCTGCATCCTGCTGGTGCAACATGCCAGATGGCATATGCGTGCTCTGCAGTGGGACCTGAAGTTCCAGTGGGCACAGCATCAGGGCGACCTGTCCGTTCATGTCCAGATCTCGGAGGGCACTGCACGTCAATTGCAGTGGTGGCTCACGAATTGCGATTGGGTCAATGGCAGATCCCACTCCCTTCCCCAACCGGAGCACACAGTGGTGACGGATGCGTCCCTCCTGGGATGGGGTGGCCACTTGGGAGAGGCGGAGATCAGAGGCCTCTGGTCTCCGGCGGAGTCTCGGCTCCATATCAATCTTTTGGAGCTTCGGGCGATCCGGCTTGCACTGAAGGCATTCCTTCCCTCTGTCCGGGGCAGTGTAGTGCAGGTGTTCACGGACAACACCACCGCCATGTGGTATTGCAACAAGCAGGGCGGGGTGGGGTCGTGGACCCTATGTCAGGAGGCTCTGCGCCTCTGGACTTGGCTGGAACGTCAAGGCATTACCTTGGTGGTTCAACACCTGGCAGGTTCTCTGAACGCCAGGGCGGCGAACTCAGCCGCCGGTGCTTGATGGATCACGAAAGACGTCTGAACTCGGACGTGGCGCAAGGTCTCTTTCTGCAGTGGGGAGAGCCTTGGTTAGATCTATTCGCCACCGAAGAGAACGCGCAATGTCATCAGTTATGCGCGTTGGAATTTCCAAGGCGGCACTCGCTCGGCGACGCTTTTCGTCGCGAGTGGAGTTGCGGTCTGTTGTACGCCTTTCCGCCTTTACCACTTCTGCCCAGAGTGCTGAAGAAGATTCGGCGCGACCGGGCCCAAGTCATCCTTGTGGCTCCGGATTGGGCACGAAGATACTGGTATCCCGAGCTACTCAACATGGCGATCGATCCCCCGATCCGCCTGCCTCTTCGGGAGGATCTTCTGTCGCAGCAGCAGGGGACGGTCCTCCACCCGAACCTGTCCAGCCTCCACCTCCATGCGTGGAGATTGAGCGGCGACAGCTGATTCCATTTGCCTTGCCTCCTGAGGTCTGTGATGTCATTCTGGCAGCCAGGCGTCCCTCCACTAAATCGGTATACGCCTGCAGGTGGAACAAATTTGTGGCATGGTGCACAGCTAAGTCTGTGGACCCCCTTTCTGCCCCTCTTTCTGAGGTCCTTCTGTTCCTACTCTCCTTGGCCCAGCAGGGCTCTGCTTTGGGCACTGTCAAAGGTTATCTTTCGGCCATCTCCGCCTTTCTCAGGCTTCCAGATCAGCCTTCTCTCTTTAAGTCCCCGGTTGTTAACTGTTTCCTCAAAGGCATTACACACACGTTTCCTCCTGTGCCTTTCATAATGCCTCAATGGGACTTGAATCTTGTATTGACCTATCTGATGTGCGCTCCTTTTGAGCCCCTTCATAACTGTCCTTTACGTCTTCTTACTCTCAAGACGGCTTTCCTGGTAGCTATCACCTCTGCCAGAAGAGTGAGTGAGCTCCAGGCTCTTTCTTCTAAACCTCCTTTCCTTTCTGTTCATCCGGACAAGGTGGTTTTAAGGACCCGTCCTTCTTTCTTGCCAAAGGTTGTCACGCCCTTCCACATCGGGCAGACCATCACTTTGCCCACCTTCTTTCCGCCTCCGCATCCTTCAAAAGAGGAAGAGAGGCTCCATCGTCTGGACCCAAAACGTGCGCTCTCGTTCTATATAACGCGCACACAACAGTTCCGGGTGGATGACCAGCTCTTTGTTGGCTACGTGGGCGCCAAAAAAGGTAGGGCCGTGCACAAACGCACCATCTCTCGGTGGGTCGTTTTGTGCATCAAAGCATGTTACTCGTTGGCTAAGAAGGAGCCTCCTGTGGGGCTGCGTGCCCATTCTACCAGGGCAACAGCAGCCACTACTGCCTTGGGACGCGGCGTTCCCTTGCAGGATATTTGTCAGGCAGCCACGTGGGCCTCGCTGCACACATTTACCACGCATTACTGCCTTGACAGTCAAGTCCGGAGAGACGGCTTCTTTGGCCGTTCTGTTCTCCGTGACTTTCTAGTGTGATCTATTCGCAGACCCACCACCGGGGTTGGTATTGCTGGGGTATCTATTCTAAGGTAAGGAATCTATCACTAACGTGTCTCTTTCAGATGCACAAGTTACTACTTGTGTAAAGATATATCTGTAAGAGACATTAGTTAGTGATAGATTCCTACCGCCCACCCATCCTCCCGTTCTGCGTACTGATTTCTAGGGTTACGGTCATCCCTTTCAGGGCCCTAGTTTCATGGCACCAATGGTCAGTTTCTTGCATGGCTCTGCGTTCCTGGCGCGGAAAGTCGTGTACAGAACTGACGTCAGCGCGCATGGGTGGCGCCTAAGTAGTCTCCGTGACGTCATCTCGGCGCTTACGACGCCAGCGACGTACGCGGAACCGCACGACGCCACCTACTGACGCACAGGGGTACTGCTAGCGAAAAACTTTCCGGATCCAGTCTGACGCCTGGGGATATTCTAAGGTAAGGAATCTATCACTAACTAATGTTTCTTACAGATATATCGTTACACAAGTAGTAACTTGTGCACCAAAGCAGTAATAAAGTCAAAGTGCTAAAGAATAAAAATCCCAAACTGAATTAGACAAATAGAGTAAAATAATAAACCAAATTACAGCAAATTGACAAAAATCCCATAAGGGGAATCTGAGATATATACATTTTTAAGTTTTAAGTAGACATAGCGCCAAGAAGCTTCTAGGCGCCATTGATAGTCTATGGTTGCGGTAGACTGGGATCTAGGCGCAAATTGAGGCTCACCACTATGAAGCATGTGTCAGATACACCAACGAGATTCTTCCTAGTCAAAGGTTTTACCTTCTGACTTAGTCTTTAAAGTGCCAATCAACCACAGGATTACACTTCTAAAGCCCTCCAGGACTTCGGGGGAGGCGCTTAGAGATTCACAGGGTGTCGGGCAGATGCCAACAGAAGAGTCCATTCCTGGTCCAGTTGCCACTGGTCAGCTGGGTACTTCCAGGTAAAAGCCTTCTGCAGCTTGTTGTCTCCCTGTGCCTACATAGGAGGTCAGCTAACTGACCCTTGGAGTCCACTTCTTCGTCCTGGGTACCAAAGCAAGGGTACCAATAACCCTAGTGAAAATAAGGAAAATGGCCCTTTGACTGTTGGTGTGGGCGGGGGCTAATATAAAGCAAAAATATGGGTTCAGTGAGCACCTAAGGCTCCTGGGCCCTGTCTACCCTTACTCCATCATTAATGGCTACACCTCAAAATGAGTGAAAAGCAATTTGGTACTTTTGCAGCAAGAGAGTGCGCAAAGTGAAGCAAGCAGCTTAAAGATGACAAAGCAAAGGAACACACCAGTTTAAAACCCCGATTTTATGGAGCTAACATTGCAACATGACATTGAGCCATCCTTTTTTTCACTGATACAATTCCAGTATATCCCTAGTCTCTTCTGTGATTAATGGTGAAGAGAGTTTTTGTTTTAGGGAGTTGGTCTCTCAGACAATGGGTGTCAGACAGCAAGATATCTGTTACAGTAGAGCTTGAGTCACTGTAGACAGGAGGTCTCCTCGATTTTAAATCTTGCTTTTATTATAAGTGTTTAGGAGTTTTTTGCAGTCTTGATGAAGTGGTCTTCAGGGTTAGCAACGTTGAAGTAGTTTGGAGTTTCTTCAACAGGAACATTTTGGCAAAAACACATAAAGCTGTTTGTTTTACTTACAAAGATTTCAGAGATATACTTGGATATGGACAGAGAGCAAAAAGGGCGCAAATAGGGTATTATCAAAAGTTTTATTGTAAGAAATTCAAAAGTGCAACAGAACCAATTCACCTACCTGTGCTTTAAACTGTGGTGCTGGGAAAAGAAGAATAACTCTGCTGAACATGGGTAAGAGCAGAAAAGTTGTCAGCAAAGGCAATATCTTAACTGGCTGTGCGACATGGTAATCAGCATGCATATTTTAAAAGAAATGGAAAAAACAAGCTGCATGATTACATCATCACGTCGATTTATCCTGCTGTGACTAGGCAGTGACAGAATAGGAGAATATAAAAATAATACTATAAGAATTGATTAGACTTGTCAAAAGTAGTGTATGTACATATGTGTACACTGTAAATCTACAGAAATACGGACGAGGAGTATCTAATGTTAGTTGGTCTGGTGTAGCAAGAAATACATGACTCGACTTGAGAATAGCATAATTAAAAGAAAGTAAATATCAAAGAGAATCAAATGAAAAAAAGGGGTCGGAATAGAGGCCAAACATTTTTGAAGTTCAAGAATGGAACATACAGAGTTGTCTTCAGTGTGTCAGGGTGCCGCATCCTGGGACCAATGTGATTTTTCCATAAAACAGATGGCACAGATGTAAAGATAGGTCAGCTGTTGTGGGGGTCCCTGTGTCTGATCCAAAATGAGTAACTATAATGATCGAATGAATGTTCTATTAGTGGCTTTCTTAGCTGCCTATTAGATCTTATTTCTATCATCATAAATATCTTTCAAAGTGTGTGCTGTTGTAAACCACTGTAGCAAATGGATTTCCCCCATGTAGTCCACCAGGATTTATCGTTTTTGACTACCTGGGTTTCGGACCTTTACTGTGAGTGAGTCTGACTCAGGTAAATTCATGTTAATTTCCAGAATGTGTTTGTCTACTAAGATAAGGCCACAGCTAGGGAAATGGCATTGGGCTGGTTACATGTGAAGATGTGTGCACACCTGTGCACAAGTGTGTGAGCTGTGCATGTGAGACTACCATTGTGCGCAGCCTGGTTTTTGCGTACAGGTAGCCTGTTGCAGAAGGGACTCTGCAAGGATTGGTACTGTGTTATGAAGATTTTTTGCAGCATGCGTAGAATGTGGAAGCAGGAGGTGCACACCGCGTTGACTTGAGCCATAATCAAACTGGTGGACTACAATTGAAGGTTTGATTACTGAGTGGCGGGTTGTCCTTCACCTGTTGTTAGAACTTGTTTCTTTGTACTGCAGGACCAAAAATATCCAGATTTCAAAATAATGAGTGGGTATTCTTGTCAGTGCATTGTTTCCCACTCTATGTATTAAAGCACCTGCTATATCCTTAATTTAGGATCTCCTGTGGTGTGGGTAACAAGTGACAACTGTTTGAATGAACCAGTGTTTCTGTTCTGGCTTGCACCTGTAACTTGCATGCTTGTGCAATGTGTTTAATATCTGACAACCAGCCTATTGATTCAGGTGTGCAGTATGATCTGGTATGTGTTCACCACGGGCCTCACAGGATCCTTTTAGTTGCTTGGATGCTTCAACTTTTTCCATCAACTGTTTCCTTTAGAAATCATTCTAGTCAGGTGAAAGTGATAATTTAGACAGAGTGACAAGTAACAAGTGGTATGCTCACAATGTGAGCAGGAGTATACTTGGCGGCAGGAGCAGTTATGTGCTAGACATCCTTGGGCTGCCTTCAGGCTTTGTTTATCTAAGGACTTTCATGTTCAGAAGGGCAGTAGTGTAAAATTCACCTCTCGCTGATATTGGAACTAGGCGAAGGTACCCATTTTGGTCGACAGAACTCCTATGACTTCAATCTTTTTACTGAAGTTGTTCCTTATTATCATTCTGTGGTCCTTTTGGAGGGCATTCTTACTCTTAAGGTAGTCCTATGCAAGGCAATTGAGGTTCTTGAGTTTTCTTCTCTAGTTGCAGAGGACAAGACAACCACATTAAAATAAATCCTCCACCACAGTTCCTCCACATTAGAACCTAAATTGTTTTGTTAATAATGTCTTCCTAAACCCTATTTTGTCTGCCTTAATAAAACTGGCCCATGCGTGTCTGCCAGGTTGCTCATCATCGCCTTGCTCCTGACAACCCAACTTTCTGTCCTCTCTTCCATCTTCTAAACTTCTGGCACTTTACTTTCTGAGGAATTCAAAATAGAGCGGATTTTCATCTTCTAGAAGAGGTTTCCTGGCACAGGTTTTTAGCCCCGTCATCTATGGTGTGCCTAGATTGCTCTGAGAGACTATGATGTCCATCCTTTGTTGGAAGTTTGATTCTGGTTGCATGGCGTCTCCTGTTCTTCCCCTTTCTCGATTAGGAGGTGCTTTCATAAGCACTAGGGCAAGTGATTTTATTTACAGCAAGTAGGCCATAAAGGGGGTGATGTGCATTTCTGTTTCATCAGTGGTTTTTTCTTCCACTTCCATTATGATACATGCCCTCCTGTTTGGAAGGTGGATAGTGATAGTTTCTTCATATGAACCATCATAATTAGTTGTCGTAACCTGGTCGAGGTGGGGGCAACATGGGTTTATCTGCTTTGTTCCTAGGATGTTGTACGTGGCCTTGTTGCATGCCACCCCCATGCTGGAACTGAATAGTAGGAATAGGTCATTGAGGAGGAGGCTTATTTCCCCAGAGCGAAGCTACTAGTTGAGGGGTGTACATCGTTTTCTGTACTGAGATCTACTTCTGTTCAATGAAATGCATTGAGAGCTACTAATATTATTAGTGTTGTATAATCTCAATTTTTGTATATGTATATTAATTCAACAAAGCAAAAGCTTTCTAATTTAATAAGCTGGGCTGCACACAGTAGAGCTACTCAGAAGTAGCTGGAGAGCTACAAAAGCTCACAAGGTTGTTTTCTTTGTGAAGCTTACATGATTTCTCGTCATTGTTTATCAGACCTCTGTAAGGTCTGATTTGGTCTTTGCTTCTGATGAGCTAATGATTTTCACCCAGGTGCAATTGGCTTACAACTGTTCTTCTGTATGTCTGTGTATTTTCTGGTCTTCACTTGGCTTATCTGAGAGTAACTGTGATGGTTAGTGCTTCCAGCGTTTCTCTCATTCAGTCTGTTATGTTGGTGCTCCTCCGCTTGGCTTCTTTTTTTCTACTTTCCATACCCTTTTATTTCCATATCTTGCCAGTGAGGGTGAAAAGGTGGGGTGGGTGCTCCACGTGTGTTTTCCAAATTTTTGAGTGTTACGTTATTGATTTTGCCAGTGCCCTGGCTGGCTGACCCTCTTTGGAAGGGCAACGCAGCCCAGAAGCAAATGGTTGTTCAACTGCATCATGTTCAAAACATTTAATATATAAGTATATGAAAAATTGTTGAGTGTCAGTTCGGTTGTCAGGCCCACTTTGCCGGAGCAAAGGATATTACATCTGCACTGTTGTCGAGGAGTGTTAAAATGGGTTGGATTGTAACGTGGAATTTGCTTCTGTTCTTTGTCAAACATTGTTGCCGTCCTGAGCTTGTAGGGATGTACGGTGATCTGGTTCCATGTGGCATGGTTCGTGCTTCAGTTATCTCCTCAGACCCACTTCTCGGAGAGAACTGTTTGGTATCGATTGATGAGGTGAGGATTCTGCAGGTAGAAGTATTCATCATAAGAATAAGGTCATTATATTCAGTAACAATACTTCTGATAGATACTGTATCGACCTGCTGATTCCTCACTGACCACCCACCAACCTATTATGAGTAGAGTATTGTGTGTTTTATGAAGGTTCAAAGTTAGTTTTCTGCACTGAATTTCTGGCAGCTTAGTCAATCTCGTCTCCGCCTCAAGGGTTTTTAAAAATGGAAGGCAACTGATGTCAGAACGCTGTGGTGTTAACATGTATGGCTCTGTGACGTCACATCCTGGTATACAGTGGAGTCGAGCTGGAGCTGTGGCACCACCTACTAGCACAGGACATCAATTTAAGCTTTTTAGGATCAAGTTTGGCACCTGAAGAACATTCATGAGGAGAAGAACCTGCTGTTAGAGAATCCACCACAAATATCGTCACAAAGTTAAGTAACTTATTTTTCACTGTAACGCCTAATACCGCATTCTGACTTTTATCCCGAATTGTGTCACACCCTAAGGTGATACAAGTTCCACCCCTACTGTAAGCTTTGTGACACGCATGGTTTCGGCTCTTTGGTTGCCAGAGTTAACAATTCGGAGCTCATTGAGCTAGCTATTTACCTTCTCAGTTACGTTCCCTTCTGAGTTAAAGGAGCATCTCCATGGTCTGGAAGGTCCAATCCTTCCAACCCTAGACTAGGTGCAGGTTTCTGGCTATTGAGTCAACTGACTTAGACAATGTGACCCTGAATAATCACCTGGCCAAACCTGCCATCTCAGTGTACATCCCTAACACCATTGCTAGTTAGGTCACCCACAAACATTAAGAGTTTGTATTCTTGATTGATCTCCATGACAGTGTTCACAGTGTTCTCTGTCAATGGGATTAGATTTAGACGATTTGTTTAGTGTCTTAACAGGGCCTCTGTCTAGCCCTTCATTTGTGGGTATTTTTTGGGCCAGACTGCACCAAAACAACAACTTAGGCGGTGAAGGATATTTTAATCATTAGGGTATGCTGATCAAGGGCCACCTTTTCCCAGTCATTTGGGTGCAGTTATCAGTATTTCCAGTTTCTCAGTATACAAGGGTATAATTTGCAGTTCAAGACTCACTGTAGCGGAGTAACAGGTTACAAAACAGTGTGGCCAGTGTTCACCAGGTCATCTAGACCTGCTAAACACAGTATAAATGTTGCAACTCAAAAATGCCATTTGGCTTGGGCAGAAAATCCTAGAAATAAGAGAATCTACTGTTTCTGTAATGATGGGTTCATGATTGTGCAGCACGCCGAACTTAACCTTAAGGTTTGCTTGTTGCACCATTTACAAAGAAGATAAGTGTGTCTGTATTATATATTTATTTTTAAGCTTTATAATGTTGTTTTTTCAAAAACTGGAATATTTCACGAACCTCAATCTATTAACTAAAATAAACTCATTGACTTTTCATGATGCTTACTGTTCCATTGTAAGGATTTTCCTTTTGTACATTTTCAAGATCAAGAATCCCACTGTGCTGTTATACACTTTGTTTTAATACTTTATTTTCTACTTTGCTCTTATTTGATCAATGCCATTAGCACATATAGTTGTGTAGTATTGTTTTGATAGGCTCCCTTTCTTCCTTTAAAATTGTACTTCTTAATTGTCATTGGTGTACATAATTCTATTTGACAGTCTTCCAGCCCTTTTTCCTTGTGTTTATCTAACCTTATTAAAGGAGTTTCATTGTTTCTCCTCAACCTCATCTTTCGAGTATTGCTGACAGAGATAATGGTCTCGTTCCTTGAGAAATGTATTATCCCAAAATCGACCCATAAATGTAAATTGTTTGTGGTATATCTTAAAACATTCACTAACATTTTGTTTTTTGTAGTCATTTTATCCATTCTATGTTTAATTTCTATTTCAAGTGGCCACAGGTTTTGGTACAAAAATATCTCTGATCATTGTCTCCATGCGTATTCAGAAATTCTTTGATGTGTCTTTTACTTACATCTGTTGTAGTGTGCCCAAAACTGCAGATGATTCTGACTCCTTTTTACTGGCTAATTGGGATTATCAAGCACCCCATTTAATAATTTCTTGATTGAGGTTTTCAGGTGCTTCAGCTATTTTCTTAGTCTTTAATCAAGTACAGATGTCTTTCACTTAATGGTCTGTTTGTATGTATTTATCTTACACACATTGCTTAATGTCATTGCTTTTAGTAACAGAGGTATTAAGTTAAGTAAAAGAACAAGCAAAAGCGGACGGATATAAGATCTCACCCAGTTATTTTGCAAAATGGGTTTGCGATTCGGTATTTGGAAGGGGCGTGTTTAGGGAGTCCCTTCCAAATACCAAAACGCAGTGGCATGTATAAATGTTTTGTGACCATGAATGCGATTGCAAAATATTTGCATTTTACCACCAACTTCAAGATGATGGTAACCCATTTGCAAACAGGAAGGGGTCCCTAATGGGTTGCAAATTGCGACCTAGCTCATAAGGTAGGTAATTTGCAAGCCACTGGGAATCGCAGAAAGTGCTTAACACACTTTCATACATGCCGTTTTGCGATTTCCTAAGTGCGAATCGCAAGGATTTGCAATTAGGAAATCGCAAAACGGTTTCTTCATATATCTGGCCCAATATTCCTGAATCATAGGGTTAGAACAGTTGAACCTTGAGTCTCAATCTGAACTGCAGTCTCCCTATGTCTACAATATTATGACTGGTTCTTGTTAGGGATGATAATAACAGTTCATAGCCAACTCTGCTTTCATTAAGGATTCAACACAGTTAACCACCCAGTGCTAGCCAATGAAAGTATTTGCGTGCTTTTGAGGTGTTTAAAATTACAATGAAGTCAGGAAAAAGATGTTGAAAACCCAATAAAACCTGAATATTCCCTTCCTAATAATATTTCTGTTGTTAAGTAGTCCTTTACCAGATGGCCATATTAATTCTTCTAATCTTTGTGATTTGGTTAAAAAGGTCAGGCAGAAGAGCAAACAACAAGATTATTACATGTTACCCACTGATTAAGTGAAGCAACAGCAATATGCAAAATAAAAGTAAAACTGGGCTGGCAGTGTCGTGAATAAAGTATGTTTTATATATGAACGACACATAAATAAGCTCAATAATAAAGTGGGTGAAGAATTCACATTGTTGGTGAGTTAGTTGAGGGAACTAAAAAGTTTGGTTCAGAATATGTGATTCATTAAAAATCCCTATAATTTTAAAGATATACCTTAAATTAAGCGGGCGCTGCAAGGAGTCAGTTTCTAGGGGTTTAACACAGGCTGTTTTGGTGTGTGCCTAGACTAATGGATTTGCCAACACCATGTAAAGATGTGTTGGCTTTGAAGGATCAAGTGCTTTGTTTTCATACCACCACTGTTCTTTTTAGTTAATGGTCTTACATTCATGAGTGTGTAAAACAACCTTTGATTCGCAGTATTTTATTAATTAGTTATTTAGAGAGGATGGCATGTTTATAATCCCAGAGTTACAATCCTTATGGTGTTTAGATGACTGAATGCCCTCGAGACACCTTCTGTGCTCAATGTTTTCATCTGAAGCTAAATCTGTTTTTTCTCATTTCTTTTATTGTTTGAGTTCATTTGAACCTTTCAAAGTGAGGTGTCAGATAATAGTTATACAAATCATTTTATCTCCATGTGTCTTTTGCTTCAATATGAAATGTGTTATCTCTGTAAGAGATTATACTGAGAACCCTAACACCTTCCTTTGTCGACTTTTAAGCTTCAGTGCCGAATGTACACATTCTTAGCCTTCATATTCAAGAATTTACGTGGTTTTCCTTTGTCTTTGCAGTCTGGTTCTCCAGTGAGTGGTATTGTGGATATGCTGTCTCAGAAACACTTGCAGATCAATCAGACATTCGAGGAGCTGAGGCTGATCACGCAAGACACTGAGAACGGCCTCAAGAAGCTCCAGCAGACACAGGAGTACTTCATCATTCAGTACCAAGAAAGTCTTCGTATCCAAGGTGAGAGCAAATTATCACAGGCAGTTCATAACAGAATCCACAGGATGAATATAGGCCTAAACAAACAGCACCTGAGAATATTGAGCTAATCTTAGTTTACAGTGAGAGAGACTAAAAGCTTGGTGTAAAACACAACCTTACTCGTAAATTGTCCTGTTCATAAATTGTCAATGCGATCTTCTTAAATAATCTCAGCTAGATTCCCTTTTTTCTTTATTCCCTGAGTACGTAATTCTTAAAATGAAAACAACTCTATTAACTCAGCTGTGCATCAGCTTTGGTGCAAATAAAACAACTCTTGTTTTCTTTACTTTGGCCCATCGCTATTTCGCCTTTAATGTTTGTCCTGCCATAATTGCTGAACAACCTTTACTGTTAAGATACACCTCTTTAATAAAAATAACATTATATGATGATGCAGTATGACTTGAAGGATTGACTGCCTTTCCTTGAAGTCACCTTCGAAGAAAGAAACAGACACCCACTTTGAGAGCTATCTAAGTTTTAACTTAGAACGTTTTGATTGCCAGAGACTAAATTGTATTCATTAGTTTATTTCAACTCTGTACCATGTATCTAACAGCAGTTGAGGTATTTCAAATTGTTTTCTTATAATTTTCTAACTGTCAAATATCAAGCAATATTAAAAAATTTGCTTTGAAGAAATGGTAATTTCCCATCAAATAGCGGCTGCGAATTGCACACCTTGTAAACACTAATTGTGCATGGTTCGGTATTCACTAGGTGTACAATTTTAACCAAATTCCTCTTTGCACCCCACGGAATTGGAGATATCTTGCTGGTAGTGGATTTTATTCACGGTTCCTAGGTGCACAAAAAAATCATGTGTTTTATCTTTCCCAGTGTTCAACAGGCTTAGTATGGTAAAATGTGTAAATATTTGCTCCTCTCGATGAAAAAGTTTATTGTGTAGCATATTTTTTTCAATAAAAAGTAGAGAAAGGTGTGCTGTTATTTCAAAGCTTCGCAGTTGTTTATGCTTTTTGAAATGGAGCGAGAATAGTTGTAGAAATTGCAGTTGGATGCTGTTGTTTTTGGAATCGCTGGCAATTTACTCTGCCCGTCTGTTCCTAGGAGAATTCATGACTTAAAGGTCAGTAATTTCCTGTTGTTAATAATCATGTAAGATAATAGTGCCCACTGCCCAAATAAAATGTTCCCTTAAAAGAAAACTCTTCCCTAAAATGGTGCAGACTCTCTTTATGGTTCTTTCCGATTTGTAAAGGTCATCAGAGCTATGTGATGCTGTAGTAGAAGCATTATGCAGAGCTAACATTATAAGCCTCTTATACTGCAGCATGTGATTTTTTTGAGAAATTGTATGTAGTTAGAAAACCCCCACATTTCACTGGAATGGCGTCATCCCTGTGATTGCAGGGCTTCTACACGTTAGGCGAGGTGCAGCCTGGTTAGGGTTAGTCTGCCAGAAAGAGTACATATAGTGCATTTCTGCAGGTTTTGCCTGGGGGGGGGGGGAGGGGGTGAGCTGTGTATAGATTGAAATAGTGACTCCTGTTCCACTTTTTACTTTTGTTCTAGAGTTAACCATGATTTTAAACACACCTGTGAGATACAGATGGTAGGTTGCACAGAGGAGGAGATGTAGTAGAATGCCCAAGCTAAGTTAGAAAGATAGGCTCTTAAATGAGACAAGAACGGTTGAAAATTTTAAATTTACTGAAGGGGCCACCTTGTAATCACCACTGTGACCGAACACCTCATTGTTGGTCTTGTTCAGGAGCCCTATTGCCATCACACAGCACATCAGAGATAACAAAAGTAGCAAAGCTAGCTTTACTAATGGGACCTACCTGTGTTATTGACAGGGCAGTGACATTGCTCACAGAGACCACAGTGTGAAGTTGAAGGCTTCAGAAAGCAAAACTCTGTGATTTAAATGCATATTCCAAAATGTTTGTAGCTGTTGATCTTCTCTCAATTTCTAAAAGACCAGTTATTAAAGGACGTTGGTGATCTGCACAAAACAAATAGGGTTTAAGCGACAGGATGAAGACAAGACAATTGTTCAGCAGGCACAGGCCAGAGCTCATATTCAAGCAAAGTTTATGTCCCTCAAGCAAGGGCAGAAGCTTGACCAGAGAGGTGCAGTAATCTAGCAAAGAAACCTAGTAGATTTGTTGTTCAAGTCAGAACTGTAAATGAGGACTTTGAAGAAATAATTAAGTCTCTCCAAGGTCCATTTCAAGGAGTTCTACAGATTTTTCTGTTGGAGTTGAAACAGCTACAAGTGTGTGAAAAGAAACAGCAGTTAAGAATGATGAGGCCACAAATATGTTGGCCAAAATGCCTTTTTGAAGTTGATGGAAAAGAAACAGAAATTCAGGTGAGTATTCCAGCGCTAGATGGTTGATCTGAACCCACACATTTTTGCTTCTCCTGGGGTTGGTGCCAAAGTTGTTGACATAATTGTTGCAAACTCCACTGATCAAGGGTTACTAATGGGCAGGGAGAGAAGTATACAAGTCCTTTTGAAATATTTATTAGTAATTTGAATGGAAACTGATAGTACTTCACATATCCCAAATACAGGCTAAATATATTCAGAATCTGCACTTGAGTGCTGCATCAGTTGAGGATGTTGGAAGCTGAACATCTAGCACAATATAGCACAACCTACAACACATGACTCCACTCAACACCATCCAACAACAAACTATACCGTTGTAAAACCTCATGCTGCCAGGAAGAAGAATCCTAGCATGACAGACAATCAGAAGTTTGGATAGACAACTCCTTAGCCAGAAAATGATAATAATTAATACTTTGATGTTCCTTTGCCTTAGGTTATATCCCCTTCTACAGGTCTGCAAGGCCAGGTCTACCACAGATGAGCAATCTATCATGCTTCTGTTCGAAACAGTAGGGTTCTATAGCATTGGATCTTTCATAGATTCACATGCTTGAATTATTCCTTGACAATAGGCTGAGATCCCTTGGTAGCCATTCTTAACATAGCAGTGTACATACACAGTAAAATAACATAGACTACTTGCAAACAACCAACATTATCGTAGGACTTTGAACTCTGGCTTGAAATCTAACTCCCTTGGCCAGGGATCAGTGAAAGGTGTCGCTTTAGTTCCCTCTAGGAAGGCACATTACAGCTTGTAAGCTGTAAAGAATCTGTCCAAGGCTTCTATTCAGAGACCCTTATGACCTCTAACAAACAACCCTATATGCCTTCCACTAAGGCTCAGACTCCTGGTTATGGTGGTTCTTCTGAGACATCAAGGCTTTCAGTAAGTTGGGGGTCCTCTCCTTTTCCCTCAGATTCAGTTCCCTTATCAACGATAGCCCCTTTGATAACTCCAGTGTCGAAGACCAAGTGTATACACTATCAGACGTTTACTACATAGTCGCCAACAATGAACATCAGGCCTCACCATCGTCCAAGCTTACCCAGTCGGTGGCAACTCTGACAAAACCATTTAACCACTAAGAAAGCCTGTCTCCATCAACGACAAAGTTTGCCCCATCAGTTATGAAGTCCATCCTGTCAACGATGTTGTAGGAAGCTGGCTCTCTATATACTATACCAAAATGAGGTACAGTGTGCAGAGAGTCCAGTGGTTCCCCAGAGGCTTTACAGAGGCCAAACTAGATAATACTAATGCTCTCTTTTGTGGTAGTGTGGGCGGGCAGTTAGGCGTATCAGAGGGTAGTGTTAAGCATTTGTTGTACACACAGTGGTAATAAATGAGACACACACTCAATGAATAAACCCTAACCAATTTATAAAAATAATACTTGCTTGTATTTCTTTATAGAACCGCAGAACTTCGTCATAGGTAAATACGTTTTTCAATAGAAATTCAGCTTAAAAAATAGACACTTAGTGCAATTTTCAGACTTAGCAGTGTTAACCTACGGGAGGAAGAAAACATTCAGCATCCATAAGGATAACATCAACTTAAAAGACCAGTCTTCGGAAGTTAAGGTCGGTATTGGGCAAGGTTCAGTTCAGCACCAACAGTGCACACTCAGCGGCACAGGGGCGGCCGGGTGCTGGTTCGAGGTCAGGCGCCCAATACAAATTAGTGGGGATTGGGGGCAATCAGTCAGAGGCTCCTTACAGGTGAGTAGCAGTGGCGGGGGGGGGGGGGCTGCCTCCAGGGGTTGAAGCAAACACTGGACGAGGCCCAAAGCAGCACCAACACTAGACAACTAGAAGCACAGGGGCGGCCGGGTTCAGGGTGCCAACGCAGCATCGGGTGCCCAATGCAAGGCAATAGAGAATGGCCAAATCGAACAAGGATGGACGGTTGCAGGGGTGCCTTTTGGTGTCGGAAACAGCAGGTCGCAGTTGGGAGGGTCTCTGTGCAGAGGCTTCAGGCGTCCATGAGAGGTCAACTCACGGTGGACTCTGACGCACTGGGGAACCTTGCTGGAACTGGTGGGCAACTTGGACTCGGGCTGGAGGCGTCTGGTGCAGAGGTGGAACCAGGTGCAGGCTTCACCGTTCTTTAGGTCACAGATTCTTTATTTTGAAGATGGTTGCTTGGTGAACAGGTCCGCTGTTCTCGGGAGTCTTGATCTTTGTTGAAGGCAGTCAGTCCTTCCTGAGTTCTGGAGGTCGCTGGGCTGCAGGACATGTTGTTTTTTTTGTGTATGATTGTCAAGGGCTGCAGCCAGGTCCGTAGGGCTGGGACCAAGTCAGTTGGTTTCTGCATTCTTCTCTTCTGGTGCAATTGTGTAGTGTCTGGCTCTTCTTAGGTCGTCAGGAACTAAAGTTCAGGGCTCGGGGGGGGGCACCTATATACTACATTTAGGGGCATTTAAAGGGAGTGCCAGGTAGTAGTCAATTGGCTCCCTAACTTAAGGGTGACTACACCCTCTAAATTCTCACCCCATGTGGGGCGGGTGCATATCCCTGATTGGAGGAGTTCCACCATCTTCAAGATGGTGGGCTCTGAAAAGTGTACTTCACCTCGCCTCCAGCAACTGAGGGATGGAGTTGGCAGAGGGGGGCACACCTCCTATTCTTTCTATGTTTTTCCGCCTGTCCTCCCGCCAAAAAGGGGGTGAGAACAGGAAGGAGGCCTGCTCCCTCTAACAGGAGAGGCTGGGGTCGTATTACAAAGGCGGCAAGGCCTTTGAAGCTCCCTGCCACGGATGGTTCTTCCTGACCAGAGGGAGGTGTAAACACCTCCACCCAGGAAAGACATTGTCCTCGGCCTCAGAGTGCACAAGCACTCTCCCCATGAGGTCAGAACACTGTCTGGTGGTAGCAAGCTAGCTCAGGCCAGTCAGTGACCACACTAAAAATCGGTAGGTTTCAGGGGACTCCTCTAAGAGGTCCTCTGTGTTCACTTTTACATAAATCTGATACTGGAATCAGTGCAGGTTTATTATATTGAGATGCTTGGTACCAAACATCCCATATTTCAGTAAAGCCATTATGGAGCTGGGGAGCTCATAATGACGAGTATCCAGCCCATGTACTTACTATGGTTTCTCTAGTCACTTACAGTATCCAGGAATCAACAAGGATATTATTGCAGGGGCATATCTGCTCATGCAGATATGCCCTCACAGGAGATAAAGTGTACCCTGCCTTAGGACTAAGGCCTGCTAGAGGGGTGTCTTAGCTATATCTCATGCAGTGTCTATGGGCATAGCCAACACAAGGAGATGATGGACAGAGTGCTGAAACTTTTCAGACACTCACACCAGTCACAGATCTGGGGTGAATCCATCATCGTTCTTTAGCTCACTTCACCACCTCAGTTCAGACCCAGCTATATGCAAATCAGTCTTGACCCTGTGCCTCATGGGAACAGTCCAGCACAAACTACCAAGCCAGGTCTTCCCTGAACTAGAAACAAGCATCCTGGGACAGGTTTCGGGGTAACACCCCTCATCAGCCAGGCTAGGTTGAATCCAGTGGCAAAGTGAGCAAGGGACCCACGTCTGGGCATACCCTGCCAAATTAGGGCGAACAAAGCAAACACAAGGAGATGATGGACGGAGCGCTGAAACTTTTCATACACTCACCCCCAGTCACAGATCTGGGTTGAATCCATAATCTTTCTTTAGCTCACTTCACCACCTAAGTTCAGACCCAGCTATATGCAAATCAGTCTTGACCCTGTGCCTCATGGGCACAGTCCAGCCCGAACTTCCAAGCCAGGTCTTCCCTGAACCGGAAACAAGCATCTTGGGACCGGTTTCGGGGTAACACCCCTCATCAGCCAGGCTAGCTTGAATCCAGTGACAAAGTGAGCAAGGGACCCACATATGGGCATACCCTGCCAACTTAGGGCGAACAAAGCAAACACAAGGAGATGATGGACGGAGCGCCATCAATTGTTCTTTTTGCATTGTTTTGATTTGTTCTGCATTCCGTCCATCAATTGTGTGTCTTTTGCTTCCTCGCCCTAAGTGCGCCAGGTATGCCCAGACGTGGGTCCCGTGCTCTCCATGCCACTGGAGTCAAGCTATCCTGGCTGATGAGGGGTGAAACTCCGAAAACGGTCCTAGGATGCTTGTTTCCAGTCCAGGGAGGACCTGGCCTGGCAGTTCGGGCTGGACTGTTGCCATTGGGCACAGGGTCAAGACTGATTTGCATAGGGCTGGGTTCAAAGTAGAATGGCATGGGGAGCAAACAAACAATGGTTTTAGGCCCAGATCTCTGTACTGGGGTGAATGTATGACATTGTTCTGCATTTTGTCCATCAATTGTTCTGTTTGCATGTGTCTATGGGCATGGCACTCAGGGATGTGTGCCATGTCGTCTCCAGTTTTGTCTGCACCAAGACACGCAGGCTGCAGTGGCAGTGTGCATGTTCTTGGTGAGGGATTCTTCAGGGTTGTACAATTTGTGCTGCATCCATTAGGGACCCTTTTTAGCCACAGGGCCCTTGGTACCAAGGGTAGCTTTTTCTAGGGACTTATATGTGAACTGAAGGGGTGCCAATTGTGGAACAAAAGGTACAGTTTAGGGAAGGAGATCTGGAACAGGGGATCTGGTTGACAGGGACCCTGTGCACTTCCAGGCAAAATTACATCATTTTCCAGGCAAAAAGTGGTGGCTAACCATGTCCAAAAGAGTCACTTTCCTACAGAAGTTATCTATCCTGTCGACGACATTGTTTGTCCGGTCGATGACCAAGTCCCATCGACAGTGAAGTCCACATATTAGACAACAGTTATTCTGTTGACAAGAACTACTTTATTGACAATTCCCTCAACAACTAATATGATAACTTCATCGACAGTGGCCTCCTCTTGTACCTTGGTTCTGCTAGAAAGCCCTATTTTCACAACTTTATCCTATTTGCTAACAACATCTTCAATACGGATCTCCAGAACTGCCACCAAAAATTCTGTATAACTTCATCATCATGAAGTGATTTGATTGCTTCAACCAGTTGTACCAACTGTTGTACAGCAAAATTCCCCAGTACCGGAACCTGAACCACATGACATTATGCAAGATATGACCTCAGACGGCAATTATTACAGCCAGCATCAAAAGGATGATTCAAGAAGGTAAGATAATGTGCTTCAAGACAAAGAATAGGTTGATTATAATTAAGACTCCCAGTTTTCCTTTTTTACTGATTTTTGCAGATCAGTACAGACAGAAAAAATCAATTTTCCGGTCTGTATTTATTTTTAAATATGGTTAAATGTGGAAAATAGATTTTCTTTTAGAAGATTGGCACTACTTTTGATCATGAGTGGTAGGTCAATAGCTATGCAGATTGATGATAGAGGAGTTAAACATTCTTAAATCTTTCTTAATAAAGCTTAAATAACTTCAGTAGAACAGCTGTTTAAGCTGTTATTCAATACAAGTGGTTTCAAATTACCGTATTGTAATGTAAATGTGTAAAACCCATTGGCCACTCGAACATGAGTAAACATTTGTTGGGTAAATAAATGTGGAAATATACCCATTGTGGCTTCATTTGTTACACTAAGCACAAAATAAATACGGATAAATGCAAATAAAATAAGCAAAACATAAATATGGATAAATAGAGACGGAAATGCCAAATAAATAAATGGCATAACACTGGGAGCCCTAATTATATTCAGCTGAGTATTTATGTTTAAGTCCATTCTTTACCTAGCACACTCTCTGCCCATTTATATATATATTGCTCCCACAGCTTGATTGACTAGGCATTGCAAAATTTCAATCTTCAAATAGCATCTTTGGGGAAAACCTCTTTTCTTTTCAATTTCTGTGAAAAGACAAAATAATCCACAGGGTCTAATCCTATTCTAAACTATCTTTGGAAGAAAGATCGGTCATTTATGTGGAATCCGAAATAAGGTGCCAACTCTGTAGCTCATTTAAAAAAGAAATATATGGCTCCAGTTTCGGCACCCACATACAACCAGCAACACCATGCGTTGTTCCTCCAGATCATAAAGGCAAATGACTAGGTGCTGAAGGGTAGGACAGGCGATGTGTTTTCAGCAACATCTGTCAAGACACAGAATACAACTGCTAGTTTTGTCGATGTACAGTACACAGTTCTGCCCATTGCTCACCTTTTGGAATTTTGCTAGATGATTGTAGGCAACAGGCCAATCCTACCCTTAAAGAAGCAAAGTATACATCTTCAGCCCTTATTGATGTCTCTCTGGGTGCATCAAATACTGGGTTTTGCCATTTCGTGATAGGAGTTGTTTTTTGAAGATGTGGCTGGCTCTGATGTAAATTCTTTCGAAAGGAGGTCAAGTCTAGAGTGCTAAACATACCTTGTGATTGGTATCACTGATTTGCAAAACATGTGGATGATACCTTGCAGATGATCAAAACAGATGCTGAAACTGTGATATTTCTTTGTGTATTTCACCACCGACACAATTTTTCATACTTCAAATGTCAGCCTTTGGGCCAAAGAGATACCAGGTGGGATAATTCAGGAATTCTTTAATTCATGTGGACAAGACCTACTGTTCCCAGACTCAGTTCTCATCTCAATATGAACAAGCATTGGCATAGCCAATAGGTCTCGCCTTTGGGACCTTATAAGTGTTTAGCCATGCAACACTTGATGTTGTTGCACCAAGGATATTGTGCTGGATAACTAAACACTTATAAGGTCCCAAAGGCGAGACCTATTGGCTATGCCAATGTATATACTGCTGGTGGACCTTTACAGCATTATATACCTGTCAAATTCTCACAGTCCTTTAAGCAACTTAGTTTGTGGTACCATAAAAAACAGACTGCCTCACTTTAGTGCACTGAATTCGCTCCTACACAATAGATCTGAAGGTAGGGACTGTGGATCATCTCCACCAGTCTGCGTGAGATCCCTCAGAAAAGTAACTCATAAACTACCGAAAAGTGCTGTGATGCCATACTAGTAGCTCATTGGGTGCAATATAAATGGCAATTAATAACACCATACCAACAGACCATTATCACAGGCTTAATCTTTAAATAGCAGCTTAAAAACATTATGTAGTCTTGAAACTCAACACCTGTTTTTTATTTTATTATTTTTATTTAATGGAATATTTTTGTAGCCTGGTCGTAGCCGGGGAGCAATTTTCATAAGTCTTGGTTGTATGTGTAGGGTGCACTTGCATAGAAGGCATTTACAAAATTCTCAAAATACATAGAGCAGGAGAACAGAGAACCAACATGTTCTCTCCAAGTGCAAGATAGCCTAAAAGGTGAAAAACGTATTAATCAAGTGATTGGTTGTAATAGTATCAGGCGCTGGATTCTTTTATAACGTGTGAATGCACACCAGCTGTTCAACGGAGCCTCTGTCGACAAAAGGATGTATAAAGGTAATGTAAAGGATTGCAAGGGCGAGAAAAAAATATATAAACGTGCGAATAGCTCACACTGTTTATCGTGAAAGACAAATAATCTGTTTAAAACAATGCAACATAGAACACATTTAAAATAGAAACATTAAAATGCAAACGCTACTGAAATGCAACAGAGAGCACAGGATACTTAACCCCTTCGGTGCTCATGACGAGCTCAGCTCGTCATGCTGCGCAGTGCTCGTGTGCGCATGACGAGCTGAGCTCGTCATGAACCCGTTCACTCAATGAAACGCCCCGCACAGGGCGAAAATCGGCCGCGCACGACCTTCACTAGCAATCACAAAGGAAACTATCGTAAACAAAACAAACAAATTAAAAACACTTTGAAGCAGGATTCCGGCTCAAATGTAAATGCACATGCTTTTAAAAAATAAAAATGCGGGATAACTTCCGGACTCTTATTGGTAAAAGTGACACGGGTAGTTAAAATAAAAATTCTAATACATTTGCGCATGGTATATGGCTAAATCAATACGAGTCCTGCTGTTTCAGGAATGGTCGGTCAGCCTACTTCAGTAGCTCATTTGCTCCTAGTCAAATAATTTGTGTGACTTTACAGAACCTTGGGGATCCCGCCAAAACACCTGAAACGTAGATAACATATTAAGCTCATCTTTTATAGCTGTACTGCGAGCTAGTCAATGACAACGGCAGCGCCTCAGTCTTCCAGGAAGTAAAAGTCCTGCTGCTCTGGAACAGTGCCAAACCCTCACACACCCCTTGAACGGAGCAATAGGAGGCAGGCGGCTCAGCGCGCGCACGAAACCGAGGCCGGCTTTGGGTCTGGTTTAACCAGAACTTTAATTGTATCGTATTGCAGTTGTAACTAGTCAGTGAGCCATACCCCTGACGAGGAGCAAAGCGCACTAGTGACAGTTAGGCTACCATTTTCCAAGATGCGATGGCGTTGTGTTGAACATGTTCAATTTGATTCATATTAAAATTATGAAGATTGCAAATTTACATTTGACACCGATGTTTTTATAAATAAGCAGACTGTTCTTTCTAAACCGCCAGCGTGGCCAAACCTCTGACAGCTGGTGGACAAGGTTGACAAATCTTCATGTAATCGCACCCAATGACTGCAATTGCATCAATTTAGTGCTTATGACCCTGAAGAGGCACCGAGGCTCTCCCGGTGGACTGGCGCATGCCCCTCTTTACACTCTGGAACACGAGAGACAGCTCCCTGGACTGAATATAAACTCTGGCGTCGCATAAAAAAAAATACTATTTTAAGTACCTCATTACTCAGTGACGTGGGGATGAATGACACACTGACTGCTAATGAGGTTGTCCGAGGAACTCGACATTTAGGTCTTCGGTGTTCGTGATTCCAAAATGGTAGCTAATATAGTGTATTAGTTAATTAAAACCATAAACATGTACAAAGTGTGCATCTAACATATTTACAAGTTTAAACAAGCGCGCGCGCCTCGCGCTGAAAGTAATAAAAAAAAAACAAGGGATGAAAGTAGCGCACTGCAGGCAGTGAGAAGAGGTCTCAGTCAGAGCAGCAGGGAGAAAGTGAAAGCGAACGCGCTATAAACAGCGCGCGCGACTTAGTCGACAAGGTGAGCCTGCGAGTGGCGCGCGTGCGCTTGGTAGAGCAGTCTGCTCATTTTCAAGCACTGCACTCGTGCTTGTGGCGCGCCGCTGCTCGCTCCCGCAAGGTGGATGCCGCCACAAGCACGAGTGTGTGCTTGAAAATGAGCAGAGCGACGGCTAAAGGCCCTCCTACTCAGCGCGCATAGCGCAGGCGAGACCTAAAAATGACAACCAAGGAGTTGCAACCAGCACAAAGGTGCTTTAACCAGCAGGGGCTGGGATCAAGCCAGACATACTTGACTCCGCTGTCAGCCTGCTTCTCCCATCTCCCATGCCATTGGTGGAAAAACGTATCCAATCGCATTTGATTACTGAATATTGGACATTTTAAAGTATAGTCAGCCAATTGCGTTTGTTTCCAAGCTAACATCAAACCTTCAAGGAAGGGTGCATCATCTACAGATAGAACCTCCTCTAAGAACAGAAATTATCATGCTCTTTACATGTGTGCCGTAGAGTCAGCTCAGAAAGCCCAACAATCTCCAGGCTTGTACTGAAGATTTTTCCTGATCCGCAGAAAGTCAGGGGATTAGCACAGAACACGTAGGAAGCCTAAAAGTCAAACCTGGGTTTAATGCAGAAATAAGCAAGCAAACAAAACAATGTGCAACAATTGTCGTTTCAATGGCCCATCGTTTCCGCCCAAAATCCAATTGGATCATATAATGCTTAAAAAACAGAAGTTTTACACAGTATTTATATAGGTTTTTTTGTCGCTGCAAGTCAAGAGAAATGTGAACACGTGATTGAACCTTCTTTCGGGCAAAACTAACTCTTTCAGGCTAAACTAAGTTATTAGTAGAAGGAAGGATCTTTTCACAAGAAAGAAATTTAGAAGCCCTTTAACACTTGATACTAAAACATAAAGAATCACTCACTCCACTACCTTCTGATATGCATGTTTCATGGCACCAATCCTCAAAATGAATAAAATGACTTCTAGGCTTCAGAATTAAATGAAACTTTGCAGACAGATTAAAGCTAATGTTCACTTCAGGTTAATATGAAAACGATATTGCAATTTAGTCATGAAATATATCACTACATAATAATGCATGCATGAGCATTGGTATATTCATTAAGTACTGGCATTAAGGCAAGTAAATTAATGATTCTATTTTCTCATGCCCTGTTTCTACATTTGTCCCTGAAGGGGGAAATGTGACCGCAACTTCCACAGAAACCTAGTGAATAACCATCAATAGATTGGATTACTAGAAAGCATTTGGAATCTTAATAAAGACAAAATCATTTAACTCTGTTAACATATACATTCGAAATTCGAGAGGTATTCCCAAACGACGCAACTGCGCAATGAAAGTGAAGTAAGTGAGTAAGAAGTGGGCTAGTGCTATACAATATATACATAAATAGTGACTGTGGAGGATGTTCCCAAACGACGCAACTGCGCAGTGAAAGTGAAGTAAGTGAGTAAGAAGTGTGCTAGTGCTATACAATATATACATAAATGGTGACTGTGAAGGATGCGCAATTGTTTGACCTAAACTCTAAAATAGAGTTGCAGGTGCCTGAATTTCATAATCAGTACAGTACACTACTATAGTGTCAGCATTTCAACTCCTTGAAGTTATATGTACAGGGTCATAATCAAATCGGGGAATGGCAAACACCCATTAGTTAGAACGCATGCAGCAGATGACAAACAGTAGATTCGGGAATGAATCCAAAAATCGTAGGTCTTGAAATCTAGACTAATTAAATAAAGCCTCTTGTGGTTATTGGAGAATTCTGTGGGAGAGGGTTCCTACCAAGGCCGTGGACTGCAACACAATTGTCAATCTCATTATGACACTTCCTGAGGGTACGCATTAAAAAATCAATCATTCCCTTCCAGGGTAGGTGTGTCCTGAGATTTTCATCTGTAGTCTCCACTGATGATAATCCAGGCGAAGTGAACACAGTGATAGCCCAAAATCAATTTGGATCACCTGCATCAATCTAATTGTTATGCTTTCCTTATGAATAGGAATTGTGCAATTGCTTACTGAAAGCTGAGGACCGTCATACACATCCGATCTGCTTGTATGATCATTTGTACAGGCAAGCAAGCCCTTAAGTGGTGAGTGCAAAGGTGAGGACTGCTCTCAATTTCTGTACTGTGGATTCTCAGGGCAGACACTGCGCTAAAAGGTTTGAGCTCTCATTTGCTAGCCCATTCAACGAGCGGTCTCTTGACCTCTCATGAGCAAGATTTACATATAAGCATTTTAAAACTCAGAGCAGTCAGACTTGGCTTGAAAATTTTCTTATTGCTAATCTCTTACCCAGAAATACTCATCAGTGCAGACAATTGGACTACTGTCTATTATATCATAAAACACATTTGCCTTCATTACCTCCGTCGGCGTCTTCAAGCCTTCCAATATATATTTCATTGTTATCACCTATTGATTATAATCAATGAATTAGCATCATTAGTTATAGAGAATATCATGTTTACTTGAGAATATGTTCAGCTGATAGCAACATTACATTGTACTTATATCAAGTTGTCCCGCTGTATGTTCATGAAATGAAATTCTGTCAGATCTATCACAAAAGATGATTGTGAATAGTTAAATGGATAGTCTTCTAATGACAGGTTAGCTTTCTCATGAATGGTATAGCAAATAAATATTTTTGCTATTTTGAATATAAAATATATTAGATCTCGACTATGTCTGTATTAAACTCATCAGTAATGTTTTCTTGGATCAAGTTACCAATGTGCAGTATTATGCCCGCAATTCAAATATGCAATTTCTTGCTCAAGATACATTTCTAACCTGCTACATTTCACCACCATTCAACATCACAGACCATGCCGGCGTCGAAACACAACTCGACGTCGAGGCAATTTTCACAAGGGCGAGCATCAATTCGACGCACAGCGTCAGAGGCTTCCTCTCATTCATCTTCAGAAGGGCAGATGTCTACTCATCAACCAGAAGTGCCTGAGACCCCGATTAACCTGTCGCTGCGTTGGCTGGAAAGCATCCGCAAGTGTCCTGTACAACATAGTCCAAACTCACAGTATTCACGTATCTGCACTCTGTCATGGTCTTCTTCGCAGACACAATCTCCAAGGCCAATCTCACAGACTGCGGCTCCTCCAGCTGGTCTGCAACAGAACAGCTCAACTAGATCCCCAACAAGATCCAGGATACCTAGGGAGAGTAGACCTCAGCGTAGAACCAGGTCACATACGAGGAGTAGATCTCGACGCAGGACCAGAACAAGATGCTCCACACCTGCCCGGAGATCTAGGCGTTCTAGGTCACGTCAGCGCAGACGTAGATCTCCTACCTGGTCTACATCTACAAGATCGTCAATAAGGGAATACTCACCCCCGCTTATGGACACTCCAACAGCAAGAGTATCCCCAATAGATGACTTGAACATGTTTAATGAGGTATTGGTTTGGGTCACTGCTAAGTTGAACATTGATACTGCAGTACCCACAACATCCTCATCCGTCATTTTTGAGATTTTACACAATAGGTCATCATTGAGGCCCCTGCTTCCTTTGGTCCCAGGTCTGCTCCAACCAGTGATGGACCTTCTTCTAACTCAGGCCTCCCTATGAGCAGCTCCTGCTAGGATCCTGAATAAATAAAAGGCTCCAGATCAGGATCCATTATTCCTGAGAACCAGCCTGCCACCGGATTCTATCATCATAGCCGTCGCCAATAGGATACACTACATCATAGCTTCCTAATCAGTCCCTCCAAATAAAGACAGTAAGCAGATGGATGTCTTGGGGGGGGGGGAGGGGGAAAGATGTGTGGCACATCTTTCTCTTTTATGAAGGTGGTTAGCTCATCAGCATTGCTAAGGAGATATGACAGGTCTCTCTTCTCTCTGGGACTCGCTGTCCAGGTTTACAGAAAAGTTACCCAAGGCAGGCAGGCAGAACTTCCAGAAGATACTACAGGAAAGGAGCCTGGTCTGTAACCAGGCGATTGCTGCGGACGCTTCTGACCTGGCTGCGCTTGGATATTCTCATGGAATCTGTGCCAGACATTCATCATGGCTTCGACTTGCAGGCCTTAAGCCAGAGGCACAACAGTGCATCCTTAACCTTCCGTTTACTGGAAATTCGCTAATTGGTTCTCACACAGATGACGAAATGGCCAAAATGAAAACAGAATTAGACATACTCAAGGCCGTGGGTCTAGAAAAACGGAAGGACTTCCATCGATGGTACAGGCCTTATGACAGATGCCCCTGTCAACAGAGGGTTCAAACCTTTCACTGGATTCTGCGTTATCAGCAGCACCAACTAACCCGGTCTCAATACCAACCCCGCAGCTCAGCACGGGGACGAGCAGCTAATCGTCAACCAGCAGCTTCCTCCAAAACGCCAGCCAAACAATTAGTTATCGCTTCCCCGTCTCTGTTATCCACTCCAATGGGGAGGATGTAGGAGGCTGGCTTAGTATATGGTGCACACTTAAAGGAGTGATGCACCTTGCACTAATCCAGGCAACCCTTATGGTGATTTTAGTGGTCTTTGATAACCTTTGAAAGTTCTCAAAGTGGTAACTATGGAGAGCAGCCTTCGGGCTTATCTTGAAGGAATGTAAAGCAGCTTGTTTTTCCACATTTAATCAGTAGTGTAGATTAGATGAAAAAGAACCACACTGTGTATGAAAAATAAGTCTATTTATTACACAACACAATCACTAACATGTTGTTATATCTCCTAGCCGGGGATAATAATACAATACACATGAAAATACTTGAGAAATCAGGTAAGTAGCACAAATATACACTGGTCTTCAAGGGGAGACCAAACCATATACTATAGAAGTGTAATGCAAACTGTGAAGAAGAACGGGACTTGGACCAAATGACTCAGAGGAGCTGGGAGAACATGGAACCACCCAAGGTAAGCACCCGGGAACCCCACGGAGGCTGTGTGCAGAGTGGAAACACAGCTGCGTGCCCAATGGAAGTCAATGGAAAAGGACCCTTGCCAGAGGACCCTGAAGAAACCCTTTGGAGGGCGGCAGGTTAGAGAGCCACCCCACTCGTGGATGCCCCTAGAACCAGGTTACCTGCACCAGGGAAGCTGGGTGCCTAGGGGTGAAGTGACGTTGGAACCTCCCATAGATGATAATGGAAGGCTTGGGAAGAAAGGCCACTAGAGACTTCTAGGAAGATGTCCAGTGGAATCCAAGGATGGATTCTTGAAGAGGAGAACCTACAAGCATAGAGAACAGAGTCTATGCCACTCAGAGATGACCAGGAGGCACAGAAGCACAAATCCCACCCTTGGGAGGGAGCTCAGGAGTGTTGACGAAGACCTTGTTGCTGCAGCTGTGGGAACCAGGCAATGCTGAAGAAGACCAGGAGCCGTCCCATGTCGGTGTCTAGGTGGTCAGTGTTCGACGGGAGCACCAACAAGCCTTCGTAGCCACATCTGGTGTGGAAGACGACAAGATGCAATTGTTGGGACCTGCAAGGTTCAATTGACTCGCCAAGTGCAGGAAAGTCAGAGCAGGCCCGAGTAAGCAGGGAGAGGACCCTTGAGAGGACCCAGCGGCCAAAGGCAGAGGAGTTGCAAGAGGACCTCAGGCAGCTCACCAAAGATGGAGGCCCATGGAGCAGAAAAAGCCATGAGGACCCTTTACTTGGCACGAAGAGATGCTGGAGGCTGGATTTTCTTGTAGCCCAAAGGCCTATGGAGTACAGAGCCAACAAGCCTTAGCAATGCCAAGTCGACGTGGTGCACAGGGGTTTGGTCCCAGCGGTTCCAACGAGGGATACTGGCCTCAAACTTGCTGAGAGGATGGGTCAGGCCTCGAGAGAGTTGTAGAACCACCACCTGTGTTGCTGAGCCTTTCAAAGTTTGTGGGGCGTCAGAAGCAGCAGACTGGTCAGCTTCGTTGCGGCGCCTGCAGATGCAGGGGTGTGACTCGTTCACTCCAAGGGAGATTACTTCGGATGTTCTTGATGCCCACAGGTCTGTTGAAGATCCTGGATGAAGCACAGGTACACACTGCGAAGAAGACTTGCAGAACAGCGAAACCAGGAGCAGCAGGAGTCTTCCTAGATGCAGTCTCGGTTGCAGGCGAAGTCCAAGTATCAAGACGGTCGAAGAGTGACATGGTTTCAGTCTTGTCCCGCAACGAATCTGAGGACCCACCCACAGGTAAGTCCTTAAGTACCCAAGGGAAGGGTTTGAACAACTCAAGGGTCCCTCCCAGAGGAGGGGCTGGACAGAGGGGAAGATACTCACATGTCCTTTGTCCAGTTTTGTGCCAGAGCGGGAGCCAAGGGCTCCCTGAACTGGTTCAAACTGGAGTATGCAAGGAGGGCACCAAATGTGCCTTCAACGCAGTCTGGTGGCGCTGGCAAGCGCCCCCACCCCAGCCCAATACACTAAGTACTGTCTGGGTGGTGGTCACACCTCCCTGTTACAGAAAACCTGTTGTTCTACCTTCCCATCCTTGAGCTTGGCTCAGCAGCAGGAGGGCAGAATCGTGCCTGTGGTCGGCAGCAGCACTAGTTTGCTGTCAGACCCTGAAAGGCTGTTACCAGTAGTACATGGGGTACCTCAAGGGAGCCCCCCCGTACATGGGATCTTACTTCCAACACTGGAATCAGTGTGGGGGTATGATTCCAACATTATTGATACCAAACATGATCGGGTTTGGTGCATCCACTATATAGTTAGACATCTCGTAATGACTGTCCACTATATGTATTAAAATGGCTGATCGCACTATCTGAAAGAGACACGTTAGTGACAGAATCCTTACCTTAGAATATCCCCAGGCGTCAGGCTGGATCCGGAAAGTTTTGCGTAGCAGTACCCTTGCGCGTCGGTAGGCGGCGTCGTGCGGCTCCGCGTCCGTCGTCGGCGTCAGGATCGCCGGATGACGTCGCGGCCAGTACTTAGACGCCGCCCATGCGCGCTGACGTCAGTTCTTCTTTTTCCGCGCCAGTAAGCGCAGATCCGGGAAGAGCAGTGCCCTAGTCATTTTTTGACTAAATTTTTTGTGATTTTTATCACTGTTTTTTCTCGAGTCGTTCGACTTTGACGGTGTCAGTAGGGATGCCCGGCTTCAAGCCATGCGACGCCTGTGGTCGGATGATGTCGATCACGGACCCGCATCGAGACTGTCTCTACTGCCTCGGCCGCGACCACGACTCCAAGTCGTGCCCCGACTGCCGGGCCTTGCATCCGAAGGCTTTGCGAGAGCGGTCTCGAAAGCTCCTCGAGGTCCGGCAGTCGGCTCCGCGCCAACCCACGCCCCGGTCACGTGAGAGGTCGAGGGGCCGGTCGCGGAGTCCTCCTCGGTCGTCGGGGTCCAAGTCTTCGCACTCCTCCGGTAAGTCGAAGCACAAGAAGCCGAAGAAGCGTCATCGCTCGACGACTTCCCCTCGCCGGTCTCGCGACTCGGCTGAGGGTCCTGTCGGCACCGTCCCCGCGGCTCCGGGAGTGCCTGTGGAGCCGCCGTCGCAGTTACCCGCCTTATCCGGGTTCGGCGGCGACTCCGGCCGAGATACAGGAGTTCCTGTCGGCCATGGCCCGCCTCTTCGGGCCTCAAAGTCCCCCGGTGCGCCTTCGGGCCCCGCGGGCCCTTCTGGGGTGCCTACGGCGCCGCCGGCGACTCCGGACCCGGCGACGCCGGCGACGCCGGTCCCGGCTCCGGCCTCGACCCCGGCGTTGCCGCAACCCCCATTGACGCCGGTTGACCTGACGACACCTCCACCGGCGCCGATTTCACCGGTACCGTTCCCGACGCCGCCCGGGGCTCCGGGCGGCGTCGTACCCCGGTTCTCTCCGGACCCGGACACGGCGCCGGACCGGCGTCGGTCGACGCCGGCTCCGACGCCGATGCGGCCTTGGGTCCCGCATGTCCCTCCTCCTTACTTTGAACATGCTTTGGAGGACGAAGAGGACTGGGAGGGGTCTGAGGACCCTCTCACTGCCCAATGTGAGTTCGATCAGGACTGGGCTGAGGAACTTGGGGATGCCAGTGGTCTGGACACCTCTCCGGACATTGGCATGCTGTCTCCTCCTTCCGTGGCTACGGAGGAGGGAGCAAACTTTGCTACGGTGTTGCGTAGGGCAGCTGAGGCCCTGCGCCTCAAGTTGCCTACAGTGGCTGTCAGGCCTAACCTCCTGACGGAAGTGCTTCAGCCGGCGGCTACCTCCTCGGAGTCACTGCTGCCTTTCAACGAGGCACTTTCTGACGTTCTTTTGGGCACCTGGTCCAAGCCCACCACAGGGGCTCCTGTGGATAGGAACGTAGCCCGACGCCATCGCCCTGCTCTGGGCGACCCCTTGTTTCTCTCCCAACACCCCACCCCTGAGAGCTTGGTTGTCCAAGCCTCTGCTTCCCAGAGCGCCTTCCCTACCGCTCCCCCGGATAGGGAATCCAAAAAACTGGATCAATTTGGGAAGAAGGTCTTTACTTCCTACAGTGCTGGCTTGCGGTCTGTCAACACCGCTTGCCTCTTGGGCCGATATTCCCACTGTTTGTGGGATTCGGTGGTGCAGGTTCTGTCCCAGTGTCCTGAGGAGGTCCAGACACTGCTTTCCCGCGCCATTGCGGAAGGAAGGGATGCGGCAAAGTATACCATCCGATGTGGCCTCGATAGCGCCGACTCGCTGGGCAGATTGCTTGCGTCGACAGTAGCGCTGCGCCGCTACGCCTGGCTGAGAACCACTGGTTTCTCGGGTGATGTCCAAAACACTCTTATGGACATGCCCTTTGATGGGGTCGGTCTTTTTGGCACCAAGGCAGACCATGCGCTGGAGCGCTTTAAGGACTCACGGGCTACAGCCAAGTCCCTGGGCCTTTCTGCTATGCGCCCTCCGCAACAGTCTGCTTTTCGCCCCTTTCGTGGCCACGGAAGGGGCGCCCATTCACGTCCGCTGCCCGGCCACCGGCCCGCGCAGCAGGCGTCTACGCGTGGCCGAGGACGTGGCTCCCGCCGTGGCGGGTCGGGTAACCAGCGTGCGGGTCAGGCCACCACCCCGTCCGCGGCCTCCAAGCCCTCCTAGTCCTTCCTTTCAGGTCCACAGCACGCCAGTAGGTGGCAGGGTCCGCCATCACCTTCCCCACTGGCGTGCCATCACCTCGGACAAGTGGGTCTTGGACATTGTCCGAAGGGGTTACTCCCTCCCCTTCGAGACTTCCCCCCCAGCCATGCCGCCTCAATTCCACCGCATGTCGGGGGATCATTTGGTGCTTCTTCGAAAGGAAGTTGCGGCCCTCTTGGCCAAGGGGGGCCATCGAGCACGTTCCGACCCCAGAAGTAGGGCGTGGTTGTTTCTCCCACTATTTTCTGGTGCCCAAAAAGGACAAGGAGGACATGCGTCCTATCTTGGACCTCCGGAACGTCAATCGCTTCCTCCGGAAGGAGAAGTTCAAGATGCTCACCCTAGCTCAGGTCTTGACTGCTCTCGACCCTGGAGACTGGATGGTAGCGTTGGACTTGCAGCACGCATATTTTCACATCCCCGTCCTGCCGGCCCACCGGCGTTACCTGCGGTTCACGGTAGGCCTCGAGCATTTTCAGTTCACCGTGCTCCCCTTTGGCCTTACAAGCGCCCCTCGGGTGTTCACGAAAGTGATGGCGGTGGTCGCAGCTCATCTGCGCCGGGCAGGGGTTCCAGTCTTCCTCTACCTCGACGACTGGTTGTTGAAGGCGGGCTCGTCCCAGGCAGTCGTCTCCCACCTCCAGACTACGGCCGAACTCCTGCACTCGCTGGGGTTCTCCATCAACGTGCCGAAGTCGCACCTGATTCCTTCTCCACAGCTCCTTTTCATCGGAGCAGTTCTGGACACGACGCAGTTTCGGGCTTATCCTCCCGAACGGCGAGTCCAGGATATTCAGGCTATGATTCCGATCTTTCAGCCTCTATCCTGGGTTTCGGTACGGATGACCCTGAGGCTGCTGGGCCTCATGGCCTCCTGCATCCTGCTGGTCGACCATGCCAGATGGCATATGCGGGCTCTGCAGTGGGACCTGAAGTTCCAGTGGGCGCAGCATCAGGGGAATCTGTCCGATTACGTCCAGGTCTCGGAGGGAACTGCAAGACAGTTGCAGTGGTGGCTCTCGAACCGGCAATGGGTCATGGGCAGATCCCTCTCCCTTCCCCAGCCAGAGCACACAGTTGTGACGGACGCGTCCCTTCTGGGATGGGGCGGTCACATGGGAGAGGCGGAGATCAGAGGCCTCTGGTCTCCGGCGGAGTCCCGGCTCCATATCAACCTTCTGGAGTTCTGGGCGATCCGACTTGCACTCAAGGCATTCCTTCCCTCTGTCAAGGGGCAGGTAGTGCAGGTGTTCACAGACAACACCACCGCCATGTGGTACTGCAACAAATAGGGCGGGGTGGGGTTGTGGACCCTATGTCAGGAGGCTCTGCGTCTCTGGACATGGCTGGAACATCAGGGCATGCGCCTGATGGTTCAACACCTGGCAGGTTCCCTGAACGCCAGGGTGGACGAACTCAGCCGCAGGTGCATGATGGATCACGAATGGCGTCTTCACTCGGAAGTGGCGCAAGGACTCTTTCTACAGTGGGGAGAGCCTTGGTTAGATCTATTCGCCACCGAAGAGAACGCGCAATGTCATCAGTTCTGCGCGTTGGAATTTCCAAGGCGGCACTCGCTCGGCGACGCTTTTCGTCGCGAGTGGAGTTGCGGTCTGTTGTACGCTTTTCCGCCTATACCACTTCTACCCAGTGTTGAAGAAGATTCGGCGCGACCGGGCCCAAGTCATTCTTGTGGCTCCGGACTGGGCTCGAAGAGTTTGGTATCCCGAGCTACTCAGTATGAGCATCGATCCCCGATCCGTCTGCCTCTTCGGGAGGATCTTCTGTCACAGCAGCAGGGGACGGTCCTCCACCCGAACCTGTCCAGTCTCCACCTCCTTGCGTGGAGATTGAGCGGCGGCAGTTGATTCCTTTCGACTTGCCTCCCGAAGTTTGTGATGTGATTCTGGCAGCCAGGCGTCCCTCCACTAAGGTGGTATACGCCTGCAGGTGGAACAAGTTTGTGGCATGGTGCACAGCAAAGGCTGTGAATCCCCTTTCTGCCCCTCTTTCTGAGGTTCTTCTGTTCCTTCTTTCTCTGGCCCAACAGGGTTCTGCCCTGGGTACCATCAAGGGCTATCTTTGTGCAATCTCGGCCTTCCTCAGGCTTCCTGATCAGCCCTCCCTTTTCAAGTCCCCTGTTAACAGGTTTCTTAAAGGCATTACACACCTCTTCCCTCCTGTTCCGTTTGTAATGCCTCAGTGGGACTTGAACTTGGTTCTTACCTTCTTAATGTGCGCTCCCTTTGAGCCTTACTGCTTTTCACATTGGGCAGACCATCACTTTGCCCACCTTCTTTCCGCCTCCGCATCCTTATAGAGAGGAAGAGAGGCTCCACCGTCTGGACCCAAAACGTGCGCTTTCGTTTTATCTCAACCGCACACAGCAGTTCCGGGTGGACGACCAGCTCTTTGTTGGCTACGTGGGCGCCAAAAAAGGTCGGGCGGTACACGAGCGGACCATCTCCCACTGGGTCGTCTTGTGCATCAAGGCCTGCTATTCTTTGGCTAAGAGGGAGCCCCCTGTTGGGCTGCATGCCCATTCCACCAGGGCGACAGCCGCCACCACGGCTTTGGGACGTGGTGTCCCATTGCAGGACATTTGTCAGGCAGCTACGTGGGCCTCGCTGCACACGTTTACCAAGCATTACTGCCTTGACAGCCAGGTCCGGAGAGACTGCTTCTTTGGACGTTCTGTTCTCCGAGACTTCCTCGTTTGATCTTTTTTCGCAGACCCACCACCGGGGTTGGTATTGCTGGGGTATCTAGTCTAAGGTAAGGAATCTGTCACTAACGTGTCTCTTTCAGATGCACAAGTTACTAACTTGTGTAACGATATATCTGTAAGAGACAGTAGTTAGTGACAGATTCCTTACCGCCCCACCCATCCTCCCCGTTCTGCGAACTGATTTCTAGGGTTAAGGACATCCCTTTCAGAGCCCTAGTATTTTTTCAGACACCAATGTCAGCTTCTTGCATGGCTCTGCGTTCCTGGCGCGGAAAGTCGTGTACAGAACTGACGTCAGCGCGCATGGCCGGCGTCTAAGTACTGGCCGCTACGTCATCCGGAGATCCCGACGACGGACGCGGAGCCGCACGACGCCGCCTACCGACGCGCAAGGATACTGCTACGCAAAACTTTCCGGATCCAGCCTGACGGCTGGGGATATTCTAAGGTAAGGAATCTGTCACTAACTACTGTCTCTTACAGATATATCGTTACACAAGTTAGTAACTTGTGCTACAAAGCCTGAAGAATCAACCCCAGGGTTTGTAAGGGTGTCCTGCTCATGCAGGGTACCCTCTCACTTAATACCAAGCACCCTGCCCTCAGGACTGAAAGGCCTGCCATGGGGATGACTTCTAGGTTTTAAGTGTAGTGACCTCAGATATAAGGAAACGTATATCTGTTGTGAGAGGTGCAAGCAGTAACTCACACTGGCTGCAATGGCAGGACTGTAGTCACAGTTTGAGTGGTCTCTCAGGGTCTCTCAGGGGTGATACAATACATGCTGCATCCCATGTGAGACCCCTGGTGTACCTATGCCCTGGCTACCTTAGTACCATATACTAGGGACTTACAAGGGTACACAAGTAGCCAATTGTGGATGTACAACACTACTTACCATGGTCAATTTAGGGAGGAAGCACAGTGACTGGCATCCTGATTAGCAGGATCCCAGTCAGACTAGTCAAAGAAACATACTGACACCAGCAAACAGTGGGAATAACCATTAAAGCAGATCCTACTTTCCTACAGTAACCATGAAAGCAGATCCTACTTTCCCACATGGGAAGTATCACTAGACAACTGGACGAGTGGCGATCCATCACCAGCGACAACTAGGTCTTAAATATTGTACACAATGGGTACTCACTACAGTTCAAGTCCCCTTCCTCCCGCTGTTCTACCTTTAAAAGCCTCATGCCACCAGTGAGGTTCACTGACAGAATATCGACCACAAAAATATAGATGTAAAAAATATCGAGGTAAAAATATAGAATGCAAAAATATTGACTCCCTATACTTAAACAGGTAAGTAGAAAAATATCGAAAAATATATAGTTCACAATAATATAGTTGTATTAAATAATGAATTTAAAATATATATAATTTAAAATACTAAAATAAACATAAATTAAATACTACCTTTAATTTATAAAAATAATTTAATTAAATGTATATTTGAACAAATACAACAAATAAACTTCTTTTGAAAAATGTAAACACATATATAAAAACTATAAACTATTATTTTAATCAACAATATAATTTAAAAAAATCTTAAATAGCATAATATTATCAAAATTATATGTAAACATATTTAAATATACCAAAAACATAAAATATTAAAAAAGGGAAGCAATTTAATTTAAAATACAAATCAAACACACATATTTTACAATTTAATTAAAAATAAGCTAAAAACAAAAAATATTGCAAATTATATTATAATAAATCAAACACATAATTATATAAATTGCAACATATAATAAATTATTACAAATTAAAATAAATATATATATATATATATATACATTTCCCACCACATTAAAAAGAAAACATTTTTATACTAAATAAATATAAAAATAATTACTTCCAACTAAAACACAACAGTAACAAAATATTTTACACCACAGAAAAATAAGATTTACTATTCTAACTACAATAAATATAAAATTACATAAAATATAACATTACAAAATACTTCAATTTACTATTCCCACCACCCTTAACACAGCAATAAAATTTATAATTAACAAAAAAAAAGCAATTCCCACTCCAGTCAGTGCAACAGTAGGGAAAGTGTTGGATTGCGGAGGGGTAACATTTACTACTCCCACTCCACTCAGTGCAACAGTAGGGAAAGTGTTGGATTGCGGAGGGGTAAAATGTACTATTCCCACTCCTGTCAGTGCAACAGTAGGGAAAGCGCTGGATTGCGGAGGGGTAAAATGTACTATTCCCACTCCAGGCAGTGCAACAGTAGGGAAAGCGCTGGCTGGATTGCGAAGGGTAAAATGTACTATTCCCACTCCAGTCAGTACTACAGTAGGGAAAGCGCTGGATTGCGGAGGGGTAAAATGGACTATTCCCACTCCAGTAAATGCAATAGTAGGGAAAGTGTTGGATAGCGGAGGGGTAAAATTTACTATTCCTTCTCCAGTCAGTGCAACAGTAGGGAAAGTGCTGGATTGCGGAGGGCCAAAATTTACTATTCCCACTCCAGTCAGTACAACAGTAGGGAAAGTGTTGGATTGCGGAGGGGTAAAATTTACTATTCCCACTCCATTGAGTGCAACAGTAGGGAAAGTGTTGGATAGCGGAGGGGTAAAATGTACTATTCCTTCTCCAGTGAGTGCAACAGTAGGGAAAGTGTTGGATTGCGGAGGGGTAAAATGTACTATTCCCACTCCAGTAAATGCAATAGTAGGGAAAGTGTTGGATAGCGGAGGGGTAAAATTTACTATTCCCACTCCATTGAGTGCAACAGGTGGGAAAGTGTTGGATAGCGGAGGGGTAAAATTTACTATTCCTTCTCCAGTCAGTGCAACAGTAGGGAAAGTGTTGGATTGCGGAGGGGTAAAATTTGCTATTTCACTCCAGTCAGTGCAACAGTAGGGAAAGTGCTGGATTGCGGAGGGGCAAAATTTACTATTCCCACTCCAGTCAGTACAACAGTAGGGAAAGTGTTGGATTGAGGAGGGGTAAAATTTACTTTCCCACTCCAGTAAATGCAACAGTAGGAAAAGTATTGGATACCGGAGGGTAAAATGTACTATTCCCACTCTAGTCAGTTCAGCATTAATAACAAACAAAATATCTTCAACAAAATAAAAACATTTAAAAAACAAAGTAAATTAAAAAATATAAATATGTTGAAAAAAAAATATATTTAAAACTTTTAAAAAGTAAAAACATATTATAATGTTAAATACATATCACAAATACCTACAAATATTATTATAAATAAAATACAGAAATGATTTTCATACAAATAAATATTTTTATTTAGAAATTATTTCACAAAAACATTACATAAATTTAGTTTAGTAACTTCCCACCCTATAACAACACAAAACTCACAACCTGCACCTAAAAATTATTTACACTATTAATATAAATATTCATCAACAAATAAATTTTCATTAAATATTCATTAATAATTAAATATAATCAATGTACTTCCCACAATATACCCACACAAAACACACAACACAACTTTTAAATTAATAATTATTAATTTTAATAAAATTATTAATTGCTTAAAATTGATTTAGTTCCCACCCCATGCCCCTACAAAACCCAGAACCCACAACTAAAATGTACAAAGATAAATTTATTTGCACAATTAACATAATTAATGATCAATTAAACAAATATTATTAATCAAAAACCAAATTATAATTCATTGAAATTCATTAACTTCCCACCCTTTACCCCTATAATCCCCACTACCCGCACCTAAAATTGAACTTTAAAAACATTAATTACACAATTAAAATTAATTTTCAATTAAATAACTAATAGTATTTAAAAAACTAATTATAAATTGAGTACAATTAATTTACTCCCCACCCTTTGCCCCTATAAACCCAAAACCCACACCCCAAAAAATGTAATTAAACAATTAACATAATAAATAATTAATATTAATTATCAACTAATTATTAATTAAATAAAAATAAATTACTTCCCACCCTTTGCCCCTATTAACCCCACAACCAGCACCTAAAAAAATACGCAATTACCATAATGAATTATCAATTAATCAATATTAATTAACTAATTATTAATTAATTAAAAATAAATTACTTACCACCTTTTACCCCTATAAACCCCACAACCCACACATATAATGTACCCCAAAAAAATTATAAGCACACTTAACACTATTTAATATCAATTAAATAAATGTAATTAAATAAAAAATAATCATTAATTTATCATAATTAAATTACTTCCCACCCTATTCCCCTATAAACCCACAACCCGCTACAGAACTAAAAGACACAAAATTGAATTAAATTAAATGTAATACCTCATAGAAATTTAACACATATTAAAAAACATAAACAACACCTATACAAAAAAGACACAACATACATTTAAAATGTATACTAAAATACATAACTCTAATTAACAAAATCGATATTTTAAACAACTATATTTTTGCAAACGATATTAATGACGTCTATATTTTTAAAATCGATATTACTTACCTTCAAATCGATATTCTTGACAACGATATTCTTGCACTCGATATTTCCATCGCACGATATTTCCAACTCGATATTAATGTAGTTCGAATTTTTTCGCCTCGATATTCTGTCTCATTACCATCCAGTGAACCCTGCTACAGAGCAAAGTCTCCACTCGGCTTCGAAAGGAGGCTATGGATCTGGTTTCACTCTCTCAAAGGGGCGTAGGAGTTTACTCTCGCTATTTCCTCGTAAGGAAAAAAGGGTCAACCAGGGAATTCAGGCCCATTCTGGACTTACGACTGCTAAGCAAACACATACGCAAGGAGAAATTCAGGATCCTTGCTCTCAGGGGGATTGGATGTGTTTCATCGATCTCCAGGATGCCTACTTCCACATTCCAATTGGCAAGAAACATCAGAAGTTCCTGCAGTTCAAAGTGGCATCCAGACATTATCAGTACAAGGTGCTGCCATTCGGCCTGGTCAGCCCCATGCACTTTTTCGGAGTGCATTGCCCTAGTAGCAGCAGCCTTAAGGAGGAGAAGAATATTCATCTGCCCATACTTAGACTACTGGCTTATAAAAAGCTCTTTCCTGGATCTGGTGGAAAAACATTACATCATCTGCATCGAGACACTCTAATCTCTGGGTCTTCAAATCAACATTGAAAAATCAATCCAGATTTCAACTCAGAAACTTCACTATCTAAGGGCAACCCTAACACAAAAGCCACAAGTGTGTGTCCTTCGGAGTAGAGACTATCCTCTATCAGTAAGAAGTGTTACAACCTTCGCCACACTCCTTACCCAGCTGCCGAACAGATAGCGCCTCTCCTAGGATCGATGGCCTCGTGTATTTTCATTGTCCCCAATGTCAGGCTGCACATGAGACCTTTGCAACAGAATCTGGAGGACCAGTGGAATCAGTTCTCAGGCCATTGGGATGACAAGCTGAGCCTCTCACAGGCTGCAAGACAATCACTGCCATGGTAGTCTCACCGTCCAAATCTGCTGGTAGGTGTTCCTTTTCATCAGGATCCCCCTACACAAACACTGATCACGGATCAGACAAGAAGTAACAATACCACATCAACATGCTACAGCTGCAGGCAGTCCATCTAGCCATTCAAACCAGCTCTCTCCTGTTCCAAATTGACAACACAACCACGATGATCTAAACAAGCATGGGGGGGGGGTCACTCGCTCACGCCCCCTGTGTATGGAAGCGCAGGCCATCTGGTACTGGCCAAAAGCCTGAAATGTGACCGTTTCAGTGATTCACCTGCCAGGAGTCCAGAACACACAAGTGGACTCTCTCAGCCTCAATTTCCCCAAAGCGCACGACTGGTTTCGGCACGACGATGTAATGCAAGACATCTTTCGAGAGTGGGGGCATCCATGAATAGGCCTGTTTGCAGACGAAAACAGAAAATGCCCAGACTTCGCATCCAGGTACTACTGACGAGGAACAAAGGGGAAAGCACTTTTGATTGACTGCTCCTGGACATTTCTTTATGTGTTTCCTCCCATTCCGATAATCTCGATAGTCATCAACAAGCTATACAGAGCCAGGACCAGAATGATCCTAATAGCTTCTTAATGGCCCTGACAGTGGTGATTCCCGGATCTTCTCCACCTGTCAGAAAGACCACACAGGAGGCTACCATGCAGACTGGATCTCCTCTACAAGCTCAGAGGAATGATTTTCCACCCCAACCTTCCCTTGCTGAGATTGACAGAATGACTCCTGAATTCCTCCAGTATGGACACTTAAGTCTCTCGCAGGAATACACGGACATCTTTAGGGAATCCAAACGGTCATCGTCCAGACATTCCCAATGCTTTCAAGTAGAAAAGATTTTACATGTGGTGTGTTCAAAATGAACTCTATCCAATTCTGGGGCAGGAGGATGTAATATTACCTTATCTGCTCTATTAAGCAAAATCTGGTCTGCAATTCTTCTCTATTAGGGTACATCTCGCAGCTATCACTGCTTACAGAATGTCCCCTACACAGATGTCTTTTGTCCAAATGCCTGTAGCAAAAGGATTTCTTAGAGGGGCTGAAGGAGGTGTTCACACCTGTACATTCTCCTGCTCCTCCTTGGGAATTGAATGTGGTTCTTTTGAAACTCATGTGTCCCCCTTTCGAACATATACATAAGGCATCCATTTCTAGAGGGATAGTTTCTTGTTTCCTATTCACCTATCAGTTAGCCAACAAACAGTTACCTGCCTGACTACTCAATAAAGGGCAAGGCAGTAGCAGCAGCCCTACTAAGAAATGTCCCCATCTCCGAAATCTGCAAAGCTGCTACTTGGAGATTGGTGCATACTTTCACAAGCCATTACTGTCTAGATGCAGACATTCAGACAGACAACCAAGTAGGGCAGGCCCCCTTACGAAATCTATTTCGATGATGATTACAGCTGCTTGTGTTTGCTCTTGATTTGTCCTCAGGTGTATGGGATGGGCTTGCTACTCTATTCACTGCTTATGACTATTGATGAAGATCCCCTGGAAGAGATGGATAAATTAATTACCTGTAATCCTAGTTCTCTACCCGGGGAATCCTCATCAAAGTCATAAGCACCACCTCCCCGGATGAATGGTTCATGCAGCAGTTCATACATGTCTTAGTTCTGTTCTTCATGTCACCGTAAAAAAGTACTGACCTAACTGTCACCTTTTGGGGCATGATGGGATACAGGATGTCCTGGAGGTCTTAACCCGTTAAGTGCTTCTGTCGGCCAACGGCCGTCGCGAGCACTACCTCGGTAGTGCTGCGCACGTCCGTTGGCCGACGCGGCCCCACCCGCTTAATAGAACGTTCCGCACTGGCGCGGAACGTTCTAAGCAGTTAACCGGTTAAAAGCACAGTGCCATTATTTACTTGTTATGCTTTAAATGCATCCTATTGGTTAACAGTGCCTTTGCATTTCCTTGCAGTTTTTTCATTCAATAAAGACTGTGTTTGCACATAATGCTCTCATTTTCTGGTGTACAGAAATGCTGGAGTCTGGGGAGAGATTCATTAAATGAAAACCAAATGTAAATGGGGCATTTTTTAGTCTTAAGTATAGGCTGCATACATATATGTTAATATATATATATATATATATACACATATATACACAACGTGGGAATATTCAGTGCTTATGACTTTTTCATGGGTGTATCAAGGTGAGAAACTTCTATTGTGGGCAACAGGTTCTTTCAAAATTATACCCGTTTCATGAAAATAATTTGCTTTATTATAAGTACCTCCCTGTGAAAATATTTCTCCAAACAACATCTTCCTAAGTTGGCTATATTTGGGGTTTAAAAACCATGATGTTGGTAAGGAAATAAATACCGTCTACCCTTCACAAGGTAAAAACCAATCCATCGCATTCCAGTATCTTCCTCTCCACACTGTTTTTTTCACCGGCCCCTTCCCCTCCATTTCCCTGCAAACAGCATAAGGCCAACAATAGCCGGCTCTGGCGTCACACATGAACTCAGTGGCATAGAGGTAAAGTGATTTGCTATTTATTTGTAGTGCTTTTAATGTGATTGAAATTTCGACCAGCATGGACCGCGTTATTGCATTTGCGGTGTCTCTGCCTCGCTCTCCTGCGGTTGCTGCTTGTTTTTCACCACCACCCCCCTCCCAGCTCTTGTTGCTTCCAACCTCCCAATCGCCCCCTCCCTCCTGTTGCCACCAATGCATGCATGCTCCACCATGCTCCACCATGCTACCACTCAAATAAAACAAGCAATGGTAATAGGTCACACATATGCTTGCCGATCAACTCAGGCTATATGGATCCGTGGAGTTCATATTTTCTGGACATGAATAACAACTTAATATTTTTGCTAATAATATACTCCTATTCATGGAAAACACTGTGTAGTCGATGGCCCCTTTGTTAGACGAACTACAGGTATTTAAAAGTGTTAGGGATTTAAGGTCAGTTTACATAAATAAGAGATACCTAATCTCCTATTGTCGTACAGAGACGTAAGGGTGCTGAAATAAATCTGCTTTTTGGCATAGTCTGCTAATTCCATGCAGCACCTGTAGATTAGCAGCATGAATTCCTGTTTTTCCATGAGGACAGGCAATGTGCCCAGCTTGCAAAAAGTTTCACAAAGGAACCTGAAAAGGCAAGAAGGACTGTTTCTCTTTAAGCAGAGGCTTATTACAGTCTTAAAGATAATCATATCGCTCAGAGGTATTTTCCTGTTGTAGGAGCTCCTGCTGATCATCTCACTCGAGATGTTATAGGACATTCAGAAACACCTTGCAGAAAACCTGCAATGCCCATCAGTCAACAGGAAACTTGCCACCATTGCATCTTTCGATACAGTTCACTTTCATTCCCAATTAACCCTTGTTCTGGTTGGATTTGGAAAATTATAATAACAGGTAATGTTTACTGATATCTGAAATTTCCCAGAGAAACAAAGTGAATTTCTTTGGACCATGCAAAAAAAGACTTCTGATGTATGTTATATCCTGCCAGAGGTTTTTTTCATGGCTATCCCTCTGGTAATAGCCAGCAGGTGATGCTAGCGGGTACAACACAAACTCATTTCCGCCCACCCTAGATGTGAGGACATTAGTGTGTGTATCGTTCTAACTGATACACTGGTGTCTGTTTCTGCTATCTTTTTTCTTTCCTTTGAGGCATGCTGAGAAGAACTGAGATAGCATCAACAACAGCGACAGTACATCATATTATATGATTGCATATCTTCAATCTTATTAATCAATGCATTAACTCTCAGGATGGAAGGTAGTGTGGGGTGAAATCTGAAGGAAGATATAATATCCACCCGAATTGTAACTCAAATTAAATAACGTTATCTTCTCATGGATATTCTTCTTGCATATTCCTTACTTTATGAATGAGTTGCAAAGCAATACCTCCCTGGGAGGTGGGACTGGGCAGTCCAGCTCATGGTCTTCTAAAGAGAGGTGATTCAGAGAATCTACTTTCACGTAGAGGGAATCTAGGAGGTGCACCCCAACTTGGACTCATGCCCCATTGCTGGGTCTACTGCCACTGTCGATTCGTCTCCCAGCACATGGTCCATGACTCCACACCACTCTGTTGATGCAATAGCGGTGTTGTTAGACAGAAATTGAATGACATGCCTTGATAGAGACGGGAGGAATGTCTATGCCTACATGGCATGTTTGTGTAGGTGAAGGCCTTACACTGTGATTGCACACAGTTGAGTGCTGTAGCCCAATGGGGATCCATTTGTAACCATGGTATCCTGCAACTGTGGAGGAATGAAGGGATGGCCCACCAACATATTGGAGGGCTTTATCCACGAGTGCTGATCCAGGATGACTTGAACGAAATTCTGCACCTGAACTGAGAGGCTCTCCTGAAGTGGCAGCCCTTGTTTTTCTTTTTTACAGACAATATAAATGTTGCTCATATTTTGTTACAAAATAAATAAAAATAAATTTCAAATTCAATGAGATTGAAACTTTGTATCTCCTTTTAAGCAGGCTTTTATGGTGCTCTTTTTTTAGTCATCTCTTTATAGGCGCTGTTCTCGTATACCATATTGGCCTTCTCTGTGTTTTTTGAAGTAACGGTCTGCCCTTCATTCGTACCACTTTCTGAACAGAGCTGAAAGCTAAGCTTTTAACTTTCATGGACTCTCTGTGCTGAATGGCTCAATTTTTCTTAATTACAGTCATTATTTTTAAATTGCCCAGGTTGTAAACGCCGCCAGTGTGTGTGGTGATTGTGCGTTCTTAATTGTAAACAGGCACAGAATCAACATTGTAAAAATGATTAAAAGCCATCAGGGAAAATTAAAACATTCACATCCTCTGTTTAGTGTTCTTCTCTTCAAAGCAAAACAGAATGTTAATGAATAAAGCTTAGAAAAAGGAAGCTGTTACAGAGGGGATAGGAGGCTACCTGTCACTTTTATAAAGCAACGGTCCTCATAGCTACGTTGTCTATTGCCTTTAGTACCATTAACCATGCAATTATCTTTTGACGCTGGAAAATGTGCTCTTTTAAAGGTGCAGTTGTGGGAGATCCATCTATCTGCGGAAGCCCAAGATTTTAAAATTTATATTACTACACTTTTAAGTTCGACAAGTGGCTGTGGCCTTTGATCAAACCCTGTATAAATTTAGCTCTGTCTAGAGACTGATCTACTTCTTATTTAATGCAGTAATTTTTTTTTATTTTTTATAAAGGACAGTGAGAGAGTGGGCTTTCATGTATTTTTAGGTCTTGCCAACAGATAGCTCATGGTTTGTCACTTCTGAGACATTTTGTTACTTATAGGGGGCTTAGTGACCGCCCATTACTTACCATTTATTAACTCTCTTGTCACTTTCATTTGCTTGCTTTTCATACGTTAGCGCATGCGGCATTCACTTCTGCTTTTTGTGTTTGTTCGAAGTACTTGTTTCCTTCTACTGCTCCCTTCATTATTTTTGTTTCAGCACTCTCCTGGAGTACGTCTTTTCCAGCAGTCTTCCTCTGTCTTTCTTCACCACCCCCCTGCCTTCCCTCTGTGTTGCTTCGGCCCTCACCTGCCTGCCCTTCATGTTCCTAAACTCTCTTCTGTCTCCCTCCATGTTGTTTTCCCCTATGTTCCCTCCGTGTTTCTTCACACCTCTCTTGCTCCCTCTGTATTTCTCCACCCCTCTTTCTCTCCCTACCTTTGTGTTGCTACCCTCTCCCTTCCTCCTAGTTGCTTCCTTCACCCAGTTTACTTTTTTCTTTTTGTTTATTATCTCATATCGGCAAACAAAATGAAGAAAATAAAAGCGCTGGCATCATTTTGTAGGCTAGCTCATGCTTTTTGCCTCCGTGCGCTTACAAAATGATGGTGGGTCGTGTCATAGACTTTTTTTCTTTTAAATTTTTTTAATGCCATGCTGCACATTGTAAATGCTGTGCAGCAAGGCAACAACTATTGGCAAAGCCAATAAGTCCTAAATGTGAGAACTACTGGCTTTTCCAACGCTTCTTATGGTTACATTGTTCTAGTTGCATTCCCATTAGGTTTTGGTGATGGGGTGTCAAGTATCCCTTTGTTACCTTTTCAACTTATCTTGATATTTGTACGCTAATTGGGTGTGCTCAAATTGTGTCCCTTAGTAGTAGCTCCTTTTCTAATTTGAAAAAGTCTTACCCTTCCATTGTTACTGGAAACCATCATCTTGGTTGTCTCCACTGATGCTAGGTATAATCAGTATACAGAGACAGTTGTTTGAATGCAGCTCTGTAGCAGGTACTGGAAGGTGGGGTGCCTTGCACTTCATCTACCTCTAGTTTCTTTACTATCATCTACATGTCTATTTTTTAAATTATTTTTACCCTCAATAACCATTTGTTTATATCTTGCAAGCTTACTGTGCACTCAAATTTCCCAAAATAGAAAGTGGACTTGTGGACACAGCCGTGCACGTACCAAGTCAACATGCTAACTGTCGGAAAGTGCCCCTTTTGACATGGTTACCCCACACTTTTTGCCTGGTATGTGGTGCAGTTTTGACTGAAAGTGTGCTGGGGTTCTGCCAACCAGGCCCACAGCACCACTGTTCTTTCCCTAAACTGTACGATTGTTCCACAATTGTCAAACTCTTTTGGATCCCTTTTAAGTCCCTAGTAAATGGTACCCCTGCTACCTAGGGCATTGGACCTAAAGAGGGTCCCTAAGGGCTGCAGCACAAATTGTGCCACCTTAAGGGACCCCGCACAAAGCTCAGGCAAACTGCCATTGCAGCCTGTGTGTATTGGTGCAGAGAAAACCAAAGAGTCGACTTGTCACACATCCTTGTGTGCCATGCCTGCCAGCACTACATGTGGAATAGGTAAGTCACCCATATGGCAGGCCTTACCGCCCAAAGGCAGGATGCACTATAACCATGTGAGGGCATATATGCCCTGGTGAGATATAAGTTCACCCTTCGATATTACCAGTGCACAGGGAAGCCATAACGAGTACATGGGCTGGACCATCGTCATTACGAGTTCCCCAGCTACATGATGGTTTTACTGTACCTCAAGGTGTTTGGTACCAAACACCTCGTCTTAATAAACCCACACTGATGCCAGTGCTGGATTTATTAATAAATGCACAGAGGTCACCTTAGAGGTGCCTCCTGAAAACCTATTGGCTACTCGTGTGTTGACGGACTGGTCTTGACCAGCCAGCCACCTCTCCTGGAGGACAGGAACAAAGCCTGCTGTGGGCCGAGATGTTCAGATGTTCTCCAAGCAGGATGGACCTTTCAGGGCGAGAAGCTTAAAAGGCCCTGCCACCTTTGATATGCAACCTCAGGCCTCTCCACTTAGTGGAGGTGCCCACCCCCCTGTCCTGACCCCACTTTTTGGCGGCAAGACAGGCGGGAAAATTAGTTAGATTAGGAGGTGTGCCCACATTCAGCCAGCACCACCCCTAGGGTGGGCTAGCTGACGTGGACCCCACTTATCAGAATCCTCCATCTTGTGTTGGAGAGAATTAGCCAATTGGGGTCAGGGTTATGCCCAAATCCCACAGGAAGTGATCATATAGAGAGTGTAGTCGCCCTTCAGGTAGACAGCCCTTTGGCTTCTATCGGGTACTCCTCTTAACACCCCTAAATTGAGTATTTTGGTGGCACCCTTTGTCCCTGAACTTCAGATTCGATGGACCTAAAGATAACGAGGACAAAGAAGAGCTGCTGAACCCGAGAACTGAGTGCCTGCCATTGAGTTTTGGTGCAAACCCCTGCCTGCTGCTACAAGACTTGACAATCGAGGTGAACTGTCTCGTCCTTCTGATGTGTGGCTTCTAAGAACCACAGAGGACTGCCAGCCTTCGCAAACTGCCCAAGAATACCTCGGAGTAGAGTAGCTACTCCCCTGCAGACCGTAGGCACCAATATCGCAGAGTCCAGTCCACCGACTTGCAGCTCTCTGACCCGACCGGCGCAGCAGCCGACCAAGAAGAGATACTCGTGCTCTGGAAGGTCAGATCTGTCTCCTCACCGAGTGTGGAGGCACCAGGATCGGATGGAGCCATTCAGTACTAATCCCTGGGGTACCAGACGCCCTGCAACCAAGACAGACATCGAAGAGTCCAGTTGGGCCTCCAACTGTGCCAGAGCCTAGCAGCCGCCACAGGACATCAAGACCCTTGAGAACCACATCGAAAGTGGCCCAGCAGTCCTGAATTTGACCCTGCCAGCTGTTGGCCCCTGACCGCGAGGAGCACTTTTACGTAATGGGGCCGACCAGCCTACCTGCTCTGCATCCATCCCACCCGGCCTGGGTAACGACGAGCCAGCTGTGCTCCCTTGTTCCTAAGGCCCTTGCGACCTTAGCCCCTGTTTCGGAGCTCTCGGACTTGCTCCCAAGTTCCCGTGTGCATCCTATCTTTTGAAGGCCCCCTTCGCCGTAGCACGCCAGCTACCAACTCCACCAACTCCCTGTCCCGGCGGAATTCGGGATGCACCCGACGAACTGTTGGTAGAACATTGGACCTTGGCTTCCTGCTACTCTGAACCCAGAAGATGAACCCTTACAACTGTCTGTGCTGTGTGCTTTACCCTCCTGCTTTTTCCTCCTATAGGAGTGCATGGTGCGTAATTGCGCACAACATTGAACTATTTGCTTATCTTTGAAAATTCATAAGTACAGTAATTTCCTTTGAATGTGGCTCTTATTTAGAAAATACATATAATTTTTTTTTCTTTTCTCTAAATTGGTCTTGGATTTATTCTTTGAGTATATGTCTTATTTATTACCTTTGTGAGTACAACAAATGCTTAGCACTACCCTCCGATAAGCCTCAACTGCTCGCCCACACTACGACAAAAGAGAGTCTTAGTATTATCTACTTTAGCCTCTGTAAACCAATTGGGGGCCCTCTGGACTTTCTGCACATTGTATTCCGTTTTAGTACACTATATAGAGTCAGCTTCCTACACGAACACTATTATTATTCCCACATACAAAGAGCCAGTGAAGACACCTTTCTCTTAACAATAACTTTCACTGATAAACAGCTAGACCTGTTGTCTTTGCTAGTTCTTATTTTAATTTACAGCCTTTGATGCATTGACATCCTTCCTGTAGCCCTAAAGAGAGAAAAGGAGCGGTTAGCATAGACAATGACGCAGACTATGCCACAGGACACAAAGTAACCTTACAATTTAAACTAAATATATTAAGTGTGTTACTGGGCTACAGGGAAACTAGACATGTTTATTCAACCATGTTGCCACAGGGAGATCATCACTCTACTGGCTCATGGTGGGTAGAAAAGCCAGCGGATCAGGGGAATATAGAGATGTCCTCTGTCTCATAAGACAAGCTGAAAAACGGGGCAACCTATGTTTCCCTTCTGCCTGTGAGGGGGACCGATGCCATGTCAGGAGGACCGATGCAGTCTGGCAATGGCGGAGCTGGGAAGAATGAACTGGAGCAGCAGAGGCAACCTCAAACTGATGACCCCAAAAGAAGCAAGGGGCTGTGTACGGGCTTGGTTGCGCTATACCGGGTTTGAGCCGCTGACCCCTACCGGGTCCGGCTCTGAGAAGGCTGTCCCCCTGCGACTGAGAGATATGGCTGCGGCGGAGCCAGCTGAGAGTGGTGGGGCCTGTGGAAGGGGCAGGGGCCTTGCGGCTGCATACGTGCACCCATCTCTCCAGCTCGCTGCCCTGACATTGGGAGCAGACGCAGGATCTCCGAGATGTCCTGGAACAATGTGCCTCTCGCAGTCTGTCTCCCCTGACATAATGACAAAAGCAGGACCCCAGATCCGGCCCTAAACTGTGCGTCCTCTCCCCGATGACTGCCGCAACTCTAGGAGCTGAGTGGTGGGAGATGACGCGCTCGGGAGAGGCTGGAGTGAAGGATCGTTAAAGCTGGTAAGTCTGATGAACAGAGCCGACGCAACATCCTCCCGGGCTTCACAGTCTCCCTGCGACCAGCTGTTACCCATGTCCCTATACCCCTGACCACCTCTACCAAACCATCAACAACTGGTTGGGTGCAGGCTCACCCCCAAGAGACCCCGCCATCTACATTTACTGACTCGTCAACGGTGACTCCACTTTGGGGGTCCTCCTGAGAGCAGCACCATCGTAGGTGCTCTGAATCCACCCAATCTAACCAATAGACAACAAAAGTGGACCTCTGAGGCACACAGAGTGGCTGCTGTCTTGGATTGGTCGGACGCTCGACACTACTGCACTGCAACAAAATACTAGTTGTACCTTCTCACTGAAAGCAGTGAAGCCACTGAGAAGCAACTATTTCTGCCATCTCCTCACCTGAGAGCAGCCTCCATTAGGCGTCACGGAACCCCCTGAACTACTGAATAGGATTAGGAGTTCATATGAGGCTCTTATAACTGCAGCCATCTTGGACTGGTCAGATGCTAGTCATTGCATCTGATAGAGACATCTAGCTGCAGATTCCTTACCTTTGAATTTCCCAGGCGTCAGACTGGATCTGAAAGATTTTTGGGCAAGCAGTACCCTTGCGCATCAGTCTGTGGTGTCGATCGGCTTCACTCTGCGTCGCGGCACCAGAAGTGGCGCCTGCGTCATCTATATATGCGCCAGCTCACTGCATTGACGTCAGTTATTTTCTTTCCGCGCCAGTTAGCGCTGATCCGGAGAAAGAGCTACCCCTCTGCTGCTTTTGGACAAACATTTTTTGACTTTTGTCAAATTCTTTTTCGAGGAATTTGTCCTCCTGGTGTGTCGAGGGAATGTGTTCGAGGAAGACCGGTTTTAAACCGTGTGGTGCCTGTCATCGCACCATGCCAGTTACGGACCCACACCTCGTGTGTCTCTGGTGTCTCGAGTGCGACAACAACTCCTTCTCTTCCAGGGGATCCTCATCAATAATCATAAGCACATGAATATTCCCGCCCATGCGCGGGACCCCGGAAACATATAAAACATATATGTGGAAACCATATATGTAGCTCTATATATATATCCATATATATATAAAAACACAATGCAGCCTTCCAATACTAGAAAACGCTGAGCAATGTTGCAAGAATTTCCCTTGCACAGAAATACAATTCCAATAAAGCAGGGAGAAATAAAACACATTTGAAAACTGCTTTAATGCACAGCAGAAAACACAATCCTGCAAAGAGGAATGAAAGAACATTGCCAGCACATAGGCTGCATTGTAGAAAACATCAGTGTAGAAAGCTGAAAAGCTAACCCACAGAACACACAGAATAAACTGGCACCGTGCCTTTAAGGCAGCCATGACCCCTAGCTTCCCATCATGCCTCAGGGGTGACAGTTAGGTCAGTTGTTTTTCCGGCTCCTTCTGTCAGGACCCTGGTTACTTCAGCTCTTACTTTTTTCTGATTTCTATCAGAAAATACTTCTCTTTTTGTCAAAAAGCTTTTTACTTCGACGGTTTTTGTTGTTGAAGTATATCTCTGCTGTTTTTAAAAGAGTTAAGCATTATTTTCCAGCGAAAAATGCTCTCTCTTTTTGACTCTTGCCCTGCCTGTGGCAAGAAGAAGGCTAAAACAGACTCCCATTCTGTCTGTATTCTCTGCCTTCCTTCTGATCATAATACCAAGACCTGTCAACATTGCCAGCTGCTGTCCAATAGAACTCTTAAGGACAGGGAGAGGATTCGCCTCTATGGACTGGCTGAGAAGAAGACTCCTTCAAGAGGCAAGTCTCCGATGAAGAAGAGGAAAGAGAGAGCCACTACACCATCTAGAAGTAAGGTTCCAGTCTGCTCTCCATCGTCGTCGGGCTCGGCGCCTCAAATACCTTCATCGGCAACGAAAACGTCGACGAGAAGACCATCGACGGCGGGCTCGCCGTCGAGAACACCGGTCGTCGACGAAGACAACAGGTACGTCGGATCCTCCGCCGTCGTCAACCCGGCGACGATCGGCGTCGAGGAGTCGCTCTCCGTTGGTGCGGGCTCGCACAACGTCGAGAAATAGATCTCCGTCGCCGTCTGCTCGGCGTTCGACGTCGAGACATGCTCCGCCGCCGCCAGGTCACCGGCGTCGAAGCCGGCGTCTCCGTTGCCGTCAACCAGGCGACGTCAACGTCGAGACGCGCCTCGTCACCAGAGGCAAGACACTCATCGCCTCCGTCGTCGTCCAAGCGACGTTCGACGTCGAAGGCTCGATCTTCGCCGACGTCGAGGAAAGATCAGTCGTCGAAACCCAGAGTGAAATACACCAAGCGTCGTTCGACGTCGAGGCGGCGGTCTCCGTCGACGGCGAGAAGTGCCCCGATCTCGACTCCACTGGCTTCCAGTAGACGGTCAGCGTCGAGAGAGAGATCGAACAGGCATCAAGAAGCGACGTTGAGAAGGATTTCTCCGTCCATCTGTTCTTCGTTGGGGTCTCCTGCACGCTCAACGTCGAAGGCTAAGTCTGTGGTCTCCAGGGGTTCGACGTCGCACCATACAACGTCGAAACACACTGAGGGGTCGACGTCGAGGAGACAATCAGGCCCTAGGGACTCACCAGTGATGGTGACGCAGAGCAGGTCGACGTCGAGGCACTCTCCATCAACGTCGCATCGATCATCAAGACGCCGATCACGCTCCAGAAGTCGCAGAGAGTCCTCTCATTCTATTCGGAGCTCACCCCAGACAATTGCGACATCACACAGTTCTTCTGCTCATTCGCCTGAGCTTCCAAGACCAAGACGCTCTCCAAGGAGACCACGATCTCCTTCAATCCATCTTTCGCCCAGATGGCTACAACCTCTCCATCATTGGCAGAAAGAACCCTCAGGTCACACCCAGCGGCCTACGGACTATTCCAGCCCACTGCACAGATCACCGTTACAACGTCTCGTGCAGGAAGTGGACAGGTCCCCTACCACTCGGACCAGAGAACACAGAGGCAGATCTCCTGAGCGCAGGTCGACTCAGGGTCATCGCAAGAGACGACGAACACCATCTTCGTCCTCATCTTCGACGCACTCATCCAAAAGGGACTACTCACCTACCCTTACGGATAGTCCTCCTTCTAGGGTGTCACCCATAGATGATGTGAACACTTTTCATGATGTTCTCGCCAGAGGAGCACAAAAGCTGGGTATACCCATGTCAACTCCTCAGACCTCCACGTCCATTATTTTCGAGACCCTCCATCAAAGGTCTGCGACTAGGCCATTGCTTCCTTTGGTTCCTGGGATCATCGAGCCTGTAATGGACATCTTCCTCACTCCATCATCGGCTAAAGCAGCCCCGGCTCGGATCCTGAAAAAATATAAACCTGCTGCATCAGATCCTCTTTTTCTCAAATCGGATCCGCCACCGGACTCTGTCATTATTGCAGCAGCAAGGAAGACACACGCAGTTGCTTCTTCCTCCTCAGCTCCTCCAGACAAAGAAAGTAGAGCACAGGACTCTTGGGGTAAGAAAGCTTGCGGCTCTGCAGCGTCTTCTCTTCAAGTGTCTAACGCTGCAGCTCTGCTGGCCCGTTATGATAGGTCCTTATGGGATTCACTGGACCGTTTCAAAGACAAACTCCCAAAGGAGGATCAACAGGATTTCTCTGAGATTCTCCAGGAAGGTGCGCTGGTGGCCAACCAGGTAATTAGCACTGCAGCGGATGGGGCGTCTTTGGCGGCTCACTCTTATTCACATGGCATATGTGCACGAAGATCTTCCTGGTTGCGCCTGACAGCGTTGAAACCGGAGGCGCAGCAGCGCATCTTGAATCTTCCGTTTTCTGGCAACTCACTGTTTGGATCACACACAGATGAGGAAATGGCCAGAATGAAGGCCGAGTTGGACACGTTAAAGGCTGTGGGCCTCGAGAAGAAAAAAGAGTTTAAACGACGTTACAGGCCCTACAATCGTAAAAATTACCAACAGAGGGGTTCAAACCCCTCAATGGTTGCAAAACAAACAGAACAAGTCCCAGTTCCAAGGCCGTCGTTCCTCGAGAGGAAGAGGAGGACACCAACAGAAGTCCTCTTCCACAGCAAAAACTCAAGGGAAGCAATGATTTTCTGCTTCCTCTAGCACCGTTGCACACTCCAGTGGGAGGAAGTATCTCAAACTACATTCAAGAGTGGCGCAACATCACCAAAGACCAGTGGGTGCTGAATATATTAAACAATGGGTACGCACTACGCTTTTGCACGTCCCCAAGGGACATTCCTCCGGTAAAATCCCGTCATCTACACCGAGATCTCCTGCATCAGGAAGTGTCGACCCTTCTCAGGAAATTAGCCATAGAAGAGGTCCCTCCGGCACAGAGAGGAAAGGGAGTTTACTCAAGATACTTCCTTGTTCAGAAAAAAGACCAGCCGAATATGTTCAGACCAATTCTAAATCTACGTTTTCTGAACAAGTTCATCAAAAAAGAAAAGTTTCGAATGTTGGCGCTCCATCAAATATTTCCACATCTGAGAAAAGGCGATTGGATGTGTTTGGTGGATCTCCAAGATGCGTACTTTCACATTCCAATCACACCACGGCATCGAAAGTTCCTGCGGTTCATGGTGGGCGCAAAGCATTACCAGTTCAAGGTCTTACCCTTCGGCCTAAAATCTGCCCCAAGGGTATTCACGAAATGCATGGCAGTAGTAGCAGCAGCATTACATCGCCACGGTCTGTTCGTGTATCCATACCTGGACAACTGGCTGTTGAAGGGATCATCTCCACACATAGTGCAGGAGCACCTTCACATCTGCCTGGATCTCCTTCAACGCTTAGGCCTGCATATCAACGTGGACAAATCAGTGTTGCAACCAACTCAATCGCTCCACTATCTGGGCGCCACCCTAAACTCCGACCTCAGAAAAGTGTTTCCTTCAGGGGAGAGATTGTCATCAATGAGAGACAAAAGCAACATCATCCTCCAAGCACATCAACCATCAGTAAGGCAAGTGGCTTCTCTGCTGGGGTCGATGGCCTCTTGCATTTTTCTCATACCCAACGCCAGATTGAGAATGAGACCGTTGCAGCAGGATCTGGAGGACAAATGGGACCAATCCTCGGGTCATTGGGAAGACCGAGTTCTCATCTCTCAGGCTGCGAAGAAATCCATTCTGGTGGACTCAGCCAAAGAATCTTCTAGTGGGAGTCCCATTCCATCAGCCTCTTCCAAAACAATCCCTGATAACAGATGCGTCTCTTCAGGGATGGGGAGCGCATCTGGGTCAACTGCAAACTCAGGGCAGATGGACCAGCAAGGAGCAGACCTATCATATCAACATGTTAGAACTGCGGGCGGTTCATTTGGCCCTCAAGGCATTCCATCCATCGATTCAGTCCGAGTCGATTCTGATACAAACGGACAATACAACCACCATGTATTTCTTAAACAAACAAGGTGGAACACACTCTCGCCCTCTGTCTCTGGAATCTCAAGCGAACTGGCACTGGCTGCTCGCCAGGAACCTCTCGATCACGGCGTTGCATCTGCCAGGAGAACAGAACGTGCGAGCAGCCGCTCTCAGTCGATACTTCGAAGAACAAGAAGACTGGGTGCTCAACGACGAGGTGGTGGCGGACATTTTTCATCAATGGGGTTGTCCATCCATCGACCTCTTTGCAGACGATCTAAACAGAAAATGCCACGCCTTCGCGTCCAGGTTTTACCGACCAGGAACGAGAGGGAATGCTCTTTTGATAGACTAGTCCGGGACGTTTGCATACGCTTTTCCGCCCCTTCCTCTCATCCCGAAGGTGGTGACCAAGATCATCCGATCCAGGATGAAGATGATCCTGATAGCACCGGACTGGCCTCGCCAATGGTGGTATCCGGACCTACTACAGCTCTCGATCTGTCCGCATAGGAGACTCCCGTGCAGGCCGGACCTTCTGACCAAAATGGGAGGGAAGATTCTGCACCCCAGCCTTCCATCGCTGAGCTTGGCAGCATGGCTCCTGAAGTCCTGCAGTACGGACATTTGAACCTTCCTCAGGATTGCATGGACATTTTGAGGGAGTCAAAAATGCCATCCACAAGAACCTCTTATTCTTTTAAATGGAAAAGATTTTACTTGTGGTGTATGCGTAATGGTTGGAGTCCGACTAGCGGGCAAGAAGAGGTAATCTTGCCGTATCTGCTATACTTGGCCAAATCTGGTTTGAAATACACTTCCATAAAAGTTCATTTGGCGGCCATTACAGCCTATAGAAAATCACCCAACCAACCCTCTTTCTTTCAACTTCAGGTGGTAAAGGACTTCCTTCAGGGGTTGAAGAAGGTGTATCCCCCTGTCCGACCTCCTTCTCCTCCTTGGGAGTTGAATTTAGTTTTGTCAAAACTGGTGGGTCCTCCTTTTGAACCCATTCATAAGGCCACGTTACAACACCTTACATGGAAAGTAGCTTTTCTGGTGGCTATTACATCAGCGTGCAGAGTGAGTGAAATCCAAGCACTCTGTTCTAATGAACCGTATACGGTTTTCCATTACAATAGGGTGGTTTTGAGAACTCACCCTTCTTTCCTACCCAAAGTGGTGTCCGACTTCCATGTCAACCAGACAATTTCTCTCCCCTCTTTTTTTCCCAATCCTGCTACACCAGCAGAAAGGTCTCTTCACTCATTAGACCTCAAGAGGGTTCTAAAATTCTATTTGGAGGGAACAAAATCCATTAGAAAGGCTGATCAATTGTTTGTAAACTACGGCTCTGTTAGGACAGGCTTTCCAGCCTCCAAACGATCCATTTCGAGGTGGATAGTGTCCTGTATTAATTTGGCTTACCAATTAGCGAACAGGCCACTGTTAGCCTCCCCTAAAGCTCACTCTACTAGGGGAAAGGCTGCTACAATAGCTTTCTTACACAATGTACCGATGGCCGAGATTTGCAAGGCTGCAACTTGGAAGTCGGTCCATACGTTTACCAGGCATTACTGTCTGGATTCTGACTCCAGAGCGGATACCCAAGTTGGCCAAGCCTCCTTGAGGAATCTGTTCCAATGCTAGTTTAATTGGAGTCTTTGAAATATTCTTTAACAATGTATGCTTTCTAGTCACTTGCCCGCAGGATGAGGGTATGGGCTTGCTATTCTATTCATGTGCTTATGACTATTGATGAGGATCCCCTGGAAGAGAAGGATAAGTTACTTACCTGTAATCCTAGTTCTCTTCCAGGGGTATCCTCATCAAAGTCATAAGCAACCCACCCGCCTCCCCGGGCAAGTGATCAAGATACATGTCATCTCTTTGTGCCCTGGCCTTCGGGTCTCCGCAAAAAACAACTGACCTAACTGTCACCCCTGAGGCATGATGGGAAGCTAGGGGTCATGGCTGCCTTAAAGGCACGGTGCCAGTGTATTCTGTGTGTTAGCTTTTCAGCTTTCTACACTGATGTTTTCTACAATGCAGCCTATGTGCTGGCAATGTTCTTTCATTCCTCTTTGCAGGATTGTGTTTTCTGCTATGCATTAAAGCAGTTTTCAAATGTGTTTTATTTCTCCCTGCTTTATTGGAATTGTATTTCTGTGCAAGGGAAATTCTTGCAACATTGCTCAGCGTTTTCTAGTATTGGAAGGCTGCATTGTGTTTTTATATATATATATGGATATATATATAGAGCTACATATATGGTTTCCACATATATGTTTTATATGTTTCCGGGGTCCCGCGCATGGGCGGGAATATTCATGTGCTTATGGCTTTGATGAGGATACCCCTGGAAGAGAACTAGGATTACAGGTAAGTAACTTATCCAACTTGTGCTTGGACTGTGGGACATGACACTGAAGGCTTTGAGGTAGTGGTCCCTGAAGCTGCTAGCGGACCGGCAGGCGACGCTGCGTTGCGGGACTCCTCGGAGGTCTCGGTCCTAATCAAGAGGGAGGTTGCGGAACCGCTCCAAGAGCCCCAGTCTTTTTCCTCCCATTCCAGGTCATCCGGACTTTCAGGGGAAGAAGCATTGGGCCCACTCAGAGCCTCCCACCTTTCTGGGAGCTAGAGTGACCCTTGTTCAAGTAAGAGAATTTTACGAGGCCATGTGCAGCGTATTTGACAAGTCCGAACCCTTGAGGGCCCTGTGGAGTTGCAGGGGGCCCCCATCGGGTTTTGCGCCGGCGACTCCCGCCTCTGCTCCGACTGGGCCCCATGGATCCGATCATGGATCCGGTGCCAGTCGTGCCACAGCGACCGCCCCAGACGCCGTTGCTAGTGCCGCCGACAGCCCCCTTTACATCCACCAATCCGACACAGAGCTGGACCGACGTCAATCGACGCAGATTCCAGCACCATGCGACCTAGGTCGGCGCCTGAGCCCTATTCTATGTTCAATCATTTTTATTAACGGAATAAGCAAGCGATGAACACAGCTTACTGCCTACAACTCAAAGCCGGCAGAGCGAAGCCCAATATACATTTCAATTCTTAACTTCACAACCCGGAGGCCGGGCATGACTGTGTGCCGTGCGAAGGCAGTACTATAATTCCATTTTCAAAATGTTACTAAAAACCATCTATTTAACTAAACAAAAACCAAATAAAATACAAAACCAGAACAACAACCCCCCTCCCTCCTCCCTGTTCCTCCACCCACCCACCCTCCTCCGCATCAGCTTCTGCTATTAGCACATACTAAGGCCTGAGAACCCTCATTCCTTTGTTGAGCCCAGTTTCTGTATTCACGATGAGTTAGAGCCCGGGGGCTCCAGGGGGATCAATCGCTGGATCTGCAGGTATTTTGGACATGTCACTTCTCTGAGATCTTTGGTAAGTAAGCTTAGGAAGGGCCTCCACACTGTTGGGAACTCCCGCCCCGTCCCCTCCACTGTCATGGACATTCGTTCCATAGCTAGCAACTGCCATAGTCTGTATACCCAAGCTCCCACCTCCGGCTGCTTAGTCGTGCCCCACGAAGCCAAGAGAACTTGTCTAGCTGCCAGAAGCGCCAGCGCTATCTGCCTGCCTTGCATAGTGCGCAGCGGGAAACTTTTCGCATGCGGGAGACCCAAAAGCGTATACTCTGGTGAGCGGGGTAGCGCAATCTGGAAAACTGCATCTATATCATTTAGGACTGCCGTCCAATAGCGATGTAGTTTCGGGCAGTGCCATAAGAGGTGTGCTAGCGTCCCTGTCATTCCGCAGCCTCTCCAATACTGGTCTGTTTTGTTTTTGTTCCAGGCATGCACCCGAGCTGGAGTATAATACCAGTAGGAGGTCACCTTGAATGCTGCCTCCGTGCCCGTCGTGCTGCGAGCAGTGTGGTGCGCCCTATAGAGAATGTACTCCCACTCTTTGAAGGTTAGGGGCTTACCCAGTTCTGTCTCCCATCGCACCTGAGCTTTCGTTCTGTGCTCCCCAGGACGCTCCTGCAGCAGAGCATATAGCTCCGAGATCAGCCGCCGGTCGTCCGTCTTACCCACCACCCATCGCTCAAACGCCGAAAGGGGCCTAGACGTGTGTATAGTTAGCAGGCTTAGTGACCCAGTGACAAACCTGCGCGTAAGCAAAGGCATCCTTCGCCGGGAGGTCATAATCTTCTCGCAGCTGTTTAAAGGGAATTACCCCTTCTAAGTCGAATAGAAACCCTACCCTTTTACATCCTGCTTCCCGCCATCTGTGGAACACTGTTGAGGCTTTCCCTGGTACAAAGTCCGGGTTATCAACAATGGGGGTCATAGGCGAGGGGAAGGTCGTCCAGCCCTTTGCCACCGCCACTCTGTCCCAAACCCTGAGGGTGGGTGAGGTCACCGGAGAAGAATACAATCCCCATGCCCTGTGCTTCCGAGGCAGCCATAGCTCTCTCCAAATATTGATACCAGCTACTGTTTGATCCATAAAGTTCCAGTGCTTACTGGACTCCGGCCTGTTCCATTCAATGAGATACCGGAGACAGGACGCTTGATAGTAGCCTTCTATTAGTGGTAGTCCCAGGCCCCCTTTCGATTTCGGGCTAGCCATCTGCTTCAGGGAGAGCCGGGGTTTCCGTCCCTCCCAGACGAACCTATTAATGAGGGATTGTAATTTCTTAAGCGCCCCTTGTGGTGGTGTTAGCGGGAGCATTTGAAATAAATACAGGATACGTGGCAGGATCGTCATCTTCACCGCCGCTATCCTCCCGAACCATGCCAGCCGAAGCCGTGACCAGGCGTCCAGCGCCTTGGCCGTGTGTTCTAGCAGCAGGGCATAGTTCATCGCCACCGTCCGTGCGATGGTCGGGGCAAGCCGAAATCCCAAATAAGTGATGTCGGTCTGCGTCCATTGGAAGGGGAAGTCTCTCTGCAGGGTGTCCACGTCAGCCTCAGGGAGCGACAGATTGAGAATCATCGATTTGCTCAGATTTACTTTGAATCCGGAGGTTGCCCCAAAGGACGCAAGTTCTGTCATCAGAGCAGGGAACGACAGCCGGGCCCGTGTCAACGAGAGAATGACATCATCTGCATATAGACTGATCTTATGCTCGTCAGCTCCAAATTTTAGGCCCACTATGTGTTGATTAGCGCGAATGCGCTGCGCGAAAGGCTCCATGTAGAGCGCAAATAACAATGGGGACAGAGGGCATCCCTGCCGTGTCCCCCGAGCTATGGGAAAGAATGCCGACCTATCTCCGTTAACTCGCACAAATGCTTTCGGGGCATGGTAGATGCACCCGATCCACTTCAGAAAGTTGTCCCCGAACCCAAATTTGCGTAATACTCCGAACAGGTAGCCCCACCCCACACGGTCAAAGGCCTTCTCTGCGTCGATTGACAGCAGGAAGGCCGGTTTCCCGGAGCGCTGTATACTGTCAATGAGGTGTAGTAATCGCTTTGCATTATCCCCTCCTTGCCGTGTGGGGATGAACCCTGACTGGTCTGGGTCAATAATATCAGTCATAAGGGGGTTCAGGCGGGCTGCTAAAATTCCAGCAAAAAGTTTCGCATCAATGTTGAGGAGCGAAATCGGTCGGTACGAACCGCATTCCTTCGGTTCTTTTCCGGGTTTCAAAATCACCGAAATCGCTGCCTCCGCCATTGTCGGTGTCACCGCACCGGTCTCGAGAAAAGAGTTAAACAACTTCGTTAAAAAGGGAGCCAGCTCCGCAGAGAACGCTTTATAAAATGCTGCCGGGAAGCCATCCGGGCCCGGGGCCTTCGCTACCTTCAATCTCGCTATAGCCGCGATGACCTCTTCTACACGGATCTCCGCATCTAGCTGTTCTGCCGCTACTCCAGAGATCGGAGTTATCTCGCTCATATCTAAGTACTCCTTTGGGTCTAGCGGCGGAGGGTCTTGTTCTGTGTATAGCTGCTGGTAGAAGTTTTGGAAAGCTTCCACTATGCGTGCATCCGTGGTTTGTTCCGTCCCCCTTGAGTCTCGTACCGTCTTTGTGAGACTTGTGTGATTGAGCTCGCAGCCTATGCGCCAACATTCTCCCGCATTTGTCGCTACTAAGGAAAAATTTGTGTCGCAGCCGCAGCAGTGCATGCTCCGCTCTGTCTATATCTAGGTGCTTCAGCATCCGTCTACGCTTCTCCAGCTCCCGCCACACTCTCTGTGCCCCTGTCCGCTTGTGTATTGTTTCCAGTTCCCCTACCTCCCTTTCCAACTCTGCACGCTTTGCCCTGCGCATTGCATTGTACCTGGCCGCTATCGCAATAAATTCTCCGCGCACCACTAACTTCAGGGCTTCCCAAACCGCCGCCAGTGGAGTGGAACCGATATCATTTTCTTGAAAATAATGCACTATCGCCTCCCTCACTCGTTGACACTGATCTTCGGAGTGCAGCAAGCTTTCTCTAAGTCTCCACCCTGGTGGCAATGTACGCCTATACTGCACTGGAAGCAGAACGGTAAGTGGGGCGTGATCGGACAGTGTGCGCGGTTCAATAGTAGCAGAGCCCAGGCTAGACATTAATTCTGTAGAGGCTAGGAAGTGATCTAACCTCGCGTAAGTTTTGTGGGCGGCTGAGTAATAAGTATAATCCCTCTCCAATGGATGTTGTGCGCGCCATACATCATGCAACCCATGTTCCTCAAGCCACCCTTTGCCTACTGGGGACAGGGCCCCTGACTGGTGCACTCTTAGGCCCGACCTGTCTAACCCCGCCTCCATCACAAGATTCAGATCCCCCCCCACCAAGATCGCTGCATCCTGCGAGGTGAGGACGTCCGACAATGCTGACAGAAGGAAAGACTCCTGCTTCTCGTTGGGGCCGTATATTGACCCTATAGTGAGATGCGTGTCGCCCCATTGTACTCTAAGGACCAGCAGCCTCCCCCTTATCTCAGCTACAGTCGAGATCACCTTGCATGGGCACTGGGTCCCAATTAAAATTGCCACCCCGTTTTTTTTTTGACGGCCCTGTAGACCATACCTGTTGGGGAAATCGTCTGTCGCGCATGCGTGCAGTGTCCTTGCCCAACAAATGTGTCTCCTGGAGGAGACAAATGTCACCTCCTCTATTTTCAAGAAGGGAGAGCACCGCTGCCCTTTTCACCGGGTTGTTCAGCCCCCGAACATTGAGGCTCACAACCTTAAGCTCCCTACCCATATCTTAGTCTTGAGCATGTTACTGCTATTCCTTTCATTAGGTCCCTATCTTGTCTCGTCCCCACACCACGATTCATGGTAGCACACCCGTATGGAGTATCTATAAGCAGGCTGATGCGGAGATCCCCAAACCCTTAACAAAAAACCATTTCCCCTTATAACCTACCCTTATAAAAACAAAAACCACCCTCCAAGAAAAAAACACATGACGAAAGTCTGTCACAGATAAAGAAAGTCAGGGGTCGCAGCAGCTTCTCACGACCCTGGCTGGCCGAACGTACCTCCAACAAGTCGCAGGAAACAGATGTGGAGATGGTGTAGCACATCAGTCCGTCCCCCCGGCCCCTCTCTGTTCGCCCGTCCCGAGAATATCAGCCAGCAAAATATACACGCACCTCAAGGGGTGACCGGCCTCGCTGATGTTTGAGAAAGGGTAGACAACACATCCTCCCTCTCCCTCTCTCTCATAGCTTGGTCAGGTTTTGTGGCCCACACCCCCTGCCCACCCTCTGCCAGTCCCCAGGTTGCTTCAGACGTTGTGACCTGGGCAAGTCCACTTCTTCTGACGCCACTGCCTGTTCGAGCCCCAGCACCTCCACAGCTTCCGCAACCGACCGTATCTGTAGTAATTTCCCATTGTGTTTGAAAATGAGGCGAAAAGGATGCCCCCAGGAGTATGGGATCTTGGACTCCCGCAGGTGCATGGTCACCTCACGGAAGGCTCGCCGTTTGCTGAGCGTAGAGGCCGCCAGATCCTGAAAGAGAGCCGGCCGATGACCCCTAAAAGAGTAGGCTGAGAGTCCCTGGCCTGACGAAGGATTCGTTCCTTCAGTTGGAAGTCATGGATGCATACCAGGATGTCTGGTGGGGGCGCCTTCAGACCCCGGGGAAACCCACTCGGTGGACACGATCCATCTGGATGTCTGTCTCCTCACCTTCTCCCAGAAGCTGTTGGAACAGAGCCCGGACATAGGCACGGAGGTCGTCCCCCTCCTCCTTCCACGGAACGCCTCGGATGCGGATGTTATTCCTCCGGGAGCGGTTCTCCAAATCCTCGGTGTGGGCCTGTAGATCGAGGTTTTGCTCCCGGAGGCGCAGCATCTCTTGTTGTAGTTGGTGCACTTCTTCTGCCCTGCTGATGTCGTGCTCTTCCAACGTCGCAACTCGCTCCCCGACCTCGTCCACGTCGCGCCGCACCTCTCTCAGGTCCGCCGCCAGCTGTGACTTGATTTCTTGGATGTCAGCTTTCATGGTCGCGAAAAGTTCAACCATAAAGGCTTTCGTTGCGGGGGTCTCGTCGCCTTCCAGCTGGCCTGCTCCTGCCTCACCCGAGGTCCCAGGTTGTCCCAACGGCTTGGAGAGGGCATCCTTCAGCGCCTTATCCTTACGGCCCCGTGGCACTGCCATACCCCTCGTGCTCTGTTCCGCTGGGCTAGTCCGCTCCAACGCTGTCAAGGATGCGTGATAGTCCACCACCTCTACTGACCGCCGCACCCAGCCAGCCCTTGCGTTGTCTCTTGTGCCACCCCTGGTACATGTGGGGGAGCAATCCCAGCCCCGCAGCCTGAGCCCTGCAGCTAGCCTCCTGTAGACCGCTCCGTAGATATCCCCTCCTCAGCCGAGCAGGGATGCAAGAGGCCTCACGTACACCACCGCTGCTCAGTATGCCTCCGTCGCCATCCACTCCGGCCGCCAGCCAGCAGTTATCCGCGGTCCCTGTCCGCCACCCTCACCTCCTTACTGGGTCGGCGGGCGCTCAGGCGCAGGCAGTCTCATCGGGGGGGCACCTGCCCCAACTCTGGCTCTGATCTTTGCTGCGCCACAGGGCATCGCGGTCACCGCCGGCACCTCCACAGCCCCTTTAGCCACCCGAGTGCTAGCTATCGCACGCTGGGGCACCTTCTGCCCGGCTTGCCCTTGCTCTGCACAGTGCACTGTGGGGCCCAGCCCGTAGTTGGCCCGGTCGGAGCCCCAGGCCTGCTATGCCCAGCCGCAGCTCCTAGGGTTCCAGGCCGATGGTTCGCCAGGCCTGGTTATCTAGCACGGCAACTCCTCTCTGTCTCCCGGTGGGTTCCCGTTGTGAGGGGGCAGCCACTCTGGTACAGGCGCAACACCGCTGGGCGCCAAGCTCTCCTGCTCCCGCTCTTGTGCCCCCTAAGCTCTGCTCCAGCCCGACCTCCAGGCACCCCGAGGCCTCTCGGAACGTCGCCTCAAAATGGCGGCGACCCGTCCTCCGCAGCACCGTCTCAGGGGTCTCTCCGGCCTCGCAGCTCTCCTCCCACCGCAACCGGGGCCGTCCCTCACCTCCGGAGCAGCGTACAGCGCCTCGCGGGGGCCGGTTAGCGTTCCCCGGCCTCACACTTCCATAGACGCCTCACCGCACCATATCCGAGCGTCGCAGCTTCTCGGCCTCCCAGGCTCCGTTCAGCCGGGCCCGCACCGCACCTCACTCGTGCCGATTTCGGTCCCAGGGTCGCACCAGCATCACCCCCGGTCGATAACGGGGACGTCCACCGCCACAGGCGGTCCGCTGATTCCCGGGACAGGCGCTATTACGAAGCTAAGTATCGGCGGTGCCGGAGGAACGCGATTCTGCGTCCTACCGCTCCGCCATCTTGGCCACGCCCCCCCCTGAGCCCTATTCTAAAGGGCTAGGCTTCGGGGACGAATGGGAGGGGTCACTGGACCCTAAAGAATATCTTTTAAAAGGCCAGGAAATGGACTTGTGTGAGGAATTCTGGGATGCCAGTGTCTGACTACATCCCCAGATACTGGTATGCTTTCTTCCACTAAAAGACACACAATTGATGGACGGAATGCAGAACAAATCAAAACATTCACCCCCAGTCAAGAGATCTGGGTTAAATCCATCATTCTTTTGCTCACCATGCCACCCCAGTTTAGACCTGGCCATATGCAAATCAGTCTTGACCCTGTGCCTCATGGGATCAGTCCAGCCCGAACTGCCAAGCCAGGTCCTCGCTGGACTGGAAACAAGCATCCTAGGACCGGTTTCGGGGTTTCACTCCTCATCAGCCAGGATAGCTTGAATCCAGTGGCACAGGGAGCCCGGGACCCACGTCTGGGCATACGCGGCGCACTTAGGGCGAGAAAGCAGAAGACACACAATTGATTGACGGAATGCAGAACAAATCAAAACATTCAGCCCCAGTCAAGAGATCTGGGTTAAATCCATCATTCTTTTGCTCACCATGCCACCCTAGTTTAGACCTGGCCATATGCAAATCAGCACTCCGTCCATCATCTCCTTGTGTTTGCTTTGTTCGCCCTAAGTTGGCAGGGTATGCCCAGACGTGTGTCCCTTGCTCACTTTGCCACTGGATTCAAGCTAGCCTGGCTGATAAGGGGTGTTACCCCGAAACCGGTCCCAGGATGCCTGTTTCCGGTCCAGGAAAGACATGGCTTGGCAGTTCGGGCTGGACTGTTCCCATGAGGCACAGGGTCAAGACTGATTTGCATATAGCTGTGTCTGAACTGGGGTGGCGAAGTGAGCTAAAGAATGATGATGAATTCAACCCAGATCTGTGACTGGGGGTGAGTGTCTACAAAGTTTCAGCACTCCGTCCATCATCTCCTTGTGTTTGCTATGCTTTCTTCCACTACCATGGATATGGAGGAGGGAGCATCTCATTCCATGGTTGTGAAGGGGGCCGGTGATGTCCAGGATCTTGAGTTGCCCTGGGTGGCAGTCAAGGCTAACATCTTGACAGAAGTGCTGCAACAGGAAGCTTCCTCTTTTGAGCCCTTGCTTCCTTTTAATGAAGCACTGATGAATGTCCTACTGGGAACCTGGTCCAAGCCCAGCACAGGGGCTCCTGTGAACAGGACAATTGGCCACCGCCCCGCACCTGAGGACCCGAAATTCCTCACCCAACACCCCACCCCTGAGAGCTTGGTGGTCCAAGCCTCTACATCCCCTGGCCCATTCCCTGCTGCACCTCTGGACAGGTAATCTAAGAGGCAGGAAAGTTTTGGGAAGATGTTTTCTTCCACCAGCCTTGCATTGAGGTCGGTGAACACAACATGTTTATTGGGGTGCTACTTCCACACACTGTGGGATACAGTTGCGCAAGTGCTGCCACAGGTCCTGAAGGAGGCTTAGGCCGTTCTCTCTCAAGTGGTCAGACGGGAGAGATGCAGCGAAATTCACCATTAAGTGTGGTTTGGATATGACCGGCTCACTGGGTTGAGCGGTTTTGATGACGGTGACACTTAGACGCCACGCCTGGATGAGAACATCTGGCTTTCTAGGGGATATCCAGGCTTCACTCATGGACATGCCCTTTGATGGCAATCGTCTCTTTGGAGACAAAGCAGACTCGGCGCTGGAGTGCTTTAAGGACATGCAGGCTACGACCAAGTCCTAGAGCCTCTCAGTTGCCTCGCTTCACCCCCAGTCTGCTTATCGCTCCTTTCATGACTATAGAAGGGGCCTTCAACTGCACCAACCATATTCCAGCCACCGCCTCACCCAAGCTTCCCAGACTGTTTGGGGGGCGAAGACTCGGTTCATACCAATCCTGTGGGTCAGGTAGCCAGAGGTCTGCCACAACCACCAACCCCCCTGCAGTCGCAGCCTCTAAGCCGTCCTAATCTTGCCCTACAAGATCATGGGTGTCCATTTAGTGGCAGAATCAGCCATCATCTCCTCCACAGGCAGTTCATAACATCGGGCAGGTGGGCCTTACAGCTCATTCGGAGGGGATACTCCCTTCCCATTAAACCCTGCCCTCACCCTTTACCTCTATCTCCAGACCGGATAAAGTAGGATCATTTGTCCTTCCTCCGCGAGGGAGTGACAGCTCTGTTGGCCAAGGGAGCCATAGTGAGGGTTCCAGTGTCAGAAGTAGACAGTGGTTGCTATTCCTGCTACTATCTGATTCCACAAAAATAACAAAGGCCTATTTTAGATTTGAGAACCCTCAACCTCTTCCTCAAGAAGGAGAGGTTCAAGATGCTCACATTGGCTCAGGTTTTGGCTGCCCTGGACCCAGGAGACTGGACGGTAGCGTTGGACTTGCAGGATGCCTATTTTCTTATTCCCATTCTGCCTGCCCATCTGCGTTACCTGCGATTTACAGTATGCCATTAGCACTTTCAGTTCATTGTGCTCCCCTTCGGCCTTACCAGCGCCCCTCGGGTGTTCACCAAGGTGATGGTGGGGGTCGCTGCTCATCTGCACAGATCAAGGCTGAAGTTCCAGTGGGCGCAGCACCAGGGGAATCTCTCCGACATGGTCCAGATCGTGGAGGGAACTGCAAAGAACCTGCAGTGGTGGCTAACGAACCATGATTGGGTCAGAGGCAGACCACTCTCCCTTCCCCAACCAGATCTTACAGTAGCGACAGATGCGCAGCTTCTGGTGTAGGGCGGCCATCTGGGAGAGGTGGAGATCGCAGGACTCTGGTCTCCGGCGGAAGTTGGACTCCACATAAACATGCTGGAGCTCCGAGCGATCCGCCTGGCATTGAAAGGCTTTCTACCCTCCAACAAGGCAAGGCTGGTATGAGTGTTCACAAACAACACCACCCTCTTGTAGTACTGCAACAAACGGGGCGGGTCGGTTCGTCGACTCTTTGCCAAGAGGCCCTTCATCTCTGGAAATGGCTGGAACAACAGGGAATATCCTTGGTGGTTCAACACCTGGCAGATTCCCTGAATGCCAGACCGGACAAACTCAGCCATCAATGCCTAGCGGGTCACGAATGGTGGCGCAAGGTCTCTTTCAGCAGTGGGGAGAGCCTTGGGTACATCTGTTCGTCTCTGCCAAGAACTTGCAATGTTAGCAGTTTTGTGCACTGGAGTTTCCAAGACGGTTTCCCTCGAAGATGCTTTTCGTCTCGAGTGGAGCTCCGACCTCATGTACGCCTTTCCGCCCATACGACTTCTGCCCAAAGGTCTCAAGAAGATCAGGAACGACTGGGCCCAAGTCATCCTTGTGGCTCCGTAGTCTGGACTGGGCACGGAGAGTCTGGTATCCTGAGCTTCTCAGCGCGAGTATCGATCCTCCTATGAGGCCGCCCCTTCAGGAGGATCTTCTGACGCAGCAGCATGGGAGGGTCCTCCACCCAAATCTGTCAACCCTACGCCTTCTTGGGTGGAGACTGAGACCCAACAGTTTGACAGGTTTCCACCTTCCTCCCGAAGTCTGCAATGTTATCTTGACAGCCAGGCGTCCCTCCATCAAGATGGTGTACGCCTGCCGGTGGAACAAATTTGTATTATACTGTACAGAAAAGTCTATTGATCCTCTTTCTGCCTTCCTTTCTGATCATCTTTTTATTCTTACCCTTGCCCAGCAGGGCTCTGCTATGGGCGCTCGAAAGGGCTAACTTTCTGCTCTGTCCTTCCTCATTTAAGTCCACTATTGTGAATATGTTTCTCAAAGATCTTGTAAATATGTTGCCACCCTCTCCTTTAATTATGCCTCAGTGGTACCTTAATTTGGTTCTCACTTTCTTAATGTGTGCTCCTTTCAAGCCTCTTCACAAAAGTCCCCTCTGGCTGCTAACCATCAGGACTGCCTTTCTAGTGGCAATAACATCCGCTCGAAAGGTGAGTGAGCTGCAGGCTTTATCATTCAAGACTCCATTCTTGTCTATTTTTCCAGACAAACTGGTGCTTCGCACTAGGGCCTCTTTCTTGCCGAAAGAGATAACACCATTCCATGTGGGCCAATTTATCACCTTGCTCACTTTCTACGCTCCTCCACATCCCTCAAAAAAAGAGGAGTCACTCTACCCCTTGGACCCAAAAAGAGCGTTGCCATCCTACCTTGACTGCACACAAGAGTTCTAGGTGGACGACCAACTATGTTGGAGCGAAGAAGGGTCGGGCAGTACAGAAACTAACCATTTCACGCTGGGTTGTTCTCTGTATTAAAATCTGCTACGCACTGGCCAAGAAGCAGCCCCCTGAGGGCTTACGGGCTCATTTCACCAGGGCTAATGCTGCGACCACTGCGTTGGCACGTGAAGTCCCAGTCCTGGACATCTTCCAGGCAGCAACGTGGTCATTCCTGCACACATTTACCTAACTCTACTGCCTGTACAGTCAGGTCCACAGAGGATGGTATTGCTTGGGTATCTATTCAAAGGTAAGGAATCTGCGGCTAGATATCTCTATCAGATTAACAAGTTACTTACCTTTAGTACCGCATTAACTGGTAGAGACAAGATCTAGCTACAGATTCTTTACCGACCCACCCATCATCCCTGCTCTATGGACAAGTTCCAAGGGTTCCTGGTGTGGAAAGTTGTGAAAAGTAACTGACATCAGCGCGCCAAGATGGCGCCTATGTAGGAGACACTGATGTCACTTCCAGCACCGACGACACTGTGGAAAATCTTCCAGATCCAGTCTGACGCCTTGGAAATCAAAGGTAAGAAATCTGCGGCTAGATCTTGTCTCTACCAGATAATGTGTTACCGAAGGTAAGTAACTTGTTCTTCACTGCAAAGCAGGCAGCTTCTCTGCAACTCAAAACCAAATGTCCATAAACACAGACAATGGTCCAAAAATTTGGCCCACACTTGTCATGACCTCTTAAAGAAGGCAATCTATGTTCCAACATAAGAAGGTCTGAATAAAGAAATGTCCCCCATTAACATGGAGCTATAGAATTCTGGTAAGGGATTACCCAGCCTACTCTGACCCTGGCAGTCAATCCCAGTTGACACTGCGACCTTAATCCATAGACCTACCTCACAAAGATCTGAAGTAACTGGGGAGACTTCATATCTAGCCAAGATTACATAGAGACTGCACACCCAGGACTCGCAGACATTCCGATCCTGGGGCACAACAAGGAAGGTCTCAAACAGCTTGAGCCTATGTGCCACACGCTCAAAAAAGATGACAAGAAACTCGAGTCTAAAAATGCGTGCTACCACTGCACTCCCCACCCCAATACAACTCAATAACGTTAAACCCCACAGTTCGAACTTTCTATCACTTACCCGTGAACCTCTCAGCAAATGCAACCAAAAACTCAAACAGACTGCTCAAGCAACTCCCCGAAACACTAATAGCTGATGTTTACTACAATACCTCTAAAGGGCAAGAAAAAAATGATCTCATCCTCTACACAACCCGCCCTGCGTAATCACGAGCAAACCTAGCCAACTACTTATGAATAATTAAAACTTCCAATATCTCATATGGCCGCAATTTGACAATATCCAATTCACTCGCTTTCAAAGGCAATGCTACCATAACTATCTACAGAAACAGGAATGCCATGATCCAGGCCAATGGCAACAACCTGCCATCATTTGAATCCATATTCAAATTCTACGCAACTCTTTCTCCTATTCTCGCACCAATTCCTCCACTACCCAACCTCCCCCACAGGTTCAAACACAGGAAGAAATGCACACTAGAAGCTTGAACTCAGTCTCTGCCTCCAACATACACTCTGCTCACACGACTTCCTGGACAGTTCCTGCTCCACCTATCTCACACGACAACATCTCAACCCCTCGCTCCCACCCTGTGGACCGCTCAGCCAGCCCCAACATAGAAGTAACACCAGCTCCCAGCACCAGCTCCATTCCGAGGCCTCAGCCCATCAACCCCCTTGACAACCTTCCCCCTAGCCAACCCCACCCTAACTCCCCACCCACATCCTCCCACGCCATGCAGGACGATGACCTAGAGGCGCCTGCCCCAGGCAAATCCAATATGCCATTAGTCTCCACCCAAATGACAACCAAAGTAGCCCAACAGTGGCCACACAACCCTTGCCCTATTTCCGCCCCACTGGGGAAGAATCATGTGGCAACTCGACTCACACTCTCGATGACCTGCACCCCTTAGTCTTGAAGGCCACCTGCCTGATAACTCGCTCCTCAACACCTCCACACTCTCTCCATTGAACCAGAGGCCCATGTACGATCTAACTGAGCGACTAATTCGCATGGAGAGACAACTCAGTAAAGTAACCCGGGATATCAACAACATCCTAACGAACCTTAGAGCCTATTCTGACAATGCTCAATACTCACACCTCCCCTCTACCTGCAATACCAGACTGTCGCAGACCCAGCCGAATAGCTGGCACACAACTCCTCTCAATAACCAGTCTCACAGGCCGAAAATAGCAAGCTTCAACATGTCTCTGAGTGATGCAACGGATCTAGCGAAAACATACCACCCTACACCAACCCTGGCCAACCCTGCCTCCAAGATCCAGGTGACTACGGGAATTGGTAGAGATCTCAACCCACCACGTACTGCCAAGCCACCAGCACAATGCATCAAAATCCACATGGCAGCCTCCTTAAAAAAGCACAACAGTAGCAAAAATACAAACTGCATGCTCATAAACTGCAGATCCGCAAACAAGCAAGTAACAGAACTAGCTGAAGTCATCTTGAACCATGACGTCAACATTGCGTTCATCACAGAAAAATGGCTAAATGATTCCTTATATCTGAAAGAGACACGTTAGTGACAGATTCCTTACCTTAGAATATCCCCAGGCGTCAGGCTGGATCCGGAAAGTTTTGCGTAGCAGTACCCTTGCGCGTCGGTAGGCGGCGTCGTGCGGCTCCGCGTCCGTCGTCGGCGTCGTGATCGCCGGGATGACGTCGCGGGCAGTACTTAGGCGCCGCCCTGCGCGCTGACGTCAGTTCTTCTTTTCCGCGCCAGCAAGCGCAGATCCGGGAAGAGCAGTGCCCTGGTCAATTTTTGACCATACTTTTTGGTGATTTTTTCACTGTTTTTTCCAACTTAAAGGTGTCGTAGGGATGCCCGGCTTTAAGCGATGCGGCGCCTGTGCGCGGATGATGTCCGTCACCGACCCGCATTGGGAGTGTCTCTTCTGCCTCGGCCGAGGCCACGACACCGAGTCTTGTCCCGAATGCCAGGCCCTCAACCCGAAAGCTTTGCGAGAGCGGTCTCGAAAGCTCCTCGAGGCCCGGCATTCGGCTCCACGGAGGCCCCGGTCGCGTGAGAGGTCCAGGGGTCGCTCGCGGAGTGCACACCGGTCGCCGGGCGTCGAAGTCTTCTTCGTCCGGTAAGTCTAAGCACAAGAAGTCCAAGAAGCATCGTCGCTCTCGGACTTCGCCCGCCGGTCTCGCGACTCGGCTGAGGCCCTCTCCGGCACCGTCCCCGCCCCCGCGGCCCCGGACTTGCCTGTGGAGTCGCCCCCGCCATACCCGCCCTTCCCGGGTTCGGGGGCGGATCCGGCCAAGGTACAGGAGTTCCTGTCGGCCATGGCCCGCCTCTTCGGGCCTTCAGGCCCCTCCGGTGCGCCTTCGGGCCCCGCGGGCCCTGATGGGGTTGCTCCGGCGTCGCCGACGGCTCCGGCCCCGGCGTCGCCCGTGCCTCCAGCCTCGATCCCGGCTCCGGCTTCGGCCCCGGCCTCGATCCCAGCTCCACAACCCCCATCGACGCCGGTCGACCTCACGACACCTCCGCCGGCGCCGATGTCTCCGGTGCCGCTCTCGACGCCGCCCTGGGCTCCGGGCGGCGTCGTCCCCAGTTCCTTCCGGCTCCGGACATGGACCCGGAGCGACGCCGCTCGACGCCGGCTCCGGCGCCGATGGGACCTTGGGTCCCAACTGTCCCTCCTCCTCCTTATTTTGAACCTGAGGAGGACCAGTTGGACTGGGAGGGGTCTGATGACCCTCTGACGCGCAACTGTCAGTATGATGAGGACTGGACAGAGAGTCTAGGGGAGGCCAGTGGTCTGGATACTTCCCCTGACACTGGCATGCTGTCTCCTCCCGTGGCTACGGAGGAGGGGGCCAATTTGGTACGGTGTTGCGTAGGGCTGCTGGGGCCTTACGTCTCCAGCTCCCTACTTTGACGGTCAAGCCTAACATCTTGACAGAGGTGCTTCAGCCGGCAGCCTCCTCTGCGGAGACTGTGCTGCCGTTTAACGACGCCCTCACTGACGTTCTTTTGGGCGCCTGGTCCAAGCCCAACACAGGGGCTCCTGTGGATCGGAACGTGTCACGACGCCATCGCCCTGCTCCGGGCGACCCCCTGTTTCTTTCTGTCCACCCCACTCCTGAGAGCTTGGTTGTCCAAGCCTCCGCTTCCCAAACCGCCTTCCCTACCGCTCCTCCGGATAGGGAATCCAAACGCCTGGATCAGTTTGGGAAGAAAGGTTTTTCTTCCTCCAGTGCTGGCTTGCGGTCTGTTAACACCGCTTGTCTTTTGGGCCGATATACCCACTCCCTGTGGGATTCGGTGGCGGATGTTTTGCCCCAGTGCCCTGAGGAGGTCCAGGCACTGCTTTCCCGCGCCATTGCGGAAGGAAGGGATGCGGCCAAATACACTATCCGTTGTGGCCTTGACACCGCCGACTCGCTGGGCAGGTCTATTGCAACGACGGTGGCGCTCCGACGCCACGCCTGGCTGAGAACCACTGGTTTTTCGGGGATGTCCAGAATACTCTCATGGACATGCCCTTTGATGGAGTCGGTCTTTTTGGGTCCAAAGCAGACCATGCGTTGGAGCGCTTTAAGGACTCACGGGCTACTGCCAAGTCCCTGGGCCTTTCTGCTACACGCCCTCCGCTGACTTCTGCTTTTCGCCCCTATCGTGGCCACGGTAGGGGCGCCCTTCACGTCAGCAGCCCAGCCACCGGCCCGCGCAGCAGGCGTCTTCGCGTGGCCGAGGACGTGGATTCCGCCGTGGCGGATCGGGCAACCAGCGTGCGGGTCAGGCCACCACCTCCAACCCGTCCGCGGCCTCCAAGCCCTCTTAGTCCCTCCTTTCAGGTGCACGGCACGCCAGTAGGGGGCAGGGTCCGCCATCACCTTCCCCACTGGGCGCACCATCACCTCGGACAGGTGGGTCTTGGACATTGTCCGAAGGGGCTACTCCCTCCCCTTCGAGACCACCCCCAGCCATGCCACCTCAATTCCACCGCATGTCAGGGGATCACTTGGTGCTTCTACAGAAGGGAGTCACGGCCCTCTTGACCAAGAGGGCCATCGAGCATGTTCCGACCCCAGAAGTAGGGCGTGGTTGCTACTCCCACTACTTTCTGGTGCCCAAAAGGACAAGGAGGACATGCGTCCTATCTTGGACCTCCGGAACGTCAATCGCTTCCTCCGGAAGGAGAAGTTCAAGATGCTCACCCTAGCTCAGGTCTTGACTGCCCTCGACCCTGGAGACTGGTTGGTAGCGTTGGACTTGCAGGACGCATATTTCCACATCCCCGTCCTGCCGGCCCACCGGCGTTACCTTCGGTTCACGGTAGGCCCCGAGCATTTTCAGTTCACCGTGCTCCCCTTTGGCCTTACCAGTGCCCCTCGGGTGTTCACGAAAGTGATGGCGGTGGTCGCAGCTCATCTGCGCCGGGCAGGGGTTTCAGTCTTCCCCTACCTCGACGACTGGTTGCTGAAGGCGGGTTCGTCCCAGGCAGTCGTCTCCCACCTCCAGACTACGGCCGAACTCCTGCACTCGCTGGGGTTCTCCATCAATGTGCCGAAGTCGCATCTGATTCCTTCTCCACAGCTCCTTTTCATCGGAGCAGTTCTGGACACGACGCAGTTTCGGGCCTATCCTCCCGAACGGCGAGTCCGGGATATTCAGGCTATGATTCCGATCTTTCAGCCTTTATCCTGGGTTTCGGTACGGATGACCCTGAGGCTGCTGGGCCTCATGGCCTCCTGCATCCTGCTGGTCAATCATGCCAGATGGCATATGCGGGCTCTGCAGTGGGACCTGAAGTTCCAGTGGGCGCAGCACCAGGGCAACCTGTCCGATCACGTCCAGATCTCGGAGGGGACTGCAAGACAGTTGCAGTGGTGGCTCTCGAACCGGCAATGGGTCATGGGCAGATCCCTCTCCCTTCCCCAGCCAGAGCACACAGTTGTGACGGACGCGTCCCTTCTGGGATGGGGCGGTCACATGGGAGAGGCGGAGATCAGAGGCCTCTGGTCTCCGGCGGAGTCCCGGCTCCATATCAACCTTCTGGAGCTCCGGGCGATCCGGCTTGCACTCAAGGCATTCCTTCCCTCTGTCAAAGGGAAGGTAGTGCAGGTGTTCACAGACAACACCACCGCCATGTGGTACTGCAACAAACAAGGCGGGGTGGGGTCTTGGACCCTTTGTCAGGAGGCTCTGCGCCTCTGGACATGGCTGGAACATCAGGGCATGTTCCTGATGGTTCAACACCTGGCAGGTTCCCTGAACGCCAGGGCGGACGAACTCAGCCGCAGGTGCATGATGGATCACGAATGGCGTCTTCACTCGGAAGTGGCGCAAGGACTCTTTCTACAATGGGGAGAGCCTTGGTTAGATCTATTCGCCACCGAAGAGAACGCGCAATGTCATCAGTTCTGCGCGTTGGAATTTCCAAGGCGGCACTCGCTCGGCGACGCTTTTCGTCACGAGTGGAGTTGCGGTCTGTTGTACGCCTTTCCGCCTATACCACTTCTACCCAGAGTGTTGAAGAAGATTCGGCACGACCGGGCCCAAGTCATTCTTGTGGCTCCGGACTGGGCTCGAAGAGTTTGGTATCCCGAGCTACTCAATATGAGCATAGATCCCCCGATCCGTCTGCCTCTTCGGGAGGATCTTCTGTCGCAGCAGCAGGGGACGGTCCTCCACCCGAACCTGTCCAGTCTACACCTGCTTGCGTGGAGATTGAGCGGCGGCAGTTGATTCCTTTCGACTTGCCTCCCGAAGTTTGTGATGTGATTCTGGCAGCCAGGCGTCCCTCCACTAAGGTGGTATACGCCTGCAGGTGGAACAAATTTGTGGCATGGTGCACAGCAAAGGCTGTGAATCCCCTTTCTGCCCCTCTTTCTGAGGTCCTTCTGTTCCTTCTCTCTCTGGCCCAACAGGGTTCTGCCCTGGGTACCATCAAGGGTTATCTCTGTGCTATCTCGGCCTTCCTCAGGCTCCCTGATCAGCCCTCCCTTTTCAAGTCCCCTGTTGTTAACAGGTTCTTAAAAGGCATTACACACCTCTTTCCTCCTGTTCCATTTGTGATGCCTCAGTGGGACTTGAACTTGGTTCTTACCTTTTTAATGTGCGCTCCCTTTGAGCCTCTGCATAACTGTCCTCTTCGTCTTTTGACTCTGAAGACAGCCTTTCTGGTGGCCATCACCTCCGCTCGGCGGGTGAGTGAGCTCCAGGCTTTATCTTGCAAACCTCCCTTTCTGTCTGTTCATCCAGACAAGGTTGTTCTTCGGACGCGTCCGTCCTTCTTGCCAAAGGTGGTTACTGCCTTTCACATTGGGCAGACCATCACTTTGCCTACCTTCTTTCCGCCTCCGCATCCTTCCAGAGAGGAAGAGAGGCTCCACCGTCTGGACCCAAAACGTGCGCTCTCCTTCTATATCGACCGCACAAAACACTTCCGGGTGGATGACCAGCTCTTTGTTGGCTACGTGGGCGCCAAAAGGTCGGGCGGTGCACAAACGAACCATCTCCCGCTGGGTTACCTTGTGCATCAAGACCTGCTATTCTTTGGCTAAGAAGGAGCCTCCTGTTGGGCTGCGTGCCCATTCCACCAGGGCAACAGCTGCTACCACGGCCTTGGGCCGCGGTGTTCCGCTGCCCGTTATTTGTCAGGCAGCTACGTGGGCCTCGCTGCACACGTTTACAAAACATTACTGCCTTGACAGTCAGGTCCGGAGGGACGGCTTCTTTGGCCGTTCTGTCCTCCAGGACTTCCTTGTCTGATCTTTGTTCGCAGACCCACCACCGGGGTTGGTATTGCTGGGGTATCTATTCTAAGGTAAGGAATCTGTCACTAACGTGTCTCTTTCAGATGCACAAGTTACTAACTTGTGTAACGATATATCTGTAAGAGACAGTAGTTAGTGACAGATTCCTTACCGCCCACCCATCCTCCCCGTTCTGCGAACTGATTTCTAGGGTTAAGGACATCCCTTTCAGGGCCCTAGTATTTTTCAGACACCTATGTCAGCTTCTTGCATGGCTCTGCGTTCCTGGCGCGGAAAGTCGTGTACAGAACTGACGTCAGCGCGCAGGGCGGCGCCTAAGTACTGCCCGCGACGTCATCCCGGCGATCACGACGCCGACGACGGACGCGGAGCCGCACGACGCCGCCTACCGACGCGCAAGGGTACTGCTACGCAAAACTTTCCGGATCCAGCCTGACGCCTGGGGATATTCTAAGGTAAGGAATCTGTCACTAACTACTGTCTCTTACAGATATATCGTTACACAAGTTAGTAACTTGTGCATCCGTTCCTTGACCTACTAGTCTCTCCAGGTTTTTCCATCATCAAGACAAACGGGGAAGACCACCATGGAGGTGGTATTGCCATCATCCACAAAAAAACATCACCACCACCTTCACCTATGCCACCCTTGAATATCACAGCACTACCATAACGCTGAAAGGAGTATAGTGACTAAACGTCACCTCCTCTACCACCCACCAGGCAACACGCTCTCCTTTAGTGAACACCTGTCGGATCGCATAACACACTGCTCACTCTCCAACGCCAATAACATAATCCTAGGAGAACTCAATCTCTATTGGAATGATGCAAAGGACTCACTAATCCAATCCTTAACTGACCTCTTACTCAGCAAAGACCTTACCCAGCACAGCAAGCGCCAAACTCACAACAGAGGCTCGACCCATGTCTCCATTACAGCCCACAATGAAGCCTTAAGCATAGATAACATCCTTCCAGTCAACTGTTTGGATCACCACATTATTCTGTTCCGCATTAACCTGGCAGAATCACCCCCAAACTGAATTTGGAAAACTCTCCAATGGTATAGAAACAACAATCAGATCTCCCTAGCCTATCTTGAAGAAAGAATGATGTCACAACTCCCCCATCCCATCAGACAACCTCACAACGGTTGAGCTTACAAACCATTACAATTCAAAGATGGCTGCCATCATGGACCACATAGCCCCCCTGAAATTAAACAGGGTTAGAGATACTCCCTCGAGATCCTGGTTCAACAAAGACCTCAACACTGAAAGAAGGCAATTAAGAGCTGTGGGAAGACTTTGGAGAGTAAATCCGTCCATAACCCATGTTTATCAGTTCAGATCGGAATGTAGGAGATACAAAAATCACATCCTAAGAGAAACGGCTGCCTTATTTTGCAGCTCACTGGATAAAGCAAGAAACCGTCCCAAAGAGCTTTTCAACGTCATCAAACAGCTAACCTCTAAACCAACCAAAAAAGCTCCCCATGTCTCCAAGGGACGCTGTGACAACTTTGCTAACTTCTTCAACAAGAAAATCACAAAGATCGAGATCTCCTTAAACTTACCACTCTTGGACATCCACTGGACACTCACCCCCCATAACAAGGGTAAACAGCACCCCAATGCACTCTTCTGACACCCAAGCAGGGTTTTCATACCTAGTGACCCAGTGGTACAACTAGATCATAAGGTCCACCACACCACCCAGGAGCTGGAGGGTGTTCAACTCGCTCACTGAGGAGGACATCTCAAAGGTGATTGCGAAAACCAAACCCTCCTCTCACTGCGCGGACCCACTTCACACCTCCCTGGCTAAAAGTCTCAACCATGCCTTAACCGCTCTCTGGACAAAAATAATAAACAGCTCCCTATGCAACAGGGTTATGCCAGACTGCCTCAGATTAGGACAAGTCACCCCCTGCTATGCTATAAAATAAAAAAAAATAAAAAAAACGATGCAGATCAGGATGACCTCAACAATTTCAGGCCTGTTTCCAGCCACACTTGTAAAAGTCCAAATCTAGCTGCACTCAACCAAGACAAGACTGAAGTCCTTCTTCTGTCCAACCACGGATGGACCCCCGCAGGTCCAAAAAATGGCTAAGCAACATTCACGCTCTAAACTGCAAGCTGACTCTGACTGACTCCGCAAAATCTCTGGGGATCACCCTAGACCCAAGTTTGAACATGAACGCATACATAAAGAATACAGTGAAGGGCGCCTTCTACAACCTAAAACTCCTGAGCAAAATTAATTCCTTCCTCCCGTCAGAGGACCTACAAATTGCCACACTAGTTCTGGCTCTCTCCAGACAGGACTGCGCTAATGCTACTCTCACAGGCACCCCAAAGTCACACTAAATACAGCAGCAAGGATAGTCGCCAGAGCTAAAAGATACAATTCCATTTTCCCTTCTCTGAAAAAACTAAAGTGGCTACTGCTCGACACACGTTGCTGCTTCAAAACTGCTTTTCTCACTCACAGAGACCTCCACTCCGGTAAACTAGCCTACCTCGCTACCAAACTCACAAAGGCAAGCCAGACAAGGAATTTGAGAAGCACCTTTTTCTCATCTCCCCAAAAAGACATAAACAAAAAGCCCTTTCATGTTCTTTCTTGGACAGTGCCCCAAAAATCTAGAACTCTCTCCCAGTATGTCTCTGAACTAACCCCTCCGTCATGAGACAATTAAAAGAATTCCTCCTCAATTGGCACCTTAACCCTCTGGGCTCTAACACCTAGTTCACCTTTGGAAACACAACCCTGTTCATTGACCATACAATGAATCGATACTCAACGACACTGCATTGTATTGTAATGCTGTTGACTAATACTGTCTGACTCGGTTGTAAAGTGCTCTGCTACCCTTGGGTCTTGCCAGTGCTGTATAAAACTCTTTAAATAAATAAATTAAAAATAAAATAGGTAATCGTGATTTTTATGTCACTGCCCTATTTTCATGGCTGAGCCAAGTACTGCGTGACTTTGTCATATGCTAGCTGCTTACTTACAGCTGCACTTGTCTAACTGTGCAATTCTCAGCCCCTGAAAAAGAACTGAGTGAGAAAATCGCACTTTTCTGAAGACCTCCCATACTGTTTCAGTATCTGGCGGCACTCGCTCACTCTAAGAGCCAGCTCCCTGTTCTGCTCCCAAGATATTGGTCAGCAGGTAATCAGGCTATAGTTTAAACATAGCATATAGTTTGTTTCTAATCACAAGAGAGAAGTCTCCTTCCTTCAAAGCAAATTCACCCTGTTTGCTGGAGATAAAATCTTTCAGTTAATTTGCAGATGCTAGGGTAGATAGTTATTTTCCATCATGATGCCAGAGCACCAGGAGCTATCCACTTTGTGTACATCTTTTCTAGTTTCAGGGTCTGAAAATAACAAGAATGTTTTTCAAAAATATTCCCTTTACTCACTTCTCTTTACCATCAGTGAGTTTAACCATTGTTATGTTAATTCTCCTAGCTCTGTCTTCTAGGCCTATCAGTTCTACAAACTACTGTACAGTCTCCATCTTGAGTCTCATGTGTATGTATCTATTCTGTCCTGTGTAGTTGCCATCCTATGTTCCTGCCAGGGTCTGTGATAATATATTTACGTGACAAAGGATACAAGACTGACCCTAAAAATTGTGTGAACCTGGGAGAGCAAGGTAGATCTGCTTTGTACTGCTCCCGTGTATCCTAGGTCTGACTAGCACCAGTTCCTGAGGGGTAAACTAGTGGAGGCAAAGGCGATTAAAACCCTGTTGTCAAATCTACTGGACTCTTCCAGTGCAAAACTCTGGTAATTTTTCTGTCCAAATCAAAATAGAATCATTCTTCTTTGCTAACCCAACAGTGGATATAGTTATACATTACCCTCTTCCAGGAAGATGTTCACAACTGAAAACACCAGTCGTCACCTTAAGCTACTACCTCACACAATACCTCACACAAGGAAGAATAAACAATACAAGGGAGCTAACAGATTGAGCGTTGCAAGTTGCTTTTCCAGACTGCGCTACTATACCCAGTAGAAATACCTCACAACAAAAAGAAGAGAGTTGAACATCAACAATTCTGCAATACGCGTTTCCCATGATTTGGCAACCATTCCCGTGCAAGGAAACATGTCAACAGAGAGTGGAATCTAACAATGCAGAGCTTTTCCAACAAAAGCGCTTTCTTTCATTTCACCCCAAAAGAAGCAACCTCTATATCAGGAGCCTCCAACCTATTTTGTAATAAGAGCTACGTACGTTTAATGAGACTCATCCTGAGCTACTAACATCAGTGTCCTCATAGTGACCACATCAGACAACATTACATTACTGGCCACCGTATGCAAGATTACTAGCAGTGATCACCTCAGTTCATCAGGCAGAGTTTCCAGCAATGATGTAAAAAAGGCTGTGTCAATTTGGAATGAAATGGTAATAACATCCATAGCTGCAACTCCACTGGCACCATAGTAATAATGTTACTAATAAACCTCCTCAATGTCACAAGATTTTAAACTCCGATATTAGCGTTCAATATATTTTGAAAATTTTGTAATTTTTCTACAAACATCTTAAAATACACACACCTTTATCACAAATAGACACTGTTAATGTGGGTACAAATCATTTCAACCAAGCAAAACATTCTAATTAAGTAGGCTGGGATGCACACAGGAGAGCTACATACAGGCAACTGCAAAGCTACCAGTAGCTCACAAGCTACTCTTTGTAGAAGCCTGCTCTATACTGTTACAGACACTACCTGCGTGGATATCACTGCTACGAGTATACTTGACGTCATAGCACTTTAATAATACACACGGCTCACCAGCCGCTGCGGAAAGATGCTAACAAGAACAATACCACTACTGGTGACACGAATGCCAGGAACAACCAACTCTTGGGGGCAAAAGGACTCGACTAATAAAGGAGAAAACCTGACACTAGAGAAGGCAAGAAACTTGCCTTACCTGTTCTCATCCTAAATACAAAATCAAAAAACATGGTGCCTGCGTTACCCAGATGCCGAAACTAAACATAAAGTGACATCATGTTTCAAAATGACTAGAGCTCCAGTATTACCTTGGATTGTGCTGCGCTTGTCTCCAGCCGAAAACAGAAGTACTTCACCAGACTAGAGTGTCTCCACTTACTGCCTGTGCAGTGTGCTTTAAAATCATGGCAGTTCGTCTCTATCTTGATTTCTATTCATTTGTCCATGTCCTGCCTAATGATGAACAGATTCCCTTCATTGAATGAATGTTGTCTTAGTTAGCTACTTATATTCCGTGGAACCCACACCTCTCCCTTCATTGTGTATGTCCTCTGTTTTGTCTTGCATTATATCTAGAACTGACCTCCGTCGCTCCCCTTTGCCATCGCCGAAACTTTCTGGAATAAAGACCTGCTAAGAATGGATTTCTGCCCCCTTTTCCCTTATCTCACCACATTGACGAAGGCATGCAGACTATAATTGCAAAATCTGTACCTTCAGAAGAGTTTGAGCAGGGAAGCAGGAGAGTGAGTGACTTTGTTCAAAGTCCTGCAGAGACAAAAGGCATTTCTGTCAAACACAACTATTTAATTAATCATATAACAGACGAAGGAGGTGATTATGCAGACTTGAAAAATATGACTGCAGTGATTCCTGAGAAACCTGCATACTGGGAACATGTTTGTAGAGTTGGTAAGATATTATTTCCTGGTATGCACCTGATAAAAAGATAGAGATAAAAAAAATCATACAACAAATGCACAAGCATTTAAGTCGGCTACGTGGAACCTATACTTTATTAATTCCTGTGGCTGGTATTGTTAAAATGGGGGAGGAGAAATGTGCACTGTAATGAGTGATCTTCTCCCTGGCCTACATGTTTCAAGCCTTTCCCTAGGCTTTTCTTCAGGACCAAAGTGATTGATCCCTATAACCACTCTTTTTATTATTATATCCTAATTGGAAACCCTGATTAATGTCAAAGTGTAATGTGCATATGAACATGCATAGATACAATACCTAATTGGTTTAACTTTTCTAAGCAATATTTTTGGTGTCTAACTAAGGCCCCATGAGCTTGTCACGGGAGGGGAAGAGCGCTTGTAGTCAAACAATCATCAAAGCTGCTCTCTCACCCATGCAATGCCTGCCGTGGCTCGAACCAGGTAATCAGTGTATAAGCCACTCTACGGCTTTCTACGCTAAGGCATACTCGAATAAAATAATTAAATATTCCTGCACCATAGTGTTTAAATTATTTTTTGTTATGATTTTCAAATGTAAGCAATGTAATTGCAATGTGTGAGCAATCCACATATATAGCTCTGTGTAATATTGGGATGTGTTTGTACATAAGTGGATAGAAGCATATAGTTCTTGATGTTGCAGCACCACCTAATATTAAAGCTTAGCAAGGCAAAATTTCTCGTCCTACCTTCTTCCGCTTTGTAACGCTATCATTCATAAAACAATTTTCTGTTCTTTAGGCCAATGAGTTCTTGTTTAAGTTACCTCTTATACAAATTACCTAGACATCCTACTTGGCCTTCTTGACACGCATACCAGCAGCCAAGTGACGGCTTCACTTCCTCCAACCTATGCACCCAAAACCAGTTAACTCACCTGGGCACCACCAGGTCCCAGAAGATCCTATCACCCCCAGAGTTCCATCTTGTCCCCCATCATCAATTGCTACATGGAGCCCCGCAGGGCTCTGCTTACAGATAATGGGATCACACTTTACAAATATGCTGAGCATAGACATCTCTAGTCTGCTGAAGACATCATATGCTTCAAACACCACTTGCGCTTCATCCAGACCAAGATGACCAGCACCTACCTGAAGCCCAACCCTGTGAAGATAGAATTCCTGTTATTTGCTAAGAACAGCAAGACGCAATTAGTGCAAACCTGGGTCAGTGACATGAACATTGACTGCTGTAAACTGCACCTTTCATCCAATGCCAATTCACTTAGATTCATCCTGAACACAGACCTCACCCTCAAGGAACATATTGCCAAGAAAACCAACTACATTAGTAGTATATCTCTCTGCTAAAGAAAGTGAAATATTTCATCCCACAAAACAACTTCAGAACTGCTGTTTAAGCCTTCCTCTTCTTGCATCTGAATGGTGGCAACGCCATACTCCATGACCTCTCAGACCCCACAAAGGTCCTCTTTAATGGCACGTCTCATCTGTTGCCTGAAGAAATATGACAACATCTCTGCACCTTGATGGAACTCCATTGATCTCCCTTTGCTTGCCGGCACCATCTTCGAACTTGCTACATCATTTACAGTTCTATCACAACCAGCCCATCTGCCTTTATGAGAGGCTCTCCATCTTCGTGGTTATTGGCATGCCTGCAGCCAGGACACCTTCAGACTCAAGGCAAAGAGCAGTAAAAAGTTTAAAAAACAATGCAACAGGCCTTCTCCCTCTATGCACCCAGGATCTGGAACAACATCCTGGTGTCCATCTGCACTGCCCCAGTCTCTTTCAGAGACACTACATAAGGATACAGTAACAGTGCACTTCAGCTCCCAGAAACCAACTACCTCTTCAATAGTTTTATTCTGTACAGCAGTCCACTGCCTTTGGCTAGATTTGCACATTGCAAATAATACACACTAGTACATACATACTAGGCAGTGCTTAATTTGAGCCAGTGGTTTCCGGTGCTCGGCCTAGCCACTTAATTGGCAACACCAGCACTTATGACAGTCTGCCACATGGTGGCGCTGTTTGTCTAGTTTGGAGACTAGCACAACAACAGTTGTTTATTAATTCAACATACATTACAAATTACTAATACCTGCAGCCAATGCCATTCTTCTAGATTTGGGGGCCTGGAATAGTCAGAATTGTCACACTTGTAGGAGTGTGATGGTTAGCGGCTGTGTTTATACTGTAATTGGCAACGCTAACAGCAGCAATGGGCGGTGCAAGTGGAAGAAGACTCCTGACAAGGGCCCTGGCACATTTTTATTTTTTATACAAATTAAGCACTGATAGTAGGCCTTTTGAACTAATGTTTTTTTTTGTAAAGCCTTCATCTGTGTTAAAGTAATTTGCATTCATAGAGAAAACTACCTCCGCCAAAAGAGTAAGCAAGGTACACATCTTGCTTCTACATACATGCCAGTAGACCCGATTCAGGCTGGAGACTCCTTATTTTGAAAGCAAAAAAATGCCTTTATTTTAGCTGTCTCCCGCCAGAAATTGCCTCTCCTTCAGTAGAAGTTAATGGGAGAAATACATCCTCCCTATTATTTTTTTTAATCTCCCACTTTCCTCTTCTAAAATGTTGGTATGTATGCTTCTGAATCTCCAACAAATTGGGAATAAGATTGCTGTGATGTCGGATGTAGAAGTGAAATAAAGTTACTTTTGTGATTACTAAAATGCTATTACCCATAGGGTGCTATCCTGTTACAAGTTGTCATTCTTCAGTCCTTATTTTCATCAACCAATTTAATAATTCCATCTTGCTTCATAGTGCATCACTTCACTTGCTGTGCTCAACTTTTGTCAAATATCTATATCTAAGTAGCAGGCTCTGACCTCTCCCAGTATAGAGCACTGCAATTACAGATACAAATGTAGAATTTATACTAAAATGTTTATTTATGATTTTAACTTTGTTTTGATGGTCCAATAATGCACGTGATCACTCCTTTGTTACCATATTACACAAACAAACACAAAAATGTGCGTGATACCCTCAGAGAAATGCTGTTTGCTTAATCAGCAAGTCAGCAGGTTAGTACCAGAAACCCAATGAGTTCTCTGTGTGCTGCTAGTTGTTTGTTACCTAAATTCAAGGCAATTCCAAGAATTGGACGAGGATGGCTCACTCACGTAATGTGACATGCGTCATCATTTGCCACCTCGTCCCACCCTGGTAAGATGTTACTACCAGGGCGGACTCGACCTCAGAATGGGGCTTTTCTGAGGGATTTCTTAGATATTTCTTTTCTCAGGACAATGATTTAGGTTCAGTTTATGACTTTAAAAAACCATGGGATAATCCACTAAAGTATTCTTTAATTTGGTGGTATCCCTGGTTGATTAAAAGATTTCCAAGGGGTAAATACAGGAGGCATATTTAGGTGTAATGACCTGTATGCGTCACTGTACAAATAATTATGCCAACATGTTTCTGCCTCTAATCAGCCGTGGGTCTAAGGCATTCGTCAGGGCCGTGTCTATGCCCCCTACACTGCAATTAGTAAGTGCTGTGTGGGCTTAGATATAAACAGAGGACCTACCTCTCAACTGGTATAATTAGTGATAACCTAGAACTATTTAGCTAGGTGCTTCATGGTCTGTTCAGGGTGGGTCTCTCCTAGAGTCACACTTTCATCAAGGTCGAGAACCCACTTGTCACCTAACTTACCCCATCGAACAGCTGTCTGGTACCATATTACACAACCAGGAAATCATCATGATCTTAAATATCATTTATAGAGCAAAAAAATAACCATCATACAAATCACATTTACCACTTTTATAGGGCATATTTAGCAGACAATCATTTTTCAAATATATACACATCAACACAATACAAAGCCAAAACAAAATGATAACCAGGTGATAGATGCTTAAGCAGTCTCAAGGCTTACACTAGACTTTTGGAAAAACTTTGCTAGAGATGTAGCGCTGAGTAGCACAAGCAGCTGCACATCCGAGCAACTATTTGCATTGATGACTTCTTTCACAGCATCTGAGAAATAGCACCTTATGCAGTGGCATAGTTTATACTCTAAATTTTAAGAAACCTTGAATTCCTTCTTGTATTATTCATATGCTGCTCTCTACGTCCTGGCTTAGGTGAATCAATTTTCCAGCATTGTCATGATAGCCAGGTGATTATCTGGCAGGGGTCTGGCCGGTAGCAGGGTCAAGCTTAACCTGAGTAATCCAGCAAATTTCCTCACTGAATGGGATGGGCTCCTAGATCAGCCTCCTTTAGTGATGTGCTTGCACAAAAAGAACTCCCTCTCTCACTTGTCGTAGCCTTTTTTAACCCCCATTCTTAGCTTAACTTTTATTGTTTCATGGTCATTTTTCACCTATTGGGCATCTGCGTTGTGTTTATGTGAAATTTCTGTTGGTCGTAGCTTCCCAAATCAAGCCCAAACTGTCTAATGGTATGTTATTTCCAACCTAGGGCCCCGCTCAAATTGGGCTTACTTAGAGAATGCCATCTGCTTCTGTGGATCACTGACAGAATATCAGAAACACGAATATCGCGTGGGCAGAATTTTGTGTCAAAAATGTCGCGAACCAAAATATCGAGAAGATAAGTGCAAATAGGTAAGTACAGATTTACTGTTCTTAACTCCACATCTACGTACCTTGAAGATATATATATACATATATATTATCAAGGTACATATCTGTGGAGTTATATATAGTAAAGCTTTGCTTACCTATAGAAGCTTACCTTCACAGTATTTTTGTACTCTATATTCTTGACACAATTTTTTGTCCACACAATATTTTTTCTCTGATATTTTGTCTGCACACCGCTTCAGCTGGCATGAAGCGTCGATTTCTAGGCCAACAGCACCTTCTATTTAACAAAAAATAAGTCAATAATTATAGGTAGTCTAAGAGCACGTTTGTTAATCCTCTGCCCGTCTTGAAATTCTACTCATTTTTCATGCTTTCTTCCTGTGTCCCCCCACGTTTTGTCCTTTACAAGTGTAGTTGATGCCAATATGGCTGTATGCAGACTGTTCCCTCCATGCTATTGCTCCATATAACTTTCCCAACTGAATGTTTGTACTTTGATGATTTTCTGTTTACATATGACTGTGATTTTTTATAGAAAGGTATCATTTTTAGTATTGTAGCTGTGGATGGTGCTATCTTAGGCAGAGGACAGTGAGTGAATTAATTTTGTATTTTGCATTGTGTGCAGAATTAAACTTCCTCCTTGTGTTTTTTCTTGCAGCTCAGTTTGCTCAACTGCCCCAGCTTAGTCCCCAGGAGCGTGTCTCGAGAGAAGCAACGCTGCAGCAAAGGCAGGCATCATTGGAGGCATGGTTACAAAGGGAAGCACAGACACTACAGCAGTACAGACTGGTAAACAAGATTTTTTTTCATTAAGATTGAGTTTATGCTTGCAGTGCCATAAATGGAAAGTATGGGTTTTATTTTGAGAGATAGGCTTCTATGCTGATTGTATAACAGCAAAAGAGACACAATTGATGGACGTAATGCAGAACAAATCAAAACATTCACCCCCAGTCAAGAGATCTGGGTTAAATCCATCATTCTTTTGCTCACCATGCCACCCCAGTTTAGACCTGGCCATATGCAAATCAGTCTTGACCCTGTGCCTCATAGGAACAGTCCAGCCCGAACTGCTAAGCCAGGTCCTCCCTGGACCGGAAACAAGCATCCTAGGACCGGTTTCGGGGTTTCACCCTCTTCAGCCAGGATAGCTTGAATCCAGTGGCACAGTGAGCCCGGGACCCACGTCTGGGCATACCTGGCGCACTTAGGGCGAGGAAGCAAAAGACACACAATTGATGGACGGAATGCAGAACAAATCAAAACATTCACCCCCAGTCAAGAGATCTGGGTTAAATCCATCATTCTTTTGCTCACCATGCCACCCCAGTTTAGACCTGGCCATATGCAAATCAGTCTTGACCCAGTGCCTCATGGGAACAGTCCAGCCCGAACTGCTAAGCCAGGTCCTCCCTGGACCGGAAACAAGCATCCTAGGACCGGTTTCGGGGTTTCACCCCTCTTCAGCCAGGATAGCTTGAATCCAGTGGCACAGTGAGCCCGGGACCCACGTCTGGGCATACCCGGCGCACTTAGGGCGAGGAAGCAAAAGACACACACTTGATGGACGGAATGCAGAACAAATCAAAACATTCAGCCCCAGTCAAGAGATCTGGGTTAAATCCATCATTCTTTTGCTCACCATGCCACCCCAGTTTAGACCTGGCCATATGCAAATCAGTCTTGACCCTGTGCCTCATGGGAACAGTCCAGCCCGAACTGCTAAGCCAGGTCCTCTCTGGACCGGAAACAAGCATCCTAGGACCGGTTTCGGGGTTTCACCCTCTTCAGCCAGGATAGCTTGAATCCAGTGGCACAGTGAGCCCGGGACCCACGTCTGGGCATACCCGGCGCACTTAGGGCGAGGAAGCAAAAGACACACAATTGATGGACGGAATGCAGAACAAATCAAAACATTCACCCCCAGTCAAGAGATCTGGGTTAAATCCATCATTCTTTTGCTCACCATGCCACCCAAGTTTAGACCTGGCCATATGCAAATCATTCTTGACCCTGTGCCTCATGGGAACAGTCCAGCCCGAACTGCTAAGCCAGGTCCTCCCTGGACCGGAAACAAGCATCCTAGGACCGGTTTCGGGGTTTCACCCCTCTTCAGCCAGGATAGCTTGAATCCAGTGGCACAGTGAGCCCGGGACCCACGTCTGGGCATACCCGGCGCACTTAGGGCGAGGAAGCAAAAGACACACAATTGATGGACGGAATGCAGAACAAATCAAAACAATCACCCCCAGTCAAGAGATCTGGGTTAAATCCATCATTCTTTTGCTCACCATGCCACCCCAGTTTAGACCTGGCCATATGCAAATCAGTCTTGACCATGTGCCTCATGGGAACAGTCCAGCCCGAACTGCTGTATAACAGCAGCATATTTTGCCAACATCCTCGCACACCTGATATTCACTGAGAAGACCTTGCTTTGTGTTGCAAAGAAACCCATGCCACCATGAGCTTTGTTTATGCTGTTTGCAGTCAGACTGTATCCTTAGATATGGTTCCCAAATGCCCACTGAATTATATGAGATATTTTGGTTTGAGGGAGAAGTGCGAGGCAAGATTGTGCAATATCTGGACGCAAAAATAGTGGTGTATTTATCTTTTTTTTTTTTTGTCCTCGTTCGTAAATAAGTAATTGTCTCTTAGAGAGTACGGGCTCTTTAACGGCTCCTATGGAGGGAGGTTTCAACTTCTGTTACCTTACCACCGCCAAGGTTCCTGAAGAGTCAACCTCAAGACACCCAGGCAAGAAAAAGAGGTGGAGCATAGCGACCTTCCCAAGGAACAACCTCCCCTATTTGGAACTCCCCAGGCACTCCCTTGTGCCTTAAGGACAGTTTGATTGCCCCGTTGATGGAAGAAGGGATTGATAAATGGGGGCAACTTCTACAAAACAACAAGCTATTCTCTTGGGATCTTTTAAAGTAACATCACGAATCAGAGGCATTCTAGTTTCAAATTTTATGAACTTTCAAGCTGGGTCGCTAGCTTGGGTAAAGATGGGGATGGAAATGAAGATTGTGAAAAGAGTCTGCTGGGCCCCCTCTACCAACGGTGTATTTATCTTTTGCTGAAACAATTGAGAGCTTATAAATAGCATCACAGTGGCATATTTCTCTTAATTCAGGTGTAGCATTACCAGATGTACATGGCAGTAGTAGAGGAAGCAAGCAAAAATAACATGTTGTTCATTTGACACCAATATTACAGCCACGTGAGGGGTGAGTCCGGCTTGCGCCCAGCTAATTTCAGGAGGAGAGAGACACTCGGCAGCTGCATAGGCCATATTGCCGCCTAGCGTGATGGCTTGCTGGCACAGAGCCAAAACAACGGTAGAAACTACTGTACCTAGGTGAAGCAAAGTCAGATGTTTTAAATACAGAATACGCGCAGTGTAATTGGCCCTCGGTGCGTAGTTGTGGCTGGGATACTTGACTGGACCAGCTGTGCTGGTGCTGTTGACAATCCCGCCCCCCCACCCGGGTGAAGATTTGACACCTAGAGGAAACTGTGTACAACTAGCTGGAGTGCCTGTACTGAAGGCTGTGCGGCGGACACCAATCGACACTGACTAGCTGATCACATATTACTGAGTATATAACTCAGGCTGCCACTGTACATGGACTGTAATGTGACGCTGGATGCCCTGTGCAGTCGGAGATGAAGTGAACTAACGCATCATAACAATATCAGATCATCCCTGCTGCAACGTGTTCCTCCGACTGGTCGAGACACGGAACACTCATTATGGGGAAGACGGACAAGAACCAAACGTGCCTCGCTTTCAAGAGTTCTGCAAGGCCACTACAGGATGCCGACTGTACACCCTAGAGGCAACACTACCACCAATGCAGAATAGTCTCCAGTCTATTGATGGAAAGATAGACACATTAAACCTAAAAATGGACCACAAGGCGGCAAAACTGGATAAAGAATTTTCCTGAATTACAGAGGCGGAGCAGCGAATCTCTAAAACTGAGGATAATCTCCAATCTGTCAGTTCGAAATGCTTAAACATGGAACGCGTACTGGCGGTAATTCAAGCCAAGAATGAGGACCTAGAGGCACGATCGCTCTAGAATAACTTGGTCATCACTGGGATCCCAGAATCTACAAACACAGGGAAGATGGAAACATTTGTAGAGAACATGTTGACCACGATTTTCGGCACCGAAAATTTGTCTCAGCTCCTGGTGGTGGAGTGAGCGCATTGTTCCCTTCTGGCGCGGCCCCTGCCTGGCACTACTCCACACCCAATTATAGCAAAACTTTTAAATTATCATGAAAGAGACGCGGTCCTTTGCATGGCAAGAGAAAAAAAGAGACATTGAATATCAAGGGAATCTGATTGCGTTTTATCCAGACTTCACAGTGGCGGTCCAGTCGGCTAGAAGAGAATTCCTTCCAGTGAAGCGCCAGTTGCAAAAAGTTAACATCCCCTACGGTATGCTATACCCGACGTGCCTGTGTGTTGAATACCAAGGAAAAGAGAATATCTTCACAATGCCTAAAGCAGCTAAAGGTGTCCTCAAATCACTCATCACGTAAATGAGATTACGAGCGGAAGAAGCAGAGGATGAGACACTCTAGAGGGCTGCCAATATAAACTGATAATATTATTGAAGCAGATTAAGCACTCAGGAATGACTACACAGCAGCGCAGGGTGTTTCCTCTATTCTTCTAAGTGGTTGTCCGCCGCTGACGTGGACCAAAAGGGACTGAACGTGATGGCCTGTCTCTGCACTGCTTAGCCGGCCACCTCTGTACACCTGGAGGGAGACCGGGAACCTGGCAACCCCCTCTCCCCCCAAGTGGGAGCACCCCAGGTGAGTTTGATAAGTACATTTGCACCTTACTGTTTCCTTTTGAATGTTTCCTTGTTTTATGTCCAAATTTCTGTATCTGGGAATGTTTTTGGCAAGTTTTTTATGCTGGAGAGGCAGGTAGGGGAGTTGAGGGTTGTTTGGTTTATGGATCACCTGCTTGTTGCTCATTGCTCGTCATTAGGCACACCACAAGACATGACCTATGCACGCACACACCTCAGATGTTTGCCGACACTATTGATGGCTCATTCTGTTGGTAAAATAAATCTCATGACATGGAATGTGCATGGGCTCAACCCCCAAAAAACTAGACTAGTCCTTCTATCTCTGGACCGTCGCAATGTCCACGTAGCTTTATTACAAGAAACACACCTGACGAGACATGCAGATGGTACCATTGGTTCTAAATGGGTGATGTACCAATTGGCCTCCTCCTATTGAACATATGCAAGGGGAGTACTACTACTGGTTAAACGCGGGATCACCTTTATACTTAGGAATTCATTTGTTGATGATCAGGGAAGACTGGCGATACCTCAGGAGAACATATTTGGTATCCCCATTACACTAGTTAATACATACGCCCTGAATATCGATGACCCTGACTTCTTTCTGTCCACCTGGCGACACATACTTTCCCTTTCACCTGTTAATATCCTCTGGAGAGGAGTTTTAAATACTTATCTAGATCCTAACATGGATAGGTCAGCGACCGTAGACTGACATGGGAAACAGGCGGCGCGGGTGGTTTGAGGTGGGATGGAAGAATATGGGCTGGTGGATGTGTGGCGCCTACGTCACCCAACTCAGCAAGAGGGCACGTTTATGTCCGCTGTCCATGGAATGTGGTCTAGACCAGACTACTGGCTTATCTCTGCAGAAATTTGCCTGTGGGTGGACGAGGTACAACATATGCCCAGGATACTATCTGACACCGCTCCAGTCTTACTGAGGTTAACACTGCCTAATATAGGCCCTGTTCCTTTCACATGGCAGTTCCATGTGACAGCATTGCTAGATCCTGTGTTCAAAGATGCATTTCTGAAGTTGATCATAGAATACTTCAAACACAATATTGACTCCATGACGGGAAAGGACACACTATGGAGGGCTTTTAAAGTTACAATACGGGGAGGTCTGTAAAGGTACCCAGGCTGGGGTGTTGAGGATGATCCGCACGCAGTTACAAACAATCTAAGACACTTTGCACTAATAAGAGAGAGATTATGAGAGACACCCAGAGGTAGCTACCCTGGCATCTATTAGAGAATACCTAACTGAATTTAATGCTCGCGCAGAACAGGAATCGCAGTATTTATCAAAGTGCCATGTCACGTTAGCATACGGGGGGTGGTAGGCCTGGCCACAGCCTCGCAAATAAATGAAAAACACAGAGAGGTGCAGATCCTATTGTGAGAATTGTCGACGCAGAAGCACACACACCATTCTACTCCATCTGTGCTATCCGCCTTTCAACATTTTTATGCAAGGCTATATAGCACTTGCAACTCCACCATCCTGGCAGAAATAAATCAATATCTGGAGGATGTGGCCCTCGCTTGGCTGTCACCTGACCAGCAAGAATACCTTCTCCAACCTGTGACAGTTGAAGATATTAAGGATGCTACACTCATTCTTCCTAATGGGAAGGCACCTGGCCTGGACTGGCTGACACGAGAATTTTATACAGAATTTACGGAGCTACTCACACACCACTTACATGCCAGCATAACAGAGTCAAATTTTGCCATCATCACTACGCGAAGCCCTGTTTGTTACACTACTAAAGTCTGATAAGGCCCAGGAGCAGTCTTATAGACCACTCTCCCTTATAAATATTGATATTAAAATATTGTCTACGGTGATAGCAGTGCGCCTACAGCCACTAATCCCAAATCTAATTTTACCAGATAATTCTGGTTTTATTCACACCCGCTCGACCGCCCACAATCTACGTACCATTTTCGCATTGTTGCACCAGGCAGAACCCACAATGCAGGCGGCAGCTGCCCTGTTGGACGCTAAAGCCTTCGACTCCATTACATGGGACTACATGTTTGTTGTCATGGGTCCTGTGGGAATGCCAGAGCCGTTCCTACGCTGGATACACTTTCTATATAGGGAGCCGATGGACTGTGTACTGGTCAATAGTCAGACGGCTTCCGGATTGGCAGGGGGACGCGAAAGGGCTTCACCCTGTCGCCACTTTTGTTTGCTCTTACCATAGAGCAGCTGGCATGCATCATTAGACAGAAGCATGCACATTCCGCACTTAAGTTCCGCTTACGGCCACTAAGCATATTGCTATATGCTGACGATATGGTACTATATGTCAGGGATCCATCCGTGAACCTCTCCCTTTTAGTTCACAAATATATTAAATTTGAATACTACCCCGGATTATGCACTAACTGGGCAAAATCCATCGACTTCTACTCAACAGTGTGCGTTGGAATTTCCGCTGGTGTGGGAAACGGACCCAGTCAAGTATCTTGGTGTCTGGATACATAGGGACCCTGAATTGGTCCTGAGGGCGAATTATGGGAGGGAGATTTCCAGGCTAGAAGACCAAATTACCAGATGGACGGCACTTCCATTATCACTGGCAGACAGAATCACGGTCATTAAAATGGTAGTCCTACCAACATTTCTATATTTATTTATTAATATGCCCATTGTCCTGACAGAGTCCGTCTTTAAAAAGTTGTGAGCGCTGCTGGTCACATTAACATGGGCAGATAAGAAGCCAAATATTAGCTGGGATATTCTTACGATGCCCTATGCCAGTGGAGGGTTATGTGCCCCGGACTTTAATTTGTACTAGCTCTGCGCCCAGGTGCACTTCGCTCAATATTGGTATGCAGCTCATGACTTCACTCCACATATTGTGGTCGAACACGATGACGCCATCCCAATGCCACTGTTGGCCATACTAGCACACAAACGGACGAGAATTCCCCGCTTGGAAATAAATACATTGCATTCCACAATAACGGCCTGGCGAGGAGGGCAGGGAAATTCCCATTATGCACTCCAGCGTTGCTTCTGCAGCACCACCCTGACATATCAGTAACTCAAGAAGACAAGGCACTTTCGCTACTAAACGTGGTGGGTTTGAAGACCATGGGAGATGCTTAGCCTAATGGCATGTTTTTTGCTCTCGAGGATATTACCACGTCGCAGGCAAACACTCCTCTACTGATATTTTTGTATTACTGTTTCCGTGTGGCCATGCGCTTATTTAACCCGCAATTCCCAGACGAGCCCCTTGTGCTTGTCACGTTGCAGGTCCTACTCACCAGCATGACATGCCAGCACCTCATCAGGAAACTCTATAATGTGGCACAAACAGACAGGAAACACATAGGTGATGGGCCACTCGAGAACTGGAATGCTGTGCTTCCACAGCCCTTGGCTGACACTGATTTGAAATTTTGTTGTATGCAACTACTCAGACTCACCTGTAACTGTAACTTGAGAAAAATGTATTTTACATTTCTACATCAAATGTACAATACTCCCCTGAAACTTTATAATTATGGACTAAAAGAAACCACGAACTGTGTGAGATGTGGCACTAGGGATACAAATTTTCTGCACCTGGCTTAGACGTGCCCATTGGTGCTGCAATATTGGACACAGGTTACAAATGCATTGACGGATATGGTGTCAGAGCAGTGGGATGTGACCCTGCGGTTTGCTTATTAGGACTACTTAAAGATTTCTAACCGCTGAATCAGAGATTTTCGTCAGTGAGCCTCCTTTTGGCTAAGAGGAGGATAGCACTTCACTGAGGGAGCTGGGCTAAGCCCACATAGAAAGCTTGGTTATCAGACATGGTCTATTGTCAATCACAATTGGAACTATACGCAGAGGAGTTACCAAGATCATCGCAACCTAAAGACTATTGGGGTCCTCTAACCGCATACTTGCTCTCCATGTCCGAGGAAGAAACTGATATACCTGCCACAGGCAGATTAGAATTAAGTACCCATCTAACTGTGAGTTGCATGAGATTAGAATTAAGTACCCATCTAACTGTGAGTTGCATGAGATTACTGTTAATGCATAATGTATTTTCTATAGTGGTGTGTGCGGGCGGTGCAGGACTGGCTGATGTGAATGTAGTATGAGTTGTATGTCACCTGTGAGTGGGACATGTTACTTGTTTGGCACATGTAATAGTAACAAAATACAATTTTAAAAAAAATGCAGAGGATTCAGAACAAGTTATGTAGCATATGTTTCAATTGTATTACACTTCCCTTGAAATCGTTACGCTACCTCCCAGGGGACTACATCATCAAATTCAGTAGTCTGTTTACCTGCCGTAACCTGATGTCAGGGGTAAATGTCCTACCTGTGTAGAACCATATCCCTTAAAGGAAAATCTCATAAAATCAACCTTATCTCTTTGGCAGCCTAAATTCAGCAGGATGTTCCATGCCCGTAAAGCACTCGGGGAAGAAGGCAATCAAATCTGGCATGCACTTAATGCAACCACAGAGATTTCAACAGAACTACGCCACCTATGAAGTAATTGAAAGCTTTTTAGCAGCAGGAAAATACTTTTGTTCACTCAGGCCCCTAGATCCTTGATTCACACAGTCTCAACAGCCGCAGCCATCCTTGCCCCTCCACCTTAAGATTGCATATTCAGAAAATATCAAATGGCACACTACTCGTGTTAATTATTAGACCTACTCAGTGGACACATTGATTGAGTTCCTCACTCACCCCACTAACTACATCACCTCTTGCCCAGGCCCATCCATGTGTGCCTGTGTTGCCTATATGTCTCATTGCAAAATGCAGCTGTCATTGAAACAGTACAGTCAGGGTATTCAAGTATATGGTATCCTGGGCCAACGGTTTTGAGACCTATGGTTAAATCAAGCTCTACAGTCAACATGGCTGACCCCTAAGGAGTGGTTGTATACAGAGATCTTAGCTTGTCCATCAACGCTTCAGCTCTGTATCTGCCACTAAACTCTGGTTTTGTCTTTTGAATCTTGCTTACAGGCCACTTTGAAATTGAGAATCTGGAGTATAGGTTCTAATGAAGATATCTCCTTTGGTGTACTTTGCATATAGTGTTGGAGCTTTAGGATTTTTGCCGATGTGAGGATTCCCTGTCTGTTGTTCCGCTTGAATGTGGGGTGATGTCAAATACCCTTTCCCCTCACACCTCCTTCTTTCCTCATCACCACATGCCTGCCCCAAAATTTCATACTCTACATAGTCAGTTTCCAATTCAACACTTTTCTTACTGCCACAAAAAGAACTTGTTGTTTTTACAGCTTAACTGTCCTATCACTTTACTGAGAATTTTTGTTTTCTGTCATTTTCAAATTTGTTCTTGATCTTAGACGATGCTGTAGGTTTTCTCTTGAAGATTGATGGTTTCTATTTGTTTTGAAGGAGGCAATAACAAATAAAGAGAAAATCACAAATAAACTGAAAGAGACAGCGTTTTTTAATGAAATGTTATTATAATTTTTGACAAAATCAAAGAGCTGAATTAGTATACTAATACTGCGCGTATACGACGAGTTGTACAGTAAACGGTAGTTATTTGGCAACGTTTAACTTCTAACACAAGTTCTGTATCATGGGAATATTCATTGAAGTCATAAACACTAGAATAATTCCCCACTGTGTCCATGTACCCCAGAGCACTTTTCATAAATGTATTGTAAATTTTAAATGTCACACAGGGTGTCGTCATCCATCTGTCCTTATCATGAGCAACATCCTGCAATAGCCAATCAGGGCTAAGTGTTTTTCCTGGAAATCCATTGATGCACTTTAAAGAGCAGTTTCAAATCAGCATTGAAAAAATGTCTTGTGCAAGAAAGGGGTTAAAATGTTTGAAAGCCAAGGAAAGCCTGATAGGACAATTTTTCTCACCTTTCAATGGAAGCCTATCTCTAAGATTCCAGGAGCTTCCCCCTCTGGCATGCACCTCACAGCGCCGGTTTGTGTTTTTGTATCCTGAGGTTTCTCATTCTCAACATCTCTCAAAATCTCCGTCAAAGGTATTGGGGTTCTTCATACACCCTGACTTCACCAGTTGGATCCCCCTCTTGCTGCTCTCCCATCCGTGACCTCACAAACTTTCACAAGCTCTTAGCCAGTGTAGCGACTAAACTGAATATTCATTTGGAGGCTCCACAATCAACAGTTTGGCATTCTATAAACTCTACAGCCAAGAGCAGGCAGCTCTAAAACCCTTGCTGCCTTTAGTGCCAGTTTTGCTTGCCATTATAGAAGAATATTTCCTTACTCCTGCCACTATAAAAGCTACCACACCAATACAAGGCATGACAACAGGATCCAGACTTTCTAAAAACTGAATCAAAACCGGATTTGGTCATAGTTACCTCGGTGAGCAGGAGATATGCATCAGCTCCGGAAACTACAGCTCCATCGAAGTGAGACAGTAAATGTGTGGATGGTACTGGAAAGAAAGTGTGTGATAAGGAAGCTACCATTTTTTTAAAAATGCCACTGCAACACCACTCATTTGGAGGAGAGAGATTGGCCAGAAGTTTTTGAGTTTACTGGGGTCAGCTGAGTTTTTTTTTTAATAGTGTTCTGACTTCTGCGTGTTTCCAGGCATCGGGAAATGTTGCGGTGGTGATAGAGGTGTTGAGTAGGGTGGTGAGTTCCTAGCTGATCCTTTGGTGGATGGATTTCATGGTGGAAGTGGTGTCCTGGGTGGAGAGGATGTTCCCACCTGGAACATCCTCTCCACCCATGACACCACCTCCACTAGGAAATGTTAGTGTGTGGTTTGTGTCACTTAAGGTGGTGGCGTATCTGTCGAGGAAGTCCGTAGGTGTGGGTTGGGGTTCGAAGTTTCTGTATATGGTTGCAATCTTGTGGAAGAAGTGGACAAGGTTGTCGCACAGCTCCTGTGAGGGTGTGAGGTTGTTTTCGCTGACGGCCGGGTTGGAGAATTCCTTAACGATGTTGAAAAGTTCCTTGGTGTTTTTGGTGCTGGGTTCGATGCGTGCAGCAGTGGCGGTCTTCTTTGTTGCCCCCAGCAGGCAGTGGTAGAGGTTGAGGGAGGGTTCGGATGTCGGTGGCTGCGATCAGGGTGGTTTCAGTGCTGTGATTGCTGCGGAAGCCAGATTGGGAGGCGTCGAGTAGCTGGTTCTGCTCCAGGTGTGTCATGAGTTGATTGTTGATGATCGTTTCCTGTACCTCCGCTGGGAATGGGAGGAGAGAGATTGGCCAGAAGTTTTTAGGTCGAGCCTCGAGTAGCGCGCAAGCGCTGCTAGGCGAAGACTTTATGTTAGGGGGTTTCAAAAGCTGACCACAGGCTCGTGCGTCGTGGCCTTTTCGGGCGGTTACGCGCGCAGGGCCGACATCTGTTTCCCATTATCGTGCCCAGACGCGGGCGCGATAGTGGAAACACATGCCGGCCGTGCGGGGAAAAGGCCATGACGCACGAGCGTCTGGTCAGCTTTCCAAAGCCCAGGCTGCCGCGCTCGCTCGCCCCCGCTCCTCTCTTGTTCCCCTGGCAGCCAGCAGACATGAAACGCTCTCTGCAGCATCTGATTCGTATCAGACACAGACTCTACCCCCGCATCTAGCTGAAATCTTGGCCACCTGACAGAGAATAAATGTATGGGACGCAGTCAGCCATCCCGTGCAGCTCGCGGCGCGCACCTCACAGAATAATGCGATGCAGGGGGGGCGGCTGAAAGAATGCCGTGGTCGCGCGCATTTCCAGCAGAACTCGAGGATCCCACCGCAGGCCCCTGCTTACCTCCTGCCAGCCCTCGGCTCTCCAGCTGTACACCGGGCATTCTGCAGCCTGGCAGCGCTGCTCGGAGGCGGGTCTGGTTGACTGCTTGCAGCCAGTCTCCCGGGCGCTTTTCTGGGTACCAGAGGCGCAGAACACGGCTCTCCGCTGAACTCCTCGTCCGCACGAGACCGAGCACTGAAGAGAGACACAAAGTAAGTTTGAGCATTCGAAGGTTGGTTCACGTATTATATTATTTGGTTTCTGAGATGTTATATAAGCACGTGTGAGTGAGTACACACGGGGGAAGACTATTGTATCTTAGACCAAACAAAGGATGCAAGTGTGACTTTCGGAGTCAGATTTCAGTGTAAATAATCACTTCGCTCAAAGGACCATCTTTTCCTCAACAGACAACACATGTTCAGATTATAGCACAAATATTGCACCGCTTCTCTTGATAACAGGCAACGATTTCAGACAAGGGTGAGACCGAGATCTCATTCACAGCCCTAACCTTCCTCCCATTCCTTGTGTTTGATCGTCAATATTGCACTCTTATAATACGTTTTATAGAAAGCAAAATATACAATTAATAGATTAATAATGACATCTGCATAGTTTTAGAAGCAGAAAGTTAAGGTTTTTTTTTTGCATTTTTTAAGTTGCGATACGTCACGTCATCCAACTTACTATAGAGCATTCCTGTTATTCATATGGCCTCGCAGCACTCCCGGCAGACTAAGCATGCCTTTCTTATGGTTTTATCGCCACTCATAAGAGGGAGTCACAGTTATGAATACAATAATACATTTTAAAAGACAAGGTAACTGGGAATGAAAACAATTGTGTGAGCAGTGGTTGGAAGAATAACATATAAAACGGATGGGTAACAGAGCATTTTTTCTATTTGACTTCAAACCGGCTCCTTCTTTCTCCGTTTCAACATCTTCTTACCTTCATGCATGCATTTATATTATATATTTATATATCCATTATGACGTCGGTATACATACATACACATCCCGCTCTCCACATTTCTTTCTCACACTCTCACCTTATGTCTCTCTCTCATGGTCTTATTCTCTCTCTTTCGCTATCTCTTCCCTCTCTATTACTCACCTCTCCGGTTAAGTCTGTCTCTCAATGGCGCTCTCTCAGAATTTCCCCTTCCCTACTTATTTCCTCTCTCCTAGTTTAAAATTATTGGTATACAGATGGATAGGGTGAGTGCCATGCATAAGGCATACTAAAGTGAGTTTTGTTTAACCATAAACTGGGAGTCGTGCAGTGCTTAATTTGAACCTGTGGTTTCCGGTGCTCAGCACCGGCACTTAATTGGCAACAGGTGCTTTGAGCTCAAACCAATGGCAACATTTCTGCTGTATAACATAATTTAACAACATGTTTGTGATATACCACTAACTGTCATCTGAGGCTTCTGAATTCCCCCCCTCTGTCGCACCAGCAATATGTCTATCTTAACTGGACCCCACTCAGAATCATTCTTTGGGTATAGTAAAGCATGCCTGAGATACAATTAAAATGCTTTGTGAAATGCTCAACTGTCTATTAAAGCTAGGTCTGTCCTGAATTATATAACTAAAACAAAACAAACATGTAGCCTGAAAAGATGTAATAAATCGTTATTGTATAGTGCATTGCATTTTGCAATATGTGACTGCGGATATCATTTTAGAATATGTCTCAAGATGTTTTGTGTTACTGGTAAGAACAAATCCTGAAATTAGAGACAGTGCAGGCATGCTGTTCACCACACAGTAGCATTTGTGTGACCCAGATCCATTGTCTAATTATTACATCAACAGCATTCCTGTAACAAAGTTTACCCTATGGCAGGTTTTTGATATCGAGAAGAAAGATCACCATTTTGTCTACATTCAAGAAACAAAGGAATACAAACTGTATGGAAGAGATATACTTGGATTTTGGAAACACGTTATCTTCTTTAACACAATAGCCCCTGTGTGCCTTACCATTAAAATATTTCACCACCTTGAGGAAGGCAGTTTCTTGCACTCTTACATGAAACACATCCTAAAGTTTCATTCGAACTTCTCCTTTCTAGCATTCTGTAGTAAATATACAATATCTGAAAGAGACACGTTAGTGACAGATTCCCTACCTTAGAATATCCCCAGGCGTCAGGCTGGATCCGGAAAGTTTTTGCGTAGCAGTACCCTTGCGCGTCGGTAGGCGGCGTCGTGCGGCTCCGCGTCCGTCGTCGTCGTCGTGATCGCCGGGATGACGTCGCGGGCAGTACTTAGGCGCCGCCCCTGCGCGCTGACGTCAGTTCTTCTTTTTCCGCGCCAGCAAGCGCAGATCCGGGAAGAGCAGTGCCCTAGTCATTTTTTGACCATACTTTTTGGTGAATTTTTTCACTGTTTTTTCATCTTTCAAGGTGTCGTAGGGATGCCCGGCTTCAAGCGATGCGGCGCCTGTGCGCGGATGATGTCCGTCACAGACCCGCATTGGGAGTGTCTCTTCTGCCTCGGCCGAGGCCACGACACGGAGTCTTGTCCCCAATGCCAGGCCCTCAACCCGAAAGCTTTGCGAGAGCGGTCTCGAAAGCTCCTCGAGGCCCGGCATTCGGCTCCACGGAGGCCCCGGTCGCGTGAGAGGTCCAGGGGTCGATCGCGGAGTCCACACCGGTCGTCGGCGTCGAAGTCTTCTTCGTCCGGTAAGTCGAAACACAAGAAGTCCAAGAAGCATCATCGCTCTAGGACTTCGCCTCGCCGGTCTCGCAACTCGGCTGAGGCCCCTCCCGGCACCGTCCCCGCCCCCGCGGCCCCGGACATGCCTGTGGAGTCGCCCCCGCCATACCCGCCCTTCCCGGGTTCGGGGCGGATCCGGCCAAAGTGCAGGAATTCCTGACGGCCATGGCCCGCCTCTTCGGGCCTTCAGGCCCCTCCGGTGCGCCTTCGGGCCCCGCGGGCCCTGATGGGGTTGCTCCGGCGTCGCCGACGGCTCTGGCCCCGGCGTCGCCCGTGCCTCCAGCCTCGGTCCCGGCTCCGGCTTCGGCCCCGGCCTCGATCCCGGCTCCACAACCCCCATCGACGCCGGTCGACCTAACGACACCTCCGCCGGCGCCGATGTCTCCGGTGCCGTTCTCGACGCCGCCCTGGGCTCCGGGCGGCGTCGTCCCCCAGTTCCTTCCGGCTCCGGACATGGACCCGGACCGACGTCGCTCGACGCCGGTTCCGGCGCCGATGGGACCTTGGATCCCAACTGTCCCTCCTCCTCCTTATTTTGAACCAGAGGAGGACCAGTTGGACTGGGAGGGGTCTGATGACCCTCTGACACGACACTGTCAGTATCATGAGGACTGGACAGAGAGTCTAGGGGAGGCCAGTGGTCTGGATACTTCCCCTGACACTGGCATGCTGTCTCCTCCCGTGGCTACGGAGGAGGGAGCCAATTTTGGTACGGTGTTGCGTAGGGCAGCTGGGGCCTTACGTCTCCAACTCCCTACTTTGACGGTCAAGCCTAACATCTTGACAGAGGTGCTTCAGCCGGCAGCCTCCTCTGCGGAGACTGTGCTGCCGTTTAACGACGCCCTCACTGACGTTCTTTTGGGCGCCTGGTCCAAGCCCAACACAGGGGCTCCTGTGGATCGGAACGTGTCACGACGCCATCGCCCAGCTCCGGGCGACCCCCTGTTTCTCTCTGTCCACCCCACTCCTGAGAGCTTGGTTGTCCAAGCCTCCGCTTCCCAAACCGCCTTCCCTACCGCTCCTCCGGATAGGGAATCCAAACGCCTGGATCAGTTTGGGAAGAAAGGTTTTTCTTCCTCCAGTGCTGGCTTGCGGTCCGTTAACACCGCTTGTCTTTTGGGCCGATATACCCACTCCCTGTGGGATTCGGTGGCGGATGTTTTGCCCCAGTGTCCTGAGGAGGTCCAGGCACTGCTTTCCCGCGCCATTGCGGAAGGAAGGGATGCGGCTAAATACACTATACGTTGTGGCCTTGACACCGCCGACTCGCTGGGCAGGTCTATTGCAACGACGGTGGCGCTCCGACGCCACGCCTGGCTGAGAACCACTGGTTTTCCGGGGATGTCCAGAATACTCTCATGGACATGCCCTTTGATGGAGTCGGTCTTTTTGGGTCCAAAGCAGACCATGCGTTGGAGCGCTTTAAGGACTCACGGGCTACTGCCAAGTCCCTGGGCCTTTCTGCTACACGCCCTCCGCTGACTTCTGCTTTTCGCCCCTATCGTGGCCACGGTAGGGCGCCCCTTCACGTCAGCAGCCCAGCCACCGGCCCGCGCAGCAGGCGTCTGCGCGTGGCCGAGGACGTGGATTCCGCCGTGGCGGATCGGGCAACCAGCGTGCGGGTCAGGCCACCACCTCCAACCCGTCCGCGGCCTCCAAGCCCTCCTAGTCCCTCCTTTCAGGTGCACGGCACGCCAGTAGAGGGCAGGGTCCGCCATCACCTTCCCCACTGGCGCACCATCACCTCGGACAGGTGGGTCTTGGACATTGTCCGAAGGGGCTACTCCCTCCCCTTCGAGACCACCCCCCAGCCATGCCACCTCAATTCCACCGCATGTCAGGGGATCACTTGGTGCTTCTACAGAAGGAAGTCACGGCCCTCTTGACCAAGAGGGCCATCGAGCATGTTCCGACCCCAGAAGTAGGGCGTGGTTGCTACTCCCACTACTTTCTGGTGCCCAAAAAGGACAAGGAGGACATGCGTCCTATCTTGGACCTCCGGAACGTCAATCGCTTCCTCCGGAAGGAGAAGTTCAAGATGCTCACCCTAGCTCAGGTCTTGACTGCCCTCGACCCTGGAGACTGGTTGGTAGCGTTGGACTTGCAGGACGCGTATTTCCACATCCCCGTCCTGCCGGCCCACCGGCGTTACCTTCGGTTCACGGTAGGCCCCGAGCATTTTCAGTTCACCGTGCTCCCTTTGGCCTTACCAGTGCCCCTCGGGTGTTCACGAAAGTGATGGCGGTGGTCGCAGCTCATCTGCGCCGGGCAGGGGTTTCAGTCTTCCCCTACCTCGACGACTGGCTGCTGAAGGCGGGCTCGTCCCAGGCAGTCGTCTCCCACCTCCAGTCTACGGCCGAACTCCTGCACTCGCTGGGGTTCTCCATCAATGTGCCGAAGTCGCATCTGATTCCTTCTCCACAGCTCCTTTTCATCGGAGCAGTTCTGGACACGACGCAGTTTCGGGCCTATCCTCCCGAACGGCGAGTCCGGGATATTCAGGCTATGATTCCGATCTTTCGGCCTTTATCCTGGGTTTCGTTACGGATGACCCTGAGGCTGCTGGGCCTCATGGCCTCCTGCATCCTGCTGGTCAATCATGCCAGATGGCATATGCGGGCTCTGCAGTGGGACCTGAAGTTTCAGTGGGCGCAGCACCAGGGCAACCTGTCTGATCACGTCCAGATCTCGGAGGGGACTGCAAGACAGTTGCAGTGGTGGCTCTCGAACCGGCAATGGGTCATGGGCAGATCCCTCTCCCTTCCCCAGCCCGAGCATACAGTTGTGACGGACGCGTCCCTTCTGGGATGGGGCGGTCACATGGGAGAGGCGGAGATCAGAGGCTTCTGGTCTCCGGCGGAGTCCCGGCTCCATATCAACCTTCTGGAGCTCCGGGCGATCCGACTTGCACTCAAGGCATTCCTTCCCTCTGTCAAAGGGAAGGTAGTGCAGGTGTTCACAGACAACACCACCGCCATGTGGTACTGCAACAAACAGGGCGGGGTGGGGTCTTGGACCCTTTGTCAGGAGGCTCTGCGCCTCTGGACATGGCTGGAACATCAGGGCATGTTCCTGATGGTTCAACACCTGGCAGGTTCCCTGAACGCCAGGGCGGACGAACTCAGCCGCAGGTGCATGATGGATCACGAATGGCGTCTTCACTCGGAAGTGGCGCAAGGACTCTTTCTACAATGGGGAGAGCCTTGGTTAGATCTATTCGCCACCGAAGAGAACGCGCAATGTCATCAGTTCTGCGCGTTGGAATTTCCAAGGCGGCACTCGCTCGGCGACGCTTTTCGTCGCGAGTGGAGTTGCGGTCTGTTGTACGCCTTTCCGCCTATACCACTTCTACCCAGAGTGTTGAAGAAGATTCGGCACGACCGGGCCCAAGTTATTCTTGTGGCTCCGGACTGGGCTCGAAGAGTTTGGTATCCCGAGCTACTCAATATGAGCGTAGATCCCCCGATCCGTCTGCCTCTTCGGGAGGATCTTCTGTCGCAGCAGCAGGGGACGATCCTCCACCCGAACCTGTCCAGTCTACACCTGCTTGCGTGGAGATTGAGCGGCGGCAGTTGATTCCTTTCGACTTGCCTCCCGAAGTTTGTGATGTGATTCTGGCAGCCAGGCGTCCCTCCACTAAGGTGGTATACGCCTGCAGGTGGAACAAATTTGTGGCATGGTGCACAGCAAAGGCTGTGAATCCCCTTTCTGCCCCTCTTTCTGAGGTCCTTCTGTTCCTTCTCTCTCTGGCCCAACAGGGTTCTGCCCTGGGTACCATCAAGGGTTATCTTTGTGCTATCTCGGCCTTCCTCAGACTCCCTGATCAGCCCTCCCTTTTCAAGTCCCCTGTTGTTAACAGGTTCTTAAAAGGCATTACTCACCTCTTCCCTCCTGTTCCGTTTGTGATGCCTCAGTGGGACTTGAACTTGGTTCTTACCTTTTTAATGTGCGCTCCCTTTGAGCCTCTGCATAACTGTCCTCTTCGTCTTCTGACTCTGAAGACAGCCTTTCTGGTGGCCATCACCTCCGCTCGGCGGGTGAGTGAGCTCCAGGCTCTATCTTGCAAACCTCCCTTTCTGTCTGTTCATCCAGACAAGGTTGTTCTTCGGACGCGTCCGTCCTTCTTGCCAAAGGTGGTTACTGCTTTCCACATTGGGCAGACCATCACTTTGCCCACCTTCTTTCCGCCTCCGCATCCTTCCAGAGAGGAAGAGAGGCTCCACCGTCTGGACCCAAAACGTGCGCTCTCCTTCTATATCGACCGCACAAAACACTTCCGGGTGGATGACCAGCTATTTGTTGGCTACGTGGGCGCCAAAAAGGTCGGGCGGTGCACAAGAGGACCATCTCCCGCTGGGTTACCTTGTGCATCAAGACCTGCTATTCTTTGGCTAAGAAGGAGCCTCCTGTTGGGCTGCGTGCCCATTCCACCAGGGCAACGGCTGCTACCACGGCCTTGGGCCGCGGTGTTCCGCTGCCGGTTATCTGTCAGGCAGCTACGTGGGCCTCGCTGCACACGTTTACAAAGCATTACTGCCTTGACAGTCAGGTCCGGAGGGACGGCTTCTTTGGCCGTTCTGTCCTCCAGGACTTCCTTGTCTGATCTTTGTTCGCAGACCCACCACCGGGGTTGGTATTGCTGGGGTATCTATTCTAAGGTAGGGAATCTGTCACTAACGTGTCTCTTTCAGATGCACAAGTTACTAACTTGTGTAACGATATATCTGTAAGAGACAGTAGTTAGTGACAGATTCCTACCGCCCCACCCATCCTCCCCGTTCTGCGAACTGATTTCTAGGGTTAAGGACATCCCTTTCAGGGCCCTAGTATTTTTCAGACACCTGTGTCAGCTTCTTGCATGGCTCTGCGTTCCTGGCGCGGAAAGTCGTGTACAGAACTGACGTCAGCACGCAGGGGCGGCGCCTAAGTACTGCCCGCGACGTCATCCCGGCGATCACGACGCCGACGACGGACGCGGAGCCGCACGACGCCGCCTACCGACGCGCAAGGGTACTGCTACGCAAAAACTTTCCGGATCCAGCCTGACGCCTGGGGATATTCTAAGGTAGGGAATCTGTCACTAACTACTGTCTCTTACAGATATATCGTTACACAAGTTAGTAACTTGTGCTTTAGTACGAATACATTTACTTGTTTGTAAAAGTTCTCTGGATGATGTTCATCCATTGAACCCTTTCCCAAGTCCCTCTGTGGCTTAACATGCTTATATTCTCACAACGTTTGTCTACTGAGCATCTGATACAATAGGCTTAGCATTGAAAAAATCCCAGGCAGCAGTCCACCTAGATTCTCAACATGGTCCTTAAATTTACCCACATTCACTGCTTTGAAGATGAACACAATTTTCACATCTGAGAAATAAATCTAGATCACTTAGATAGAAAATGCATTTCTTGGCCTCTTAGTGGTGAATATATTTAAGGTAAACAGAGTAGATCATGGGGGAAAACAGGAAATCAGTACCAAATATCGCTAATCATCCAGTCCATTTACAAACCTGCCCCTATTAAGGTTAATTATTGCATCCTAAAATGTGTCTCTATTAATTCACGGTTACCTGAACAATATTGTGAAGAAACATCCAGATGGATGCAGATTAACTTCTATTAAAAAATATCCAAATTATTACTCTCAGACAGTGGATTACACCCATGGATCCCAGGATACTTTAATGAACGGGCAAACAAGAGGATAGCTGTCAGAAATTGATTACAAAGTTAACTTGCAGGACCTTTCTCAAGCATTTCTAAAGCTGACTTAGTTACAGGTTAATACATATGTGAATGAATACTCTTTCAGACAAGCATTGGCATAGCCAATAGGTCTCGCCTTTGGGACCTTATAAGTGTTTAGCCATGCAACAGTTGATGTTGTTGCACCAAGGATATTGTGCTGCATAACTAAATACTTATAAGGTCCCAAAAGCGAGACCTATTGGCTATGCCAATGCTTGTTTAGTTTGCTGGGGTCAACTGAGGGTTTTTTGAGTAGTGTTCTGACTTCAGCGTGTTTCCAGGCATCGGTAAATGTTGCAGTGGTGATAGAGGTATTGAGTAGGGTGGTGAGTTCCTAGCTGATCCTTTGGTTTCCGAGGTTGAAGATGTGGTGCGGGCATGGGTCTGTGGGAGCTCCCGAGTGGATGGATTTCATGGTGGACGTGGTGTCCTGGGTGGAGAAGATGTTCCTACCTGGAACATCCTCTCCACCCAGGACACCACCTCCACCATGAAATGGCAGTGTGTGGTTTGTGTTGGTTAAGGTGGTGGCGTATCTGTTGAGGATGTCCGTAGGTGTGGGTTGGGGTTCGAAGTTTCTGTATATGGTTGCAATCTTGTCGTGAAAGAAGTGGATGAGGTTGGCGCACAGCTCCTGTGTGGTGTGAGGTTGTTTTCGCTGGCAGCTGGGTTGGAGAATTCCTTAACTATGTTCAAAAGTTCCTTGGTGGTGTTGGTGCTGGTTTTGATGCGTGCAGCAATGGCTGTCTTCGTTGTTGCCCTCAGCAGGCGGTGGTAGAGGTTGAGGGAAGTCTTGAAGGCTGCTGTGTCGAAGTGTCCTTGCTGGTGCACCATCTCCTCTCCAACTGTTTGCTATCTCGTTTCACTGTTCTGAGTTCTTGAGTGTTCCAGCTGACCTTTTTAGAAGATTTTCTCTGGATGTTGCTCTTGATAGGGACGATGATGTCTGCTCAATTTATGATCCAGGTGTTGAAGTTTTTCACTCCCTGTTCGAGGTTGGTGGCGGTAGCGGAGTTGGAGGTGTTGAGGGCGTTCACCCAGCTGGTCGTTGAGATTTTATTCCACCTCTGGTGGGGGGTGTTGGTCATCTTGGGGGTGGCGGTGTGGGGGCTGGAGATGCTGAAGTGGATGATGGAGTGATCGGTCTTTGTGAGTTCTGTGACATTGCTTTTTCTGCATGCACTTCATATTTTTGATCTTATAGTTGACGATGGTCTGGACTGCCTTTTTGTAACCGAGACATGGTTGAAAGCCTGGTGCAGCCCAGACATCGTGAACACACTTCCCCCGGGATATCTTATCCAGAGGGCAGATAGACCAGAGCAACGCGGGGGTGGTCTCGCAATTATCTATCGCGACACCTTTAGGTGCACAATAGAGCAGCTACCTGACCTGAAAGGAGCAGAGAGCATTAGCTTTTGTATTCAGCTACATGACTCCTTTTCCTTTGCAGGGGTATTAGTTTACCGCCCTCCGGGACAGCATAACGAGTTTTTAGAAAGCATTGGTGATGTGATTAGTACCCTTGCTTTTAGGTTCTCCAATTTCACTCTACTAGGTGATATAAATTTACATCTTGACTCCCAGAAGGACCCTGGAGCAACTTGCTTCAAGGAGGTAATGGATGTTTTTGGCCTGCAACTACTCTCGCTGTCTGCCACACACAACGCAGGACATATTTTGGACTGCATATGCTCTAATTTAAACACCCTTAAAGTGAAGTCCCCTGTTACGCAAACCTGGACCGACCATAAATTAATCCCCTTTGAATTCCTGATAAAGGATAAGGCCTCAGTCAAGGAAAAAACTAAAATACAACAACAGGACAAAGTTAGCTGGAAGGCACTTATGGGGCTTCCAGACCTCATCCCTAAAGCCATCATGGGTAGACCCAATTTGGTTGGTGACCCTATAACTGACACCCAGCTTTATGGGAAATGGTTGCTTGAACTAAAAGATCAGTTGACTCCTACAATTACACCACATAGGCCACCAAAAAAGAAACCCTCTGCGCCATGGTTTTCGCTACCCCTGAAAGAACTACAAGCTCAAGTTAGAGTACTAGAACGTAGATGGCGTCGCAACTATGATAGGAATGACCTTAACACCTATAAAATCGCACGCAGAAAATACCATGCCTTGATCAAAGCTTCAAAAAAAACCTTTTATACTGAGGCTGTTAAAAATTCCAAAAACAAACAGAAGGAGATCTTCAAAATAGTTAACTTGTTCACAAATCCGAATAGTTTACTTCAAGAGATCCCTCCCTCACAGAGCCTCTGCAATAACATAGCAGACTATTTTGAAGAAAAAGTCTTGACACTTATAAAAGACTTCTCTTCCCCTACTCCAGTCACCATAAATAAGAGAATCTTCGCAGACACAGATACCGTCTGTATGAAAACCTCCCACCTATCACGCTGGAGGAATCACGGCTGGCCATCTTATCCACCAAATCAGGTTCCCCTTTCGACCCTTGCCCCCCCACACTGCTACATGCCCTCATTGATGTTGTAAACCCCATTATCAATAATATTATAAACTCTTCGATTCTCACAGCTAAGATTCCAACAGAATGGAAACTTGCAGCGGTAAAACCTCTCCAGAAAAAGCAACTGGCTGATCCTACGACCCTCTCTAACTTACGACCCATCTCGCTTTTATCCACTCTGTGTAAGCTAACTGAAAAATTTGTTAATAAACAACTTACCACGTTTTTAGAGGAAACAAATGTATGGCACTCTAATCAGTCAGGTTTCAGAGCCCAACACTCGACTGAATCTGCCCTTTTGTACACTGCAGAAACCTTACGAACTGCCCTGGATCAGGGAAAGAAAGCAGTCTTGGTGCTGCTTGACTTGTCCGCGGCTTTCGACACGGTCTCACATACCATTCTGCTCGACCGCCTCGCATCATACGGCGTATCCGGGAATGTCCTAGAATGGATTAAGAACTTTCTGCAAGATCGGTGCCAAATTATCACGCTAGGACAATATAATTCAGAAGAAAAAGCACTTATATCAGGTGTTCCCCAAGGATCGAGTCTGAGCCCAACCCTCTTCAATGTATATATGTCCCCCTTGATGAAGCTAATATTGTCCTTTAAGATCAATACCATCTCATATGCGGACGATACTCAGCTTATCCTGGTCCTGGATAACGAGACTACTAAGGCGGAAGAAAATCTCAGAAAATGTCTTTCAGCAACCTTTAAATGGATGAGTAACAACCATCTGAGGTGTAACTCGGAAAAAACAGAGATCCTGCCATTTGGCAAACAAAATCCCTTTGTGCCTAAACTTTGGTGGCCAGAAGACGCCACCCCCCCTCCTAATACAATAATGCAGCTAGAAACCTAGGAATAAAATTTGACACCACACTATCTTTCAAACAACAATCCTTGGCAGTTGCGGGCACATGTTTCCATATTATAAAAAGTCTAAAGAAATTTTTTGACTTGCTCCCCTTCTCAGCCAGGCAAACCGTTGCTGTTGCACTCATTACATCTAGACTGGACTACTGTAACAGTCTTTATGCAGGAACTAACAAATCAGTCATACACAAGCTTCAGATGGTCCAGCACGCGGCTGCCCGGCTGGTATTGAAGTGGCCTAGGAAATCATCTGCCTCTGCTGCATTAGACATCTTACATTGGTTGCCAGTCCACAAACGTATTCTGTTTAAGGTCCTTATTATTACCTTTAGGGCCTTTCACTCTCGAGGCCCACAATATCTTCAAACTGGCTTTAAACGCTACTTTCCCTCCCGTAGCTTAAGATCATCCAATGCAAATCTACTGACCATTCCAACTTTTAGACTGGTGTCAAAGGGAGGTAAATCACTTGTAGTCATAGGCTCAAAGGCTTGGAATCAACTCCCACCTCAGCTCCGCCAGATTGTTTCCGAGTCTGTCTTCAGGAAGGCCCTTAAAACATGGATTTACAGTGCACCAGATACACTATGCAAAACTCTGATCTAAATACTTTTCTTCCCCCTGGTATGAGTAGTAAACCAGTTTTTTTCCATCGCTGGCTTTCCGTATTAGCGCCAAGATGCTCCTTGGAGTGATAGTAGCGCTCTACAAGTACGCGATTACATTACATTACATGTGAAAATTGGGTCCAGCATGTGTACTGCGGTGTGTTTAGGGTCTTGGACAATCTGGGTCAATCCGAGGCTGCTCATACTGAGAAGGTGTGCAGTATTTTTGTCATTTGGGTTGTCGATGTGGAAATTTAGGTCGCCGAGGACGATGTAGTCCTTGGAGTCTTAGGCTAGGGGCGCAATAAATTCTGCGATGGTGTTGCAGAAGCTGGAGCGCGGGCCTGGGGAGGTCAGTATAGAAGGGTGCCTCTGATGGTTGCCTTGTCGTCCGTGTGGAGCTTGAAGTTGAGATGTTCCATGGGGGTGGTGGTGCTGGTACCCTGTATGGTCTCTTTGTGGATGATGGCTGTTCCTCTTCCCGCTTTGTTTAGTGCTGTCCTGGTGAGTGATTTTATATCCGTTGGGGATCGCTGTGGCAATGTCTGGGGCGTATGTGGGGTTAAGCCAGGTCTCAGTGAGGAAGACTATGTCAGGTGCAAGGGTGGCGATGAGGTCTCAATGCTTGGAATGCTTGCATAGTGAGCGTGTGTTGAGAAGGGAGCATGCGAGTTGGTGTTTTTGTTCAGGGGGTGTCTGTGGTGTGTTCGGGTAGGGCTGGTGTGTGTGCAGTGGCAGGTGAAGTGGCAGTGTGTACAGGTGAAAGGTCCTACTGTGGAGCGTGGGACAGCATGGTGGCAGTGTTTGTTGCGGCGTACGGGGTCGAAGGTGTAGAGCTCTGTGATGGTGCATCTTTGGGAAGCTAGTGGGTCAGGGGTCGTGGCGCTGGGTGTGGTCCAGGCGTGGTTGGGCACAGACGGACTTGTCTTTGGCGCGCCTTTAGGGCACCAGCGGCACGCCAGCTGCACTCATCCGCTGCACGGTCGCACTGCAGCCTGCATTAAGTATGTCCTGAGGTGGCTGGGGCTTCTGTTGGCGGGAAGAACGGTGAGTGGGAAAACCCAGTCTGGAAAACCCCAGCGGGAAAACCCAGTCAGCTACGGTGTCACTGGATCAGTCTGGAACAAGCAGGAAATGGAGGCCACAGACAAGTGGCAAGCTAGGTGTCTAGGTGCCTACTTTTTTCATTGTAATCTACCTGGGACAATTGCCACATCTTGTAGACAGCCCTCAACCCAACAGCGAGACAAATCGCCTCTTTTCTAGGCTCTGTGACATCCTGTATTTATTTTGTCCTGAATGCAGGATTGCACATGAGACTGAAATAATGCCTAGAAGAGGAACAGTTGGGAAGACAATTTAATGCTCACCTCAGAAGCAAAACAATCACTGGCATGGTGCAAGAAGTGGAACTTATTCAAAGGGATTCCTTTTCAGAGAGAGTCACTATCGAAGAGCATTGTGACGGATGCTTATCTGTTGGGATGGCGAGCTCATTTACAACACTTGATGATGCAGATGCAGTGGATACTCAAAAGAACATTGAACCATATAAACTATCAGAGCAATCCATCTGGCTCTCACAGCTTTTCTACCATGCCTGAGAAGCAGAGCAATGATTCAGATTCAGACAATACCACCATAATGCATTATCTGAACAGACAAAGGGACACCAGATAAAGACCTCTTTCCATGGAAGCACAAACAATCTGGTACTGGGCTCTAGCCAGGGGCGTGACTCTTAACAGTGGTACACATCTCTGGGACAATGAATCAACAAGCAGACTTTCTCAGGCGATGTTGTGAGGAATCTCCCAAGTAGATCCTTGACAACAAAGTCTTAAAGAGACATTTTCAAAGATTGGGGAACACCTTCTCTAAATATATTTGTAACCGCTAAAAGCGGCAGACCTGGGGTCTCTTGGGAGTGCCCTTTTGAACGGTTGCTGGAGGCCATTTTTTTACGCGTTTCGACTGATTCCCTTAATCCCCTTAATAATTGTAAAATTGCAGAGCTAGCCATTGAGAATTATTTTAATAGCGCCAGATTAGCTGAAGCAATGGTAATATCCGGACCTCCTCCAAATTTCCCAGGAACCACAATAGAAAATTCCATGCAAGCCAGATCTGCTAACCTTACTGTAGGGGCAAATCGAACACCCAACTTTAACATAATTGGATTTGGGTGCATGGTTCTGGTTGGGAATGTACCAATTGCTGACTTCTGTGATGCAGCAACATGGATATTAGTCCACACGTTCAGTGGGTATTATTGTTTGGATTCAGACACTCGAGCAGATGCTAGAAAGGGCCAGGAGACCCTGAGAAATCTCATTAAATAGAGAAGTTCTTTGTGTCAATCTACTTCAGAGGACGCCAGCCTTTTCTGTAATAAGAGCTACTTATGTTCAATGAAAATCATTCTGAGTTTCCAATATTGTTAGAGTTGTAATAGTGACATATCAGACAAGATTACATTAGTTGCCCCAATATGTAAGAGTAACGGTAGTGATCACCTCCGAGCATAGGCACAGTTGCCAGCAGTGAAGTTAAAAAATACTTTGTCGATATGGAACACATCTTTGTTGTTAATACACAACAACCATAACTGCAATTCCTCTGGCATCAAATTAATATCAGTAAACGTCTGTCACCTCATGATTTAGCTATCAAATGTCAAATATATGTGGGAAATACAGCCATTTTTGTCCAAAGATCAGCATAAGATTTCTGAAAATACACATATTTTTGTCTTAAGTATTTCAGTTTTAGTATACTTGTGTTAATTCAACCAAGAAAAAGCTTCTAATTTAGTAGACAGGGTTGCACACAGGAGAGTTACTTATGGGGTAGCTGGAGCATTCCCAGTAGCTCACAGGCTACTCATTGGAGAAGCTCGATCTACTCAGTATATTTTAGACTACTATTTGTTCTGTTTTCTTCCTGCTTCCCGATATCCGCATTCTGGTTGTAAAGTATAAACTTTAGCTAGCTTGCTACTCTCTTCTAGGGTTTATGACTATCAATGAAGAACTTACACCTCAGAAGAAAAGGTTAACTGTAGTCCTAGTTCCACATGGTAGAAATCATAATTGAAATCATAAGTGACCCATCCGCCTCCTCGGCTGAGTACGGTTTGGCATTGTAAAGCAAATATGAAGTAAAATCTCTTATTGGAAAAAAAAAAAAAAGTACTAGCTCTGGTTGTGATTGTGGTGAGAGGAAGCTCCTGGAATCTTAATGAGACAGGGCACGTTTTTCTCACCAGTCAGTGGAATCCTTTCAGGTTGTACTTTTTCCTTCCCTCTCATACATTTTCACACTTTTGTTGCACAAGACACGCTTCAGAATGAATAATTATACACTTCTAAAGCACACTGCTACTCCCAGGGAGCATCCTTTTTGAAGAGGGCTTCCAATTCAGTGAACCTCAGAGGGCTGGGGAGCTGATTCCATGCCTTGGATCCAAGTACCGAGAAGGATTTGCCACCTCCGGTTTTAAGTCTGAATGAGGGGGGCTTAAGAAGATTCATGTGCATCGATCTTAAGGGTCTTTGCGTTGTATGGTGCGTGACTCTGGCCGTCAAGTATTTACGACTGGTGGCTTTCAAAGCTCTAAAGACCAGTAACAGGATCTTGAAGAAGATCCTTTTATGTACTGTGGAACTCCATCAGGGGAGTTTCAGCACGAGTCTGGCTGCCGCATGGTCAGTGCAGGTTTGAAACTGGTCATTAGAGATCATCAATGGATTTCCAGGAAACAAAAAAAATACTTAGCTCTGATAGGCTATTGCATGGCGTTTATCATCATAAGGGCAATGGACGCGTATCCTGTGCGACATTTTAGTGTACATTATATCTATGAAAAGTAATCCGGAGTCCACGCGTGCAGTGGCAAATTGTTCTAGCGTTTATAAATTCAGTGAAGATTACAATAAGGCGAACTAAAACTACTAATAATTACCCTTTCCGTACTAGATTAAACAAGGGGAAACTGTTATGTAGACTCGTGACTTTGAAGAAGGCTTTGTATGAACATTGAAAGTCCACCTCCCTCTCCCTGGAAAACAGTTTTATTGCAGTGTTTGTTGTTTTGATGTCAGCAGTAATCCCACACTTAAATAACAGGCCTTTCCCTGTGGACACTCTAGCAGTGTTGCCCAGTCTGTCGCAAACCTATTTTTGGGGCTGGTAAAAGTCCAAGCAATAAAGATGCCTTTAAAATCTGTATTTATCTTGTCACATTTGCAAAGACAGGTCAAATATCAGAATGTTGTGTGGCAAATTGCTCACAAACACCTCTCACTTTGCAGTCAGAGAAAGAAAAGTCAAGTGAATTTTGCTAGGGTACACAACAGATTGTAAATTCCTGAAAATGAACTAACTGTACACATTCTGCATATAGTAAAGCAAAAATGGAGCACATTTTTTTGTAATTCTGCAGTGTGATGGAAACAAAGATTTTAATAGGATCAAAACAAATAAAGACACATTACTCGGTTATGCACAAATGAAAAATATTCACTGAAACCCGATTTCCACACATTATCATTTATGTGCAATAGAGTTTAATCAGTAAAACGGTCTGTGCAAATGTAGTGGCTGTTTCAATGGAACATGTGATGTCTAAATGACAGTGCGCTACCACTTGATGCTTTAGTTACGTTACACAATCGCCTACCTCATGTCCATTAAAGCTAGGTTTGCCTTCTAAAAGTTGGGTCGTTCTAAAAAGTTTGGGAAGCACTGCCCCAACGAGCATGGACATATTCTGTAATTCTATGCAGAAGAATTGTGGAGTCAAAGTTTTGAGAACTTAAAATGCATTTGTTTCCAGTGAGCGAACTTTGGATCAGCTTAAACTTCTATCCATGTTTAACCCGTTCCGCGCTGCGCAAATTTTCGCGGTGTGCGGGCGTTTTATTGAGTGGGCGGAGTTCGGACGGCCCCCGGCCGTCCTCCGCACATGCCCACCGTGACGTCGGACGGCCAGGGGCCGTCCGAAGCACACAAGAGTTATATCTGCGGAACTTTCCTGTGTGGCTTCAAAGGTAAATGTATTGTTTCATTTTTGAACATCCTTCAAAAAAGCTGTGTCGCTGGCTACGAATAACGATTTTCGATTTATTTGAGACTGACAAGGAAACTAACAAGTCTTCTACATTTTAGGCTACTTGAGCGGGCTTGGGGGGGGGGGGGGTGGTTTATGCTGAGGTTCACATGTGAGTTTAACTCCAGCTAAAAAGTAGTGCCTAAGGTGCCTTTTGAGATAGTTGTTTTGCTTCTTCTATACTACTTTCTGACTAGAGCGGGATTTGTATGTTTTTTCTATTGGCTGCCAGATTTTGCTCTTGACTTTTCATGTAGACAGCAGTCTGTAGTGATGACTCATATTCATGCACACATTTTGCCAAATTGTAGTTTTGTTTTAAGTCCACTCTTCACCACTGTGCGTGGACTACTTTACTTTAGTGTCCTTTCTTCTCCATAGTGATAAGAAAACAGTCCTAAAATTTAAAGGCCCAATCATATCAATCCCACTCATTGATTTTTATCACCCCTTGCTTCAGAAGATGCTTCAGTGACATACTTCAATCTACTCTCCTACTACAGTCCTTTGTTTATTTCCAGCAAGTTCTAAGTCAGATAAGCTATACTAAGGGCACCCTTTAAAGAGTGAAGCGGCCCAGCAGTTTTGATTCTTTGCCATTGGGTAACTGGGATTCATAGCTCCTTCCCGTTAGAAGAAGCAAACTATGCTCACTTGACTAGTGACATCATTGTGTAAAGAAAATCTTTTATGCCCCGCACCTGTATTAAGGTAAGCAGATTTCTCTGACCATACAGCCACACCCATTTGCTGCAAATCTTCTCCTTTACACGCACAGCCATACAGTTCAATTCTAGGTGAGGCGTTCAAGGCCTCAGGTCCAATAGCCAATTTGTTTGATATTTTTTTCTCTGATTGCAGTCGTCAATGGATAATTTGTTTTATGAAATAATGTTGAGAGGGGCTATATACTTTCATTAATTTTCCTGCTCACCATCTTTGCTTTCTGCTTGATTGTCTGCATTGTTTATATATATATTGGTATTTATATTGTATTGTATAGCACTTTCAATACTGCTTGCAAGGTTTAGAGTGCTTTCTGGGGTGCTCCAGTTTTACTATTTATGTAGAGCTTCATATCCTTCATGAGGTAGTCAGGCGCTCCAATTGCATTGGTTTGTTGGGCATCATTTAAAGTGCATGGATGAAAGGGTGTTTGGTGTGGTTTCCATGGGACATGTTGACGAGGTACTTACCTTCTTTGCAGTTGAAAGTAACGTATGTTGAAGCCATGTTTGATGTTCATCAATACGGGTGATTGAGGTATCTGGCACTCACCCAATGGCATTAGAGAAGCGAAACATTTGGAAGGTTCTGTTAAAATACAAAGGAGCATTATATAGAGTCTGCCTAGCAGCAACAGGTAAAACTGAGCAGCAAACCATTGGAGAGACAGTTAAACCACCAAGCAAACTTATATGCAGTCTACCCAGTATCTTAAAAGGAGCCAAACCGTTGGAGGCACTGTTAAATCATCAGGGAGTATTATATAGAGTATAGGAGCAAGAGAGGATCAGCCCATTAGAGGTACTAGTTAACTAACAACCAAGTAGTATTATAAGAAGTCTGCCCAGGAACGACAAAGGAGCAATACATTAGATAAGAATCATAGTTAAACTACCAAAGCAGTAGTGTAAGGCGTTCACCCAGGATTGAGTAGACAGGGTTTCCATTAGAGATGGGAAAAAGGATGAGAAAGGGGACATTCCTTCCCCCCCCCCCTCCACCCCCAAACCTTTATTTTTCATTTTAATAAGTAACAACACAACTGAAAAACATTGCAGCACTGTTGACAAGTATGACACCACAATAGCAGCAGCATCAGGTAAGATTCATATCATGAAGTAGATCACTGTAACAGAACATGACATGTGTAGGCTCCCCTGACATACAAGGAAACAGAAGAAGGATGCAATAATAGTATCAACACCGTGGCCCAAATAACACATCCTACACTACATATCCACCATTTAACTATAAAATCGAAAGCTCCCCCTTGCCGTCCAGGGATTCAACCTCTGTGCTCCTTTCCCCCTGGCCCAGAAACTTAATGCATAATGCTCGCCAAGTCTCAAAATCCACTGACTATTTAGCATCCGAACAGGTGCATCTCATCTGAGTCTCCTTTGCTATTGACCACTCAGAAACCTCTCTAGCGCATGCTATCTTTATTGGGATCGGAACTCCCATCCATGTGGTAGTTTCCGCCTTCTTGCCAGCACCAGGGCTAACTGCAGGCACTGATAACTCATCTTCCGCTGTTTGGGGTAAACCAGAAGGCTGGACAGACAAAACTGCGGCATGAGTATACAAGCTAACGCCTTGGCGCACCCAAGCCTACCCACTATTGCACCCCAAAAATCTCTCACCTGGAGGCAACCCCACGACAGATGCATAAAGTCGACGTCTATGGTTCCGCAACAAGGACATGCAGAGGTAAGCTCTGGGTAGATTCTATGCATTCCCGCGGGTGTCATATTAGTACGATGCACAAAATTGAAATGTATCAAACTGAACCGAGCATTACTGGATACAGTCCACATATCTTGACCCAGTCCATATCCGAGAAAGAGATCCCCATGTCATCCTCCCATTCCCGCCGTACTCTCAGTGCCCCATGAAACACGTCAGCCAGCAGTGTCTTATAAAACAACGAGACTAGTTGGCGCCCGCCCCCAATGTCAGCAATGCCCCCATTACAGCTGACGCTAGAGGTGCCTCGGGGAAAGACACCAGGTGTTATTCATTAGGCTCTACCGAGGCCTACGAGGCTCAAATTGGGAAGGCCCCACAGGAACATGGCATTAACATTCCACCCTTTGCCTGGACACTTGGGCTAGATGAGTGTCAATTGTTACTTCTTATACAGTTACATCTGTAGTCATTACATCATGATCAGTACATCTGAATTCCCTTTATATCATACATCGTGACGTCACGGAGAAGATGGCAAGTTTCATTTTTAACACACATAACCATATATATATATATATATATATATATATATATATATATATATATAATCCACACAGTCTGTTCGGGAACTCCCAAAAGAAGACAGCGGCACACCAAAGGACAGAACACAAATTTATTGTGCCCACAAACGACGTGTTTCGGCGAAGCCTTTTTCAAGTAAGTGACCTCTGCCCCACTGCCCTTAGAAATACAGGTCAGCGTCAGTAAACATGGAAGACATACTACAGCCAAAGCAAAATCCCTATCGGCTGTAACTGAATCGACATTTCCTAATTCATGGATAATCGAGTAAAACATTGCATATACAATTTAGCATCACATTAATTCTCTAATAAAATTCATTAGAAGAGATAACCAATTTTATACATGTTATAAAAAACGGACTCATCAACGAAATGCGCGTCTCCGCCCCCGAAATTAAATTCATGCAATTTGAATCACCATAAATGTGGCATTATCATAATTCATGGGTAAACATACATTGACATCCAATTTTAGGTAATGTACCTTATATCAGTATTGTCCGTTTTTATAAACTATTTACACAAACCATATGGATGAACATCCAAAATAAACATGATGCATATATCAAATCATAGTACCAGATCATCCAAGCACCATTATCGTTACTGACATGTCCCTCTATTCATACATAGGGGGATATGGGCCGGTTCACAGCTAGTTGTGGTGCAAGAAAGCAAATGTAGTGAAGTGATCAACAAATGTTTAAAGAAGAAATGTGAGAATACGAGGGAGGACAGGTCCGGAATATTTTTCTATCTCACTAAGCCTAGCGAAAATACCTTAGTGGGGATGTACTCGGCCAATACCTAGTTAAGCATCCCATTGGTCTATATATGAGACATATCAATTTAAAATAAGTGCAAGTAATTAAAACAGCCAAAGCTAATTACAGTCACGGGAGCTATAGAAGGGATTGCTCAAACCCTGCATCACCTATATCTAATGTGGGTTGCCAGCTCTTCCCCATAATTGAGCCCATTCGGAATTTTAGTGTTGAGCTCAATTATATACTTGGATTCGGTGATCCGTAGAAGTCTCGCTCTATCTAGGGATTGTGCTTTGGCTGTAGTATGTCTTCCATGTTTACTGACGCTGACCTGTATTTCTAAGGGCAGTGGGCCACAGGTCACTTGCTTGAAAAAGGCTTCGCCGAAACGCGTTGTTTGTGGGCACAATAAATTTGTGTTCTGTCCTTTGGTGTGCCGCTGTCTTCTTTTGGGAGTTCCCGAACAGACTGTGTGGATTATAATTAGCGGTTGCTGCCACTGCTGCAGGCACCGGCGTCGAAAGGAAGGTGATCGGCTAAGTGCGGCAAATCAGAAGAAATATATGTGTATAAATGTTGAAGTAGTAAGAATATTAAAAATATAATTATTGATTCTAGTTTAATTATATTTAATTTTATTTTCATTTAATGTATTTTTAAACTGCTGATCCTTGACCCATATAAATTCCATATCCATATAAACTACACATCCCTGATACCTAAAACCCTCTTACTATTCCTATACACTTCTTACAACCCTTCGAGTAAACTTATAAAATTCAACAAATCTTAAAAAGAAATAACCATATAATAAATGAAAGACAATAAGAAAAATCATTTTAAAATATCAATTCTATTTTAATTACATTAAATTTACTAATCTGCATTTTATGCTAAAATACATTTTAATATATTGTTACTTTTACGGTTTAAATAACAGTACGTCTGTATATGTGAGCACATCCAATATAGTCACTTACATGTGTGTGTGTGTATATACATATATATATATTCCAAAATAAACACACTCGCTGCTCCTGCGGCATGAAAAGAGCCCACCAGACCAGTTAAATGAAGAATATCTTTTATTCCAAAGGAGCCTAGCATAACGCGTTTCGACCTATTTCAAGGTCTTAATCATATGCAAATAAGGTGTAATTAGTTGCGTGCCTTTTAACAACGTGAAATGCAGAACAATGGAAAACAGACTTCCATACATAGATCTCATCAGTCTCGGTAAAAAATACATTTAGGAATCTGTGAAAAATATTACCTCATACTCTGATTCAAATGAGCCAGGAATGTCCCCATATTGATTTTGGTGATTCACAACTAAACCTTCACTTGATAGTTCATTTCGAGGACTCACGGACTCCAGTAACCCTAATGCATTACGTTGGCAAAATGTCAGTTCGATTTCATTTCACAGAGTCTCCACATTTCCATCACCAAAGTCGTAACATCATAATGCCAGCCTCAAAGAATTCAATTTCATATAGGGCTGAAAAATGTTCAGTTCAGTGTGGATGCCCACAACTGTACCTTTCATGCATAGTATTGAATTTTACATTTGTTGTTTCCAGCTCTCCTTTATAGGTTTAAAACAAAATCCCCGTACCAGTAAGTGCAAGGGACCAATGTCCCCAACATACCCTAGCTGCTTTCAAATGTTTCTAAGTTAAACGTCAGCTGTTCCGGCCTCCCGTAGTACAATAGTGGCCTTTCTGCCTTCAATTCATCTCGTCCTCACTTTGTTGCAGCCGATGGGCGTCCTTCCAATTATAATCCATATGAACGTTGACGCTGTAAGGGATGCCCAGCCTCTCGGGTTGGGGCTCGTAAGCAGGCGTCAGCTGCTAATATATTCCAAAAGAAACACACTCGTTGCTCCTGCAGCGTGAAACGAGCCCACCAGACCAGTTAGATGAAGAATATCTTTTATTCCAAAGGAGCGCAGCATAACGCGTTTCGACCTATTTCAAGGTCTTAATCATATGCAAATAAGGTGTAATTAGTTGCGTGCCTTTTAACAACGTGAAACGCAGGACGATGGAAAACAGACTTCCATACATAGATCTCATCAGTCTCTGTAAAAAATACATTTAGGAATTCGTGAAAAATATTACCTCATACTCTGATTCAAATGAGCCAGAAATATCCCCATATTGATTTTGGGCTGACTCTGGTGGGCTAGTTTCACGCTGCAGGAGCAGCGAGTGTGTTTCTTTTGGAATATATTAGCGGCTGACGCCCGCTTACGAGCCCCAACCCGAGAGGCTGGGCATCCCTTACAATGTCAACATTCATATGGAATATATATATATATATATATCCAGTTACCACTCCACGTGCATTCGCGCACAGACAGGGATACGGACAACTTTGATTGCTGGGGCCCAGTGAAAAGTTTTATTTTAGTTCAGTACAAGTCCATCATGACGCGTTTCGGCCATTCCTGTGGCCTTGATTTTATATATATATATATATATATATATATATATATATCTATCTCTCTAGTTGGCAGAGGTAGGTACCTTTGTCCAAATAGGGACCCTTGCTTCTGGTCAGGGTAAGGGGGATACACACGTTAGATAACCCCTGCTCACCCCCTTGGTAGCTTGGCACGAGCAGACAGGCTTATACCAAAGGCAATGTGTAAAGTATTTGTATCAACACTCACAGTAACACAGTGATAACACCACAAATGGGCACCACACCGGTTTAGAAAAATAAAGTATCTTTATCTAAACTTAAGACCAAAACGACAAAAATCCAAGATACAAGTATTAAGAAACATGACTTTCAAAAGGTTTTAGCAACTGAGTCCATAGAAAACTATGGATGCGTGATTTCTTGCAAAGTACCTGTTGCGACAAAATTCACCAAGCCAAACAGCTGCAGCGATGAGAAGCGTCGAAAAACAGAGAGATGCGTCGTTCCTGAGACCTTCGTGGATGCGATGCAACAGTTCCGCTGTACACAGGGGAGCGATGCTTCGGGTCCGGTCTGTAGGGGGAAGCGATGCGTCGATTTTGGGACAACTCCGATCCTCGGGTGATGCGTCGGGGAAAACTTGCCGCACAGGGACGATGCGTGGAAATCCGGGAATGCGTCCGCAAACGATGCGGCGGCATCGAGCGGCGCTGCGTCGGTTTCTTCAGCCACGATCTCTCGATGCGTCGATTCTTGCAGCGGCGACAGGTGCTGCGTCGGTTTCAGCAGCGGCACAGCGGTGCGGGGAGATTCTTCTTGCACCACAGCGTTGCATCGGAAAAACTGTCGCAAGAAGAGCGATGCGTCGATTTTCTTGTTGTTACGTTGCTTTCCAGCTCCCAGCAGCAGAAACAACCTCCAGAGGCCCCACACAGCCACAGGCACTCCTGGCAGGTCAGAACTCCCAGCAAGGAAGTTCAGGACTACTTGTATGGGTGGCACAATCAGTGCTGCAGGCCCACTAGTAGTATTTGATTTACCAGCCCTGGCACACTCAGTGCACTCTAATAGGGACTGACCAGTAAATCAAATATGCGAATCAGGGAGAACCAATCACAATAACAATTTACACAGAGAGCATATGCACTTTAGCACTGATCAGCAGTGGTAAAGTGCCCAGAGTCCTAAAACCAACAACAACAGGTCAGGAAAAAGTAGGAGGAAGAAGCAAAAAGTTTGAGGATAACCCTGCAAAAAGGGCCAAGTCCAACACAACCCCCTTCCAGCCTAAAGCCAGGGTAGACAATCCATACTTCAATGTGCTTCCCTGCTTGGGGCGATCGAACATGGAACCTGGCCCGCAACAGCAGGGGTCTATTCCCGTTCTACGCCTTTCTGAACCCAGTTGCATCCCTCTATCCATACTCTCAGGGCCCCCTAAGCTGACCCATGGGGAACCCTCCGCTTCACCTGTGGACTCCATCTGTGCAGCGCCTAAACTTACTTTGCTCACAGATGTGTCCCAACAGGCAGATAGTACCCACATACCCAACACAGTGGTGTGGCCCAGTCCACCCCTGGGGGTGACTCCTGTCCCCCTCCCAGGGGCAACTCTGTCCACCAGGACAGCAAGCCACAGTGGCCACTGACAGGTGTCAGTGATGAGATCCAGGCCCCAGGCCTTTCATGGTCTCCAACCTCTGTGGCTTCAGAGAGTAGGGGGCAGTAGCCCCAGGTGCTGGGCACCCTTTGTCCACTCTCCCTCCTGTCAGGTCAGGGATGACATCCTGACACTGACCCACCAGCCCAGGGTCTTTACCCTGAGGCTGGACATGGGAATGGGCGGGGCTCTCCCACACCCAGTCCTCCTCCCTGGGGTTCTGCACCCTCCCACCTGGAGCGGTACCCCCTTCCAGAATTGTCAGGGCACCTGAGGCAGGTATCTTGCACAATTTGCCCACCAGTTCAGGGGTGCTATCCTGCAACTGGTACACCAGCCCAGGGTCTGTACCTTGCGGCTGGACACAGGACTGGGGTGGGCTCTCCCACACCCGGTCCGCCTCCCTGGGGCTCTGCACCCTCCCACCTGGAGCGGTACCCCCAGAAGATAAACTGGTAGGGGCACTGTTAGCAGTCACCCCTTCCTACGGGTCAGGGGGGACACCCTGAACCTGGTCCTCCAACCCAGGGTCTGTACCCTTAGGCTGGACCTGTGCCTGGCAACCCAGGACTTCTGGGGGACTACACAGACCCCCCCCCCCCAAGGGAAACACACTCCTCATGAGTTGTGCGAGAGTCCGCCTGGCGCAGGTCTCCAGCCTCCTGTCCATCTGACAGAGAATGAAGACCCCCCCCCAGGCCAGAAGTGGCCTCACCGGGTCAGTCCTGGGGTGCTCTGACCTCAGAACTGGCAACCCCTGACCCACTGGTCCTTCCACTGGGGACAGCGTCCCCCCTCACCCTTTTCTCTGGACTCATGCACCCTCCCCACTGGAGCGGTGCAGCCAGACATCAGAACTGGTGGGATGCTTGCTACAGCAGTACCCCCCCGCCCCCCAGTCCACCTGACACTTTGGGATCCCCTCAGGGGTTGGCCTCTCGGTACAGACTAGGCCCCCCTCCTGGTGTTCACTCATGGAACCAACCAGACCCGGGGACTGGGTTTCAGGCACCTTGGGACACAGCCCACTCCCACTCCTCAGAGACAGGACGTGGGACCCTACACCCCTCCCACTACTCCAGGACCTACCACAAACCTCCCCTACCTCACTTGGTTGGGGAAAACCTGAGCCACCCCCTTCAGGATCACTCCCAAAAGCTTCTTCAGACCCTCTGGAATCCACCAAAAGGTCTGCCTCCAGTGCAGAACTCACACTCATCTGGCTGTTGGCATAGCTCTGGAAATCAGGGACTTAAAATATCAACCAACAATCGAATCACACAGCCCCACACATGTGTTAACCAAGCTACCCTTTGCCTCACCATCCAGTGCCTCACACAAGTTCCCAACACCACTCTCCTGAGATTGGCAAGACAGTGTCTGTCTCTGTCACTCAACCCACACTCTTCTGGGCGGTCTCCACACTCACACACCAAGGCTTCTACCATGGAGGAACCCCTCTCCCTGCACCTCTCATCTAGAGTCAGTAGAGTGTCCCTCCCACCACTAGGAATATGAACCCCTGTGCCAGTTCCCCAATCCACCTCAGGGACACTGCACACCACTGGAGCGACCTCATAACCCTGAACCCCTAGGTGTATGTCAACCCCCTCCTTCAAGTCAGACGCCACATCTCTGGGTGTGGGTATTTCTCCCTCAGCACTAGACACTACATCTGAGCTGGACTCCACCTCCAACCCAGCCAAGCTCACTTCATGAGCTAAACAGTTTTCCTTTTTCTTGGCTAAGACACTCATGGCCAGAATGTAAATGACCACGAAGGAATAGACAAGCCGATAGCAGTAACAACAGTTCCAGATATACGATCAAGGGGAGGCCAATGATAGACACAGAGATGTGTATTTAGCCTGACACAATTGAAACATCCCGGGAAGAAGTAAGCTATTGCTTGGCAGACATGGGAACAGAGCTGCATATACAACCTATAAAGGATTGACGTTGCGAGGGAACGTAAAGCCAGAAATAGACCGCTGGAATTGCCACGTCAAAGCGGGTGACTCCCCTGGTGATAAAATTGCAGATTTCAGTGATTTCTACACCAAAGGGGGAGCTTGCAGATTGAACTGAGGTCACGTGGTTGCGAGAGAGTGAGAGAGTGCAGCAGCAGGCAGCAGGCGGAGCGGGCGCCGCAGGAGCCGCGAGCCGCGAACGGGAACAAGCAGAGCAGAAAATATCGCCGAAAACACCGGAACAGTGACCTGAGCAGTGACGGATTAGAGAGCAAGACGAGTGGCGAGGGGGCCACGGTGCTCGGCACCCGGGTGAGTGAGAGCGGAGAAGCCTGCGGAGCTAACATCACGCTAACCGCCCCTTCCCCCTCCCCTCACCTCCCACTCCGGCACCGGCTCTCAGCTCTGCTCTATCTCTGCTCTATCTCGGTCAGTTAACCCCCGCCAAACCCCGCTGCCCCCTGCTAAAGCAATAAATACAACTGTAAATACAACACTCTCACTTGGTTATTTGGAGAGGAAAGACTTTTGCCGGGGGTTCATAGGAGCCTGCTACCGGACATCTGACTTCTGGCTTCCCGGGGCTTCTCCGGGAGTAAGCAGCGCAACCAGTGAGTGCAAAGTAGTGAGACAACGGAGAACGGCTGCAGGGGGCGGGTTAAGGCGCAGCGCATTTGGCACAGTTCAGCACCGTGGGGCGAGGAGTACGGCCCAAGCAGCACACATAGAAGAGTGTGCACAGGAATAGACCAAAAAATTAAAGGGAGTCACTTCGTCAATTCCCAGAACACCCTCTCTTTGGTGCGGAAGGAAAATGCTCAAGGGAAACCTGACCAAATTAAAGAGGATGTATTTTGATGAGAATGCCCACAAATACCCAACAACAAGGGTCACAAGAAGTACGGCTCAGAACTCAAGACAAGAGTCGCATATAGCGAGCCCCCTTCTACAACCCCCCCAAACTCCCCAACAAGGACTCATTACCCATTATTTTCAGGCACCGGGCAGCTCGCCGGGGGGACCGAGGAGGCCACAGCGAGTAACCCCCTACTAATGGGGGCAAGCCAGGCGCATACTGAGCTATTTGACAGCAAAAATCCCCCGTCTGGGGAAGGAAGCCGCCTGCTGCCTGATGAAGAGGACCAGGACCGGGCGCAGGAAGGTACAAATCTGCCCTTTTAAGAGGGCGCAAAGCGGGGGATGTAGGGAAGAACAGTAACACACATAATGAAAGGATCAGTGACACTGACCCCGGGCGGCACACAGCAGTCGAAGGAACCGCTAGGAAGCCCACTGATGCGACATACAGTCTTTTACCGATCAAAGCCTTGATTCATTGGCATCAGGAGGAGGACATGCCGAACATGCCGGAGGCTATTGAGGGCAATGATCTGGCGCGCACCAGCCCGCGAGCTATCCCGCGATCGAGTATAACGGCCTCATCAACTGGATGCCGACAACTTGACTCGCCAGAGACAGGAGTCCTCACCGATTCCTTTTTACAAAAACTAGAGCAAACAATTGAAAGGACTTTGGACTTCACCCCCAAACTTATTGGGAGAGGGGACGCAGTAAAAAACCAGGCTAAGGATCGAGCAGGGATGTCCCCACCAACAGGCCAGAAAGATCAAGATCAAGCTGAGCAAGAAGACACCCCCCATTTGATAACCATCAGAGAAGCACAAAAGTTAATAGCCAAGGCCCTGATATGGCAATCAACTAAAATGGAGGTCCAAATTGACCTTCTCCAATCAATAGCCCAATGCCTAGCGAACCAGGGCCGCAAGTTGGAAGAATTGGAGGCAACAATCAACTACAATCAGGCAATGATAGCTCGTACAAGTTCATGTGCCGACATAATAGAAAAGTGGGCTGAGTTGCCGGAAATATTGGGGGACATAGTGGCACTAACCAAGAGTAGAGGCGAATCATCAAAGACACCAGAAACAATTGAATCGCTGGCAAAGGGAAATTACATAGTGGTGACAAATGGAGAACACCAGTCGAGCGAGTGACATGGAAATAAAAGCCAGAGAAAATGAGTACAACAGCCTAGAGACCCTGGTACCCCCGATAAAGAGTGATATCAAGGAAACTCCGGCAAGCCCAGTCATAATGGAAGCCGAAGAGCAGAAAGTGACAGTGGAGGGGAAAATAGGAGCCAGATCAGAAGCACCCCTATCAAGGAGGGCGAAGAAAAAGCTGAAGAAACAGCTGAAGAGATCAAAAATGAAAAGAAGATCTATTCTGCCAGCAATGCTGAACAGCCACAGACCCGGGGAGAAAAGTAACTCACTGCCACCCTACCCGATTTTTAATTTCAAACAGAAGATCAAGAGCCAGAGCATACTGGCAGATAAAGAAAAGGGTGAAGATAGAGAAAGAGACGGTGTGACGCAACAAGGCAGGGGCCATGAGGACCAGGTGGACCAGGAGGACATACTACAACAAGAAGGGTCAACATCAATGGCTGCTCAGGCGATGACAACAAATAGGGTCAGCATGGGTAAGGAGGATGCCTCCGCACAAATAAGGCTCTATGACCTACTGGAACTGGAGGGTCATAATGGCCCAAAGAAGCACACTACTTCCCCCCTGATGGAGCAAAGCAAAAAGTAAGCTGGCTGGGAAACAACAACAGGGCGGAAGATGAACAACACTGGCGAACTTCGATCAACCCCCCCCAAAGTATGAGACCACGCAGCCAGTGCAAGGGGGGGGATACGCAAGCAAAAAATCTTGTGGAAGCACCCACAATATATGAGGTGGTGCTCACCCCTAGGTACCACATGGAAGGCCCTCATGATATCCTAAACAGAACTAACATCCTCCGACTTTTTGGCCATGTAACGACCCCGTCTCAGATTACCTCGGAAAACATAGAGTGGGTAAAGTTCAAAAGGTCACTAGGAGACAGTCATGGCGATTCAACCCTCCTGGGCTTCAGCGAACATTCTCTCCAACGGGCAGTTCTTGGAGAAGCCCAACAACTTGCAAGTTGGGGCATAGAAGCCACAGAACCCATTCAACCTAAATATCCCTCCGTCCTCATACCTCAAAAAGAGGGGCCGGGGGCCACATCAATCCTGAAAGGCACTAATCACAACAGAAAACGAGGGGAACATATCAACGAACGCCCTAGTACACCAATAAATATTTCTATTTTTCAAAGAGGCAACCTGCGAAGAGTGTTAATGGGTCAAACTAAGCAGGCTACAAGAGGCGAGAATTGGCAACAGCACCCCTAGCCAAAATCAAGTCTTCGCTAGAGTAGGAAGAAAAATGCCGGTGCGGGAAGATCAACACCTAAGCCAAAACTCTGACCTCCCTCAAGAACTAACTCTCATATCATGGAACATCGCAGGGTTAAACAAAAAAGCAGGAAATAAGGAAGTACAGGACTACCTCGCAAAAGGGGACATCATATGCTGTCAAGAAACCTGGTCAATGACATCAACACCCATAGTGGGCTTCCATGAACATTGGATAAATGCAACAAATAAAAACATCTTCGGACGCCCCTCCGTGGGTCTTTCAACTTTCATAAGCCATGCGTGTAAACTCAAATCTACTGAAATAAGAGTAAACTCCCCAGACCTGCAAGTAATGTCAATCGCTGGGTTAAGGGAGGGCCGCCTGCCGTTTAATTTGCTGCTCATAAATTGTTATATCAACTCGGCACTGACCGCAGCCAGCATGGAATCATTCACCAACACGCTGGAAGATATATTACTTAAATTCGAGCATTACAACGTAATCATCGCAGGAGATTTTAATTTGAGAGGTTTGGAAAGGTCCCCTGGCAAACAAAACAAAGGGCATAAGGTGGGCCCATTGCTCTCTCTTTTTAAAAATGTTAAGCTTTACTCAACTCACTTCATGATGAAACAACGATCACCCTTGTGGAGCCCCAAACCATCATTCAGGAATATATCTACCATTGATTATATTTTAGTCAACGCGAAATCAGCCGATAAGTTGAAAGACTTTCAGGTCGACGACAGAGGGGAAAGCGATCACAGGCCTCTACGTGCAACATTCTACCTAGGAATGGAACCAGCAGACCTCCATAAAATGATGGGAGAATCTACAGGGGATGAACGTATTAGAGCCATTAAGAGAATAAAATGGTCAACCAAACTCGAAGAGAAAATCCAGGAGTGGGCACTAGCGTGGCAAGCTCGAGGACGGCGGGAGACCCTGTCAGAGGCAATTGGTCTCTGGGAAGCTCTGACAGAAGACCTGTGGCGGAAGCTGGGCAAAAAACATTGTAAAAAAAGATTTTCCAACAAGGCCCCTTATTCAAAGAACTTACAGATATCGAAGAGCTTGAGTCAATGTAAAGGCGCTCTCATGAAGGCACTTAGAAGAAGGAAGAAAAGAGGAACATCGGTAGAGGGAGCCTCCATAGTGGTGTTGAGAGCCGCCTACAGGAGGAAAGTAGGCGAGCACTAGAGGAAAGAAATGGAACAAAAATGGCTCACGGTATTCGCCCTGTTGAAGGAAAAGAACAACGTCAAACTATGGAGGTATATCAACCGCCTGAGCTCCCAGTCTAGGAGCAAGGAGTATAACATTGCAAGCAATGAGTGGGAAGCATATGTAAGGGGCTTATACACTAGAGGTACCTTAGTTGCCGAGCACGCCCTTCCTAAGAACACCTGGGAAATAGGTACTCATATAGACACTCTCCCCAAGCACACATATGAAGTAGGATCAATGACGTTAGAGGGCAATGGCTTCACAGAAGCAAAAATAATAAGGGAGATTAGGAAAATGAGGAACGATGGGGCGCCAGACCCTAACGGCATTCCAGCCCTGGCATTCAAATCAGCCCAACCATTCTTTGCCTCAATCCTTACCCCTTTATACAACTTTGCTTACTCAACGGCAATAATTCCACAATCATGGAAAGGCTCAATCCTATTTCCCATTCATAAGAAAGGCGACAACTCCAACCCCGCCAACTATAGGCTGGTGGCTCTGCTGAACGTAGAAGCCAAAGCCTATGCTAAACTACTATTGAGAGAACTAAAGGACTGGGCTAATAACGAAATATTACCATTCTACCAGACCGGCTTCAGGACAAACAGCGCAACAACGGACAACTTCATGGCCCTGGCCTACCTCTCAAAACGAGCAGTGAAAGACAGGCACCTGCCGCTGTTTTGCTGTTTTATAGATTACAGCACAGCTTTTGACAGAGTTGATAGGGGTAAACTCTGGGGAAAACTGTCAGCCTGGGGGATTCCATCAAAGCTCCTGAAAGCCATCATATCCCTTCACGAGGGGGCCTGGGTACAAGTCAAGATAAGCCCTACAGCGCTATCAGAAAGAGTCGAAACTAACAACGGTCTGAAGCAGGGCTGTGTCTTGGCCCCCCTATTATTTAACCTCTATACAGCAGACTTGGGGGGGAGCTCTGAAAGAGGCAAGTCTAGTTCCGCCGAGACTGGGCACGGTGAGATTGGCAACTCTTCAGTACGCAGACGATACTGTAGTGATGGATCACACAAGGGTGGGCCTTCAAAGAGCTTTAAAAGAGCTGGGGAAGTATAATAAGGAAAATTACTTGACAGTAAACCAGAGTAAAACAAAGATAATGATATTCGGCAGATACCCCCACAAAAAACAAGCAGTCTGGACTTTGGGAGATTACCAAATAGGGACCACCACAGCCTACAATTATCTTGGGGTTTGGCTACATGAGAGGGCAACCCCGGCAACTCATATAAAACACTTAACTGCCAAAACCAACACTGTAATTCTAACAATGAGACGCCTAAGCCAACGATTGACCAGCCCTACAGCAGACCCCATGTTGAGGGTCCTCAAGGCAAAACTAATCCCGGCCATTAACTACGGTCATTTGGCATTTCCAGGAGCCTTAGACAAACTTATAGCAGCAGCTCAGGTCAAAGCCCACAAGATTGTGCTGCAAATACCCAGGCACGCAAGGAACACCAGGCTACGGTTGGAACTAGGGCTCTGCAGACCTGAACTGGCCCTCCAGGGGGACTTAATTAAGTACTACACTAGAGCACTTAAAACACCGTATAATTCTTTTAAACATCACTTGGTGGCAGTCTTCAGCGAGGAGGACTCCCCCTGGTACACCAAGCTGGGCAAAGCAATAGGGACCCTAAACATCGAACCCAATAGCCTGTCTCTACCAGACATCTCGCAAAACGCCTGGTCAAATGTCATGAAACGGCAAGTCCGCTCTATTCCACATGAAAGGGATTTAACCGCACTTCGCCAAAATATCCTCACGAAGGCATTGGACGAATCTTACACCATGGGGAAAGTTCAACAATACCTAAGGGAAGCACTAGGGGCCCAGGCCCGCAGGAAAATCCATTTTATGAGGCTAACGGCCCTTAGAATTACGGATTTTAATCCAGCATGGGCGCGAGCAGACGGAGCCGTCTCTTGTCGCCTATGCAACTACCAAAGGGAATCCTGGCTCCATCTATTATGTTGCTGCCCCAAATTGACCTGCGAACGACATTTTAAGAGTCCTCGGCATTAGAACGTGCAAGGAAGCATCAGATTGGTGCCTATCGGAAACAAACACCCACTACCTCGCAAGAGCGGCAAAATTTGTTCACCAGATCAGACAGGCTTTAGACGCAAGTGTATAAATGATTTTCCATCAAGCTCTTGAACCTCAGAGACCGATTAATGGGCTAACAAGGTGCTGCCATAACATCTATGGGCAAACAAGAGCTTGCCCGCCACTCCACGTGCTTGATTGGAACATTGGCAAAGCCACCGGATGAATGGCGACAGGGACTTTGCAATATAAGATTGACTATCGGAAAAGGGGTTTTTAAGTTTACCGGAGGGCTGGGGAGGGGGGTGGTATGGGTGGGGGGGGAACGGGGGGTGGGGTTTCAATTTTAGCTTTTTTACTGTAATGATTTTAAATAATCGAACGGTTAACAATAAATCAATCACTCATGGCCTCAAGCCTCTCCAGCTCCATATCAAGCTCTCTCATTCTCAATTCAGGTGCCAAAAGCAACTTCCTTTCTTCCAAGGCATGAGCGTTCTTGCTCTCCTCTGCCTGTAGTCTCATGACCTCCAATTCATGATCCCTGGCCCTTTGCCTTTCCCTTCAAATCCTCTGGAGAAAAATTCCAGTAAGAATGATTGCTGTCAGCCCTAGAGGCTGCTCTCCCAACAGGCCAATCCTGGGATCTGAAACGGCCTTCTGGCACACCCCCATCCACATCTGCATCATCTGTCTCCCCAGCTTCTCTGGCCTCCCACAAGGCCCTTAAGGCCTTCTGTAGCTCCTCTTTTCTAAAGTGGATCTTCATGGGACAACCAAAGCTTTTGCAGAATTGCCTGAGTTGCACTACCTTGTAACTGCTTAACAATTCAAAGTCAAACTCCAAATCTGCAACCTCACTTGCTGCTTTACCATTCCGAGACATGATGCGTGGCTAACTCAAGGGTAAGATCAAAACCGAACCAAACATAAAACACGGTATGTGGTTGCGTAGTGGTCTGCACTAAACTAGTGATGTACACCAATCACTGTGGGTCAAGTACAAATACAGGTTCAAATCCTCACCGCTGACCACCAGTGTTAGAAATGGGGGTCTCTAGTTGGCAGAGGTAGGTACCTTTGTCCAAATAGGGACCCTTGCTTCTAGTCAGGGTAAGGGGGATACACACTTTAGATAACCCCTGCTCACCCCCTTGGTAGCTTATCCCAAAGGCAATGTGTAAAGTATTTGTATCAACACTCACAGTAACACAGTGATAACACCACAAATGGACACCACACCGGTTTAGAAAAATAAAGTATCTTTATCTAAACTTAACAAGACCAAAACGACAAAAATCCAACATACAAGTATTAAGAAACATGACTTTCAAAAGGTTTTAGCAACTGAGTCCATAGAAAACTATTGCTGCGTGATTTCTTGCAAAGTACCTGTTCTTGCGACAAAATTCACCAAGCCAAACAGCCGCAGTGATGAGAAGCGTCGAAAAACAAAGAGATGCGTTGTGCCTGAGACCTTCGTGGATGCGATGCGACAGTTCCGCTGTACACAGCGGAGCGATGCGTCCGGTCCGGTCTGTAGGGGGAAGCGATGCGTCGATTTTGGGACAACTCCGATCCTCGGGTGATGCATCGGGGAAAACTTGCTGCACAGGGACGATGCGTGGAAATCCGGGATGTGCCGGCGAACGATGCGGCAGCGTCGAGTGCCGCTGCGTCGGTTTCTTCAGCCACGATGCGTCGATGCGTCGATTCTTGCAGCGGCGACAGGTGCTGCGCCGGTTTTAGCAGCGGTGCGGGGAGATTCTTCTTGCACCACAGCGTTGCGTCTGAAAAACTGTCGCAAGAAGAGCGATGCGTAGATTGCGTAGATTTTCTTGTTGTTGCATTGCTTTCCAGCTCCCAGCAGCAGAAACAACCTCCAGAGGCCCCCCACAGTCACAGGCACTCCTGGCAGGTCAGAACTCTCAGCAAGGAAGTTCAGGGGAGCTGGGGATGAAGTCTTTGTGTTCCTGAGACTTCAAAACAGGAGGCAAGCTCTACTCAAGCCCTTGGAGACTTTCCTCAAGCAGGGGACACAGCACACAGCAAAGTCCTTCTCCTTTCCTTGGCAGAAACAGCAACTGCAGGCCAACCCCAGACACACAGCAAGGGCAGTACTTCTACTCAGTTTCTCCAGCAACATCCATTGTCAGTGTGAGCCATGGCTCCAGACACACCACAGGGGGGTGGAGCTAGCATTGTGGAAGGCAGGCACAGCCCTATTCAGGTACAGGTGCTACTCCTCCCACCACTCCAAATGCAGGTCAGGCCTATTCAACCTAGTGCTGACTCATCCAGACTCCTGGAGCCACTGCACCTCCCCAGCCCCTGTCACTCCAAAGCCAGACAGTCAATCCACAAACAGGCGGAGGCACACAGGATGGTTGAACAAGAAAATAGACACTTTCTAAAAGTGGTATTTTTAAACTCAGAATGTAAAAATCACTTTTCCACAAAGATGCATCTTTAGATTCTGAGTTCAGGCATACTAAACTTTATTTTCCTATCTGGTCCCAATGGTAAGTTATGTTTATAAGATGTTATAAATGAACTCCCATGCTTTCCTATGGGGACAGATAGCCTTACAATAGTGAAAAACGAAATTGGCAGTATTTCACTATCAGGACATGCCACACACATCAGGGTATGTCCTACCTTTCACATACACCGCACCCTGCCCACAGGGGTACCTTGGGCCTACCTTAGGGGTGACTGACATGTAAGAAAAGGGAAAGTTAGGGCCTGGCAAGTGGGTGCACTTGCCAAGTCGATGTGGCAGGTAACAACTGCGCACAGACACTGCGGTGGCAAGTCTGAGTTACCGTTTCAGGACTACTCGTGTGGGTGGCACAATCAGTGCTGCAGGCCCACTAGTAGTATTTGATTTACCAGCCCTGGCACACTCAGTGCACTCTAATAGGGACTGACCAGTAAATCAAATATGCCAATCAGGGAGAACCAATTACAATAACAATTTACACAGAGAGCATATGCACTTTAGCACAGATCAGCAGTGGTAAAGTGCCCAGAGTCCTAAAACCAACAACAACAGGTCAGGAAAAAATAGGAGGAAGAAGCAAAAGGTTTGGGGATAACCCTGCAAAAAGGGCCAAGTCCAATATATATGTATATATATGTATATATATAGATAGATAGATAGATAGATAGATAGATAGTATATATATATATATATATATATATATATATATATATATATATATATATAGTAACATACCTGTTTGGATGTCTTGTTAGAAAATGAAATAGGCTGAAGAAGAGATGCATTGAAAGACTGAGGGAGAGGGAAAATCCCCAACTACACTCCTGGTAGTGCAGGCAGGTGGAAGGGGTAGAGAGAGTGGGTGAGGGAGTAAAAGAACGGGAGAGAGAGAAGGAGAGAGAAAGCAAGACAAAAAAAAGAGGCAATAAGAGGGAGAAAAAGAGATAGGAGAACAAAATGAAGGTAATGTGAGAGAAAGAAAATATCAAATTAAAGGTGAGAGCGAGAATTTGAAAGAAGAAGAAAGACAAAGAATTTTAAAAAATATAGTTCAGATTTGAATCTTGAATGTTACTGACTTTCCAGGGAGCAGATGTGGATTGTCTCCTGTAGGTCTTAAAAATGGTGGATCTTAGGTTTCTTTCAGGGAGAGGTGTCTCATTTTAACAACAGTTGGCCCTAGGGCCAAACAATGGAATCACCACTCAGTCGCCCTTTACCTCAAACGCCCTAAACCAAAGACTGGAGATTGTGAAGAAATAAGATGCTCAGATCAGGCATGCTAGCCAGTCACTGCACAGCAAGGTTGGACCATTTTAGAAAACTACAAAACTCTTCAATGGAATAGTCCAGTACAAATCCCTTTACCCGGACATCACTGGCCATCTTTGTGTATCTTCCAAGATCAGTTTATTCTATCCTACCTCCCAAGCCCTCTGTAGAAATTCTTCCTTAAGTGCAAAATCTCAACCGAGCTGGGCAGCATTAAGTTAAAGATTCTCCCACATCTGTTAGGTAAACAAGTGAACATTCAATTGTGATCATTTTAATATATGGAGTACCAATAGAAAAGGGGTCCTGGCTGGAAATGAAGTATTGTGGTGCACAATGGCAGACCTAGGCAATACAAAATAACTAGGAGTCATTGAAGGAGTGAGCATGGACCATAGCAGGACATTGGGTAGGAAGATAATCTGTGTCTGAGTGGCATAACTATATTCACAGAAATAATTAGAAATAATGTTTCACTCATATAAATAAACACAAAATGGCAATGATATATTTGCATTGAATTGGACACCTCAAAGACCAAGCTATGCTGGTATTTTAATCTGAATATTGTGAGGCAAATGTTGATGTGTCAATACATCAGAGCCTAAATATTGATGACCACTATATAGGGAAAGTAAGTATAGGTTTACTATACTTAACTTCATATGTACGAACCTTGACATCTTCAAGTAACTCTAACCCTACTTTTACCTCTACCCTTCCTGTTTCCTGAAAGCTCTACCCCTAGCTATACAGTTGTACCTCTACCACTACATAAAGCCTAGTATCCCTACCACCTACTTACACCATTTTTCCTCTACCCCAGTACCTCAATCCCTGACTATACTTCATTATATTTAGAAGACAGACCTGCCACCTAACTTATGGAAAGTGGCTTTTCTGGTTGCCATAACACTGACCAGAAGGGTGAGTGAGTGTCAACCTCTGTGTTCAAAGGAATCATATCTGGTTCCACCAAAACAAATTTACCATAACATGTCACCCAGCTTTTCTGCCCAAAGCAAGTTCACACTTTTGTGTCAATCAAGCAATCTCTCTCCCTACGTTCTTTCTAGTCCATTCAACTCTGGCTTGAAGAGCTCTTCATCCTCTGGAAGTTAAGAGCTTTAAAATATTATGTAGACAAGACCTGATCCATTCGAAAGTTCAAATAGTTATTTTCCTTCCGGGTAAACTGAAGGCTGATTCCACTTATTGGGAAGCAGCTACTACTGCCATCATACGGAATGTGCCTATTTCAGATATTTGTAAAGCAGCGACCCGACCTGGAGCTCGGTACATAATTTTGCTAGGCATTACTTTATAGATTCTGACTCCACGATAGAGACACTGGTGGGTCAGGCCTCTTTCCATTATTTATTTGCTCAGTAATAATTTAGCTGTATTCGCCATTGTCCTTAGAGCCCTCCTCCAGGGCTGATCCTGTTTATGGATAGCCTAGAGCACGGGTACTCATAGTATGGCCCGCGGGCCGCCAGCGGCCCGGCAAGCCTTCCTTGGCGGCCCGCGGACCTTGCAGACATCGTACCTGGGTTTTTTTGGGTTTTTTTTTTTAAAGAGTGTCAGCAAACACCGCCGGTTGCAGCAGCGCGGACTCTGAGAGACTCTGCTCTATGGGGGCCGGGCGATTCTTTAAAAGACCATTCACTTGTTAATGAGGCTTTGTTGTATTTCACCTCTTCTTAGCGCCCCTGCATCTCCACTCTGACTGAGTGGAGATGCAGGGGCGCTAAGAAGAGGTGAAATACAACAAAGCCTCATTAACAAGTGAATGGTCCTTTAAAGACCTGTGAAGTACTCGGGTGCGGCTGTGTGTGTTCCCGGGAAGCTGTCTCAGCCCACACGCGGGGTGAGGTGACAGAGGGTGACAGAGGGCAGCAGGGAGTGAGAGCCGGGTGAGGTGACGGAGGGCAGCAGGGAGTGAGAGCCGGGTGAGGTGACAGAGGGCAGCAGGGAGTGAGAGCCGGGTGAGGTGACGGAGGGCAGCAGGGAGTGAGAGCCGGGTGAGGTGTGCGTTAAGAGCCTGTGATGTGATGTTTCCCGCCAGCCTGTAGTCAGAGGGTTGAGCCAAGGCCAGGCAGCTCAGGCCTGGTCTCCGCTCTCTCTGGGCTGGTGACAGGGACGTGTAGACACAGTACGTGTGCACTGCCCGAGGCACAGAGACAGATAGAGACAGAAACAGACAGAGACAGAGACAGGGACAGACTGACAGATAGAGACAGGGACAGATAGAGGCAGGGACAGATAGAGGCAGGGACAGATAGAGGCAGGGACAGATAGAGGAAGGGACAGATAGAGGCAGGGACAGATAGAGGCAGAGACAGGGACAGACTGACAGAGGCAGAAACAGATGGAGGCAGAGACAGAGACAGAGGCAGAGGCAGAGACAGAGGTAGAGACAGATAGAGGTAGAGACAGACAGAGACAGACAGCGATAGAGACAGAGAGAGACAGAGAGAGAGAGAGAGACAGAGAGAGAGAGAGAGAGACAGGGACAGATAGAGGCAGGGACAGATAGAGGCAGGGACAGATAGAGGCAGGGACAGATAGAGGCAGGGACAGATAGAGGCAGGGACAGATAGAGGCAGGGACAGATAGAGGCAGAGACAGACAGAGGCAGGGACAGACAGAGACAGACAGAGACAGAGACAGACAGAGACAGACAGAGATAGAGACAGACAGAGATAGAGACAGACAGAGATAGAGACAGACAGAGATAGAGACAGACAGAGATAGAGACAGACAGAGGCAGAGAGGGAGACGGAGACGGAGGGAGAGAGAGGGAGGGAGAAGGAGGGTGGGAGACAGGGAGGGAGACAGAGAGGGAGACAGAGCGAGAGGGAGACAGACACAGGGAGACAGAGGGAGAGAGAGGGAGAGAGAGGGAGAGAGAGGGAGAGAGAGGGAGACCGAGGGCAACGGAGGGAGACAGAGAGAGGGAGAGAGAGAGAGGGAGGAGGGCGACAGACAGAGGGAGACAGACAGAGGGAGGAGGGTGACAGACAGAGGGCGACAGACAGAGGGAGGGAGACAGAGGGAGGGAGACAGAGGGAGGGAGACAGAGGGAGGGAGACAGAGGGAGGGAGACAGAGGGAGGGAGAGAGGGGTGGAGAGAGAGGGGGGGAGAGAGAAGGGGGAGACAGAGAGAGGGAGACACAGAGAGAGAGAGGAAGGGAGACAGAGAGAGAGGGAGGAGGGCGACAGACATAGGGAGGGAGACAGAGGGAGGGAGACAGAGGGAGGGAGACAGAGGGAGGGAGACAGAGGGAGGGAGACAGAGGGAGGGAGACAGAGGGAGGGAGACAGAGGGAGGGAGACAGAGAGAGGGAGACAGAGAGAGGGAGGGAGACAGAGAGAGAGAGAGGGAGAGAGAGAGAGAGGGAGGGAGACAGAGAGAGGGAGGGAGACAAACAGAGTGAGTGAGACAGAGGGAGACAGAGAGAGAGGGAGGGAGACAAACAGAGTGAGTGAGACAGAGGGAGACAGAGAGAGAGAGAGAGATAGATGGAGAGAGATGTGTGTATGCCGGGTCTGGTGGCTCACTGGACGAAGGCGTCCACTGCAGGGGCCTGTGTTCAACCTCATGGTCATAGTTTTTTTTTTTTTAGCTCAAGCCCCGCCCCCTCCCCCACTGACCCCGCCCCCACCGGTGCAGCCCTCGGCCACAAACCACACTGTAAATTTGGCCCCCGAGAGAAAGTTTGTGAGTACCCATGGCCTAGAGAATCCATGACAAGGAAGACAAGCATTGGCATAGCCAATAGGTCTCGCTTTTGGGATCTTATAAGTATTTAGTTATGCAGCACAATATCCTTGGTGCAACAACATCAACTGTTGCATGGCTAAACACTTATAAGGTCCCAAAGGCGAGACCTATTGGCTATGCCAATGCTTGTTTGTGAGGTGATTGGCTGACCAGAAGAAGCCAGAGAGTGCTTATGAAGCAGGAGTGCCGGGTATGAAACGCTGTCAGTGACAAAACTAGGAAGAAATGGATTATCAGAGATTTTGAGGGCTAAAGGGGAGTTAGTTGGTTTCCTGGCAAAGATGTGATGGGAAAATCTTTTACGGGGGCGGGGTCTTATCCCCCCCCTCCTCCCCCAAAAAACGGATTCAGTTTTATCGTCGCTCATGAACCACTGTTATGGACGTCCTTAGACTTCTGCATCCCAGCATGTAACCACCCATATAATCAAATAAGAAGCATTGTGGTATTTTATATTTATGTTGTCGATCCCTGTGGAGGTTTAGAGCATGCTTTCTGCCTGTTGAATATCCCATACCAAGATCGGCTGTCACCCTGGACAGAACACTGCTCCATCTCTTCTCTAAAGCGCTGACTGATGGTTAGCTGCCCTTAAAACGCTGATGTCAAACATTTGATGAAAATGACTCAATATTTAAAACTAAGCGTGATGACAATATAAACGTCTCTTTCCTTCCTCGACGACTATTACAACGCTACTTGTATCTACTGAATTATTTGTGAGCTTTTAAAAAACATGAGCATTTTAAATAGTTTCTGTCATGTCTTTGGTGAGATACCCTGAACTACCAAAGCTGCAGACAGCTCGATCATACAGAGAGCATGAACGGCGTGGACCCCAATCACTCACTTTCCAACACGTTGAGATATCTTCTTGACGCTCTCAAACCATCCACTGGGTGGCGCTGGTGTCACTTCAACCGCACGCTGAGAATTGCTGCAGAGCACATATTATTTTAACTGTCCCGCATTCAAACTGTTTTCCATTTTGACATTTACTGCGCTCACTTCACAATTATGACTCATTATGTTGTGGTTGACTTCTCAGTGACAAATCGGGAGCTATCTGCATGCCATCGATTTTACGGAGTAAATGTGCAACAAGGTGCTAGGTATTCTCTTTTAACTATTTTATCAACATCACCACACTTTCGCAGGCAGCATGTAGAGAGCGCTATTATTTTAAATTCAGAAATGCGGAGCTTTGCTTGTGCCATAAAGCATGTGGGCGTTGAAAACAGTTGTTCTCAGGAGAATATGCTGCATTCCATTTGCAAACTCTTACGGGTGTAGTAAGGCACGAGAGGCCGTGAAGAAAGTGCTTCTAATAGAAATTGCCAGTTAGAGCTTAAGTTTTATAATTAAGCCCTGCTCCCTTACCAATAATCTGTGCATTTCCACTACAAAAGCAACAACCCTCGTTTGGCTTTCCCACTTGCGCGTGCTTTAAAGACGGATCTCTAAGGTAGTATTTCTTCGGCTTTGAGGAAGTCATGTTTTTAGTTGACCTTTTTGATTATTCCCCTAAATCTAATTTACTGGCGACTCCTACCCATGTAAAACAAGGACAACAATGGAGGAGCGGGGGCGAGCGAGCGCGGCAGCCTGCTCAGCTGACCACACGCTTGTGCGTCATGGCCTTTTCCCGGCATGTGTTTCCAATTATCGCGCACGCGTCTGGGCACGATAATGGGAAACAGATGTCGGCCCTGCGAGCGTAACCGCCCGAAAAAGGCCACGACGCACGAGCGTGTGGTCAGCTTTTGAAACCCCCTTACATAAAGTCTTCGCCTAGCAGCGCTTGCGCGCTACTCGAGGCTCGACCTAAAAAAGCTACTTCTCTTCCAGGGGATACTCAACAATAGTCATAAGCACTGAATTATCTCCGCCCACGTGCGGGAACCCGGAGCATATACAAAAATTCATATATATGTGTATGTAGTAGAAAAAGAGTACATAGTACGAAATAAACACACACATATACATGTATAACATAAAAAATATGCAGCCCCAAACATATCCAATAGGCTAAGAAGCCAGAATTACATGTATTTCTCTAGTATGAAAATAACATATAAACATATAATGTAAGAGAAGGACATGTACAGTAAGAGCATTCCGCAAAAACCTTTTATTTTCATCAAAGAAAACAGTTAATGCCAGGCAATTAGCCCAAAGAAGGCTGCATAAATAAATAACATCCCTGTACAGAAAAGGAAACTGGCACCTCGCCTTTAAGGCCTCAGAGACCCTGAGCACTTTGCCTTTAAGGCCTCCAGGAGAACCCTGCTCCCATCATGCACCACAGGTGACAGTTAGGTCAGTTCTTTTTTCCGGCTCCTTCTGTGAGGAACCTGGAGCTTCAGCTTAACTGATTTTGACTTTTTCCAGTCAGAATTTATATTCTAACTATTTTTTTCGATATTTCTTGTTACTGGTTGTAATTACCAGTCTTTTTCTGACTAATTGGTCATTCTTTTTAGTCAGATATGCCACCTTTATTTTATAAATGTCCTTCCTGTGGGAAGAAGATGGCCAAATCCGATCCTCATTCGGTCTGCGTCGTGTGTCTACCTTCTTCTCACGACACAGAGACATGCTACCACTGTCGTCAACTTTCAAGAAGAACATTGAAAGACAGAGAGAAGATCAGACTTCTAGGCTTGATGGTGAGAGGAAAACATCATAAAAGTGGCCCAGAAAGTCATCATCCATCTGGAGGGCCCTCCTCTCCGAGAAAACGGCGAAGATCTACATCACCAGAAGCTAGAAGTAAGAAAAAACATCATAGCATGTCGTCGACGTCGAGACCAACCAAACAAGTAAGGTCGACGTCGAAGACAAGATCACCGTCGAGAAGTAAGTCGACGTCGAGGCCTATGACGCAAGCGAGATCAACGTCAATGCAAGTGAGGTTGACGTCGATGACCAGATCGCCGTCGAGGAGTAAGTCGACGTCGAGGACAAGATCGCCGTCGAAAAGTAAGTCGACGTCGAGACATGCTTCGGGCTCGAAGCATGGTAGACCTCAGTCGACGTCGAAACGTCGGTCGACATCAATACAGAGGTCGACGTCGAGATCTCCGCCCCCTTCTCGAAGGTCGGCGTCGAGACACTCCGAATCACCCTCTCGGACCCGTCAGCGGTCTACGTCAAGGGCAGGGTCGACGTCGAAGATACCGCATGAACACCAGCGGTCGACGTCGAAGAGACCGACGTCGAGGGCTTCGTCCCATAGATCTCCGCCGTCAAGAGTGTCACCTCCATGGTCGTCGTCGATGGTGGCTCATTCTGGTTCGACGTTGAGGCGTTCGACGTCGAGGGACAAGCAAGTTATTCCTGCTGAAGGATTAGAAAGACCATCGTCGAGATCACGGTGCTCGACGTCGAGGGAAGCTTCTTCCTCGCCTGGTATAACTATCATCCAAGTTACACCGGAGGGCTCTCCGGCGAGTGGGAACAAATCTCCTCCCATCAACATGTCACCCAGATGGTTGGAGGACATTAGGCACTGGAAGATCCAACCCAGACCTACTGAGAGACCTCCTCCCACGGAATCCACAAGGCCTTCCGCTGGTAGGTCCCCGAGGCGTTCCAGATCTCCATTAAGACGGCGCTCACGCTCAAAAGAGCGCTCAAGGTCCCGCTGATTGCATACGCCAAGGAGAAGACAGAGGTCTCCTACAACGACCTCATCAACAAGGTCATCGTATAGAGACTATTCCCCTACTATATCTTCAACTCCGCCATCCAGGGTTTCCCCTGTTGATGATATGGGGACATTCAACGAGGTGCTCTGTAGAGGTGCCAGCAAGTTGAATATAACCATGACTGTGCCTCAGGTGACTACATCCGTTATATTTGAAACTTTGCACCATCGAGCTTCGGCAAAGCCCCTTCTACCTTTGGTGCCAGGATTGTTAGAGCCTGCGATGAAGACTTTTTGACACCTGCCACAGTGGGCTCGGGTCCCGCAAGAATTTCAAAAAAGTATAAGGCTCCAGACCAAGATCCTTTGTTTCTGCGGTCTGACCCGCCACCGGATTCTCTTATAGTCGCCGCTGCCAGGAAAGCACATTCCAATACCTATGTGTCATCTGCTCCTCCAGAGAAGGACAGCAAAAACATGGATTCTTTGGGACGGCGAATGTGCAATACGTCAGGATCCGTTATGAGAGTGGCTAGTGCAGCCGCTCTACTGGGACGATATGACTGGTCTTTATGGGACTCTCTAACAAGATTCACAGACAAATTACCCAAAGAAGATCAAAAGGATTTTCTAGAGATTGTGCAGGAAGGTGGCCTGGTTGCTAACCAGATCATTAGTACAGCGGCCGACTCTGCAGATTTGGCAGCTCACGGATACGCACATGGCATTTGTTCGCGAAGATCAGCCTGGCTTCGACTCACGGGTCTCAAGCCCGATGCTCAAAGAAAGATAGTTAATCTGCCCTTTAATGGATCATCGTTGTTTTGTTCACATGCGGACGACGAAATGGCAAAAATGAAAACTGAGTTGGATACTCTCAAGGCTGTAGGCCTCGAAAAGAAGAAGGAATTTCGTAGTCGCTTTCGTCCCTATGACAAACGCTCTTTTCAACAGCGAGGTCAATCATCTAACTGGTCATCGCAGAACTAAGGTCAGACGCAACAAAGGTCCCAGTTCCAACAACGTAGACCGGGACGTGGCAGAGGTGGAAACAAACAGCAGTCAACAGCACCAAAGCAGCCACAAAAACAATGAGGTGGGTCTTCCTCCAAAGCTGTTGTCCACTCGGGTGGGAGGAAGTGTTTCATTACATCTGGAGGAGTGGAAACGTATAACAAAAGACAAATGGGTCATCAACATTGTTCAGAATGGCTATCTTCTCAAGTTCAAATCTCCTCCTCCATCTATACCTCCGAGAGGCATTTCTCACCGCGACCAACGATTGTTACAAAGGGAGGTAAACACCTTATTGAAGAAAGGAGCTATAGAAAAAGTCCCCGCTCCTCAAAGAAATCAAGGAGTCTACTCTCGTTATTTCCTTGTGCAAAAAAGAGGCCCCACCACAGAATACAGACCTATTCTGGACTTGAGACTGTTGAACAAATACATTCGCAGAGAGAAATTTCGAATGTTGGCACTCCATCAAATTTTCCCACAGCTTCACCAAGGGGATTGGATGTGCTCCATCGACTTACAGGACGCATACTTCCACGTACCAATCTCAAAGAAACATCGCAAATTTCTACACTTTCGAGTGTCTTTTCAACATTACCAGTACTCAGTTCTCCCGTTCGGGCTCAAATCAGCTCCCCGAACATTCTCCAAATGTATGGCTGTGGTGGCCGCTTTTCTCCGCAAGCAGAAAATATTCATAAATCCTTACCTGGACGACTGGCTCCTGAAGAGCTCATCTCCAACTCTGCTGCAGGATCATCTCACGTGCTGCCTTCAGCTTCTCCACAACTTGGGCCTTCACGTCAATTTCAAGAAATCCATACTAAATCCAACGCAAAAGATCCATTACCTAGGCTCCTTCCTGGACACCGAAAAAGCAAGCGTGTGTCCTTCGGAGGAGAGGTTGTCATCAATCCAAGGAAAATGCCTGACCCTTCTTCACACGCATCTACCGACAGTTCGACAGGTGTCATCACTACTGGGATCGATGGCGTCGTGCATCTTTATAGTACCAAACGCACGATTACACATGCGTCCACTACAACAATGTTTGGAGGACCAGTGGATGCAAGTATCAGGGCGCTGGGAGGATCATGTAATTCTCCATCAATCAGCCAAAGACTCCATCCAGTGGTGGATGAAGCGATCGCACCTGATGAAGGGAGTCCCTTTCCACCAGGACCCTCCAACCCAGACTTTAGTCACGGACGCTTCTCTCCAGGGTTGGGGTGCTCATATGGGCCCTCTGCAAGTACAAGGTCTATGGTCCGACTCCGAAAAGAGCTACCACATCAACCTGCTAGAGCTGAGAGCCGTACATCTAGCTCTCAAGTCCCTGGTTCCGTCGTTCAAGTCTCGCTCCATTCTGATCCAAACGGACAATACAACGACGATGTATTATTTGAACAAACAGGGAGGTACCCGATCAAGAACACTCTCCATAGAGTCTCAAACCATATGGAACTGGCTTCTAGCGAGAGACCTGTCAATAGTAGCCATTCATCTACCGGGCTCTCTCAACTCCCAGGCGGACTTCCTCAGCAGACTTCGTCGAAGCCCACGATTGGGTTCTCAACAACGAAGTCGCTCACAGCATCTTTCGAGAATGGGGAACGCCAGACATCGACCTGTTTGCAGACGCGGTAAACGCAAAATGCCCCGTCTTCGCATCCAGGTTTCCCCAACAAGGATCTCAAGGGAATGCCCTTTTGATCGAATGGTCTCAGAGCTTACTGTACGCTTTTCCACCGATTCTGTTGATACCAGTTGTAATCAACAAGCTGTACAGGACCACCTCCAGGATGATCCTAATAGCCCCGGAGTGGCCTCGCCAGTGGTGGTTTCCGGACCTCCTTCAACTATCGGAAGTGCCACACAAGAGGTTGCCATGCCGCCCGGATCTCCTATCCAAACAGGCAGGGAGAGTATTCCACCCCAACCTGTCCTCCCTCCGGTTGACAGCATGGCTCCTGAAGTCATACAATATGGACACCTACAATTGAATTCAGACTGTATGGCTATTCTCAAAGAAGCGAAAAGACCTTCCACGAGGAAATCATATGCCTTCAAGTGGAAGCGGTTCTTCCTATGGTGTGTGGACAATGGACATGATCCCATCCGGGGTCAGGAACAGGTGATTTTACCCTATTTGCTGCATTTGGCTAGATCTGGTCTTCAGTTCTCTTCTATCAAAGTCCACCTTGCAGCAATCACAGCCTATAGGAAGTCCCCCCACCAGACTTCTTTGTTTAGAATTCCGGTGGTAAAGGATTTTCTTGAGGGCTTGAAAAAGGTTTACCCACCAGTCAGGTCTCCCTCTCCTCCATGGGAGCTTAACATTGTGTTAACAAAGTTGATGGGGTCTCCTTTCGAGCCTATTCATAAAGCTTCCTTACAGCATTTAACATGGAAAGCCGCGTTCCTGGTGGCCATTACATCTGCTCGCAGGGTCAGTGAGATCCAGGCTCTTTGCTGTAAGGAACCTTATACGGTGTTTCACGCTAACAGAGTAGTTCTCAGAACACATCCTAGCTTTTTGCCTAAAGTAGTCTCGGACTTCCATATTAACCAGACTATCACTTTACCTACCTTTTTTCCGAATCCTTCAAATCCTCCGGAAAGATCTCTTCACTCCCTAGATCTCAAGAGGGTTCTGAAATTTTATTTGGACAGAACAAAGACACAGAGGAACTCAGAACGTTTGTTTATTAACTATGGTCCTGTTAACACAGGTTCTGCAGCTTCCAAGAGATCCATTTCTAGATGGATAGTTTCTTGAATTCTACTGTCATACCAATTGGCCAACAAATCCCTTCCGGGGAAGCCTAAGGCCCATTCCACTAGGGGGAAAGCTTCTACCACGGCTCTCCTGAGGAATGTCCCCATGGCAGAGATTTGTAAAGCAGCTACATGGCGATCAGTTCATACCTTTACTCGCCACTACTGTTTAGATGCTGACACGCAGGCAGATGCCCAGGTTGGGTAAGCCTCGCTGAGAAACTTGTTTGCGAATACTGTTTAATATGTGTACGTCAATTTAGTTCTCTGTTTTTGCTCGTCCGCACGGAAGTGGGTATGGGCTTGCTACTCTATTCAGTGCTTATGACTATTGATGAGTATCCCCTGGAAGAGAAGGATAAGTTACTTACCTGTAATCCTAGTTCTCTTCCAGGGGTATACTCATCAAAGTCATAAGCAACCCTCCCGCCTCCCCGGACGAGCATTAACAGTTTACTCGGTATTCTTGCATCTTTGATGCAGGTTCCTACAGGTTTCTTATACCGTACAAAAGAACTGACCTAACTGTCATCTGTGGTGCATGATGGGAGCAGGGTTCTCCTGGAGGCCTTAAAGGCGAGGTGCCAGTTTCCTTTTCTGTACATGGATGTTATTTATTTATGCAGCCTTCTTTGGGCTAATTGCCTGGCATTAACTGTTTTCTTTGATGAAAATAAAAGGTTTTTTGCGGAATGCTCTTACTGTACATGTCCTTCTCTTACATTATATATCTGAAAGAGACACGTTAGTGACAGATTCCTTACCTTAGAATATCCCCAGGCGTCAGGCTGGATCCGTAACGTTTTTTGCGTAGCAGTACCCTTGCGCGTCGGTAGGCGGCGTCGTGCGGCTCCGCGTCCGTCGTCGGCGTCGTGGTCGCCGGGATGACGTCGCGGGCAGTACTTAGACGCCGCCCCTGCGCGCTGACGTCAGTTCTTCTTTTTCCGCGCCAGTAAGCGCAGATCCGGGAAGAGCAGTGCCCTAGTCACTTTTTGACTATCCTTTTTTGTGAATTTTTTCACTGTTTCTTCAACCAGTCTTCACGACTCCTAAGGTGTCGTAGGGATGCCCGGCTTTAAGCCCTGCGAGGCCTGTGGTCGCATGATGTCGATCACGGACCCGCACCTCGAGTGTCTCTTCTGTCTCGGCCGAGACCACGACACGAAGTCGTGCCCTGACTGCCGGAAACTTCATCCGAAGGCTTTGCGAGAGCGGTCTCGAAAGCTGCTCGAGGTCCGGCAGTCGGCTCCGCGCCGCACCAAGCCCCGGTCCCGGGAGAGGTCGAGGGGCCGGTCGCGGAGTCCCCGCCGTTCGTCGGAATCCAAGTCTTCGCGCTCCTCCGGTAAGTCGAAGCACAAGAAGTCTAAGCGGCGTCATCGCTCTAAGACTTCGCCTTGCCGGTCTCGCGACTCGGCTGAGGCCCCAGTCGGCACCGTCCCCGCGGCCCCGGACATGCCTGTAGAGCCGCCCCCGAATTACCCGTTCTTTCCGGGGTCAGGGGCGACTCCGGCCGAAATACAGGAATTCCTGTCGGCCATGGCCCGCCTCTTCGGGCCTTCAGGTCCCTCTGGTGCGCCTTCGGGCCCCGCGGGCCCTGATGGGGTTGCCCCGGCGCCGCCGTCGACTCCGGTCCCGGCGCCGCCTGTCCCACCAGCCTTCATCCCGGCCTCGGCTCCGGCCCCGGCCTCGATCCCGGCTCCGGTGGTACCGCAACCCACATCGGCGCCGGTTGACCTAACCACGCCTCCGCCGACGCCGATGTCCCCGGTGCCGTTCCTGACGCCGTCCGGGGCTCCGGACGGCGTCGTTCCCCGGTTCTCTCCGGCTCCGGACATGGAGCCGGACCGAGCGCCGCCCGACGCCGGTTCCGGCGCCGATGAGACCTTGGGTCCCAAATGTCCCTCCTCCTCCATATTTTGAACAAGAGGAGGACCAGGAGAGCTGGGAGGGGTCTGAGGACCCTCTCACACAACAGTGTGAGTTTGACCCGGACTGGGTTGAGGAACTTGGGGATGCCAGTGGTCTAGACACCTCCCCTGACACTGGCATGCTGTCTCCTCCCGTGGCTACGGAGGAGGGGGCTAATTTTGCAACGGTGTTGCGTAGAGCAGCTGGAGTTTTGCATCTCCAGTTGCCTACTGTGGCCGTCAGGACTAACCTCCTGACGGAAGTGCTTCAGCTGGCGGCTTCCTCTTCGGAGACTGTGCTGCCGTTTAATGATGCACTCACTGACGTTCTTTTGGGTACCTGGTCCAAACCCACCCCAGGGGCTCCTGTGGATAGGAACGTGGCCCGACGCCATCGCCCTGCTCCGGGCGACCCCCTGTTTCTCTCCCAACATCCCACCCCTGAGAGCTTGGTTGTCCAAGCCTCTGCCTCCCAAACCGCCTTCCCTACCGCCCCTCCGGATAGGGAATCCAAACGCCTGGACCAATTTGGGAAGAAGGCTTTTTCTTCCTCCAGTGCTGGCTTGCGGTCCGTCAACACCGCTTGCCTTTGGGCCGATATACCCACTCCCTGTGGGATTCGGTGGCGGCTGTTTTGCCGCAGTGTTCTGAGGAGGTCCAGACACTGCTTACCCGCGCCATTGCGGAAGGGCGAGATGCGGCTAAATACACCATCCGTTGTGGCCTTGATACCGCCGACTCGCTGGGCAGATCGCTTGCTACGACGGTGGCGCTACGTCGCCACGCCTGGCTGACAACAACTGGTTTCTCGGGTGATGTCCAGAATACACTCATGGACATGCCCTTTGATGGAGTCGGTCTTTTTGGTTCAAAGGCAGACCATGCACTGGAGCGGTTTAAGGACTCACGGGCTACGGCCAAGTCCCTGGGCCTTTCTGTTGTACGCCCTCCGCTCAGCTCTGCTTTTCGCCCCTTTCGTGGCCACGGAAGGGGCGCCCAGTCACGTCAGCTGCCCAGCCACCGGCCCGCACAGCAAGCGTCTACGCGTGGCCGAGGACGTGGATACCGCCGTGGTGGTTCGGGCAACCAGCGTGCGGGTCAGGCCACCACCTCCAACCCGTCCGCGGCCTCCAAGCCCTCCCTAGTCCCTCCTTTCCGGTGCACGGGACGCCAGTAGGGGGCAGGGTCCGCCATCACCTTCACCACTGGCGTCCCATCACCTCGGACAGGTGGGTCTTGGACATTGTCCGAAGGGGCTACTCCCTCCCCTTCGAGACCACCCCCCAGCCATGCCACCTCAATTCCACCGCATGTCAGGGGATCACTTGGTACTTCTGCAGAAGGAAGTCACGGCCCTCTTGGCCAAGAGGGCCATCGAGCATGTTCCGACCCCAGAAGTAGGGCGTGGTTGCTACTCCCACTACTTTCTGGTGCCCAAAAGGGACAAGGAGGACATGCGTCCTATCTTGGACCTCTGGAACGTCAATCGCTTCCTCCGGAAGGAGAAGTTCAAGATGCTCACCCTAGCTCAGGTCTTGACTGCCCTCGACCCTGGAGACTGGTTGGTAGCGTTGGACTTGCAGGACGCTTATTTTCACATCCCCGTCCTGCCGGCGTTACCTGCGGTTCACGGTAGGCCTTGAGCATTTTCAGTTCACCGTGCTCCCCTTTGGCCTTACAAGTGCCCCTCGGGTGTTCACGAAAGTGATGGCGGTGGTCGCAGCTCATCTGCGCCGGGCAGGGTTTCAAGTCTTCCCCTACCTCGACGACTGGTTGCTGAAGGCAGGCTCGTCCCAGGCAGTCGTCTCCCACCTCCAGACTACGGCCGAACTCCTGCACTCGCTGGGGTTCTCCATCAATGTGCCGAAGTCGCATCTGATTCCTTCTCCACAGCTCCTTTTCATCGGAGCAGTTCTGGACACGACGCAGTTTCGGGCCTATCCTCCCGAACGGTGAGTCCGGGATATTCGGGCTATGATTCCGATCTTTCAGCCTTTATCCTGGGTTTCGGTACGGATGACCCTGAGGCTGCTGGGCCTTATGGCCTCCTGCATCCTGCTGGTCAATCCTGCCAGATGGCATATGCGGGCTCTGCAGTGGGACCTGAAGTTCCAGTGGGCGCAGCACCAGGGCAACCTGTCCGATCACGTCCAGATCTCGGAGGGGACTGCAAAACTATTGCAGTGGTGGCTCTCGAACCGGCAATGGGTCATGGGCAGATCCCTCTCCCTTCCCCAGCCAGAGCACACAGTTGTGACGGACGCGTCCCTTCTGGGATGGGGCGGTCACATGGAGAGGCGGAGATCAGAGGCCTCTGGTCTCCGGCGGAGTCCCGGCTCCATATCAACCTTCTGGAGCTCCGGGCGATCCGACTTGCACTCAAGGCATTCCTTCCCTCTGTCAAAGGGAAGGTAGTGCAGGTGTTCACAGACAACACCACCGCCATGTGGTACTGCAACAAACAAGGCGGGGTGGGGTCGTGGACCCTTTGTCAGGAGGCTCTGCGCCTCTGGACATGGCTGGAACATCAGGGCATGTTCCTGATGGTTCAACACCTGGCAGGTTCCCTGAACGCCAGGGCGGACGAACTCAGCCGCAGGTGCATGATGGATCACGAATGGCGTCTTCACTCGGAAGTGGCGCAAGGACTCTTTCTACAGTGGGGAGAGCCTTGGTTAGATCTATTCGCCACCGAAGAGAACGCGCAATGTCATCAGTTCTGCGCGTTGGAATTTCCAAGGCGGCACTCGCTCGGCGACGCTTTTCGTCACGAGTGGAGTTGCGGTCTATTGTACGCCTTTCCGCCTATACCACTTCTACCCAGAGTGTTGAAGAAGATTCGGCACGACCGGGCCCAAGTCATTCTTGTGGCTCCGGACTGGGCTCGAAGAGTTTGGTATCCCGAGCTACTCAGTATGAGCGTAGATCCCCCGATCCGTCTGCCTCTTCGGGAGGATCTTCTGTCGCAGCAGCAGGGGACGGTCCTCCACCCGAACCTGTCCAGCCTCCACCTGCTTGCGTTTAGATTGAGCGGCGGCAGTTGATTCCTTTCGACTTGCCTCCCGAAGTTTGTGATGTGATTCTGGCAGCCAGGCGTCCCTCCACTAAGGTGGTATACGCCTGCAGGTGGAACAAGTTTGTGGCATGGTGCACAGCAAAGGCTGTGAATCCCCTTTCTGCCCCTCTCTCTGAGGTTCTCCTGTTCCTTCTTTCCCTGGCCCAACAGGGTTCTGCCCTGGGTACCATCAAGGGCTATCTTTGTGCCATCTCGGCCTTCCTCAGGCTTCCTGATCAGCCCTCCCTTTTCAAGTCCCCTGTTGTTAACAGGTTTCTAAAAGGCATTACACACCTCTTCCCTCCTGTTCCGTTTGTGATGCCTCAGTGGGACTTGAACTTGGTTCTTACCTTTCTTATGTGCGCTCCCTTTGAGCCTCTACATAACTGTCCTCTTCGTCTTCTGACTCTGAAGACTGCCTTTCTGGTGGCCGTCACCTCCGCTCGGCGGGTGAGTGAGCTCCAGGCTCTATCATGTAAACCTCCCTTTCTGTCTGTCCATCCAGACAAGGTTGTTCTTAGGACGCATCCGTCCTTCTTGCCAAAGGTGGTTACTGCCTTCCACATTGGGCAGACCATCACTTTGCCCACCTTCTTTCCGCCTCCTTCCAGAGAGGAAGAGAGGCTCCACCGTCTGGACCCAAAACGTGCGCTTTCTTTTTACATCGACCGCACACGCCATTTCCGGGTGGATGACCAGCTCTTTGTTGGCTACGTGGGCGCCAAAAAGGTCGGGCGGTGCACAAGAGAACCATCTCCCGCTGGGTAACCTTGTGTATCAAAGCCTGCTATTCTTTGGCTAAGAAGGAGCCTCCTGTTGGGCTGCGTGCCCATTCCACCAGGGCAACGGCTGCTACCACGGCTTTGGGCCGCGGTGTTCCGCTGCAGGATATCTGTCAGGCAGCTACGTGGGCCTCGCTGCACACGTTTACAAAGCATTACTGCCTTGACAGTCAGGTCCGGAGGGACGGCTTCTTTGGCCGTTCTGTCCTGCAGGACTTCCTTGTCTGATCTTTGTTCGCAGACCCACCACCGGGGTTGGTATTGCTGGGGTATCTATTCTAAGGTAAGGAATCTGTCACTAACGTGTCTCTTTCAGATGCACAAGTTACTAACTTGTGTAACGATATATCTGTAAGAGACAGTAGTTAGTGACAGATTCCTACCGCCCACCCATCCTCCCCGTTCTGCGAACTGATTTCTAGGGTTAAGGACATCCCTTTCAGGGCCCTAGTATTTTTCAGACACCTATGTCAGCTTCTTGCATGGCTCTGCGTTCCTGGCGCGGAAAGTCGTGTACAGAACTGACGTCAGCGCGCAGGGGCGGCGTCTAAGTACTGCCCGCGACGTCATCCCGGCGACCACGACGCCGACGACGGACGCGGAGCCGCACGACGCCGCCTACCGACGCGCAAGGGTACTGCTACGCAAAAAACTTTCCGGATCCAGCCTGACGCCTGGGGATATTCTAAGGTAAGGAATCTGTCACTAACTACTGTCTCTTACAGATATATCGTTACACAAGTTAGTAACTTGTGCGTTTATATGTTATTTTCATACTAGAGAAATGCATGTAATTCTGGCTTCTTAGCCTATTGGATATGTTTGGGGCTGCATATTTTTTATGTTATACATGTATATGTGTGTGTTTATTTCGTACTATGTACTCTTTTTCTACTACATACACATATATATGTATTTTTGTATATGCTCCGGGTTCCCGCACGTGGGCGGAGATAATTCAGTGCTTATGACTTTGATGAGTATACCCCTGGAAGAGAACTAGGATTACAGGTAAGTAACTTATCCTTACCTGTAATCCTAATTCACTGAGATGAATTATCTTCAAATCTATAAACAACCCTCCCTCAATCAATCAATCAATCACGGCATTTATAGAGCGCGCTACTCACCCGGGAGGGTCTCAAGGCGCTGGGGGAGGGGGTAAGTTACTGCTCGAACAGCCAGGTCTTGAGCTGCTTCCTGAAGGAGAGATGGTCCTGGGTTCGCCGAAGGTGAGTGGGGAGGGAGTTCCAGGTCTTGGCTGCCAGGTAGGAGAAGGATCTTCCTCCGGCGGTGGTTCTGCGGATGCGTGGTACGGTTGCGAGGGCGTGGCTGGTTGATCGTAGCTGGCGGGTGGGCGTGTAGAAGGTCATGCGGTCGTTGAGGTACTTTGGGCCCAGGTCGTGGAGGGCCTTGTGTGCGTGGGTGAGGAGTCTGAACGTGATTCTCTTGCTGACGGGGAGCCAGTGCAGGTCTTTCAGGTGTCCGGTGATGTGGCTGTGTCGGGGGATGTCCAGGATGAGTCGTGCGGAGGCGTTCTGGATGCGCTGGAGTCTTTTTTGAAGTTTGGCTGTGGTTCCGGCGTAGAGGGTGTTCCCATAGTCCAGTCGGCTGGTGACGAGTGCCTGGGTGACGGTCTTCCTGGTTTCAGTGAGGATCCATCTGAAGATCTTGCGGAGCATGCGCAGGGTGTTGAAGCACGAGGATGAGACGGCGTTGACTTGTCTGGTCATCGACAGGGAGGAGTCCAGGATGAAGCCCAGGTTGCGTGCGTGGTCCGTTGGCTTGGGCGCGGTGCCCAGGGCCGGGGGCCACCAGGAGTCGTCCCAGGCGGAGGGTGATGAGCCCAGGATGAGGACTTCCGTCTTGTCTGAGTTTAGTTTAAGGCGGCTGTTCCTCATCCAGTCGGCGACGTCTCTCATCCCGTCGTGTAGGTTGGCTCTGGCGGTGGTGGGGTCGTTGGTGAGGGAGAGGATCAGCTGGGTGTCGTCGGCGTAGGAGATGATGTTGAGGTTGTGTTGGCGTGCGATGGCTGCGAGGGGGCTCATGTAGACGTTGAAGAGGGTTGGACTGAGTGAAGATCCTTGTGGAACGCCGCAGATGACTTCGGTGGCCTCGGATCTGAACGGGGGAGGCGGACTCTCTGGGTTCTTCCGGCGAGGAACGAGATGATCCATTCCAGTGCTTTCTCTCGGATTCCGATGTTGCTGAGGCGCTTCACTAGGGTGCGGTGGCAGACGGTGTCGAACGCCGCGGAGAGGTCCAAGAGGATGAGGGCTGCTGTTTCCCCGTTGTCGGTTAGGGTTCTGATGTCGTCGGTGGCTGCGATAAGGGCGGTCTCGGTGCTGTGGTTGGCCCGAAACCCGGACTGCGAGGGGTCGAGGGATCCATTCGTCTCGAGGAAGGCGGCAAGCTGTCCGTTGACGGTCTTCTCGATGACTTTGGCCGGAAACGGAAGGAGCGAGATGGGACGGTAGTTCTTGAGGTCGGTGGGGTCTGCCGTTGGTTTCTTCAGGAGGGCGGTAAGCTCGGCGTGCTTCCAGCTCTCCGGGAAGGTGGCAGTGTGGAAGGAGGAGTTGATGATGTCCCGGAGATGGGGTGAGATGGTGGCGTCGGCTTTGTTGAAGACGTGGTGTGGGCAGGGGTCGGTTGGTGATCCGGAGTGGATGGAGTTCATCGTGCGGGTGGTGTCTTCGGTGCTGATCGGGGTCCAGTTGCAGAGGGTGGTGGTGGCGGGCGTTGGTTCGGCGGTAGGGTGCGTGGTTTGTGCGTCGAAGCTGTTATGTATGTCGGTGATCTTGCGGTGGAAGAACGTGGCGAGTGAGTTGCAGAGGTCTTGCGAGGGGGTGATGTCGTTGTTTCCGGCGCTGGGGTTGGAGAACTCTTTGACGATGCTGAAAAGTTCCTTGCTGTCGTGGGCGTTGTTGTCCAGTCGTTCTTTGAGTGCCGACTTCTTGGTGGCACGGATCAGCTGGTGGTGTTTGCGGGTGGCGTGCTTGAGGGCGGTCCTGTTGTCTGTGGTCTGGTCGAGTCGCCAGGTTCTCTCGAGAGTGCGGCAGTTCTTCTTGGATTCCTTGAGTTCGTTGGTGAACCAAGGGGTTTTCTTGCTTCCGGGTCTGCTGGGAGGGTTTTTAGTGGTGCGAGGTCGTCGGCGCAGGCGGTCAGCCACTTGGCGAGGTTGCTGGCTGCTTCGTTTGGGTCCGTTGTGTTGGTGGGTGTGTTCTGGCTGAGGGAGGCGGTGAGCTGCTCGGCGGTGATCTTGCTCCAGCTCCGGCGGGGAGCCTGTTGCGGGTGGTGGTGGGTCGCAGTCTTTCTGAAGCTGAAGTGGACGCAGCTGTGGTCGGTCCAGTGTAGTCCGGTGGCGTGGCTGAAGGAGATGTGCTTGCTGGAAGAGAAGACGGGGTCAAGCGTGTGGCCGGCGTAGTGGGTGGGCGTGTTCACCAGTTGCTTGAGTCCGAGGTTGGCGAGGTTGTCCAGCAGGGCGGTGGTGTTTCTGTCGTTGTTGTTCTCCAGGTGGAAGTTGAGGTCCCCTAGGAGGATGTAGTCGGCTGAGGGCATGGCGTGCGGGCTGATGAAGTCTGCGATGTCTTCGCTGAATAGTGTGCGTGGTCCCGGGGGTCTGTAGATGAGGGTGCCTCGGAGGGTGGTCTTGGGGTCAGTGTGTATCTGGAAGTGTAGGTGTTCGGCGGCGGTGAAGGTCTCGTCGGAGTTAGTCGAGATGCGGATGGTGTTCTTGTGTATGATGGCGATGCCTCCTCCCGTCTGGTTGACGCGGTCCCTCCGGGTGATCTTGTATCCGTCCGGGATGGCTATGGCGATGTCGGGCGCTGAGGAGGCGTTCATCCAGGTTTCGGTGAGGAAGGCGATGTCCGGTGCTGTTGCGTCGAGCAGGTCCCAGAGTTCCACGGCGTGCCTGTGGACGGAGCGGGTGTTCAACAGGATGCATTTCAGGTTGTTGCTGCTGGTGCTCGACTTGGCGGAGGTGGTGCACGTCCGGGGGCAGGTGAATCGGCAGGTTTGGCAGGTGAAGGGTCCGTGGGTGCGTCTCGGTGAGGCTCGGTAGCAGGCAGGGTTCCGGCCGGCATTGAGTGCGGTGAGGGTGGCGGCGTCGTAGGTCCGTTGAGTAGTGTTGCATCGGTGGGATCCAGGGGTTCTGGCGCTGGGCGCGGTCCAGTCGCGGACGGGCGCAGACGGGCTTGCCTTAGGCCGCGCAGCGGCCGCCATTTATGGGGAGGTGGGAGGGAGGAGCAGCTGGGAGGCGGGAGGCAGGGGCAGCGAATGGGCAGTCAGGGGGCGGGGCCGCAGGGACGCAGCGGCGGGAAAGGCGAGAGGCAGCGGGGGCACAAAAGTACAAGGGGAGAGAAAACAGACAAAAAATACGGGCACAACGCAAATGGGGCAGCGAGGGGCACAGAAAGGAAATGGGGGGAAAACAGACAAAATCACAGTCACAACGCAAATGGGGCAGCGAGGGGCACAGAAAGGAAATGGGGGAAAACAGACAAAATCAGTCACAACGCAAATGGGGCAGCGAGGGGCACAGAAAGGAAATGGGGGGGAACACAGACAAAATCACAGTCACAACGCAAATGGGGCAGCGAGGGGCACAGAAAGGAAATGGGGGGAAAACAGACAAAATCACAGTCACAACGCAAAATGGGGCAGCGAGGGGCACAGAAAGGAAATGGGGGGAAAACAGACAAAATCACAGTCACAACGCAAATGGGGCAGCGAGGGGCACAGAAAGGAAATGGGGGGAAAACAGACAAAATCACAGTCACAACGCAAAATGGGGCAGCGAGGGCACAGAAAGGAAATGGGGGAAAACAGACAAAATCAAAGTCACAACGCAAATGGGGCAGCGAGGGGCACAGAAAGGAAATGGGGGAAAACAGACAAAATCACAGTCACAACGCAAATGGGGCAGCGAGGGGCACAGAAAGGAAATGGGGGGAAAACAGACAAAATCACAGTCACAACGCAAATGGGGCAGCGAGGGGCACAGAAAGGAAATGGGGGAAAACAGACAAAATCACAGTCACAACGCAAAATGGGGCAGCGAGGGGCACAGAAAGGAAATGGGGGGAAAACAGACAAAATCACAGTCACAACGCAAATGGGGCAGCGAGGGGCACAGAAAGGAAATGGGGGGAACACAGACAAAATCACAGTCACAACGCAAATGGGGCAGCGAGGGGCACAGAAAGGAAATGGGGGAAAACAGACAAAATCACAGTCACAACGCAAATGGGGCAGCGAGGGGCACAGAAAGGAAATGGGGGGAAAACAGACAAAATCACAGTCACAACGCAAATGGGGCAGCGAGGGGCACAGAAAGGAAATGGGGGGAACACAGACAAAATCACAGTCACAACGCAAATGGGGCAGCGAGGGGCACAGAAAGGAAATGGGGGGAAAACAGACAAAATCACAGTCACAACGCAAATGGGGCAGCGAGGGGCACAGAAAGGAAATGGGGGGAAAACAGACAAAATCACAGTCACAACGCAAAATGGGGCAGCGAGGGGCACAGAAAGGAAATGGGGGTGAAAACAGACAAAATCACAAACACAACGCAAATGGGGCAGCGAGGGGCACAGAAAGGAAATGGGGGGGAAAACAGACAAAATCACAGTCACAACGCAAATGGGGCAGCGAGGGGCACAGAAGGAAAAAGGGGAGATAGCAAGAAATGCGGGCACCGGGGCCGCAGCTGAGGGGCGATCTTACCTGCAGAAGCAGCGGGCAGACAACACAGGCGGAGCTGTGTGGTGGGGGAGCGACCTACCTGGCAAGGTCAAGGGTTCCAAGGACTTTCGCAGACAGGTTATGTGTACAGCAATCATTCCCTGTATCTCCTTCAAAACAAACTACATCACTAACTATGCACATCATGATGGAAAAGCTGGCTGACGCTGGAGTTTCTTTAAAAGGCAGTGTCCATTTGTCACCGTATGTGCCTCGCCTCTTAGAGGCTACGTTTTCCCTAGTTTTGGTGGTTATAAAAAGGGGTAGTTCAGTAGTGTTTTCGGCCAGATGTTTGTTAATTTGGTTAATTGAATTTACTTTATTAAAAAGAAAAGGTTGCCTGCTATAGGCATGTTGTAATTAAAAGATTTTTTCATTAAACAAACGTGTTCCAGGGACCCTATACCCCTGCAGAGGTATTCTACTGTTTATAGATTCAGAGAGAATGACAATGACCGAGTACTAGGATAAAAGGTAAGCAACTTGCCCTACCTTTACCCATACCTGTGTCCTAGAACCTCTACTTAACCATGCATACCTCTTCACCTCCTCTACCATAGTAGCAATACTTCACATATCTTCTATTACTTCTACAATTACCTATCCCCTTGTACTTCTGCCTCTGCACTAATATGTTGACTCCTAGCAGTTCCCTGATATATCTCCCCTTTCCATCAAACCTGCCCCTTTTTCTCCTTAACCTGTTCTCTTGTAGCATGCTCTTCTCCTTTGTCATATTTCCCTGGTGTTTATTTTTGTTGATTTTTTTGAAATTATATGAGGAAATTCACTTTGGAAATTCGCTATTCACGTTCCTGAGTTAGTCAGTCTGAGTTTCTTCATTTTAGATTTTTTAATTTTCTCCAAAACAAGTTGTTGCCGTAGAGGATGTTGTGCTGACTCCTGAAGATCCTGGGTCTCAGGTTGCTGAGGAAACATGGTAAATTTTGTTGTACATTCATCTGGACAGTTAAAGGACCCCTGGTCCCTCTGCTTTTTGGAATCCCTAGCCTCATTTAATCTAACACAAGTAGACACTGGCCCCACACACAAAGCAGGTCATGCCATTGTTGGTATCCTGACTGATTTATTGGTTCACTGGGCTAGCCCGGTACTGGTGTGTTGGTCTGCTCATTTCTTAGTTCCGTTTTCCAGGCTGTATGCGTGCTCTCAGTATTTAGGAGCAAGCTTGAATCTTGCCTCCTCAGATTCAAGGAAGAAAGAAGAAGGACCGAATTGCCTGCTGACCCAGGAAGAAGAGGACACCTGCTACTTTGGCCCCAGCCCTACTGGCCTGTCCCGACCTGCCTACAGCGAAGAAACCGGCGTGTCCAGCAGCCCCCCAGAGCCCGGAAGACCTGCCCTGCACTAACCTTACAGACTCTGTCTCCCGTGGGCACCGGATTCGCTCAACAAAGACTCCAAGACCAGAATCCGGATTCCGACAAATCTGTGATTGTGCACCAGACGCCCACGTCCCAAATTCCAGTGGCCAACACCACAAGGAGGTCTCCCCAGCAATCATGACCTGGGATCTGATGATCCCTGACCTCCCTCAAGCTTCAAGACGATGCCTGCAGCCTAAATCTGAAGGCCCCCCCCCCCCAACCGTGACTGGCAAAGAAACCCAACACCGCACGGCCTTGGGTGGCCCAACCGATGGTGTCCAGGCAGCCCCGAAGAACTCAGCTTACCTCTCCGTCCAGTGGTCACCTTCAGGAAGTCTCCCTGCCCGAGCTTGCAGCAGCTTTTCCGAACCAAAGGTCTCCATTGGGAATCACAGGGTCCCCAGCATATTCTTGGCACTCTACACCCGGCCGGCCCTGTGCCGCTGGTGGTGCAACTCCTGTGCTGATTGTTGGCCCCTGCAGTGCTGCCCGTAACCCCAGGAGCTTGTCTCCCACACACAAGTGGCCTGCTCGTAAGCAGTCCCTAACCGAAGGCCCCCTTAGTCCCATTGGCAAACATTGGGCCCCTACACTGTGCACCCGGCCACCCCAGTGCCGCTGGTGGTGCAACTTGAGTGCCTACCCAGACCTTAGGCACCCTTAGTCCTAAGCCCCTAAAACTCTCACTTGCCAGATTTTTACTTATCTGTGAAACCAATAACCATTTTTCTCACATAGGAACCCATGTTATGAGTTTTTGGAGCTGTTTTGTGTAGGGAGGAAACAGTCATTATAACTTAATCCAAGAAAAGTCTTACTTACCTTGTACTGTGAGATCCCTTGGTGGGGATATCTAGGCATACCACCCCCAGTAGTCAAAGTAATCAAAAAGTATTGTAAAAGTAATTATTGTGTATTGTAAACTGTTTTTTTAATCAATGCCAACCTGTAACTATTGCAGATTCAACCACAACTACATTTCCTTGTGAAGTCTTGCATTTGAGAGTATATTTTACTTACCTATGTCAAGTCCTGCTTGGTTCTTAAAATAAAACATAAGTATACCTTTTATATACTTACATAATTGGTCTGGATTTGGTCTCTTGAGTTTTTCCCCATCAGTCTTGATTGAGTGAATACAATAAATGCTTAACACACCCTCTGGATAAGCCTAACTGCTCGCCCACACTACCACAAAGAGAGCTGTTAGTACTTACCTAATTTAGCCTCTGCTATACCTCTGGGGACTCCCTTGACTCTGTGCACACTATACCTCACTTTGGTATAGTATATACAGAGCCAGCTCCTACACCTACCCTTTTCAACATTTATATGTCCACTCTGGCATTCCTGGTCGAATCGTTTGGCATCAAGGATATTTCCTATGCGGACGATACACAGCTTCTGATTACCTACTAATGGGATTCAGTTAGCGCCAAATAAACATGTGCTCTTTGTTTAAGGCGCTAATCGAATGACTCCGGAAGAACAAACTACAGTGCAACCCAGACAAGACTGAGATCCTGTTGTTTGGGCCAAATCCCCTACCGTAATGGACAGGAGCCTGGCCGAATAATGTTCCTCCTCCGCCGCCCCCTATGGAGGTGTCAAGAAACCTGAGTGTTTTGTTTGATTTGCATCTCTCCTTTTGCTCCTTGGTTTTATCGATTGTAATATCCTGCCTCTGGATTCTTCGCCTGCTTAGAAAATTTCTGCACCTGATTCCTCAGGAAGCTCAGGTCACAGTGGTTAGGGCTCTGATATTATTGCAGCTGGACTGCGTCAATGTTTTGTACCAGGCTGGGCTGCTAAAAGCATCAGAGAGGGGGCTGATCCTCCTTCACGGTTCTGACCACGGGCATGTGGAACCAGCGGCCCAGCCATTTGAGATTAATGACAGAGGAAGCAAGTTTTAAAAAAGCACTGAAATCATACCTCTCTAGGTTTTAGAGTGTTGGATTGCTGGCTGGGCTCTGTTTCCCTGTACCTGCCTCTGATGCTGAGCACTGGGACACTCCTGGAGTAGCCGAGCGCTATATAAATAATCTTCATTCATTCATTTATAAATATTTTCTACATGTATTAACTAATAAATTAAAAACAAGGCTAGCGACACCGTGACCAGAAGTGGCCAAGCTCGAGCTGTTTCCTCAGCCTCTAGGGTAAGATAACATTCCTAACGGGATACTAACTGAAAGTACTAACAAAAGTATGATGCAAAACAGTAGATATTCGATCTGAAGATGATCAACATTAGCTTCATCTGGCAAGACAATTGCATACACTGACATGCTAAGGATTTACATTTAATTCCTTGTAAACTCTTGGTTAGGTACCTTATTTCTAGACTTGCGCGATCGGCTCTTAACAAAACCCCTGCTAGCGATGAAAAAGTCAATCATACAACAGTCTATTGCTGCTTAGACACAACCGTATGTTGAAGGGTACCCTCCAAAGCTTTGGACACAACCTGCTACCCTTTGTGATTATGGGAAATCTACATGCTATAGCTGCTGTTTTCCCCAAATATCAACACAAAGGGATATGTTTCCCTGTTTTCTTTTTTTCAGTGCTTAAAGAGGTTAAAGCATGGTAGGACTAGGGAAAAAGTGTTGCCAGAATGTAACTCTTTCCCTGTGGCAAATAAAAGCTCCTACGGTGATGTCTTTTATAAACTGAAAACTTTGAACAGTGGTGAAATTTTGCAACATTCTGTTCTCTGAAAATAGTAGAAGAATTTTGTTTTCTGGACAACAAACATAAAGGAAGTGGCTCTGCAGGGTCTTTCACATCAATATAGATTTAGTGGGCACACAACCATAGCAGTTATATCCATGCCTAAGACTATCTTATATCTGCTCATACAAGATAAGGTAGTAGACTTACCTTTTGACCGTAAAAAAGTTATTTTTGATCAACCGTGAAATGCAAAAATTGAGATATTAACAGTTAGGTCCATGAGTTTGAAAACTACTGCCAACCATCAAGACTGTTGTGCATCTTTATAGACATTGAAAGTCTTCTAGCAAGTGCAGGATGCAAACGGAAAGTTGACTCTTTCCATGCCTCTTCATGGAACCCCACATTTTGACCAAATCTTAAGCCTGCTTGTTTAGTCTGCCACCCGAGTCAGCACCCGAAAAACAACTTGACTAGCTTTGATCAGACAGTTACTTTCTTTTGCACAAGTGAAATAGCCTGCTTCTCAGGGTCAGACTGACCATTCTGCAACTTTGTCATTTCCTTTGTAGATTTCAGAGGAGGATGGGACACTGTCACCCAATCACACCCCAGTGGCCCCATTCTAGTTGTGGTCTTCTGCGCTATGGGCTGGTTTCAACATTTTTGTCAGCACTGACTTTGGTTTTCCATCCATCCTTGAAGGAAGAAGCATTTCACCAACAATGCTCCTTCATGACCCCAGACCAGTGGTTCTCCTGGCATCTCCTCTAACATATAAATCAGAACTAGAGATCACAGGGGAGACATAAAAACTTCTGGGGGAAAGAGAATGGCCTTGGGTTTGCCTTAATATCCATTAATAAAGGATCAAGGGTATTAGGCCTATTTTTGGCATTCCCTACCTGAACCATCTTCTTCTGTAAAACACTTGTGATATGTTGGTCTGTTGTAAATTCAAAAGGGTTTGCACTTAAGAGACTGACTAGAATGCATAGACTTTTCAAGATGCAGATGCCTATTTTAACATACACGTCCAGAGGAACCATTAACAATATACGTGATTTGCAATAGTAGATCAACACTGCCAATGCATATTGTGAGAAGCTTGCTTGGTATATGGTGCACACTTATGTAAGTGGGCACCCTGCACCAATCCAAACGACCCTTATGGTGATTTTAGTGGTCTTAGACAACCTTAGAAAGCTCTCTAAGTGGTAGCTGTGGAGAGCAGCCGTCAGGCTTTGTCTAGGAGTGTAAAGCAGCTTGTTTCACCAGAACATAATCTTATTGGTATAGCTTAAGTGAAAAAGAACCACACAGTGTATTTATAAAAATATGTATTTATTATAAGACACTCACTAACACACACAGATATCTCCTAGTCAGAGATATACACAATGCACACAATACTTTGTAATAGAAACAGGTAAGTAGCACGAATACACAGTGGTCTCCAGGGGGAGACCAAACCATATATTAAAATAGTGGTATACGAACCACGACTCAAGTCAAGACTATATCCAGAAGACGTAGAAGTGCCGGGGACCCAAGGAACCACCCGAGGTAAGTAACCAGGAACCCCACGGAGGCTGTGTGCAGAGTGGGAACACGACCGCGGGCTCAATACAAGTCAATGGGTAAGTCGCTGTTGCAATTTTAAAGAAGGACTCTTCCCAGTGGACCCTGAAGAAACCCCATAGAAGACAGAAGGTTGGGGAGCCACCCTACCTGTGGATACCTTAGGAACCAGTATTCCAACACCAGGGAAGCCGGGTGCATAGGTGTGAACTAGCGTCAGAAACCGCTGTCAAACTCAATGTAGGACTTCAGGAAGATGCCGCTGCTAGAGAAGGTGAAAGTGTCCGGTGGAACCCAAAGGTGGATTCGGGATGAGAAGTACCTGCAAGCAGAGGGGACAGAGTCTATGCCACTTGGAAGTGACCAGGAGGCCTGGAAGACAAATGCCCACCGAAGTCGAGTGTTGCAGGAGAGCTGACGGTGACCTTGAAACTTCAGCTGTGTGGACCAGGCGACGCTGTGACCAGGAGCCATGCATGAGCTGTCCCACGTCGGATGTCGAGAGTTGTGGGGTCGGTGTCCGTCAAAAGCACCAACAAGCCTTTGCAACTTCAACCAACATGGAAAGTGAAGAAGGTACATTGTCGGAACCAGCAAGGTCCAGGTGACTCACCACAAGCAGGGGAGTCAGGACAGGCCCCGAGCAATCAGGGAAGCCCGCAGTAATCAAAGACGACCCTCGGGAGGACCCACAGGCCGGAGTCACTGGAGTCGCAAGAGGACCTCGAGCAGCTCACTAAAGATGCAGGCCCACGGTGCAAGTGATGCGGTGAGGATGAAGATCTTGGTCACAGGAGATGCTTGAGGTTGGGGCTACTTGGAGCTCGAAGATCTTGGAGGAAGGAAGCCAACAAGCCTTTGCAACAGCAAGTCGACGCGGTGCACAGGGGTTAGGTTCCTGCAGCCCTGAAGAAGGATACTGGCCTCAAACTTGCTGAGAGGACAAGGCAGGCCTCGAGGGATGTGGAGAACCACCACCTGTGTTGCTGAGCCTTTCGAAGTCCGTGGGAGCCCAGGATCAGCAGACCGGTCAGCTTAGTTGCAGTGCCTGTAGGGAAGTGACTCCTTCCATTCAAGGGAGATTCCTTCAGGTGTCTTGATGCCCACAGGCCTTGAAAGGTTGCTGTATGGAGCACAGGCACGGACGTTGCAGCAGACAAGCAGGGCAACGAGATCAGGAGCAGCAGGAGTCTTCCCAGTTGCAGCCTTGATTCCCAGAGTGCCCAGATGGTCGAAGAAGAAGAAGTGTCTTGAAATGAATCTTATCCCACGACGAATCTAGGGACCCACCCTCCGGTGAGCCCTTAATTACCCTAAGGAATTCAGGTTTCCCTCCCAGGGGAGGTGTCGGACAGTGGGGAGGATACTCCCATGTCCTTTGTCCAGTTTCGCGCCAGAGCGGGAGCCAACGGTTCCCTGAGCTGGGTTGAACTGGACTATGCAAGGAGGGCACCAAATGTGCCCTTCAAGCAGACGGAGTGGCGCTGGCAAGCGCTCCCACCCGGCCCCAATACACTAAACCCTGTCTGCCTTCCCCTGCTTGAGCTTGGCTCAGCAGCAGGAGGGCAGAATCGTGTCTCTGGTCGGCAGCAGCCATGTTGTGCTGTCCGGGTCTAGAAAACTGGTACCGGGAGCACTGAGGGCCTCCCAGAGGAGCTTTACAGTGCAGGGAATTATACCTCCCACACCGATTCCAACATGTTTGATACCAAACATGACCGGGTTCGTTACAGCCAGTTTAGAGATGGTTATCGCGTAATGACGCATGGCCACTCTATGTATCGTAATGGCTGAAGCACTTACAACCCGGGAGAATAGACTCCGAAGGTTGTAGGGGTGTCCTGCTCATGCAGGGGCACCCTCACACTTAGAACCGAGCACCCTGCCTTCAGGATTGAAAGGCCTGCGACTGGATCCGCTCCTTTCTCTCCGGCAGAACCCAAAGGATCAGACTACCTCCCTTCCTCTCCGAACCTACAGAGATCAACTGTGAAGTACCCCAAGGATCCTCGCTCAGCCCCACGCTCTTCAACATCTACATGGCCCCCCCTCGTCAGACAGCATGGGCTCAGCATAGTATCTTACGCCGACGACACCCAGCTCATCCTCTCTCTCACGAAGAACCCCGAAGACACCAGACTCCGCTTCCAAGAAGGAATGAAAGACGTCGCAGCCTGGATGAGCGACAGCTGCCTAAAACTGAACTCGGAGAAGACAGAGGTCCTCGTCCTCGGACCCTCCCCCACCACGTGGGGCAGCTCCTGGTGACCCCCTGCCCTCGGAACCCCCCCCGATGGACCACGCCCAGGACCTCGGCATCATTCTAGACTCCTCCCTCACCTTGACCCGCCAGATCAACGCCGTTGCCTCCACCTGCTTCAACTCCCTCCGTATCCTCCGCAAGACCTTCAAATGGATCCCCCCCGAATGCAGAAAGACGGTCACCCACGCACTCATAACCAGCAGACTGGACTACGGTAACGCCCTCTACGCCGGAATCAACAAAACCCTGCTACACAAGCTCCAAACCATCCAGAACACCGCAACCAGACTCGTCCTCGGAACCCCACGACACGAGCACATGACCCAGCACCTACGAGACCTCCACTGGCTCCCCATCGAGAAGAGAGTAACCTTCAAACTACTCACCCACGCCTACAAATCCCTCCACAACATTGGACCCAAATACCTCAACGAAAGAGTCTCCTTCCATGTACCCAAAAGGAACCTCCGCTCCGCCGACCTCGCCCTGGCAGAGACCCCACGCATCTGCAGAACCAGAGCAGGCGGAAGAGACTTCTCCTACGTTGCTGCAAAGACCTGGAACGAGCTCCCAATCAACATCAGACGGTCCCCCACTCTGCACACCTTCAGGAAGAGCCTCAAAACCTGGCTCTTTGACTGATCCGGAGCTGCACCCCCCCCCCCCCAGCGCCTTGAGACCCTCACGGGTGAGTAACGCGCTTTATAAACCCCTGATTGATTGATTGAGGGTGACATAGGTTTTAAGTGCAGTGACCTTTGGTATAGGGAAACCTATATCTTTCGTAAGTGGTGCTAGCACCAGCTTACACAGGCTGCAATGGCAGGCCTGTAGTTACAGTTTGAGCGGTCCCCCATGGGTGGCATAATGCATGCTTCATCCCATGGGGTACCCCTGGGGTACCTATGCCCTGCGTACCTCAGTACCATATACTAGGGTACACCAATATTAAACACCATCTCTTTATTGTGGCCAACTTTGAGACCACTGCCAAAGAAAATAGTAGTCTCAAAAGAGATGTTATGGTTTATATCTTTTTATCATTTAAGCAAAATAGACAATGCCTTGCCCAACTGTAATGACAGTCATACATTTCGAGGTTTCATAGTTTCAAGCATTTCCGGACGTGCAAAATTCCACATCGACAAAAGACAAAAATAGACAAGGCAAAGAGAAAGAAGAACCCAACTTTAAACCCTGATCCCTCCCCCCTCCCTATCCCACTCACTCCTTTGTGCAACACGTAGCTGACCACTACAATTCTCACTTGGGAGTCAGACTAATCAGGGTTTTATCCCCGGCAAGTGCAGGATACGAAGATATTTGGGGCATGTCAATTCTCGGATGTCCTGGGGTGGAAGAGGTGTGGCGCAGCGGCCAGGGTGCCTGACTCCGGACCACGGGGTTCACGGTTCGATCCCCGGTGCCGGCGGCAGGTTTGCCCAGCACCATGTGACTCTGGGCAATAGCTCGCTTAATCTTCCCGAGGGCCCCCAGCGCCGGGACACCTCTCCGGAGGTAGCTGTGCGCTTTACAAATGCTGGTATTTCATTTCATTTTCATTTCATAGCAGGGACAAGTAAGGTCACCATATTTCTCCAAATGAGGCACCCTGATTAGCAGGTGTCAGCGAGATCTTTTCCATGCTCAAGATGTACCATAACCAGGTGTGTGGGTACTCTCTGTGTCCCCCAATGGGTAAGTATGTGCTGAATAGCTGCCCCTATGGCTAAACCTATCTGTTTCCCCGCTTTGATTTGAGAGGGTGTTGGGCAAACCCAGCAAGGCTTATGCGGGTAACCTGGGCAGTTGGGTCTGGAGGTGAAGATCTACATCATCAAGTACTTGTGTCCAGTATCGGAGCAGTCGCGGGCAGTCCCAAAGCAGGTGCACCAGAGTTCCCGGAGCCCTGCAACCCCTCCAGCACTTCTCATCACGAGTTGGATTTGCCTTGTGTAGGCGGACCAGGGTGTAATACCAATAAGTGATCACTTTGGTAAACGTCACGGTTAGTGCTGTATTGCACGCTTTGTGCCTGGCCCTATAATAAATCTCCCCCCCCACACCCCCCCCATTCTTTATCACTGAGTTGCCTCCCTATATCCTGTTCCCACCGGTGTTTACTAGCTATGTGTATGTTTATTGCACTGAAGCAGAAACGCGTATAGGTCAGATACGAGTCGCCTGTCGGAGGATTTGATCATAAGGGGTGAGACATTTTGGTGTGGTACTTTTGTTATGTGGGTACAACAGTCAATAGCGAAACTGCAAGTAATGGAGGCGATTGGTTTCAGGGAGGGCAAAGTCCCTGCGGAGTTGTATGAAGGGGATGACTCCTCCTTCGTCGAGCATATGCCCCATAGAGCGGCAGCTGGTCTGTCGCCAATTCTCAAACATTCCGACTCACAATCCTGGTGACAAATCAGGATTATCAAATAGGGGTGTAAGGGGCGAGGGGAAGAAGCATGAGTTCATTCTGGGCACGAGAGGCTTTCTCTATGATGTGCAGAATGCGTTTAGTATTGTCGCTCGTTTGCCTCTGGGGAATAAAGCCTGCCTGACTCGGAACTACAATGGAGGGCATATGCTGGCTGATCCTATCCGCCAGGATTCCCGTAAACAATTTGAGATCCACATTTGGGAGAGAAATGGGCCGTTATGAATTGCACTGCGTTCTGTTCTTTACCAGGTTTGGGAATGACAGCAAATGAGGCGGTCACCATCAAAGCTGGATTCGCCCTGGGGGTTGCAAATGAGTTAAAAAGCCTTGTGAGTATAGGGGCAAAAAAGTTGGCAGAAAGGTTTGTAAAAAAAAAAAAACTGATGGGAACCCACCTGGAGATTTTGCAGGTTTCAGATTGGTGATAGCAGATATGACCTCCTCAATACGAATGTCACTTTCCAGGGAGCCTGCTTGGTCTGGTCTGAGATGGGACGTGTGGGCAGCCTGAAGATAAAGTGTGCAATCTGGAAAATCGAGGCATTGACTAGAGTATAGGCATGTGTAAAACTCTTTAAAAGTGGTGGCTATGTCTTTATCCCTGGTGACTCGCTCTCCACTCCGAGTGTGGAGTGCTGACACTCTGATTTTCTGCCTCTGGGCACGCAGTTTTTTGGCGAGGAGATGGTCACACTTGTCCCAGCCCCCCCTCCTGATGTAATAGGAGTAACGCAGTCACAGAGCGGCATTTTCAGCCCGGTCTAAATCGATACTAGCCAACTGAGACCGAAGGGCAGTTAGCTGTCATCAGACTCTTGGTGCCCCGGTGCGCTGATGTATGCGTTCCAGCTCTTTTACTTAGTTAGTAAGATGGTTCCTTTTCTCTTTACGTGCTTTGTTTGCTGCCGAAATCACAATGAACCCCCTTCCCCCCCATCACTGCTTTGAGGGCTTCCCATAATGTAGCAATGGATATGTCTGGGGTGTCATTAAATGCTAGGTATTTAGTGATGGCCTTTGTAACCTGTGTGACTACCTCAGGGCATTGCAACATTGTTTCCCTCAATCTCCAAACCCATGTGAGACACTCCAGTGTGGGGAATGATAGCGAGATCGCCACTGCACCGTGGTCCGAGAGGGCCGCCGGCAGTATCTCTGTCTCTGTAGTAAGGAAGTGAATATCAGACATACCCAGTAGATAGTCTGGCCTGGCATATGTTTTGTGTGCATGAGAGAAGGAGTATATGTGTATGTGGGGATGGGATGCTCTCCAGAGATCTTGTAACCCAAGTTCTCCCAGCCACTCGTGTCGTCCTCCTCACCCCCACCCCTTCTGATAGTGCCCCAGTTTTGGCTGTGTCGCTGCGTCGATCTATGAACGTTAAGATCACCCCCCAGGAGAACTGTCCATTCCGTTGTGGACATTGCCTCAGCGAGTGCAGTAAGTAAGTAAGTAATCTCTTTATTGCTTGATTAATAAAAACCTTTACAATCAGCTACATAGTAAAACACATGTACGAAGTGCGTAAAACAACCCATTTTGTAATAATAGTTAGTTAAAATTCATTTAAGAAATTACAATGTTTCCATAAAACTACAAAGATAATATAAAAAGTAGCATACAGTGCGAACAGTAAGGTGCAAAGGGTGTCATGAAAAAGTGCAAGATGTCAAATTTAGAGTCCATTCTCCTAAAAATCCCTAGGGCAGTGCAAGTTTCTATATAATTGGCTTTAAGAGTCGTGACCGAGCTAGCATGGAAGTCTGAAAGTGGTCATCCAAAAGTACATATTTGCCAGTTGCAATCAGCAACGGCAGTATCGTCCTATAACTTGTGCGCCCAATTCCTTGCAACCCTTGCCAAGTAACTCCCTTGTTTCTTAGTGCGCTAGTTCCTAGGTCCACATTACTAAGCCTTAGATAACACAATGGATTTGGAAATTTTGTGTCGCAGTTACTGACCCAGAAAAAAGACTATTTAAAATCCCAAAGGAACAGTAGTTGTAAACAGTAAGTACCACAGAAGATCTCTTTTAAGAAGGATTCCAATGAGTAACTAAGAAATCAGTGGGCCTGGGTTGAGGACCAATTTGTTAGAGTACTGCCGGGGTTAGCTTTGTTTTTACTGCGCTCATAAAGCGAACGAAGCTGCAGGCCAACCGAACGTCGCCTCCCTCGCCTCGAAGCAAGCCTTCACCGCCTATCTACATGTTTGTATCTGACTTTCAATCAGGCGCGGCTTTAATAGCTGTCTTCGTTCCTCGTCTAAACCCTTGCAAATGCACAGTAAGTGTAAAACATCCTCTTTGGTGTCGCCACATAGTCTGCAATGATTTGTTGTGTCTGTGCGTTTCCATGGAGGGAGGTGCCACTTTACGGGTAAGATTCCCAACCTCAGAAGCAAAAAACTTTCCTTCATGATTCTCGAGAAGCCTATTCCTAGGTATGTTTGTGGCTTGCACCTCGAATAACTCTGAATTACAAACCATCCATGGGCCCTCCTGCTTAGTGCTGCTTTGTCTTCTTCAAGGGATACAATCTTTACTGATTTGTTTACAAGGTCCTTGAAGCTTTTGTGGGGCATACTGGTTTCCCATAGGTCCTGTAAAGCAAGCAGCCTTATTGCTGACTGAAGGTAGACCATGGCAAGACTGCCTTTTTTCCCGGTCATCTCCTTCCATAAGTATGAGTTCAATGTGCCGGGCTCGGGTCCCTTTATTTTATGCCAGCACTTGGCATAGGCACCCTTCCGTGTTATTTGCTGCTTTTGGAGGCCGAACTCTAGCCTTCTTTGTGCTGGCGAAGTGTTTTGTGGGAGAATATTATTCTCACAGCCTTGGAGACCACCTTATCCAAAGTGATCTCGTCTCTCCCTCTCATCGATTCACTGCCATAAGTGATTGTAGGTAAAAGCCTAGCTCGAAGCACTTCTAGTAGAGGGATAAGATTGGGGCCGGTTATTTTGTGCTTGATGTTTTTTAATGCAACTGCCAAGAAAGGTCCCTCTACCTTTGATAGCCGCTTTTTGTTTGAGGTACGTGCCCTTCCTGTCGAAGATTATTCCCAGATATTTATATTGGTCAACCGTCTCCAACAGCCGGCCCCCCAGCATCCATCGGGGTTGGTGTTTATTACTCCGCTGGTTTAATACCATGACTTTAGATTTTTCAAGTTTTATACTTAACCCGTTCTTGTCTGTGAAGTTGCTTGTGGTATTTATCAGGTGCTGCAGGCCGACTGGAGTTCGACTGATCAGTATCAGATCGTCGACATACAGTAAGTTTGAAAGTGTTAAACCCCCAGATTCGGAGCATGGTGGTTGCAGTTGTCCAGCTCAATAGAGAGATCAGACACAAAAAGGTTGAACAGGGTCGGGGCAAGGACGCAGCCCTGCTTCAACCCTTTGGTGGTTGGTATTCTCCTTGACAGACAGTCCCCGGCCCCCAACTTAATTTGGACCCATGTCTTAGAGTGGAGTAGAATTAACTGATTCAGGAGGTTTGGAGCTATTTCCCACTCGGAAAGTTTTGCCCAGAGCTTCCCCCTGTCAATACTATCGAAAGCAGCTTTATAATCGATGAAGCAGACAAATAGTTACTTGTTGATAATTTTGGTAGCGTCTATTAAAAGCGAAAGTGCAAGAATATTTGTCGTCGTCTCCATGCCTTTTTGAAAGCCTGTTTGATTGATGGGAATTAGGGCTTTTTCCAGTGTCGCATTGGCGCACCGGTGTGTCTTGTTTAATTTCGCCTGCTTCCGTATTGAAGTGATGCTGTAAGTACTTTGCCCAGGCGTCCTCCGTAATATATGAGAATTTATTCCTGGAGCCGTTGGGTTCTCTATACTGTTGACTGTGTGCCAAAACCTAGCACTGTTGTTGGTTTTTGCATCATGTAGCAATTTTGGCCATATTGTGTCAGCTTTTTCCTTTTTCGCTTGCCAGATGATTTTATTTTTGCAGGCCTTTAGCCTCCTTAATTCCAACTGTATGTTATCAACTGGGCCATTTTGGCAGAGACTGCGCAATGCTCTGTTTATTTCGCTCTATATTTGTCTTAGTTCGGCATTTTGAGTTGTCGAAAGATAAATTCTTTGGTTGCTTGCCGGCCTGCAGAGTGCTTCCTGTTGCCTTTATGGCCCTGTTTTTTCTTTCGTTGACCCTGTTTTGGAATTAGATGGATTGAAGCTTTTGGTGAAATTTTCCCAAGCTTTTAAACTGTTCCCACACAGTAGTTTGCTTTCCTCCCACCGTGATTTTGATACTGCCAAAAGTTTTCCTGGATCGCTCGTTTTACATTTGATTCTCCTGTAATTCAGTGTGACCTTTGAAGTTGAATCATCAATTGGATGAGTGAGTGCCGTTCCGTGAGCGGCGAATATGAGCTCTTGTGGTTGATGATCACTGTAATCCAGCGTTCCAATCCTGAAATCTTTTATTAAGCTGAAAAGTGATAAAGATGAAAAAGTGTAGTCTATTGCGGTGTTTGTGAAGGCATTGTGGAAGGTTGCAGCTTGAGGGCGGTCCCCCGCGAATCGACCGTTTATGCTGCCAGGGACAGACTTTCTAGATCATTCAACAGGTCTTTAGAGATCTTAGTTTGCTTGCCCCACTTGCACACACCCCCCATGCTGATTGTCGGTCTTCTGCCGGCCTGTCTGAGTCAGTGTCTGAGTCAGTGCACCCTGAAAGGAACATGTTAAAGTCTCCTGAGACGATGTAGTTTGAAGTTTCCTCTTCGGTAATTAGCTTTGTTAGTTCGGCTACCAGGAGTTTTGCGCCGGATTTTTTTTTGCGTGGCTGTAGATAGGTATTAACCAGTATTAGCTGTTGTTTGTCTTTGAGTCCTGCTATTTCCGTCTGTATTGTCTTTATTCCGTTTGTTGGGGTGTTTTTACTTGTTAATTCCTTAATGGTCGTTATGGTTTTGATCGAGGCATAGGTCGTAAGGCCTCCTTTCAGATGACCAAATTTCGAACTTCTGGTTGCTGGGAGATGGTATGCTTTGAAACCTTGTAGGTGAAATGGATCTTCCAGCCACGTTTCTTGGAGGAGAATTAGATCGAATTGTTGGAGATACGTCAGTAAGACCTTATCCAAGGTTTTGGTTCCCAGGCCATTTATATTCCAGGAGCATAGTTTTAGATTTGGAGTATGTTTTTCCTGATCTGCTCTCTGTCATGGGTTCTCGGGTCTGGTGTTTATAGCTTTTGCTATCCAAGTCCAATCGTTTGATGTATCATTTCCACCTTTGTCCCGAGAACTCAGGGTGTTAGAGATGTTGCTCTCCATGGCCTCTACAGAGGTACTGCATGCCCCCTTAAGCACAGAGTTAGTGGGCCCGGAACTTCTCTTGTTGCTTGGCCTGCTGTCATTAGGCTCTTGATGATGTTGAAGTAGTGGTTCTGGATAACCAACTGAGTGGTGAAGCTGTAGTCGGATCCCCCAGGCTTCTAGTTGGTGCTCCTCCTTAAGAATTTTCTCCGCTATTTCCCGGGTTGCCCAGGCTGTTTTTGTTACCTCTTGCTCCGGTGTTTAAACATTTCAAATTCTACAGATTCCAGGTCTTGTGAACCAATCCCGGCCAGGTTGCTGATGGCAGTTAGTATTCGGAGAATGTTTCCTCTGTTTAGGATGTCGCCCCGTCCTTTCGATTTATACTCTGGGATGAACAGAATTGTCTTGGACGTCTCCCGTCGGGAGTTGTTCGGAGGGGTTCGACTGCGTGGGTCCCTTTCTCTTCTCCCAACATTTAGGGATAGCTGTTTTTCAGGATCCACTCTTTCTGCTGTTTCAATACTTGCCTCTTTTTTCCTCGGCCCTACGTTGAGGCTTCGCTGTATATCTGGTCCCGTTCTATTTGCTATTTCCACTTTTAGTTTGACGTCCGCTGTTTCTATTGGCTTGGTGGGCGCCTTTATGATTACTGTTATCGCAGGGGCAGCTCCCCCTGTTGTTGCCGTTGCCGATTTATTTTCCGCTTGTTCAATTAAGTTAATGATTTCTGGGTGTTTATATTCACTTAAATGTGCCTTTTCTACATGTTCTATCCCTGTTAGATGGGGTACGCCGGTAGCAATCGGCTCAGTCTGTGGGTTTGGTGACTCTCCACTTACTCTTTGTTCTAGCTGGTGTCCGCTCGGGGCTTTTATTGCTACTTGAAAGAAAGATTTTATGGATGGGTTTTTATTCCTCCCTTTCTCCTCTGTTTCCTGGGTTATTTGGATGATTGCGGCGATACCTCCCCTTCGTCTGATTGGCTTGTCTGCTTGTTACAGCTGCTAGAGTTCTGCTCAACCCGTTGTTGTTGGAGATCGTCTGAGGGCCCTGGGGGGCCAAAGCCCGAATGCTTGCTCTCATTAACTCTACCAACAGTCCCTGGTTCCTCTTGTTGTTCCGACTCAGAAGCCGCTTCTTCTCCTGGCCACAGATCTTTTCTAGCCACCACGGAGGAAGGGACCGGAGCATTTTCATTCTTATCAGGTTTGGTCCGCTCATTTTGGTCCTGGTCGAGCAGTGCCATATCTTTTGAGAGTTCTCTAGCATGTTTGCTTTTGTCGGATTTAAATTTGCCTATATTTGTTGTATTGTTTGTATTTGTGTTTATTAGGTCCGTAAGGAGATCACCCATCCCTGCAGGTAGTGTTGCAAGTTTATCGATAATTAGATGGCAGGTGCAGCTCGGAGGGATTATTGCCGTTTCGGTTTGGGCTCTTTTAATGAAGTTGTTCAAATCCGACAGCTTACTATCGATGCTTGTAACATGCAGGGCTAGACAGTTGAGAAGGGTGAGTTGAATGTCCCATCTTATCAGAGTGATATTCCATGGCCTTTGTTGAAAGTTGCATGGTGTTTAGGAGGGATGCCCATATTTTGTTCCCTCCAATTGGCGTTTCCTCTGTCGGCTCCCTTGTCGTGCTTCCTGTGTCTTGAAGTACTGTGTCGCCTTTGTCCTCAGAGGAATATGTGGTGACCAGGTTTTCCCATTCTTCAGTCGTGAGAAAGGATGTGTTACTGTCTGCGCGATTTGGGGTCTCTTCTTGTTCACCCCCAGCCTTCGCTATTCTGCTGCCTGAAGTAATGGACACAGGTTCTGACTGTGGTCCGGAGAGAGCTGGATTTAACGACTTGGTATTGATGTTGATGTCGATGTTATTTGATGCCTTTCCCTGGTCCCCGCTATGCTGTATTGTTACGTTGGTTCTCTCGTTGGTGTAATCGAGAACTATGCCGTCCGAACTCAGTTGTGGGATCTTTACTTCCACTATTTTGGTTGGTAGTTTATCTGGAGTAGTGATGGCCGCAATGCCTACCGAAATTGTGTCGGAGGCGAGTGGAAAAGCTTTTGACTCCGAAAGTGCTGCGGCTGCATGAGTTATTGCGCACTGGCGGGTCCGTATTTTAATATCTGGCTCCAGTGGTATTCTTGATGATATTCTTAGAGCCTCCGGGAGGGTAGAGGTAGGCAGGTTTCCTGTGGGTTGTCTTTTTTCCTTGTCCCATTTTCCAATGTGTTTATCAGTATGCTTATCATTTTGCTGATCTTTCCATTCTGTCGCTTGTGCCCCCTCTTGATCTGATTTTTCTTTTTTTGCTCCGTCGGTTTTTGTGCTGGATAGTGCCTCACCGCTGCCTCCTAGTGCAGGTTTGGCTGGTACGCCCTTACCTATTGGAGTTTCCATTTCTGGATGTAATGGGGAAGGGAGGCCCAATTGCTTGTTAATACTGAGGTTTAACACTGCCCCAGCGTCTTTCACGAATGAGAACTTTGAGTATATTTTGGGTTGAAAATAGTTTTTTTGCGGATTCACTGGCGACGGCGTTGGTCTATCCATTATTCCATCTATGTCCACCAGTGTACCAGAGTGCAGTATGTAGGAACTCCTCTTGATCATCATTGAGAGCGTAAATGGATTCTACTACAAATGATTGATCCTCCTGCGTGAAGTGGTAGGTGAGAAGCCTGCCTTTAATTCTGGTCTCTCTATGCTCTGCCGTCCCACGTAAAGCATGTGCCAACACGCTGGCCACTCCTGCTGTTTTGTATGGGGCGCAGGAGAAGAATTGCTGTGGAAAAGCATTTGATCGAAGACGGTGGCAGTCTTTTGTGAGGAGATGTGTCTCCTGTAGCAGACATATATCAGCCCCAGAGTTTTCTAGGTAGGACAAAACTGCCCTGCGTTTTTTGGGGTTGTTAAGTCCCCGTACATTGAGAGTGAGGATTTTAATGGGTGTGGTATACATTACGGCTGTCTAGGGAGCCTGGAACTGCCATGTGTATCAAACTTTGATCTCTAGGCTTTATGCTGCCGGCCATCGGTGACACCACGTATGTAGTGTCCCCCACATGTCCTGGTCGCTGTTTGTGTGAGTATGATTCCCAGCAACACCACCCCAAGAAAAGAACAGGAAACCAATGTGAAAACTGGAATAATCGCATATCATCAATCTGTATGTCTTTCAGTATTCAAAAGAAATTTTAGAGTCTCTTTAATGGTGGTCTTTGGAACGCCATATTTCAAATGTCAATTACAGCATCTTACACACCATGCGTCAGCATGTCTGGGAATGTCCCTGCCAGAATCTAAATATACAAGGGCTGTTGTCCGCTCATAAAAGTACTCTCCACATCAGCCATCTGCTAAAACCAGCATGGCTGATGGAGACTTCTAGCCGCAGATTCCTTACCGTAGAATTTCCCCAGGCGTCGGACTGGATCCGGAACTTTTTTCGTGAGCAGTACCTCTGCGCTCTGGGTAGGTGGCGTCTATCGGCTCCCCGTCCATCATGTGCGTCGTCCGCGCTGGAAATAACATTGCATACCTATATAGGCCCCACCCAGGCGCGCTGACGTCAGTTCTATTCTTTCAGCACCAGCCAGCACTGATACGGAGAAGAGCTACCCCTCTGTCACTTTTTGACAGGCCTTTTTTCGACATTTTATCGACTTCTTTTGAGGTTTGCCTTTTTTGCCAAGGATGTCCTCTTGCAAGTCGGATATTAAGCCCTGCAGTGCCTGTCACCAGCTGATGTCGGTCCCGCACCTCGTGTGCCTTTGGTATTTGGAGCGTGACCAAGGTGTGCTCCTATTGCTGGGCCATGGCTTTGAGGGAGCAGTCCCTGAAGCTGCTAGCAGCCCTGCATGCGACTCTGCAGCAGTCGAGATCCCAGTCGAGGGGAAGATCTCCTTCGTCCCACTCGAAGTGGTTCGGACATTCAGGTAGGAAGCATAGGAAGAAGAGTAGGAAGTTGAAGCGTTCTTCGACTTTACCTCATCCGTCAGTTGATGAGACGAGGGAGCCTCGGAGCTCTAGGCCTCATTCTTCGGATCCTGCGCCTGGGCCGACTCTGTGCCTTCCTGAATTTGTGAAAGCCTGAGCAACCACCACTCAGTTAAGGGAGTTCTGTGAGGCCATGCACCTCATTTTTGGGTGGCCCAACCCCGACAATGCACCTTCAGGCCCCATGGGGTTGGGGGGGGCCCGTTCTGGTTCCGTGCTGACTGCTCCGGCCCTACGGATCCATTCCTGGATTCAGACCAGCGCCGGTCGAGCAATCTTGACCTTCACCGGCTCGGGTCCCGATGCTGGTGCCATTCCCATCCCCATTGTCATCCCCCGAATCCGACACAGAGCCAGAGGGGCGTTGCCCAATGCTGGCTCAGACGTCGATGGGAGCCTTCCTCCCAGATCGGAACCTGAGCCTTATTTTTATTGGCTTTGCTTTGGGGAAGACTGGGAGGGGTCGCTGGACCCTCGAGAATACCAGCCCTATGATGAACAGAATGTGGACTGGTGTGAGGACCTGGGTGAGGCCAGCGGCCTGGATACTTGTCCAGATACTAGCCTGCGTTCTCCCCCTTCAGTGTCTACGGAGGAGGGGGCATCCTACACAATGGTGGTGCGTAGGGCGGCTGAGGTCCTTGACCTTCAGTTGCCCACAGTGGCAGACAAGACTAATCTTTTGACGGAGGTGCTCCAGCCGAGAGTCTCCACGTCGGAACCCTTACTCCTGTTCAATGACGCCCTCACTCACGTCCTTTTGGGTACCTGGTCTAAACCCAAAACAGGAGCTCCTGTGAATAGGACGATTGCCCAACGCCATTGCCCCGCACCTGGGAACTCAAATTTCTTCACCCAACACCCTACCCTGAGGCAAAATGATAAGCTATATGGAAGATGTATTGAAAGATCCAGTCCCACAGAATATTTAATGGCTGATACATAGGATGAGGCAACATCCTAGGCTGTTTGTTCAAATATGAATGAAATGAATTTGTACTTGTAAAGCGCACTGATACCCTGAGGCCTCCTGGCGCTGTACGCATACCGCTGTGGAACCCTTCCTGGCTTTTCCCTGTGAAATGTCCACTCCTGGGCACCCCCAAGGTGAAGCCAGGCATCCCAGCGCTGGTGGGGCCGTTGTGGAGATTAAGCAAGCTATTGCCCAGAGTTGCAGCGTGGGACCCATGATTAGAATAGGCACCGAGGCGAGAATTATCAGGTCCGAGGAAATTGAGCCCAAGACCCGCCGAGGCGGGAATTGAACCCTGGTCCCGGGCCAGGTCTCTGCATCAGGGTCTGCCGCTCTAACCATTGAGCCACACTTCTCCAAATATGTCTACAGAACGGTCTTTAACGATGTGAGCAGTTTGTGAACAGAATGACTTCGGCTCTGAAAGAACAAGTTACTTACCTTCAGTAACGCCTTATCTGATTGAGACTATATCTAGCTGCAGATTCCTTACCGTAGAATTTTCCCAGACGTCAGACTGGATCCAGATGTTTTTTCGTGAGCAGTACCCCTGCTCACCAGTAGGTGGCGTTGATCGACTCCGCTTCCATCGTCGACGTTGTCTGCACTGGAAATGACATTGTGGTACCTATATAGGCACCACCCAGGCACGCTGAAGTCAAGTCACTTTTCAGGAATTTCCACACCAGAAGTGCGGAGGCATGAAGAACACTGACTACTGGAGTGTCAAAACTAGGGCCCTATAAGGGGTCATCCCTGTCCCTAGAAATTCGTTTGCAGAGCGTAGAGGATGAGTGGGTCAGTAAGGAATCTGCAGGTAGCTATAGCAGATAGAGGCTGAAAAATTGGTATCATAGACTGAATATCCTGTACTGTGTCCAGAACAGCTCAGATGAAAGGAAGTGTCTGAGAGGAAGTCAGGTGTGACTTCGGCACGTTGATAGCGAACCCCAGTGAGTGCAGAAGGTCCACTGGAGGTGGGAGACTGCAGCCTGGGGCGCGCCTGCCTTCAGCAGCCAGTCGATGAGGTAGGGTAAGACTGAAACCCCTGACCTCTGCAGATGAACCGAAACCACCGCCATCACCTTGATGAACACCTGAGAAACGCTGGTAAGGCTAAAAGGAAGCACGATTAACTGAAAGTGCTCGTGGCCCACAGTAAACCACAGATAGCGCCGATGGGCAGGCAGGACGGGCATATGAAAGTAACCATCCTGCAAGTCCAATGCTACCATCCAGTCTCCTAGGTCTGACTTGAGCTAACGTGAGCATTTGAATTTCTCCTTTTTGAGGAAGAGCATGAGAGTTAGAGGATAAGATCAAGGCCCTTGTCCTTTTTGGGAAGCGGAAAGTAGCTGGAATAACAATGAAAGCCTACTTTCGGCACCGGAACTCTCTCTATGGCTCCCATGGCCAAGAGAGCTGTGTACCTCCTCGCGGAGAACAGACAGATGATTCTCCATCTGCCGATCGTGAGAGGGTGCCATGGGGGGAGGGATAGGCCTGAAGGGGAGGGAGCAGCCCCTTCGGACAATCTTCAAAACTCACCTGTCTGATGTTATGGACTGCCAGCAGGCAGGTATTGGTGAATCCTGCTGCCAATTGGGTGCCCATGGTGGTAAAGGGGCAGACTAGGAGGTTTTGGAGGCGGATGCTGCAGGGGGGGGGGGGGTTGACCTGCCCAGACTGCCACATAGAGGCTAGGGAGCCGGTGTGACACGTTGGCTGGGTTGGAATTGGCACAGCTGGAAGCCCCCTCCGTAGCCACGAAAGGAGCAAAAGGCAGATTGGGGTGGACGTGGGGACGTAAAGAGGCCCAAGGACCTTGCCGTAGAACGAGAATCCTTAAAGCGCTCGAGCGTCGAATCTGCCTTGTATCCGAAGAGACGGATGCCCTCGAAGGCCATGTCCATGAGGGAAGCCTGGACATGCCCCGAGAAGCCAGTCGTTCTCAGCCAGGCGTGGCGCCAAAGGGCCATTGTTGTGGAAACTGCTCTGCCTAGCGAGTCAGTTGTGTCAAGTCCGCAGTAAATCATGAACTTTGCTGCCTCTCTCCCGTCGGTGACAGCTTGGGAAAGTACAGCCTAGGCCTTAGCACCTGCGCAACCGTATCCCACAAAGTGTGGGAATAATGGCCCAAAAAGCATGTGGTGTTCACGGACCATGCTGGCAGAAGAAAACATCTTCCGAAATGAGTCCAGCCTCTTGGATTCCCTATCCGGGGGAGTGATAGGGAAAGCGCCTTGAGAAGTGGAGGCGAAGTCATTCTGTTCACAAACTGCTCACATCGTTAAAGATCTCTTAGACATATTTGAACAAACAGCATAGGATGTTGCCTTATCCTATGTATCAGCCATTGAGTATGCTATGGGACTGGATCTTTCAATACACATCTTCCCTATGTCTTACCGTTTTGCCTGGAAATGAACTTCCAGGCGTACACTCTGAGCAGGTTTATGGTAGAGAAAGGGATCCTTTGTTCTCCATCTCAACTATTCTGTAAAATTTCTTTACGCCTTTCCTTTGATTCCTTTTATGAGGGCTGCTGCAGAAATACCATTGTCCTCCAATTTTAAGGTGAAACTGCATACCCTATATTATTTCTTGCCAGTTTTGATGCTTGAAAATTCTACATCTGCCACTCAGAAGTATTGATAATACTTTGGTTTTGTTTATTCACCCTTTCTTACCATTGCTCAAGTTGCGAACCTGGTTAACTCATACCCACTTGAGCAGTTCAGAAGAAAATGTTCATACATTATTAGAATTGTGCATGAATTCTAATGTTGGATTTTAGAGGTGAGCCTGAATCCTCTCAATGTGGTCCTATAATTGATCACATCTTTGACTAAAACACTGATCTTGATTGATTTCTGAAAACACTACCTGACTGTCATTCTATTTTTCTTGAATACTCCCAGTGACACTTTTTTTCTGAAGAAAGAGGCACTGGCTCATCATTTTGGTGGAATAAAATCCCTTCATCCTCTCTAATATACAAACCAACTGTTCGCTGTACAGACCAGGGTGTTGACATCTGTACTGTCATGCATCCTTGAGTAGAACATTCGAAATGCTGCCAATCCGGTATTAGCATCTGGTGTGTGACTTTTGCATTGTTGCCTATCATTGGTCCTGGGTATTCAAATATCTTTACTAGATGTTGTGTGTGTTGAGAGAGATTTTTTTAACAGTAGAGTGCGATGTCTCGCTGTGTGAAGGATACATTTCTGGAATGTTTTTTTAGCTCAGATATTTTTTATATGTTTCTCAGTAGTTTTGTGGACTTGTTTAACGGCCAAGTGGTAGTTGGTGATGGTTTTTGCTTTGTCTAATTTGCTGGTGGTAGAACCTGTGTCTGTTTTAATATGGTCTAAATTAGGATGGAAATTGGGGACCTTGCAGATACTTTTGAAGTGCCATGGTTGCTCTGTGCCTTATGCAAAATATGAGCCACTTGAAGGGTAAATGTATTTACAGTTGTTTAGGCACTGTTTAGGATCATTTGATAGTTTAGAGCATTGAAAGCTGCCAGTAGCTCAAAGAGGATGAGAACCATGTCATGGTCTTCATCCAGGAGGTATATGTCCCCTCAGATTGTGAGGAATAAGTCCTTATTCCACAGTGGTCCCTATCCAGAATTTCTTGGCCTACTTTTTTGCTGAGAAGTTTGTTGCATTCTCAGTAGTTATCGCTACAGTGTACTTCATTGATTCACACTTCATCTATAGGAAAACACCATCCATCCCCAGTATTTTCCCTTAATTAATTTGTAGTTTTTACATTGTAAACAGACATGAGCAGAATTTAAAGAACCCTATGCGATTCTCATTATAGACTGGCAATATAGTGAGATGGACATGACTGTAGGACTTGAGAACATAAACTTGGGTTAAAATAAAGTTCGCTGTTGCCCAGTGTTATGATAATATCTGGTGATTATGATGTGTCTGTAATTTCCAATATTAGTCTTACATGTTGGAAAGGAATGCATGATTGAATATGTCTGACTTGTTGCTTCTTTTTATAAACATTTTACGCATTTTAAATACATACACTTTAATAAGAACATTATCCTGTCTGAACATGGTCTGTTTACAAGATTACCATTGTTGGTCATTGATAATCATGGAAATCTTGAAGGACTAGCTAAAGTTGATTGTTCATGAACTGTGGCTATTTTTTCAGGACTTATCAGAAAAGCACCAGAAGACGTTACAGCTCCTACGAAAACAACAGACTATAATCTCAGACGATGAGCTGATCCAATGGAAACGGCGTCAGCAGCTCGCAGGGAATGGTGGACCTCCAGAAGGAAGCTTGGATGTACTTCAATCTTGGTATGTGTTGACTAGAAGTGAGAATTTTGGCCATGCATTTTGTAAGCTAAGTTCCAACTACTTATGGAGAAGTGTTATTTCTCTGTTCACATTTCACACGTAATAGTAGGATGTTTCTGAATATTGCGGTTACTGCAAAACCATTACTGGTTATTTTCTTAGGACTTGAAAAACCACAACTGTGATGTTATGACTGCTATAATTCTAATACTGGTCTAGTGTGTTTTGGGCTTTTTGAAAATGATTTTCAGTAGGTTGAAGTATGCAACATTTTCCACTCTTTTAGGGACTTTAAGACAATCTGGGCAAGGAGCTGGGTGTACAGGTTATTAAAAATATACAAAAGTAGTTAAATGTTAAGCTTGAAGGCAAACAAGACAGTTCCCCAACCATGTTTCAGAGAGTTTTTTGTCCATCTGCAATTTTTCTGTTTGTGAAAAGGAGTTGATATACCTAAACCGATAATATGTTGCTTCTTTACAACAGAGTCAAAAATGGGAAATACTTACAAAAATGTAAAAACATGATTGATTTCCATACTCGTTCATTGGTAGAAGTTATTAGTATAAACAACATAATATATTGATAGGCCCCGGGACCCTATCCCCTGGAGCCGATACTGTCATTTTAAGGCGCAGGGGGAGCGCGCGGCCTCCCTTTCCCGAGCCTTGAAAAGCCCCAGGGACCCCATCCCCCAGGGCCAGCTTCACTGTGGTGTCCTGGGGATCCCCCCCTCGGGACACTGTTTTCCTGCCCGCAAGAGCACAAACAAACATTTGTCTGCTCCCACCAAGCGGAAGCTTTAAAAATGCTTCTGCCAGGTTATGAGCAGACATTACTCGGATTTCTCCTGTCTGGCGGGGGCAATGAAAAACACTTTCTCCACCAGGCGGGAGAAATGCTGGCTCCCGATGCACCCACGATGGGTGCATGCAGGAAGTCGGCGGGCCACAGAGGCCCTGGGGCTCCCCCCAAAACCCCCAACTTTGATGTGGGTGCCCCAGGTGGGCACCGAGGCACCCACATTAGGCCCCTTCTCCCCTTAAAAGAAAAGGCCCTGGGGATGGATTCTGTAGGGCCATAGTGGCTGGGGGAGGAGGGTGCCCCCTCCCCATAAAAAGAAAACAGGCCCGAGTATGGGTCCCAGGGCCTGCAGACTCTTTGGGGGGCGTGTGCCCCCTCCCCTAAATAAATGAGTATGGCCCCAGAGGATGGAGTCCCCGGGGGGACTGTAAAGGCTTGGGGGAGGAGAGCCACACGCCTCCCTACCAACAATTCTTTTTTTTAAATTAATTGCCAGCTCGGTGCTCGCCAGGAGCCGCAGATGCCCTAGGGACCCTCACTCTCACACCCCATTGGCGACCCGATATCAAAAAATGAATCTGGGTGCCCTGGGTAGACACACAAAATTTAAAAAAAGGGGAAAATGAATAATAAATGATCAACATGAGGCGCTCATTTATTAGTCACTGCTCCTGGAAGGTGCGCTCCATAATGCCCTGCAAGGGCTCTTTAAAGAGCCCTGCCTAGTTTATAGGGACAAGGTGAGACCTGATGTTGAAGCATGACACCAATAGGGTGTGTGAGGGTGCATAAACAACACTTTTAGATTGTTCTTTTCCTGAAGGAACCGGTCTAAATGGAGTCTTATGGGTGGTAGGATACCTTATTGGGGAATGAATGAGGTAGGGAGGCAGTATCCTGATATATATATATTTATATTACCATATTCTCTCCCTGACCCACACGGATGTGTGGGGAAAAAGGCATAGGGATTTCCTGAAGCCTTCATAAAGCCAATAGGCGCACTTTTTATATTTTGGTGTTCTGATCCCTTGACAAAGTCAGTAGTCAGCCTTACTTAAAATTACACCAAGCCCTGCGCCCACTGATAGTGGCTCAGGCGCATGGGGGGGTTGGGCAATAGCATGGGTTGGGCGAAGGCAGGGCTCGAAAAATCTACTTGCAATAGCAAGCCAGATTTAATCAGGTCCAGCTATTTTTAGCGCCTACTCGCCCGTTCTGGTGAGCTGCCAACGGGTGTTTTGCTTGCTCACAAAGTGAATGAGCAATAAAGATGCCTTCAAATCTTATCTTGTCACATTTCTCCGCTTTCAGAGACGGAGGTCAAAAGTCAGTTTGTCTTTCTACATTTACTTTTCTTTCTGTGACTGAAGTTAGAGGATTTTGTAAAGTGAACTGTGTGACAATCTGGATGAGACCACTTCACGGGCCAAGTACATCACAGTTAGGTCGAGTAGTGCATTCAAGTTACTAGACCTGCAGGTCTAGTAACATTTTTATGATTTTTCAAGCCCTGGTAGGTTCTGGCCTGTGGCTAACCCCATGCTATGCATGGTCAAAGGCTGTGCTTGGCATGGGTTTGCCTGCCTGCAAGGTGTTGGACGCAGGGCCTGCAGCCAACCCCAAGCCTACTGTACGTGGCGGGATGATGTTACATATTGTACATATAAATTCACTTAAACAAGCAAAGGTTAAAGTGACATCACAGTTAAGTATGGTAATAATATCTTTCTTTGCTTTAAAAAAAATACCCTTAGATAAAAAGAGAGAGAGATATCCAAGTAAAGCGCACGCTCAGGAAATGCTAGTGTAGGTTTAATGGTCTAGTTGTAACGCGTTTCAACAGTGAAACTGTCTTGATCACACAACTATTAGACAGTGAGGGTCCATAACCGAGAATGTTTTCAGTTACTCTTTGTGGAGTCCTTTGTTTATGTTTGTACAAAGGTATGTAATGGACCCTCACTGTCTAATCGTTGTGTGATCAAGACACAGCGCCAGAGCTGCTTGCATTTTATGATCTTGTCAGTGCTCTGACTTTCTGTAAACAGGCATGGGAAGGCTCTCTGGTTGCACAGCCGATCTCTCTGCCTTTCGATTTTGAGCACAATTAAAAACGGGCCTTTTATTTAATCAGCACGGGTATGTGAAGTATTTTAAAAGCACAATTCGACATCCTCCTTCCATGTCTGCATGCCCTCCCCACCTACCCCTGCTGTTTGTTTTAACATTTTGTTTGCAATGAGGTTGAAAAGATGGTGTTAAAATCAACAACAGCTGTTCTGTTTTCCGTGGAGCACGTTGATTTGCTACTATTGAGAACCTCAGTGGGTGGTCATGCCTCTATCTGGGAAGGCCAGCTGTTGGGTGAGAGGAGCGTCGTTCTTTGTCAAACGTACTCATTCTTTTTTCCGGGTCCGCTGTCTTCCTGTGCAGCAAACTGAAAGAGCTCATCCGACTATCATTTATTATATTTAACTTTGTGTGTTTCTCAGTTAGATTGGCTATTTCTCGTGGTCGGCAGTCATTGCTTTCCGTTTGTTCAGACTGTTCTTCCCTTCCCCTAGCAACAGAATAATGGTGAGTGAGGAGACGCACACAGCTACACTATTCATGTTAATTTTCACAACGAACTGTTTCTGCTTCATTGTACACTTGAGATCGTTATGCCCTTGGTTATAACCGAAGACGTTGTAATGTACTATATTCTCGTCCCTTATCTATTGCTGCCAAGTGGTCTTGTGCAATTTCTGTCACTTTTAACCAGTTTTGGCTTTTTAGCCAAACACTTTGCATGCTGGGGTTTTTAACTACGCTTATAATAGGAAATATTACCTTCAGGTTCCACAATGCAAAGCGTTGTTGAGCAAAAAGCCAGCATAGTTGCCATGTTTTCAGGTTGTTTATGTGCGACATTTCTATGATTTCAGTGTGAGTAAGGGTGACATTTTGCTGCGAAATGTGTGACACCTTTAGTGATACTTTCTTGCGAGTAAACCAAGCAATGTAAATAGTTAAATAATGGATATTACCCGCTCTTAAACAACGAGAAGCTCTAAAAAGTAATTGAAAGTACTGCAGCACCTGTGAAATGAAAAGGCACTAACTATTGTAACTGATAGTGCTGTAGTGATTTCCAGTAAGAGCATGGCCCCCGGTTGATGACTAGTGTAAATATTACCTGATCCCTTTTGTGAGAAGTTTTCAGGCTCGTTTTCTGCAGTAACTAGAATGGACTACACAAACCTCCCAGCAGGTACTAAGAAAGAGGGTAAAAAAAAAAAACATACACCACCCAGTCATCATTCGGGTTGCCAGCTGACCAGTATTTTATGGGCCTGTGTAGTAGTAAAGAAGACCTCAGTTGAGGACACTCGTCTGAGGTAAGAGGAACACGTTTGTTCACGGTAAAGGAGCCCTACAACTGCTAGCTCCAACCTTCACAGAACGTTGACAACATTCTAGAAGTGTATGGGGCAGAACACAATAGGGAAGGGGGTGATAACGACAAAAAACCCCCAGTGAAAACATCGACTGTCTGTGGGGCGGAAGGGAAGGAGGGCTGCTGCCATCTGGGACCCCACTGCATATAAAGAAGGGTGACCCCCTCCTGTGAATACTCCGCATTTACAGGAGTCATGTGCGTGGCACGGTGCAGGGAGAGTGGCAGAACTGCTGTCCCGGCACTATTCTAACCTGCATTATAATTAGGGCTCTTGGTTTTATGGTATTTTTTTTTTTTGCCATTTCCGTCTGTATTTATCCATATTTATTTTTTGGGCATTTTTTCTGTATTCACCACATTTATTTTTGCCACAAGCAAAAGACGACGCTACAGCTAGTATTTTTCCACATTTATTTAAATTGACAATGCACACATGCGCTCGGTTGTTATTGGTCAACACTATACATTCATCTGAAAACTTTGCCATTTGCAGAATGTCCCAAATATGCTTAAAAGTGCTATCACAAGCCATTTGTCTCAGAGCCTTGCAGTTTCTGTCATCGGCAGAGTGCCACATCCTCTCCCCCACTGAACACCATACTGCCCCACTGAGAGAAACTCACACTGCCTTCATCTGCAACCCAATTGTGCCCCACCAGCGCTAAAGCTGTCCCTGGCCATCACTACGAGGATTGATGTTTTGTGTGTGCAGAAGATAAAAACCGACACGGAGGTGCACGGAATTTATTGTGTGCAATAATTATCATTTATTCCGAGTTTTGCCCCTAAAATGGGGCACATATTGCAAGTTTGGAGCGTACACACTAAAATCTACATGTCCCATTATTCACCTGCCATTTTCCCATTGATAAATGTCTGCTGGTTTGGCATGCCAAAATGTATCCAGCTAATGGGTTTTTATCCCACCAGTATGTACTGGATGCAATAAAAAATGCAAAACTCATAATCCGATATGTGCAGTAACAGGAGTTACCACAGACACTGGAACTTACTGGGTCACTCGGAATGAGGGCGTAAGTGTGCGATGACACATATGAAGGACTTTCCAAAAGTGTTTGCAAATTACAAATGAGCAGAAAACAGATAATTTGGCCGGTTCTAAGGCCCTGATGTTGGTGGTAGCTTCAAACCTGCGATAAACAAAAACTGAACTGCACCCTTGCCAGTCTTTGTCGAAGCTCTGGGTTTATTTAAAATCAAAGTCAAACAGTTTGGAAGGGACCCACATTCAGAGGCGCAACTAGAGTGAAATTTCGGGGGGTGGGGGGCTAATAAAAATTTCGGGGGGGGGGCATATTCTTCAGCAATCGGCAGAGTGAAGAGGCAGGCCCAGCTCCCGGCCCACGATCTCGGCGACGTGCTTGGAGAGCTGGGCACCGGACGCACTCGGTCATGTTGATGCTCTTCTTAGGCTGCCGATGATGCTCATCTGCTCGGCCAGCAGCGAGTGGCCCAAGTGGGTGCGGCTTGGGCCTGGGGGACCCCCACCGGCCGTGGGCTGTGTGACTGCACCGTCCATGGGCCCGGGGGTATTGCAGCCTCCTCTGTGGGGGGTGGAGGGGGGGTACTGTCCTCCCCAGGGGACCCCCTCGTGGGGGTACTTGCAATACTTACTACCCATGCCATACCTCCCTCTCCCCTAGTATTGGCATCACTGTGGGGGAGCTTACCCCTTGTCACGAAATGCACTATGCAGGTGGTCACTGCCCTCTCCAGGCTCTGAACATTGCATGCAAGTGTAAGGGTACTGCTGACAAAGGCCCCCTGCAACCTGTACTACGATTCCTCCTGCCCTTCACTGTATCGGCACCCCCTCCCTTGAGCATGCAAGCGGTCCTTGCTTCCACCTTGCCCCTGAGATTTTTCTTTCTGGACCAGTGGGTGGCCCTGTCTTAACGTTGTGTATGTGCCACTCATCCCAGCATTAGGTGAGTGTCCCTTCCGATGCCCTCTGCTCGGCCTTCGAGATATACCTCAGCCTGGGTCCACTTGTTCACTGTCTCCATCGGGTGCCTTTGTTACACCGACATGAAGAGTGCAGGGCGTGAGTCCTTTATCACAGAACGAGGTGCTCAATCCCTTCATCGGTGAAGGGTGAGTGGCGCCCCCTAGAATCATAGCTGCTTGGGATGTTGTATGCAAACTTTACTTTTAGTATTCTAGTGCAGTGATTGTGGGGGACCAGGTCTGACTCGGAGCTGCAGGGTGCTGGGGAACCAGGCAGGTGTTCCTGGAGGCGTGGAGGATACGAAGGACCGCAGGAACTGTAGGAAGTGTTTTGTGGTGCCGTAGAGATAATGGCAGACTTTTTAGTTTAAGATTGAAAGTCCTTCTCCAGTAACAGGAGCACCACTATTGCAAACATTTGCAGAACTGAATACAGTCCCATCTTTGAATACGTTTAAAAGATGCCTGACAGGCGCAGTCACTCAAGTAAGCAAATGACAGCTTGCTGCTGTCCACCAGCAAAAAATAAATGCAGTCTGAAACAGAAGATGCTATTGTAACTGATAGACCCAGGCTTTGCACTCCTTCCCTCGACCACAGTGGCAAGGGGGAGAGCTTCTTGCAAGCAAGTGACGACTACCTCTTAGAATGTCTTGGAGTGCTCTTAGAACTGACCTAAAAAAAAGAAAAAAAAGAGTGAAGAGGCAGGGGCTCTAAGAAGGGGTGAAAGAACAACAAAGCCTCATTAACAAGTAAATGGTCTTTCAAAGACCTGTGAAGTACTCGGGTGCGGCTGGCAGCTCTGTGTGTGCACGGGAAGCTGTCTCAGCCCCGGCTGACACCTCTTAACCCTCTAAGAAGGGGGAGACACCAGATGGTTGGGGGTGTGATTCTATTGATGTCAATGAAGACCTCACTCGAGGGGCAGAGCGGAGCGCCGGGAAATGGCTGGGGCATTAATAAAAGCGTTTTGTGTTACTGTAGGCAGGTCTGCTGGAGCACGGCAGCACAGCAAAATGTACTAGAATTTTCCCGTTTTTATATATAAATACAGATAAAGGAAAACTTGTTTTCCGTCTGTATTTATATGTAAAAATCCGTAAAAACGGAAAACCGGGAGCCCTAATTATAATATCACCCCCCCCCCCCCCGGCCAGGCCCCAGTATAAACAAAGGGTGTTCACCTCCCGCGAACAGACACCATTAACAGGAGTCATGTGCGGGGGGCCCCGGGGCAGACCTGCTACCCTGGCACAATTCTAACCCTCATTATAAACCCCCCTTTCCGCCCCCCCCCCCTTCCAGGCCCCATGTAAACAAGGGTGTCCTGTGAATATGCTGCATTTACAGGTGTCCTGTGCGGGGGAAACCAGTGCAAGGAGGCTGGCAGAACTGCTAACCTGGCACTATTCTCACCCGCATTATACTAGCCCCCAGTATAAAAAACAGGGGGGCTTATTTACAAGCCCCTTTTGCGTCATTTTTAACATGGGAAAAGTGACGTACGGGTGGCGCAAGGGGCTTGTAAATAAGCCCCAGTGTGTTCACCTCCTGCGAACAGACACCATTAACAGGAGTCATGTGCGGGGGCACGGTGCAGGAGAGTGGCAGGACTGCTGCCCTGGCTCTATCCTAACCCACACTGTAATATCATAGGGTGACCAGGTGTCCCGGATTTGCAGGGATAATCCCGATTTTCAACAGCTATCCCGTCAGATTTCGGCATAATTGGCTCATGTCGGTTTTTAGAGAGGGTTCAACTGAAAACAGTGAGAGAGACTTTTTTAGGTGTTCCAAAGCAGGGCTAATTAGCAGCAGTTCTAAGTAAGCACTTTTATTAACAGGTATCATGCTTGTTGATAAGGGCTCTCATTGGATGCTTTGCAGAATGTGTTTTCAGTGTCTGGGTGAGTGAGCGTTGGTGTTGTGTGGGAGTAAGGACGAAGCATGGTTTGAGTAACGTGTGATGTTTACACCGAGGAATGTATGTGGGTGGTGTGTTGTACAGTTTGTTGATGCCCAGATGTACATCATTTTTCGAAACCCTTGGCATCCCCCTGGTGCCACTCCCACAGACACAGGAGGTATACGAACAGGGAAGGACAAGGGTGGTACAATATGTGGGAAATAAGACACATTAAATAGATAACAGATGGATTGGTGTATGACACTACAATCTGAGTTGTTCTCCACAGCTTCCGTCAGCTATTCATCTACCTACCTTAGTGAGCTGTGGTGGAGTTCTCTTAATGTTGCATTCATTGTGATTGTTTTATCATTTAACTAATGTCCACTGCTATGTCACCATCTCTGTGACATTACTTCCCATGATGTCATCAAGCTTGCTAATTAGCTTTCACTCTTGCGAATTCTGAAAACTTGAGAGCACGGTACACGGAAGCACACTGTGCCATTCTCACACAGAGACACGAGAGTTAGGGGGTGTAGTGTCTCATCATTAGGTGCCCTGCAGCAATCAACATGTGAAGCACCACAACGCCTCGCCATGGGTCGTAAACACTATATAAATCCAGTTGAAGTTGCAGTACTATACAACACAATGTAGAGCAGAGGCAAAACAACGCATTTACTGTTTATTTTTATCTGAAAGAAACACATAGTGATAGATTCCTTACCTTAGAATATCCCTAGGCGTCAGACTGGATCCGGAAAGTTTTCGTCAGCAGTACCCCTGCGCGTCGGTAGGGGCGTCGTGCGGCTCCGCGTCCGTCGTTGGTGTCGTGGTCGCCGAGATGACGTCGCGGGCGCTACTTAGACGCCGCCCACGCGCGCTGACATCAGTTCTTTCTTTTTCCGCGCCAGCAAGCGCAGATCCGGAGAGAGCGGTACCCCTAGTCTTTTTTGACTAAGTTTGAGATCTTTTTCTCACCCTTTTTGAGTCGATACGACTCCTGGTGCAGTTAGGGATGCCCGGGTTTAAGTCTTGCGAGGACTGTCATCGGATGATGTCGGTGACGGACCCGCACCGCGTGTGTCTCTTCTGCCTGGGGCCCGACCACGACCCCAAGTCGTGCCCCGACTGCCGGTCCATGGCGCCGAAGTCTTTGCGGGAGTGGTCCCGAAAGCTGCTTGAAGCCCGGCAGTCGGCTCCGCGCCGTGAGAGGTCCCGGTCCAGAGGGAGGTCGAGGGACCGTGCGCGGAGTCATCATCGGCGATCGTCGGGATCGAAGTCTTCGCACTCGGGGTCAGGTAAGGCGAAGCACAAGAAGTCGAAGAAACGTCATCGTTCTCCGACTTCCCCTCGCCGGTCGCGGCTGAGGGTACGGGTGGTGCCACCTCCACGGCTCCGGCGGAGTCCATGGAGTCGCCGCCCGACTACCCGCCCTTCCCGGGGTCGTCAGCGACTCCGGCCCAGATACAGGACTTCCTGTCGGCCATGGCTCGCCGCTTTGGGGCGTCGGGTCCCGCTGGTGCGCCTTCGGGCCCCGCGGTCCCGCATGGGTGTCCTCGCGTTTCCTCGCCGGCGGCTCCGGTGTCGCTGTCGGCTCCGGCCCCAGCGCCGCAGGACACCCTTGGATCCAGGCCTGGATCCCGGTCGACGCCGGTTGACCTTGTTACGCCTCCACTGACGTCGACTCCACCGGCACCGATACTGACGCCGCCCGCTCCTCGGGACGACGTCGACCTCAGATTCAGCCCCGAAGTGGACGCGGCGTCGGCCCGGCGTCGATCGATGCCGTTCTCGACGCCGTTTGGGGATTTCTATCCCCATGTCCCTACTCCTTATTTTAGGCCTGTTGAACAGCCTGAGGAGCAAGGGGAGGACTGGGAGGGGTCGGACGACCCTCTCGCTGCAGCCTGCAAGTCTGAACAGGACTGGGCTGAGGAATTGGGGAACGCCAGTGGTCTGGATACCTCACCAGACCTTGGCATGCTGTCTCCTCCTACCGTGGCTACGGAGGAGGGAGCCAGTTATGCAGTGCTGTTGCGTAGGGCGGCGGAGGCCCTTCACCTCCAGCTCCCTACTGTGGCCGTCAGGACTAACCTCCTGACAGAGGTGCTTCAGCCAGCAGCTACTTCTGCGGAGCCGCTGCTGCCCTTCAATGAAGCCCTTTCGGACGTTCTTTTGGGCACTTGGTCCAGGTCCACCACAGGGGCTCCTGTGGATAGGAACGTGGCCAGACGCCATCGCCCGGCTCCGGGTGACCCCATTTTCCTCTCCCAACATCCCACCCCTGAGAGCTTGGTTGTGCAAGCCTCTGCTTCCCCAACCGCCTTCCCTTCCGACCCACCGGATAGGGAATCCAAGAAGCTGGATCAGTTTGGGAAGAAGATTTTCTCTTCCACCAGCTCTGCGCTGCGGTCCGTGAACACCGCATGCCTCTTGGGCCGTTATTCCCACTCTCTGTGGGATACGGTGGCGAACGTGCTGCCCCAGTGTCCGGAGGAGGCCCGGCCTGCTCTCGCCCAGGCTGTTGCAGAGGGGAGAGACGCAGCAAAGTTCATGATCCGTTGTGGTCTAGACACCGCCGACTCACTGGGCAGATCCATTGCAACGACGGTGGCGGTTCGCCGTCACGCCTGGTTGAGAACCACTGAATTTTCGGGGGATGTCCAAAACACCCTTATGGACATTTGACTTTGACATGCCCTTTGATGGCCGTCGCCTCTTCGGCGACAAAGTGGACAGCGCGTTGGAGAGGTTTAAGGACTCACGGGCTACGGCCAAGTCCTTGGGACTCTCGGCAGTCCGCCCTCCTCCGCCTTCCGCTTTGTGCTCCTTTCGTGGCACAGGAAGGGGCGCCCCGCAGCGTTCGCAACAGAGCCACAGGCCGGCGCAGCAGTCATCCCAGCACGGACGCGGGTTCCGCCGTGGCGGACAAAGGGGCCAGCGGGCGGGTCAGTCCACCACCACCCCGGCCACCACTGCCTCCAAACCTTCCTAGTCCGAACTTTCAGGCCCATCAAACGCCAGTGGGCGGCAGGCTTCGCCATCACCTCCCCCACTGGCGCACCATCACTTCGGACAGGTGGGTTTTAGAGATAGTCCGGAGGGGCTACTCCTTCCCCTTCGAGACTACCCCCCCAGCCATGCCACCTCAATACCACCGCATGTCGGGGGATCACTTGGTGCTTCTTCTGCAGGAAGTTGCGGCCCTCTTGGCCAAGGGGGCCATCGAGCGCGTTCCGACGCACGAAGTATGTCGTGGTTGTTATTCCCACTACTTTGTGGTGCCCAAGAAGGACAAAGGCCTGCGTCCTATCTTAGACCTCCGGAACGTCAATCGCTTCCTCCGCAAAGAGAAGTTCAAGATGCTCACTCTAGCTCAGGTCTTGTCTGCTCTCGACCCACAAGTCTGGATGGTTGCGCTGGACTTGCAGGATGCCTATTTCCACATCACCGTCCTGCCAGCCCACCGGCGTTACCTACGGTTCACGGTAGGCCACGAGCACTTTCAGTTTACCGTGCTCCCCTTTGGCCTTACCAGCGCCCCTCGGGTGTTCACCAAGGTGATGGCGGTGGTCGCAGCTCATCTGCGCAGATCAGGGGTCTCAGTCTTCCCTTATCTCGACGATTGGTTGTTGAAGGCGGGCTCGCCCCAGACAGTCGTCTCCCACCTCCAGACTACGGCCGACCTCCTGCACTTGCTGGGGTTCTCCATCAATGTGCCGAAGTCGCACCTGATTCCCTCCCAGAAGCTCCTCTTTATCGGAGCGTTTCTGGACACAGCGCAGTTTCGGATCTATCCTCCCGAACGGCGAGTCCGGGATATTCGGGCTCTGATTCCCATCTTTCAGCCCTTGTCCCGGGTTTCGGTCAGAGTGACTCTGAGGCTGCTGGGCCTCATGGCCTCCTGCATCCTGCTGGTCAATCATGCCAGGTGGCATATGCGGGCTCTGCAGTGGGACCTGAAGTTCCAGTGGGCGCAGCATCAGGGAAACCTGTCCGATCACGTCCAGATCTCGGAGGGCACTGCACGACAATTGCAGTGGTGGCTCACGGACCGGCATTGGGTCGACGGCAGATCCCTCTCCCTTCCCCAACCGGAGTTCACAGTGGTGATGGATGCGTCCCTCCTGGGATGGGGCGGCCACATGGGAGAGGCGGAGATCAGAGGCCTCAGGTCTCCGGCGGAGTCCCGGCTCCATATCAACCTTTTGGAGCTGCGGGCGATCAGGCTTGCACTAAAGGCATTCCTTCCCTCTGTCAAGGAGAGAGTAGTGCAGGTGTTCACAGACAACACCACCGCCATGTGGTACTGCAACAAACAAGGCGGGGTGGGGTCGTGGACCCTCTGTCAGGAGGCTCTGCGTCTCTGGACATGGCTGGAACATCAGGGCATGTCCCTGGTGGTTCAACACCTGGCAGGTTCTCTGAACGCCAGGGCGGACGAACTCAGCCGCAGGTGCATGCTCGATCACGAATGGCGTCTTCACCCGGAGGTGGCGCAAGGTCTCTTTCAGCAGTGGGGAGAGCCTTGGTTAGATCTATTCGCCACCGAAGAGAACGCGCAATGTCATCAGTTCTGCGCGTTGGAATTTCCAAGGCGGCACTCGCTCGGCGACGCTTTTCGTCGCGAGTGGAGTTGTGGTCTGTTGTACGCCTTTCCGTCTATACCACTTCTGCCCAAAGTGCTGAAGAAGATCAGGCGCGACCGGGCCCAAGTCATTCTTGTGGCTCCGGACTGGGCTCGAAGAGTATGGTATCCCGAGCTACTCAGTATGAGCATCGATCCCCCGATCCGACTGCCTCTTCGGGAGGATCTTCTGTCGCAGCAGCAGGGGACGGTCCTCCACCCGAACCTGTCCAGCCCCCACCTCTTTGCGTGGAGATGAGCGGCGGCAGTTGATTCCCTTCGACTTGCCTCCTGAAGTTTGTGACGTTATTCTGGCAGCCAGGCGTCCCTCTACTAAAGTGGTATACGCCTGCAGGTGGAACAAATTTGTGCATGGTGCACAGCAAAGGCTGTGGATCCCCTTTCTGACCCTCTTTCTGAAGTTCTACTTTTCCTTCTTTCTTTGGCCCAGCAGGGCTCTGCTCTGGGCACTATCAAGGGCTACCTTTCTGCTATTTCGGCCTTTCTCAGGCTCCCTGATCAGCCCTCTCTATTCAAGTCCCCTGTTGTAAATAGGTTTCTTAAAGGCATTACACACCTTTTTCCTCCTATTCCTTTCGTGATGCCTCAGTGGGACTTGAACCTGATTCTGACGTACTTGATGTGCGCTCCTTTTGAGGCCCTTCACAACTGTCCTCTTCGTCTTTTGACGTTAAAGACTGCCTTCCTGGTGGCCATCACTTCCGCCAGGCGAGTGAGTGAGCTCCAGGCTCTTTCCTGTAAGCCTCCTTTCCTTTCAGTCCATCCGGACAAGGTGTGCTCAGGCCCCGTCCTTCCTTTTTGCCAAAGGTGGTTACAGCCTTTCACATTGGGCAGACTATTACCTTGCCCACCTTTTTTCCGCCTCCGCATCCTTCCAGAGAGGAAGAGAGGCTCCACCGTCTGGACCCAAAACATGCGCTTTCTTTTTATCTCAACCGCACACAGCAGTTCCAGGTGGATGACCAGCTTTTTGTTGGCTACGTTGGCACCAAGGTTGGGCGGTCCATAAGAGAACCATCTCCCGCTGGGTTGTCTTGTGTATCAAAGCCTGTTACTCTGTGGCTAAAAAAGAACCTCCGGTGGGGCTGCGTGCTCATTCCACCAGAGCTACCGCAGCCACTACTGCATTGGGACGTGGTGTCCCCCTGCAAGACATCTGTCAGGCAGCCACGTGGGCCTCGCTGCACACGTTTACCAAACATTATTGCCTGGACAGCCAAGTCCGGAGAGACGGCTTCTTTGGCCGTTCTGTTCTCCGTGACTTTCTGGTGTGATCTTAGTTCGCAGACCCACCACCGGGGTTGGTATTGCTGGGGTATCTATTCTAAGGTAAGGAATCTATCACTGTGTGTTTCTTTCAGATGCACAAGTTACTTACCTTCGGTAACGATATATCTGTAAGAAACATTAGTAGTGATAGATTCCTTACCGCCCCACCCATCCTCCCCGTTCTGCGAACTGATTTCTAGGGTTAAGGTCATCCCTTTCAGGGCCCTAGTTTCAATTCACCAGTGGTCAGTATCTTGCATGGCTCTGCGTTCCTGGCGCGGAAAATCGTGTACAGAACTGACGTCAGCGCGCGAGGGCGGCGTCTAAGTAGCGCCCGCGACATCATCTCGGCGACCACGACGCCAACGACGGACGCGGAGCTGCACGACGCCCCTAACGACGCGCAGGGGTACTGCTGACGAAAACTTTCCGGATCCAGTCTGACGCCTGGGGATATTCTAAGGTAAGGAATCTATCACTACTAATGTTTCTTACAGATATATCGTTACCGAAGGTAAGTAACTTGTGCATTAATGTAGATGTTTTTAGGGGAAGTTTTCGTTTTTGGTTCTCTTAGTTGTGGCTTGGGTATCGAGATGGGCGGGGTGGAGCGGAGGACGTGTAGTGAGTTACACTGCACATGCGCCAGACTTTTTTCGCATCACGTGATGCTTGTTTGCATGTTATTTTCAGGACATTACAGGTTGACTCGCGTGCAAGAAACAACCTGACACTGCGCAGATAGGAAGAATAAAATACAGATGGTTAAAAAGTAGTTGTTATAACCATCTCAACGCTCAGAGAGTTGGTAGCTCTGCACTGCAGCTGCTACACGAGTTCCTGGGAGCCTCGTCTGAGTGCCCAAGGATATGCTGGAAGTGCCTCATGTTCCCCTCTGCACTGCAGGCTCAGACTGCCCTCCTGCAGTTTTGTTGGGTGTTCTGTTGCACATGGAGGGGTGTTGCCAGCCTCACTGTGTTGGCAACAGGGGTACATACTGATGTAATTTTCGCAAATGATGCACCCGGTAAGCAAGCTGATGGTCTCTGCCATCCTGGCACACTCCTCATCACACAGGGATGCCTTCTCAGTATCGGCCCAGCAGTGCATACGCGCACACCAGTGTTTGCTGCCCAGCACGTGAACGGATTTCTGTCCCATCAGTGCTTTAAACGGGCTACAACATCTCAGCAAACAGACAAGCGCTTCCTGTGATTACAGGAGATCCAACGCCACTCCTGCCTGCGTTTATGGCCTTCATACCCTGCTCTGGCAGAAATGGCAGCCTGCCATAAAACTGCAGGTACTTCTCAATGCAGTGCTATGTTAAAGAGCAGTAGATGTGGCATCACCCTGGATGATGTGATGCATGGCTAAATACTTTATAAGGTCCCAAAGGCGAGACCGATTGCATTGCAAATGCTTGTTTAGTCTGTAAGCACTATTTTTTTATGCGTTTCTCCTACTGCAGGCACGACATGCTTAACTGCAACATTCAGCGCGCCATGCCCGCTTTCACTTTCTATTATAAGGAACAGTGGTCCCTAGGAATTCTACAATTGTAAGACATTAAATACAAATATAGACCCAATCAGTACTATATCGGTAAGTGACATGTCCAGCCGGACAGAGGCCCAATATTTAATAACAAAGCAATTAAATGAATAGATTTGAAACAATACAAGTGAGTGAGGCACAGGCCTGTGACCTCACTACATAAACGACAAGGAAGAAGTGAACAACATATACACTTTAACAACAAGTTCAGGCAGGGCTATTGATTTGTTAAATGTATACACAATGGGACCAACAAATCATATTAATACACCTTTACACAACAGTAAACATTTCAGAGTAGTGTATAAGGTGTTTGTGTGTCGACGGCGTTCGATCCATACATTAAATACATGGATCATCATCAGGACTAAAACATAAGCTAGCCTGAAAATAATGCCAATGGAGAGGAAAACCGGACGTGTCCTCTAGGATGTGGGATAACCGGTATAAGGGAGCCGTGCGCGGGGCTGAAGGAACAAGGCAACGTGTTTGCCAATTAGACCACGGCGATCATTCTGGATCCGCTCGGGAAATCCGGTATCATAAAAAGCCGTACATCGGGCTGAAGAGTACAGGCAACTTGTTGCCAATTGTACGCGGCGGTCCTTAATTTACGGGATCCGCTCGGGAATTCCTCAATGGGAGCTGATGCGTGTAGAGACCCGGCTCGGTAGAGCCGCATACACAGAGCCGGGTCTCTACACGCATCAGCTCCCATTGAGGAATTCCCGAGCGGATCCCGTAAATTAAGGACCGCCACAGTACAATTGGCAACAAGTTGCCTGTACTCTTCAGCCCGATGTACGGCTTTATGATACCGGATTTCCGAGCGGATCCAGAATGATCGCCGTGGTCTAATTGGCAAACACGTTGCCTTGTTCCTTCAGCCCCGGCGCACGGCTCCCCTTATACCGGTTATCCCACATCCTAGAGGACACGTCCGGTTTTCCTCTCCATTGGCATTATTTTCAGGCTAGCTTATGTTTTAGTCCTGATGATGATCCATGTATTTAATGTATGGATCGAAACGCTCGTCGACACACAAAACACCTTATACACTACTCTGAAATGTTTACTGTTGTGTAAAGGTGTATTAATATGATTTGTTGGTCCCATTGTGTATACATTTAACAAATCAATAGCCCTGCCTGAACTTGTTGTTAAAGTGTATATGTTGTTCACTTCTTCCCTTGTCGTTTATGTAGTGAGGTCACAGGCCTGTGCCTCACTCACTTGTATTGTTTCAAATCTATTCATTTAATTGCTTTGTTATTAAATATTGGGCCTCTGTCCGGCTGGACATGTCACTTACCGATATAGTACTGATTGGGTCTATATTTGTATTTAATGTCTTACAATTGTAGAATTCCTAGGGACCACTGTTCCTTATAATAGATAAGCACCCAAGGTCCCTGGCTGACTCGAATTGGGTTCCCTTGTTCCTTCTAAATTCACTTTCTAAGCAGCCCGGGGCAATGGCGGCAGCTTCTTTGAAATGAAATGGGTCTCGCATTTACAAGAGTTTGAGCTATTGGCATCGTAAATGACAATGCCTTTTATTTATGTGTTAATCATCAAATCAGATAAATAAAAGGCATTGTCATTACAATGCCAATAGCTCAAACTCTTGCAAACGCGAGACCTATTGCAGTGCAAATGCTTGTTACTGTTACTTTCTCTGATGTTTAAACAAACATTGCCTGTAGCAAGTTCAAATCCATGCAGTCATCCATCCATACCTTAGAACTCACGTATACAGCGTGTCTTTACAAGTTCAAAACTGCCCCAGTTTGCAAATATGGGACCCTTTTTGGAAATTTAATTCACTAATGGGGCCGCTTTTATTTTTGGTGCCCGAAGCTAATTTCTGATCCAGGCCGACCCTGCTTAAGTCTGACTTAGTTTGTGACAAAGCTCTCGAAAATGTGAGGCAGGAAGCATTCTACACCAACCACCCTCCACCACAAACCCCCCTACCCTTTCCCCCACCAACCCTCTTCGCCTCTCCCTGTTCTGCCCTCCCCCAACATCCCTTCCTTTAGTTGTAGTCTTTGTGGTTGGCCATGTCCCCAAATCCGTGGGCTGCATTCGTGTACAGTAACCTTCTTTGTCCGCGTCCCCCAGGCCCCATATTCCATAGGCCAGCACTGCACCTCGATAGCAGTCAGTTCTGACTGCTTGTATTGGCGCCGCGCCGCCATTAGGTCATCATCTGCGTTTCTCAAACTGTTCTAATCAGCTGCTTTGACCCGGGGAGGTTTTAATGGCGATGTCTCTTAGCAACACAGCAGACTTATCAGTGTCTCCTGGCAGCAGCCACTAGTAGCATTTCAGTGCGCCTAATGGCTCTCGGTTTGTGTGTTTGACCTTTAGTTAGATAAACGGGGCATCTGCATCGCCGTGTAAGTGAGCGCAGGGGGTCAGTCTGGGGCTCTTGGCCGGCCACTTCACGCGAAGCAGCCACTTAGAGGCGTACTGAAGCAGTCAGTGTTCGAGTCCGCCTCTGACCCCCAGCCGGAGACCGCACTGACTATTAACACGCAGGCTACTGCGAGCCGCTTGTTTTCTCAACCCCCGCCTCAGGGCATCCCTCGTTATTTCGAACCATGACAGGCTATAGCAGGCTTACCTTACGGCTGGAACGGTGCGCTGACACCACACGGCAAGACATTGGCATAGGTGCCAAGGGCTCTGATGATCGCCAGGGCAGTAGTCCATGCCCCTGGGTTGGCTAGAAAAAAAGTAGGTGTCATTGAGGTTCAGCAGACCCCTCACATTCCTTAACCCCGGTGCTTCTGCACCTGCTGCACCAATGATGGCTAAGCTCGAATCAAAAGCGCAAGTTATGCCACAGCTGGCCATAATCGGGAAATACTGCTCAGCAGCAGATATCAGTTTTATTTGAATCGTCTCCCACGTTGGAAAAGGACGCATTGAGTTGAGAAATAGCAACACTGTTTCCGTCCCATCCCTATACAGCAGCAGTTGGCACAGGGATCGGTGTTTCAAGTAGTTAAATTATTATTTCACTGCCACTGTTTTCGTCTGAAAGGTTCCGGCAGGTCAAAGCTACCAGCTTGGAGGGGGCGAGCAGGAGAGGCCCGAAAAAAGGGGCAAAACATATAAGATTTGGCGCAACACATACCACTTCTGCATGTTATGCCTTATATTTGGTTAAACAGTATTCTGTGAGAATTGAGGGCATTCCTCCTTCCACACAAACAACCATTTCCCATCCTTCTGGTACGCTTGCTGTCCTCATCTTTTTACCTCCATTCTGTACATTCGTTCCCTCATCCTTTCCTCCTCTCTCTTGTAACAGGGATCACCCCGACTAGTGCTTAATCTGTAAAAGAGTAAGTGCTGCGGCCCAAAGATTTCCTCTGAAGCCCACTGCCATCGCACTGAATGTCGGCGTGCCACATTTAAAGGCTGCGTTCTATTGATTCCACCTCGTGTCTCTTTAATCCGCCACCAGACACTTCTTGCCCCTTTTATCTCACTCATGCTTTCTCCCTCTTACACTGGTTTTCCTTCTTTTTCTTCCTCCTCTTTTCCACTTCCGTGTTTTTCGCTCTCTTGCTCTGGGTCAAAGTCTGATGTGGAAAATAAGTTCCAGTCACCTTAAGTGTGTGCCGGTGGACCCCACCTACAACCACATGGTCAAATTAAGCACATACCTCTTCTTACGCCCTTTCCGTTTGTCCTCTACTTTTACGTACTGTAATGCCCTCTTATTTTATTTAGGTCAAGCCTACCAGACTTGTGAAAAACTTAATGGAGGTTTACCAAGAATTTACAGGGGCTCACAGACTGACCTTGCCTGCTATTGGTTGGCTTTATTGTCACTCTCATTTACACACGTCTTCTTCCATAGCTTTCCTTGTCCCAGCCTGTCCATCTTATTTTTGTCCCTCCTCTGAAATATAGCCTCTTTACCTTCTCTTTAAGAACTCCATGATAGTGCATATATTTTCCAGCTGTCACTCTCACGTGCTTCTCTTCCCCTTGGTACCCCTTCGTTGCTCCCACCCCCCTCTGCAGTTCATGTATCACTCTCTTGTGCTTTGCCCCTTGCTCTGTGTTTTTCTCTTTTTGTGTGCTTCTTTTTCTCCCTCTCCCCCCGCCGGCCTTTAGTTATAATTAATCCCCCCCCCCACATTGCTTCCTCCCATCCCGCTCTTCGTCGGCCCCCCTAAACCTTTGCAAAAGTATTACCTTTTTCCATTATTTATTTATTTTCGGTAGGGTATGGTTGCTGCTATTTTCTGCAAGGCATCTCCACAGTGCATTATGCGTTTTCACACACACAAAAAATGGATTCTGCAATTCCATGTGGTGTCCACCACCTTCGATCGAAAATTAAAAAGCAAAGAAAATGGCTCCTGTGTCATGATGTTAGCACATGCATGCTTGGTGACACGTGCTTGTACATACATCATCGTTCATGCACACACCAGCGCCAATAGGCGACCACAGGCAGCGGCCAAGTCCTCAAAGTTTTTTTTTTTCGTTTTTTTCTTACTTTCCCTGATTTTGAATAGGATTGCAAAAGCATTTTGATTTTTCCAGATGAGGCGAAGCGACGTCTATACGTTTTGCCAATGTGTTTTTTTTAGTGTTTTCTAATCTCATTTTTTTGCACCAGTCTCACTTCATTGTTTACTATCTTAATGACTGCTTTTTCGAGCTATTTAGTTTGAGGTACATGTGATTTGAAATAAAAGATTGAACTTAGTCTCTCGGTACAGTTATAATTACCTATTTCATGCTATTCTGTGTTCGTTTGTAACCAATCAATCAATCAGGGGTTTGTTAAAGCGCGACTACTCACCCGTAAGGGTCTCAAGGCGCTAGGGGGGGGGGGGGGTGCAGGTTCCATCCATCAAGGAGGGGGTCTGTCGAAGAGCCAGGTTTTGAGGTTTCTTGCGAAGATGGGGAGCGATGTTGTCTGTCTGAGGTGGAGCGGAAGGGCGTTCCATGCTTTGGCCGCGAAGAAGGAGAAGGAGCGGCCTCCCGATCTGGTCTTTCTGGTGCGGGGGACCACGGCGTAGGAGAGCTGGGCTAATCGTAGGGTCCTTTGGGGTGCGTGGAATTTGAGTCGGCTGTTCAGGTATGCTGGTCCGGTGCCGTGGAGGGCCTTGTGTGCGTGGGTGAGCATCTTGAAGGTGATTCTCGCCTCGAGAGGGAGCCAGTGGAGTGTGCGCAGGTGCTGGGAGATGTGGCAGTGTTTTGGCAGGTTGAGGACCAGTCTTGCGGCGGCGTTCTGGATGTTCTGTAGCTTGCGGGTGAGGTTTTTGTTTATTCCGGCGTAGAGTGCGTTGCCGTAGTCGAGTCTGCTGGTGACCAGGGCGTGAGTGACGGTCTTTCGGTGTTCGAGGGGATCCATTTGAAGGTCTTACGAAGGAGGCGGAGGGTGTGGAAGCAGGAAGACGAGACAGAGTTGATCTGGCGGTCCATTTTGAGCTCGGAGTCCAGGATGATTCCCAGGTTGCGTGCGTGGTCCGTGGGGGTTGGCGGGTTTCCGAGGGCGGGGGGCCACCAAGTGTCGCTCCAGGCATCGGGGTTTGGGCCCATGATGAGTACTTCTGTTTTGTTGGTGTTTCGTTGTAGGCAGCTGTTTTTCATCCATTTGGCGACGGCTTCCATGCCTTCTCGAAAGTTGCGTCTGGCGGTGTTGGGCTCGTTGGATAGGGAGAGGATGAGCTGGGTGTCGTCTGCGTATGACACGATGTTGAGTCCGTAGGTTCTGACGATGGGGGCGAGTGGAGCCATGTAGACGTTGAAGAGCGT